>BRKX01000015.1:22557500-23807500 GCA_026008535.1 Perilla frutescens
TTTACTTTGTCGAAATTAAATTTCAATTTACAAAAGACTTACTTTACACTTAAATTTGATGCTATTTTGTGAAATTGTAGATTTTTTTCTTTTTCTTTGGATTCAGCCTTGAATATTGTATTTCTTCTTCATTTGTCTTTAGATTTATGATTGATTATAACTCTCATTAAGAAAATAAATATTTGATTTTATTAATTTTTTTTATCTTTAATACTAAAATACAATTGTGTTAACATATAACAACTTTATCAAAATTGTAATTAATTTATATTTTAATCTTAAAAATAATATATAATACTTTTCATTTTAATGTTAGTTGGGCCCCCCTGACCAAAAATTCTGGCTCCGTCACTGGGCAAGATCCCAATCCCAGGCGTTATCCCGAACATGATCTCAATCTCAGGTGTGATTCTGAGCGGGATCCATTTCACGATCCTGAGCAGTAACCCCGAATGGAATACAATTTTGAGCATGACGAACTTGACAAATGTAACTTGACGAACATTTCCGATCGATTTCAAACATAAAAAATGTGAATACAAATTTTGTAGTGTTAAAATACAAATATTGAGTATACTTTTTATTGAAAATTGGGTCAACTAAGTACATCATGTACGATAAATTTAATCAAGTTAGTCATTAATTCACTTTCAAATAGCTTTTTGGATGAATACATTAAAGTTATGTAATTCTTGAATGTGGATAACGAAGTGGGTCATATAGATTTTAGTTAAAAGAAAGTGGATATTTTCAACTATTGAGACCACTCTAACGTATTGTGAACTTAAATTGATAAACTCTTTAAATGCTAATTAAGTCGACCGATCAATAAAAATTAGAGAAGTACTTGTGTACACTAGATGCACCATCAGACGCATTGATCGGGTCAACATGTTGACCGGTCAATGCTGAAAAACGCGCGTTGACCCGGTCTCAACTCCAAAAAAAAAATCTTTTAAAAATTAGTATCAACCGTAAAGTATCACTCAAAACCCCAAAAGTATCACCTGTATCCTTAAGAAGTATCGGCCAAAATAAATAAATAAATAAAAAACCGTCAAAATCAGTATCAACCGTAACACTAAAAAGTATCACTCAAAATTCAAAAAGTATCATCTGTATCATTAAAAAGTATCATCTATTTTACCATTTTTCTTTTTTGTGGATTGACCAGGTCAACGCGCATTGATCCGTATTGACCGGATCAAGCGCGTTGATCGTCTGATATAAGCTTATATATTTCTAGTGCATGCAAGTTTTTCCGGATAAGATCCTCTATTTCAAGTTTGTGTTTTATCTGGTATTCCGCCCGATGAATGTGGTTGCCATGTGACAATTAGAAATAATTAAAATTTTAGTAACAAACAATCCCTATCTATTTATTCTTAATTACGGATGCATCTCCACAACTCCACCGGCGCACCTCTGCAACTTACGCATGCAAGTTTTTTCGGATGGGATCCTCTATTCCAAGTTTGTGTTTCATCTAGTGTTCCGCCCGATGAATGTGGTTGCCATGTGGCAATTAAAAATAATTGAAATTTTAGTAACAAACAATCCCTATCTAATTATCCTTAATTACAGATGCATCTCCACAACTCCACCGGCGCACCTCTGCAACTTACGTAATTCTTTTTTCTTCAACAACGTTTCTGCTACAATTATGTATTTCAATTACGGAGTTTTCTTTAACTTCTTCAACGAGAAAAAAAAGAGCACAATGAATTAAATTAGATGAATCTATCTCCATTCAATCAGACGAACACCTCTCGATCTACTTTCCGATGCACGAATTCATGTTTAAATTATGTTAATTAATATTCTCATAAAACTATCGATCAATAAACAATACCCCAATTTTATGGCATCTTGAAGCAAGGCAATCCATTCGGGAAAAAATCAAATCTATTTTCGTAGTTACAAGTTACAACATCTGTCGAGATGTGGAGAATCAATCTGCCAAAGGAAAAAAGAAAAAAAGAAGAAGAAAAGGTGGGGAAGTGAGATGAACGATGGCAGCACGCAGCAGCTTGGGAGAAAAGTGAAAAAACCCACTAGAGGATAGCCGTAAGACGACCATCGACAGAAAAAAAGAGAGAAGAAGAAGAAGAATCAATTCCATAAGCAAGGGCAAGGTTGCATAGAGGCGTCGGTAATTAAGAACAATTAGGGATTGTATGTTATTGAAATTTTGATTATTTTTAATTGACATGTGGCAACCATCTAACGAGCGGAATACTAGATGAAACACATACTTGGAGTAGAGGATCCCGTCCGAAGTTTTTGCCTTAAAATTGTAGTGGACAATTTCGATATGACTAATACTTATGCGGACAATGACACAATTCTAATTAAAAAAAATGTGATACAGGTGTATATATATATATATATATAGGGGATGGTTCTGGTGTAAACCATCCCTGGTGTGTAAACTGTAAACCAATCTCCAACCACACATCCATCAAAATCCAATGGTCAAGATTTGGTCAAAGAGGCGGTGGCATTCCTGTAAATAAAGGGAACTTCAAAAAATGCGGTGGCATTTTGGTAATTTTTGCGTTTGGTTTAAAATTAAAAAAAAAGAAAAAATCGGACTTCCAGGACGCGGGCTAACGGAGACATAATCATATGCTGACGAATAGATAATCATATGCTAACGAAGTAGAATTATTTCATGCACAACACCTAACTTTAAACGCAAAACTGATTTTCTTAGGAAATTATTAAATGACGACTTTTATATGGTTGGAAAGCTAGCCAAACCTAATTTTCAATAAAAAATAATTTAAAAAAAATGAATCGTGGACAAAGTTATAATTGTTTGATTGAAGGTTGTTAGTTGCATTATTTGACTTCAATCCACAACATTATTGCTTTTGTTAGCATTGCGTATAACTTTTCTTTAACATTACATAATACTTCTGTTAGCATACGACAGTGCTAACAACAATAAATAATAAAATTCAATAAAATTAAATTGTTAAACTCTAAAATTGACGTGATAGAAATATAACTAATCATGATGCTAGCGAATCATCTGTCATATGCTAACGAATCATGCTTAATTGAGATGGATGTTATACATTAATAATACACATGCAATATTAAACACGTATAATTCTATTATCAGATATAATTTTACTACATTAGCATTATTATAATATTTTAGTTTACATATGTCAATGCTAACGTTAGCAGTGCATTAACATTCTCCTATAAAAAATCTCTTAATGCATTAATGTATTGTTCATTGTGAATAGAATTGACACTAATGAAATATTTGTTATATGCTAATGAAACACATCCTAATTGAGATTAAATAAACATTTATAACAATATAATTGATGTCAGTGAAGCATATATTAATTGAAATGTAATAAATATTTACAGTAATATAGTCGATGTTAATGAAATATTTGGCATATGCTAACGAAGCATTTGTGATATGCTAATGAAACATTTTTTATATGCTAACGAAACATACCTAATTACGATTGAATAAATCTTTATCGCAATATAACTGATGCTGACGACACATTTGCCATATGCTTACGAAACATATGTCGCATGCTAACGAAGTATTCTGAGCTTAAATTGTCATATGCTAACGAAACATATGTCGTATGCTAACGAAGTATTCTGAGCTCGAATACGCGTGGAAAATGAAACTTTTGTATTTTTCGTCCATATTTTTCTAAATAAACATATGCTTCATTGATCTTAAATGAAAGAGGATTAAAAGACCTTTAATTTGATATATTATTTGCGTTAATCCGATGAAAAATGAGCAAATTATGATCGTTCGAAGTTTTTAAGAATTGCATGACATCAGTTTTTTTTCAACAAACAGACAAAAATACCCTCATAGGCTGAAAAAAGTAGCGAAAATAACAAAAGTGCCACCGCATATTTGATTAAATCTGGAGCGCCGATTTTTATTGAATGTGTGGTGATAGATTGGTTTACAGTTTACACACCAGGGAATATTTTACATTTGATCAATTCCCTATATATATATATATAGTATAGAGATCAAATGAGAACCAATGCCCTGTGTAGGAACTAGGAACTAATATGGAGCGTTGGATCAATGATTTTCTAAGGCTCAGATCAATCTCAAAAAAATGGGGTAAAAAATGCAATATCTTAAGAATTATATTAAGTTGAGGGTATATATGTCATTGTAATGCATATTAAAAATCTGCAGTAAATATATCTCTTCCATATATAGTGGGATTTATATGGAACGGTTTTTTTTTTTAATTTTGGATGGTTTTCATAACTCATTTTTTTACAGAGTTGTATCTATCGGTGTTTCATATATTGCTTGCGTTCTCTTACGGTTGAAAAATTCGTTCCGGATAATTTTATTATCGGCTTCCACAAGTTCTTACTCCATCGTATATTATCATCACTCTAGTTATCGTCTGATTGTGGAAGATGCATGTATTATGTTCTCCATTAATGTATCTTTGTAGGTGTAGAGATATGGGTAGAATCTGGTACAGACGCGTATTTCTGACGTTTAGCAAATTTTTTATGCATAATTAGCAAATTATATATATATTAATAGCAAATCGTAAATACTTTTATGTACATATACGATTTTTTTTAAATGGTTTCAATATGATTTACATGATACTGAGATGTTCGCAGACTATGGACATTTCATATTCATTATAGACGATAGATTCTTTTTGTAGTTGGTTGTGGAATTTATGAAGTTATTAAAAAAATAGTTAAAATGACATGAATTGTTGTGTGCAAAATAAGAGTGTATTTTTTTCACCAAGTTCTTAATCCATCGTATATTATCATCACTCTCGTCATCGTCTGATTATAGAAGATACAGGTATTATATTATCGATTAATGTATCTCTGTAGGTGTAGGGATATGAACATATTCTGTTATGGACGCGTATGTCTGACGTTTAGCAAATTTTATCGTCATAATTAGCAAATTATAGATATGTTAATAGCAAATCGGGAATATTTTTATGTGAAAATATGATTTATTTTTTTTTTAAAAAAAATTGTTTCAACGTGCTTTGCATGATATTGAGATGTTCGCAGACAATGGACATTTCATATTTATTATAGACGATAGATGCTTTTAGTATTTGGTTGTGGAATTTTTGAAGTTATTTAGAAAAAAAAATAATAAAAATGGCATGAATTGTTGTGTGCAAATTAAGAATGTATTTTTTTTCCCATAAGTTCTTACTCCAATGTATATTATCATCATTATCATCATCGTCTGATTATGGAAGATACATGTATTATGTTATCAATTAAAAATATCTTTATAGGTGTATGGATATTGACAGATTCTGTTATGGACGCGTATGTCAGACGTTTAGCAAATGTTTTATGTATATATAGCAAATTATATATATATATATATATATTAATAGCAAATCGGGAATACTTTTATGTGAACATGCGATTTGTTTTTTTTTTATGATAGGATGGTCTTTTGTGTTTTTTAATGGTTTCAACGTGCTTTGCATAATATTGATATGTTCGCAGGGAATGAGCATTTCATATTTATTATATATGATAGATGATTTTCGTATTTGGTTGTGGAATTTTTGAAGTTATTAAGAAAACAAAATAGTGTATGCATGATTACTTTTAAAGTATAAAATTATTTATAACATATTATATACTCGTGTATAGCATATACTGTACGTGCTTATAACATTATTTTATATAGCAGGAATTAATGTTGATGCAGTTTTGAGTCCTTGTGAAAGCTACATACCAGAATGTAATCAATCTTTGAAGCCATTTGTTGGTCAGCAATTTAAAAATCTCGAAGAAGCAATTACCTTTTATCGGGTTTATGGTGAAGCAGGTGGTTTCGATATTCGTCTTGGCTCGGAAAAAAGATTGATGTTGTTGTTCTTTGGAAGTATGTGGTATATAATTGTACGGGCAAAAAAATTCACTTCCAGATGAAGTGAACAATGATGATGAGAAGGAGAAGAAGACGAAGAGACGTAGAGTTTCAAGAATAGTAGATTGTATGGCTCGTTTGGTTGAAAATATGTTGCAGAATATGGCTCATTAATACATAACACATTTCTTTCTGATCTGATACCCATTTCTTAATAATTTGCTAATCGTATGGCTCTAATTTGCTATAAACAAAAGACAATTTTGCTAAAACTCGAATCTGAGTATCAAAATATCACAGTTGCAAAATTTGCTAATCAAATAGTATTAATTTGCTAGAAATACAAACCAATGTAAACTAATACGCGCAAAGGCAAAACATTATTTAATAATCTGCTAAGCTTTTCTTAATAATTTGCTAATCATTCCTAATAAATTGCTACATACATTAAAGTAAATCGAATCGAAACCAAAATGTAGAACGTTTGAGCTATAACTAATACATATACAATGTGCTAATCATAACTGATTAATTTGCTAATAACCCATACATATACAATGTGCTAATCATTAATTTATTTAATTACCGGTCAAGCTACACGAAAATTAAACAAACCCACAACACAAACACATTATTTACATTTCATTAAAAAAATTGATTGTTAGAATGCTTAATCAAAAACCAATACCCACATGCATAGCAGCGAATTGTTAGCACCCAGTAAGTGATCTTTGGAGACACATCTTTTATATCAAGATGCAGTAAGGCACCAAATCCTAAATATCGAACACTTTGCTTTTGAGTTTCATTAAACTTCGCTATTGCATTTCGCAGAGCCATATGATTAGTTCCATTTTTAAGATTTGAGTAATCTTCTCGTGGACGCTTTTCGACCACATTTAATTTTTTTCCACATGTGGACCTGCAGTAGCGCATTTAGCTACATTCACATCATGTCGTCGCTTTGACCTAGCCTCGCGAGCGCATTCGTCGTCACCTGCTAAAACAAAACAGAAAAGGATCACATTAGATGCTAACATTTTTAAAAATATAACAAATACCACATTTGAAATATTTATAAAAAACCAAAACGCATAGGTTTTTATAATCACATATAAATCATTTTGCTAAATACTGATGTTAATTTGATACAAATAAAAATAAACATGAGCACAACCATCCAGACTCTCACTTTGCTAATCATATATTCAAAATTTGCTATTAACTAAAAATAAATATGCTATAAACAACCCCAATTTGACATAAATAACAAATATTCACAAAAACACAACCTACCAAGTTAATTTGTTAAACAACCCCAAGGAATAATTTTTCCAATTATATACAACACTAAACTATATATAGTTATACACAGAGCACGAGATGAAGAAAACTTCACCAGATTTCTTGAGAAAAATCTCAACAGTGAACACGTATCAATAATTCAGACCACATAACACAATTTAGCAAATTATTTGTAAATCATTAGCACCAGATTTCTTGTGAATAATTTGCTAATAATATACAAATAATTTACTAATATACCAAAATCTTAAATATTGCTAATAATATACAAATAATTTACTAAATGCATCAACTCAAATTACATCAAAAAAATAGGATAATTTAATCCTATTTTACTAAGTTTCTACAAACCAACACCAATCTGCTACAAATAAAATGAAAATTTGATAAAGAACACAATTTCCTATTAATAGCCAATACGCATAAAAGCAAGCATGTCTTAATAATATGCTAATCATGTTTTAATAATTTGCTAATCTTTAATCATTAATCTGCTACAAACAAAAGATCAATTTGATAAAACACAAATCCCAGTAGTAAAATTTCACAGTTGTAACATTTGCTAATAATATCGTACTAAGTTGCTAGAACCCAAGCCTAAATTCTTCACCTCTACAACCATCCAGACTCTCACTTTGCTAATCATATATTCAAAATTTGCTATTAACTAAAAATAAATATGCTATAAACAACCCCAATTTGACATAAATAACAAATATTCATAAAACCACAACCTACAAAGTTAATCTGCTAAACAAACCTAATGAATAATTTATCCAATTATATACAACACTAAACTATATATAGTTATACACAGAGCACGAGATGAAGAAAATAGCACCAGATTTCTTGAGAAAAATCCCAACAGTAATTCAGACCACATAACACAATATAACAAATTATTTGTAAATTATTAGCACCAGATTTCTTGTGAATAATTTGCTAATAATATACAAATAATTTACTAATATACCAAAACCTTAAATATTGCTAATAATATACAAATAATTTGCGAAATGCATCAACTCAAATTACATCAGAAAAAATTGAATTAATGGCGGGATAATTACCTGTTCGTACAGTCTTCGCGCTCTTCGTCATTTTCCGGCGAGCGTCCAGAGTCCGGTCGGCGTTCTAGCGATGGAGGGCGGCTGTCGTCCAGGCGGGGATTGGGTTTAGTTTGGACGTCGAGCGACCGGCGTGAGTGTGGTGTCTGCTGTTGTGGGGCAGCGCATGGTTCTGGCGAATGTCGAGAGTTGTATGGCGGGCGTCCGTCGTCTGGGGCCGTCTGGCGGCGTCTGTCGGCGTAGATCACGGTGATGCGTCTGGCGGTGTATGGCAGGCGGGCGTCGTTCGGCGGCGTAGGGGCGGAGAATCGATTGTTGCAGTCGATAGGCGGCGTCTGGGAAGGGGTCCGACTGCCAATTCCCGACCGGGGGCGACGAGCGGTGGTTGACGGCGACGAGAGCTTGAAGACGGCGAAGGCGAGCTTGAAGAATCGGGTTGGAGAATTTTTTAGATTTGTTTTCTAGGGTTTCTTCATTGGCTATTAATGAATGAACGATTTTTTTTAGCAAAATTGTTCCCACTTCCTAGATATTTGGTTTCTCAATAATATCCTTATTATGTTTCAAATTTAGGTACAAAATTATCATTTTGCAATTTGATCCCTAAAATATCAAATCAATCTTGTCCCTTCAAATTGTCCAGATCTGTGGATGTAAATGGTTCCTAGTTCCTACACAGGGGTATGGTTCTCATTTTAACCCACCCCTATATATATATATACTTAATGTTATTTGGCCATACATGTGGCCGACCATAATACTTAATTAAAGTAAGATTTTAATATTTGGTAAGTAATGAATTAAGATTTTAATCATTGATTAATATTTGTTTACTCTTATAACCTTGACTCATTTTATAAAGAAGTTTACTTATTATTTTAAAATTGGAAGTTTTCTTATTTTTTTTATTTTATTTTAAAATATTGAATCATATAATAAACAAGTTTATAAAAATAAAATATATTATTGAATTTATTTTGTTTCTTATATTTTATTTTATTTTAAAATTTTAAATAACATAATAATCAACTTTATTAATAAAACATATTATTGAATTTTTTTATATAATATTCTTATTTGTTTTGAAATTTTGAACCACATAACAATCAAATTTATTGATGCAATATATTATTTAATATATTTTTCTTTACTAAGACTTTTATTTTATTTTAATATTTTGAATTAGATAATAATCAGATATGTTAATTAAATATACTGTTGAATTTATTTTCATTTTGTTATATTTTTTATTTTAAAAAATTGAATCACATAATAATCAAATTTATTAATATAATATATTAACTAATTTATTATATAAAATAATTTTGAATTTAGTAAGATGAGTGTAAAATATATTGTTGAAATGAAAAAAAATAAAAATAAAATTTTGAATTTGTTAAAAGGAGTATAAAATTTTGAATTTAGTAATAGGAGTATACAAATTTTAATCATTTTTTAAGGAGAAGAACCGATTAATTTTTTATATTCTTAACCATATGTATTTTCTCTCTCCCTTTTTCATATTTAATTTAATATTTTAAAATTTTCTTATAATTAAATTAAGTTTAATTAATTGAGAATCAATGCAACCAATTTAAGGCAATTGTATATATGATACATTATATTTATAATTATAAAAAATTAACAAAATAATTTTTGTTGATTATCACATAATTTTCAAATGAAATTCTTGTTTATTTTGGTATATATTAGTTTTAATTTTTTTCATTTTTATTAGAGTTTTTTTATTTGAATTTATTTTCCATTAACATATTTGTAGAGATTTTTATGGATATTTCAAAATTTCCAAATACAACAAAGCAACATATTTCTACAATTGACTACAAGGGTACAAATATAAATATGCATCAATCAATAATTAGAATCTTAATTAACAACTTATTAAAAATTGAAATCTTACCTTAATTAAATATTATGGCCGACCACACTATGGCCAATTAACATTACCCTTTTATTTAATTCATGTAGCTTAAGGGTAAAGATGGATCTTTAACATATTTTATTTTGAGTTTCCATTCTGAGCGCCTATTAAATAGGGAAATTAGATTTTCCATAATCCACTCCCCTCAAAGTTCAAACTCACGTACGACATCATGAATCAAGAAATTTTTTATTTTTTATTTTTTGGCGATAATTCATTTAATAGGACCTAATTTTGGTGTTGCAAGAATTTCTTCTAAAAATTGGTTTTTAGGTGGACTCATTAAAATTTATTAAGTTTTATTTTGAATTTCTAAAGTATGAAATAATGCTAATTTTATATTTCATGATGCTTTGATTGTGTTTGATAATGCTAGTTTAGTGTAATTGTAAATGTAATATTTTTATTATATAATATTTTTTTTTCAAAAAACAAATATTTAATAGATTTTATAGTGATGCAATTCATATTCCACAATATTATAATCTATTTGTCTATGTTAATCTCACAATACATGATGCTTTATTTGATATTTGACAATGTTAGTTTAATGAAGTTTTGAATTTTCTAACAATTCATAAATATACCAAATCAGCTAATAAAACATTACCAACCGTAAAATAAGCATTCATTTACTAAAAAAAAGCATTGATATTTAAGAAATGAATTTTCAATAGCCTAACCTAATTAGTTTATGAACGTCAAACAAACAAAATTAAGCTTTGTATGAAAATACTAATATTATGTTCAAATTTAATAATGAATTTAATTTATTCAAATAAATCTTACTAATTATTTTTAATGCATGCAATCAATAAATACAAATTAAGAAACTAAATTATTAAATTAAAATGGCGAACAAATTATGATTTTAAACACCTAACAATTTAATAATATGATCGAATAAATAGCTGAAATAAAACAAGCTAAAAATTTAGAAATGAATTACCAATGACAAAAAAAAAAACAGTTGTACAATGAATAAGCATTAATTATCAAAAAATAAATATACAATAATCTAACATAACCAGTTATTAAAGTATCAAAACCAATAAATTAAGCATACTCACTCAGAAAAAAATCAGTTCAAATTCACATTGAATTAAAATTATCCAAAAAAAAACTATTACTAATTTTTTCTTCATTCACATTGAAGACACGAAAATCCCCTATTGTTAACTTTATATTCAAAATAATTATTAAGATATAAATTAAATACAAATTAAATGAAAATCATTGAGATAATCATTACGATAATGAAATCTTATATATGAAAAGTTAAAAATAAAAACTAAATGAAAAATTACAATAATATGAACAAACAACTAAATAAAAAATAAAATATAGATGATACATACATAAATAAAACTAATCATTATGCTAGACTGAATAATTTAGAACACACAACTACACAAATGGAGGATATGAATCAAGGAAGAAATATTTATTAAGTTTAATTTGTTTGACAAAAAGAGCATTTTTCATAAAAATTTTCAATGCTAATTTTACAGTAGATGGTGCTTTAATTATATTTGATAATGCTCTTTTAGTGTACGTAATTGTGAATTGTTAATTTTAATATTTATTAAATTTTATACTGATGCGGAATTTCTAATTGATAATGCAACAATATACTTTGATCGTGCTGATAATAAATTGATGCAGTGACATCTTGGGGAATGATACAGAATTGCAGGGAAAATTGCCATTTTGGTACCCTATGTTTGGCCATTTTTCCATTTTGGTATCTTATGTTTTGTGATGGTCAAAATAGTACCCTAACTATGCATAAATATGTCATTTTGGTCTTATGACCTACAATAACAGGTTTTTTTTTTGTCAAGTATCCAGTCAAAAGTAATAGGGGCTATTGTGCAATTTTAAAAAATATTAGGGGTCAAAATTTAATATTTAAAAATTATTTATTTTTATTTTTAATTTTAAAAATAATTTTTAAATTTAATTTTAAAAATAGTTTATTTTTAATTTGAACAAACGTTTCATATATTCAAATATTAATCTATTTTTTTTAAAATTAAAAATAAACTATTTTTAAAATTAAAAATAAAAATAAATAATTTTTAAATATTAAATTTTGACCTCCTAATATTTTTAAAACTTTCACAATAGCCCCTATTACCTTTGACTGGATACTTTAACAAAAAAAAACCTGTTATTGTAGGTCATAAGACCAAAATGGTATATTTATGCATAGTTAGGGTATCATTTTGACCATCACAAAACATATGATACCAAAATGGAAAAATGACCAAACATAGGGTACTAAAATGGCAATTTCCCCCCAGAATTGTGTGACTCGAAAGTAATTGTCCAAGCAATTATGATTTGGATAGAATTGATAATTCGGAAGGTTTATAAATTAATTAATGGAAAAAAACTAGATTATAGGAAAGTAAAGCTTTAATAAGATATAAATAAATTATAATGACAAGTATGGCCTTTTTCATAAATTAAATATAAATTATAAATGAAATAAATATTAATCATAACCGTACATTTAACAAGATCTAGTGGATAGGATCAATTCTTAATTTACACGCTAGGACAATATTTACATTTGAACTCCCCTCTCTCTCTCTCTATATATATATATATATATATATATATATATATTCGAAGTATTTCACCACACACACACACAACGTAGGTTCGATGAGGTGAAGAGATGATTGACCTTTTGATAAGTTCAATTTTAAAGTGACAGTTGATGCAATATATTCTATCTAAGAGATAACAAAAAGGGGCAAATGGAGAATAATAGAGCTCACCTCAACGAGAGCTACACTAGCTAGTAGATGTCATTCCTCCCCGATCTACACTTTATATATATGTTGGGACCGATTCAATTTTTCACAATGCCTTTTGAGAATTTTCCCTCTACGTAAAAATACAAATTCTTTAATTTTGATTAATTTTGTGAACAAATTAATTTTATTTTGCAAAACGATCGATCGGCTCTAATTTGAATGAAATGTGCAGGCTTTCGAGTTTTTTGGGTTTTTTTTAATAAAAAAAAACACGTATAACACACACATAAATGTAATATAATTATTGAAATTGAAAGATAAATTGAAATGAAAAAGGAAAAGCAAATACAATAATAATTATCTACATGCATCTGTGATGAATTGGAATATGCGCGTGAAATTTTATGATTGCGAAAACAGAGATGGAATAAAATAAACGTACGTAGTAGTGATATGATTGAAGTAGGATGGAGGTGAAGTATATATGCTTTTGAATTTCACATGAAACCTTAGCCTGATGGGAATTGAACATGCTTATTAGATAACACGAATTTTTGATCGAGACGGACGTGACTACGCAAACCAAACCTCGAATATCCATCACAAATAAAACCATATATAGGGGAGGGTTATGGTGTAAAATTGTCCTAGTGTGTTAATTGTGAATTAATCTAAGCCATTGATATAATAATCTGCATGGTCTATATTGATTTGAACCAATTTGTAGAAAGTTGTTATATTTTAATGTGAAAGGGCAAAGATGGATTTTAGCATTATTGTGTGAGTTTCCGTTTTCTTAGCATATTAATTATGGAAATTTAATCATCTGTAACCTCCCCATGAGGATTTAATTAAATAGGTTTAGAGGAATGATTCCTTCGTTATCATTAGATAAAATTATTTCCATTTTTTTTGTGGTTTTAGATATTGATCAAGATTACAATAAAATCTGTAAAAATACCCTAAGCTTAAAAAAGAACCTAAACTTTATAAAAATAGCATCTAAAATTTAAAAAACAGCATGTTAATGCATTTCGAATTTTAAAATTAGCATTTTAATGTACCATTAAATTTAAAGATTAAATGTTTACTTATGAAAATTATTATATAATCATATCGTGTATAATATAATAATATTACAAGAACATACCAAAGAATTATGAATTAGATAAGTAGCAATTTTTGCAAAAAGCACCTCAAGTTCTTAAAATTAAATAGCATCAGAAGTTCAAATAGTAGTATGTGAATGCATAAAATAGCATCCCAAATTTAAAAAATAGCATCAGAAGTTTAAATAATAGTATGCGAATGCATTTGAAAATTAAAAAATTAATAGCATGTGAATGTACATTGAACATTAAACATTATTGCTTATGGAAATTATTGTACATCTATATCGTGTATAATAGCATTACAAACACATACAAAAAATATTATGAATTAGTTACTTAAGATTTTTTACAAAAAAATACCCGAAGCTTTTAAAAAATAGCATTTGGAATAGGAAAAATAGCATCTAAAATAGTTTAAATAATAGTATTTGAATGCATTAATTGAAATTTAAAAAGTAGCATATGAATGTACATTGACCATTCAACATTATTGCTTATGAAAATTATCGTATAACTATATCGTGTATAATAACCCTACAAGCACATACAAAAATATTCTGAATTAGTTCATTAACAATTTTTTTTTTTCAAAAAATACCCTAAACTTTTAAAAAATAGCATCTGAAATTTAAATTTACGCAAAAAAATAAATAAATCATCATTCAATAAATTTAACATATATGTTGATTCAGAGGAATCAAAATTGTAAGAATTTTCTTCCATGATTTTTATGGATTGCAGTTGATTTTTTTTCATTTTCATAAAGTAGGCAAACAATATCCGCCAATTACATTCAAATGTAATTTTTATAAAATCCTAATGCTAACAATTGTTTTGGTAATGTTAAGTTTTGGAATGAAGTTTGGATTTTGGTGTTCTTATGGTCCAAAAACTGTTTAATTATATGCCCATATTATTTTTGTATTAAAGAAATGTTACAATTAATTGGGTATTGTTAAAAATATTGTTTGAAATTAGAATCGGATGTATAAGAAACAAATCTAAAATATGTAAAAAACAAGATTTTAGGATAGTTATAATTTAATTAGACATCAATGCAATAAAAAATGACAAATATGACCTTCCTACTTAAAATAAACATGAAACATTCATTAAAAAAATTAATCATAACCGCAGATCTAATAATAATTAAAGGATGAGATGCATTCATAATTAACACACTAGGAGATCATTCACAAATGATCTCTCCCCAATATATATATATATATATATATATATATATATATATAAAATATCATCTTATATTTGTAGTGCAGATGCTGATTCCATCATGCATCATCATATTATTGATTCTCAACATATGAATAATTAGTCAGTTGACACCTTGTGCGAAGATGTACGCACATGTTACCTAATCACATATCCATTTTTAATTCATTTTTTTTTTCAGTGATCATTTTTAGTTCATTTAATTTTGCAGTTTAAGTAGTGCATGTCATTTTAATAAAACAAATGTCAAACATTGTACGTGATGATAGTCTCGGGCATTATCAGTACACATTAGGAATATAATATACATGTACCCTCTTACACCGGGTGATCTTTACATGCATAAACTCACTTGCAACATCACACACACACACACACACACACACACACACACCCACACCCACACCCACATATACTCCCTCCGTTTCGTTTTATTTGTTGTTTTAGATTTTTTATTTTGTGTCAAAATATTTGTTGTTTTACATATTTTCACACACACACTCTCTCTCTAATTTAAACCTATCATAAACCCTATTTTAGAAAAATGTAATTGAATAAGATTTTATGGTATATATGAGATATGGATATATATATTTATCCACAAAATTAATTGTTAATTCCAAATAGAAAACCTAAAACAACAAATAAAACGAAACGGAGAGAGTATATATATAGAGAGAGAGAGGAGAGAGAGTTGATCAAATGAGAATCAAGTCATAGTGTAAGAACTATGAATTGATCTCTACCATCTATCCATAAAAAATGTATGGTCCAGATCAAAAACAACACAAGGTGACATTTTTCTAATTTAAGAGTTATTTTAATAAGGTTGGGGTAGTTTTGTAATTCGGTAAATCTAATTAAAATACTAGAGTTTTTTTCCCTCTCTTTGATTATTTATCTCTACCCTTGATTGCTTCTTTGATTTCAACGTGCAGTAGACAAATTTACAAATAAAAAGAGAAGAATACCCCTAGATCGAATTCAAATCGAAGATAACCTGATGAGGACATACATAGCAACGAGGATCTAAATCCGGAGTTACAATTCAAAGGTCCTGTCACTCGACTAAGAGCTAAGAAGTTGCAAGACTACTTGCAAGCAACAATTCGCAAGAAGCTCGAAGAAGAAGACGGCGTGCAAGGTAGCTCAAAGTTAATGACCTTGTTGATGTTGGAAGATGGAGATCAAGACATGGATTACACGACATGAAGAAGTGCACGTATGCATGTGGACGTGGACGTGTGCATGTGCATGTGTTGAAGAAGATCTCGGCCGAAGTGAAGAAGACCAAGATTTTCGGTCCTTAATGTTTTAATTAAGGAGTTATTTTATTTTAGACTATAGTGTTATTTTTATTTAATTAGACTATAGTCAAGATCAGATTTTAATTGATTTTTTAATATGTGTAATTTTCGGTCATTACAAGTCCAAGTCATAGGTTTGACTAGAATTTTAATTAAGGGAAGAAACTACCTTAAATAGAATTCTAGTTTAGGGAATTTCCTAGTCTAGTTGGATCTCTTTTGGATCCATTATTTTTGTCCCTTTTGAGCTTTATTTTCGGTCCTCTATTGCTTATAAATAGAGGATCCATGTGGCATTCATACTTTAGACTATATTTGATTAATTAAGCTTTGCTTTCAATATCGTCTCAACCCCGTTAAATCTTTGTGAGTTTTGATTTAAAATCCATACTCTTAGAACTAGCAATTCTAGATTTTATTCAAAGGGAATTCGCCTATCCATATTGAGGGATTGTCGGAGACTCGCTACTTGAAGATCAACTTAAAGAATTTATCCTTGCGTACGTTCGAGATTCAAGACAACTTTCGGGTTGTGATTCGCATCAACTTCACCACCGCCGATCAACCTCCTTCGACGCCACTCATCCACCACCGTCGTCCATAACAAGCCATCCACAAGATCGTGATCAAGTTCTACACCGTATCATTCAAACCGTAAGTCCATCACAACTCTAACATATCCTACCTACTCCTAGCCATTCTTCACCATCCTTCACACACAAGAATCCATTCCACTACATCCTATATAACCGTCCTAAAACAACCCTCGCCTTTGGTTTTATGTTTCAATTCGTGTGTCGTAGTCTAAGTATTTTCGTTAGTTCTAGTCGTCTAGTTTGTTCCGTTATTTCGTTGTCGTAATTCCGCATATTTGTTAATTAGTATTTCGAGTCTTTAGAAGTCGTATAACCCTTACTTGTCGACATGCGTTCGATCCTTATCTCGGGTCACATCATAAAAGTGGTATCAAAGCCACGTCGGCTTTGGTTCGTGGTTTGTGTCTTTATTTTCCGTTGAGTTTGTTCGAGTTGTAATTTAATTTTCGTATTGTTCATTGAAAAAAAAGGTACGATAAAAAAACCGATCGTTTAAAAAAAATCGGATAAAAAAAAGAAACCCGAAATCAAAAAAAAAAGAGAAGAATATTCATTTTTTCCTTTTGTGTTCCTTTAATTTTGGTACTTTCCTTTTGGTACTAAGTCATAGTTGGCAATTACTTAGTGAGTCTTTTCTTATTTTTGGCAGTTTCCTTCTAGTTTAATTTTATTTTTAGAACTTTCCTTCCAAGTTCTATTTTCTTTTTGGTAACTTCCTTAAGAGTCATATTTTATTTTTGGTTCTTTCTTTCTAGAGTCTAGGCTAATTAAGGTATTTAGATTGTGTCATATAGGTTGATACACATCCAAATCACCCTCTTGCCTTACTTGTTTCTTCTTTCCTTATTCCTTCCTTCCTTCTATCTAGATTTATTTTTGGATTTTCTAATCTAATTGGAACTTCATTAATTGATCTAATTCCTTCCTCCCTACCTCCCCTATACTCGATCATCATACCCCATCACTACAATTACACGACACCACCTATACTACACCATACTCGACCACCACATCATACACATACCAAATTCTTCCTTGTTCCAATAGTAGCGTACCCGTCCATTCCCAAAGTATGGCATAGACGTTCCTGAGATAACTACCCATAAGAGCCGACCCTCTTAGCTAGTTCGAACTACCATATACACGATTTATCACACACTGTGCACCCATATATTGAGTGATACACGAGTGGTAAAATCAAAAGTGAAAACAAAAGAGTGAACGAGAGATTGTGAGGTCCTACCTTATTTTCTTTACGTTTGTTTATTTTGAAGGTATCATGAAGAAAGGGAACCGCCCGGAGTTATCCTTGACCCCACCCGTCGACCCTCAGTCGACCTTTCCACCTTTGGACCCGCCCAAAGATCCGTCCAAAGCACCCATGGAGTCTTTCTCGGAACCAACACCACCGTGGGATCCTATGTACCACTTTGAAGCACTTTCAAAGAACTTCCAGAGACAGCACCAAGCTCTATCCGATAAGATTGATGATCTAGTGTATGTCTTTGAACGCACTAAAACTACTCCGACCATTACTCAAGCTGTTCGAGGACCTGCTAGACGCAATGAGCGTCAAAACGAGCCAGAAGAGGAGTACTATGATGAGAATACAGATGCCGGATATGACACCCCAAATCGTGTTCGCCATCACAGTCGTGGAAACCACAACGACGACTATGGAGAAGATAGAATGCTCAACAACATCAAACTGAGCATTCCGGAGTTTGAAGGCCTTCACGATCCCGATATCTATCTAGATTGGGAACGTAAGGTAGATAAGATTTTGTCACAGACAAGGTTTGGGTTAATAGATTCGAAGCTGAAGCCTCGTTGGAAGTGGAAAAATGCGATCTTGAAACTAGGGCTTTGGAGATGAAGAAGAAAGAAATTGGGGAAAATAGGTTGTCGGGTCGGGCACCAGAGGTTGTAGCCGCGGGTTAGCGTGAGGAGTAATTAGTTAAAATGCCCTTCGTGGGCTAGTTTTAGTTTAATTTCCTAAAAGAGGCCCGTCTTGGCCCATTAAGCTGTTTATTTCATGTTATAACTTTAGCCTAAGTATATGCTTTTATGGCTTCACTAATGTTTAGCTATAAATATTCGAATGATGTAAGGGAAAGGCAAGTAATGAAATAGCCATTTCTCCCCTACTATTCTCTCAACTTTCCCCCTTTTCTTCTATTTCTCCCTTGCTTTCTTTAATTCAAGATTACATTTTTATGTTTAGATCTCGATTATTGTTACACCAAATATACAAAAAAAATACAAAAACAAAGAAATCTCCTAGAGTCTGCTACATTTGGTATCTAAGAGCCACGATCTGATGATGGCTGAGGGAACGCGTTTGCGTGAGCTGCAAGAACAACAAAAACAGTTAGATCAAGTATTAAAAATGAAGCGCTGAAAAGAGAGGCTGCAGAACTGAAGATGCAAGAACAAATCACTAAATCTAATGAAGATATGAGGGGTTTTATGCAAGGTGTTAATAGCAAATTCGACAATCTCGCTAATACTCTAGGGTCTATTCAGATGCAGTTGTCAAACTGGGATAAAGGAAAATGTGTGGCAGCAGAGAGCTCTATCTTAGGTAGCCCAAATTCAAGAAGTCCAGGGGATACCTACAGCCAACCCAGACCCCAGCAACTCATCCAGAGCAGAGATTGGAGTGATTCTGCTAGTAAGCACTCACACTCACACTTTCCCAAACTTGATTTTCCTCGATTTGATGGGGATCAACCAAGAGCATGGATCCTCAAATGCCAGAGTTATTTTAAAATGGTAACTAATGTCCCTGATGATCAGAAGGTGACATTGGCTACTATGTATTTTGATGGGAAGGCAGCTCATTGGCATCAGAATCTAACCATTAAGGAAACTGACCTCTCCTAGGAACAGTTTTTAGAAATGGTATTTGCCAGATTTGAGGAAATCAAAGATACTAAGGTCATTCCTGAGTTTAACAAACTTAGACATACTGGTTCATATGCAAAGTATGTTGACAAATTTGAAGAACTTAAAGCTTGTATGTTGATGTTAAACAAAGGGCAATTTACTGAGGAGTATTTCATAGCAAGTTTTATAAGTGGGTTGGGGGAGGAGATTCAGTCATTAATTCAGATGTTCAAGCCCACTACCTTGAGCCATGCCATTGAGCTGGGCCAGCAGCAACTAATAAACATGAAGGCCATGACTAGGAAATTCAAGGGGAGTGTTAAATCCAGCCAAACTACAGGCAGTAGGAGGGAGAATTTCACTCCTTCCTATGGGCAAAAACCACAACCTATCCCTGCAAAACCCCCATTCAAACTCCTTACATCAGCAGAAATGGCTGCTAGGAGGGAAAATGGGCTTTGCTATAACTGTGATGAGACATTTTCTCCTGGACATAGATGCAAAAGTAGGATTTCCTATATGATTATGACTGAGGAAGAGGAGGTTGCTCATGTTCAGTCTCTAGTTACAGAGGAGATTACTGAGTCACTGGAAGAGATACAAATGGCTGTGAATATTATCTCTGGAGAAGGAGGTATCACTACTATGAGGGTTATTGGACAGGTGGGAGAGCACAAGCTTCATATCCTCCTTGATTCAGGAAGCACCCTCAGTTTCATTAGGGAAGCTACTGCCAGGGAACTGGGGTGTAAGATGGAACCCACTAAACCCCTACTGGTCAAAGTTGCCAATGGCAACAGAATGGTGAGCTCAACTAGGGTGAAGAACTTCAAGTGGTCTGTCCAGAATCACCAGTTTACCTACTCACCAAGAACTCTAGCTACAGAGGGTTGTGATCTTATATTGGGTGGGGATTGGCTCAAAGCCTGCACTCCCATTGAGTTAGATTATGATAACATGACATTCACAGTAAACTGGATGGGGCAGAAGATCAAGATACAGGCCTTAACAACAATGGGTGAGTGCCATCTGATTTCAGAGCATACTCTCTATCAGATGATCCATCATGTTAAACCTGCCCCAATAGAGGAAGTGTTTATGGTCAAGCTGAAGGCAGCACACCATGACCAGAATCAAGAGCTGGAGGGCCTACTGGACAGTTTCAAGGACATTTTTGAGGAGCCAAAGAAGTTGCCCCCTAGCAGGGGTATTGAGCACCAAATCATACTCAAATCTGGGAGCACCCCAAAGCACAAATACCCCTACAGGGTCTCCCATGATCAAAAGAGAGAGATAGAAAAAATTGTCAAGGACTTGCTGGAGAGTGGATTAATACAGAACAGCAGTAGCCCCTTTGCTTCCCCAGTTCTGCTAGTAAAGAAAAAAGATGGTACCTGGAGGATGTGTGTAGACTACAGGTACTTGAATGGGTTGACTGTGAAGAATGACTATCCTATTCCCATTATAGATGAACTATTGGATGAGCTGTTTGGAGCCAAATTCTTCTCTAAGATTGATCTAAGGTCAGGGTATTTTCAGATTTTGATGAAGCCAGAGCACAGATACCTTGCTGCTTTCAGTACCCACAATGGTCATTATGAATTTTTGGTTATGCCTTTTGGGCTGAGTAATGCCCCAGCAACATTTTAGTCCCTAATGAATCATATTTTCAGACCACTTTTAAGAAAATCAGTATTAGTATTCTTTGATGACATTCTGGTCTATAGCAGTTCTTGGGAAGACCACCTTAAACATCTAACAGAAGTTCTAACTATTCTGAGGGAGCATCATCTCTATGCAAAGAAAAGCAAATGTCATTTTGGGCAAGAGAAGATTGAATACCTAGGTCATGTGATTACCTCTGAAGGGGTGGCTACTGACCCCTCCAAGATAGATTGCATAATGAGCTGGCCTGTACCAACCACAGTCAAGAAACTTAAGGGCTTTCTAGGACTTACAGGCTACTACGGGAAGTTTGTGAAGAATTATGGGATCCTAAGCAAGCCTCTTACATCCTTGTTAAAGAAAGGAGCCTTTAAATGGTCTGAGGAAGCTACTCTAGCTTTTGAGACCCTTATGACTACTATGGTGACTACCCTTATATTGGCTCTACCTGATTTTTCTCTACCATTTGTTCTTGAAACAGATGCCAGTGGCATATGAGCTGGGGCAGTCTTAATGCAGAAGGGTAGACCCATATCCTATATGAGTAGGTCACTCTCCAAGAAAAATCAGTCACTTTTTATCTATGAAAGGGAATTCTTGGCCGTATTGATGGCTGTGCAGAAGTGGAGACATTATCTCCAAGGACACAAGTTTGTCATAAGAACTGACCAGCAAGCTCTCAAGCACCTACTGGATCAGAAAATTATGACTCCTATGCAACAAAAATGGATCACCAAGCAATTGGGGCTTAATTATGACATTGAATATAAAAAGGGGTCCTATAATGGGGCTGCAGATACCCTATCTAGGATACCCTACTCCCCAGAAGAATGCTTGACCACCACCACAGTTGTCCCAGCTTGGGTACAACAGGTTGTGGATAGCTACAAGGGAGACAACTGGGCTACTAACCTCACCAATTCTAAGCTGTTGGACACCAGTGCTCATCCAGATTATGAACTCCAGGGGGATTTACATAGATATAAAGACAGAGTTGTGGTGGGAAAAAGGAATGAGACAAGAAAACTACTCCTACAGGAAATGCATGATTCCTCTTATGGAGGGCACTCTGGCATTTATGGGACTTATGTGAGACTCAAGAGATTGTTCTTTTGGCCCTGCATGAAGAAAGATGTGGAGGATTGGATAGCTAACTGTAGTACTTGCAGTGTCAGCAAACCCACTGGGAGACTTTGCCCAGGACTGTTGCAACCCCTACCAATCCCTAACCAAGCCTGGACACACATCACTATGGACTTCATTGAAGGCCTACCCCTCTCATATCACAAGAGTGTGATCATGGTAGTGGTTGACAGACTCACAAAATATGGTCACTTCATGCCTCTAGCCCACCCATACACAGCCCAGACAATTGCTAAGGTATTCCTGGACACTATCTACAAGCTTCATGGACAACCACTCAGTATTGTCACAGACAGAGATAAGGTCTTCACCAGTATATTCTGGAAGGAGCTTTTTAAACTCATGGGCACATCCCTAGATATGACTTCGACCTATCACCCTCAGTCAGATGGCCAGACAGAGAGGGTCAATCAGTGCTTAGAGACCTACTTGAGGTGCATGGTACACCACCATCCTAAGCAATGGACTAAGTGGCTTTCATTAGCTGAGTTCTGGTATAATACCAATTACCACTCCAGTTTAAAAGCCACTCCGTTTGAGGCCTTATATGGTTACCCACCACCACAACATTCATTACAGTCCTACCTTTCTACACCTAATATTGATGCTAGGGACTGGATTCAAGAGAGGCAACAATTCATCACTGAACTGAAAACCAATCTCCTGTCTGCCCAGAATAGGATGAAGGTATACGCTGACTTAAAGTGTACTGAAAGGGAGTTCGCAGTGGGAGACTATGTATACCTAAAGCTACAACCCTATCGGCAAAATTCAGTTTCCATACGCAAGAACATCAAGCTTTCGGCTAAGTATTATGGGCCCTGTCAGGTGCTAGAGTGAATTGGAAAGGTAGCGTATAAACTGAACTTACCAGCAGGAGCGAAAATCCAACCAGTCTTCCATGTTTCGCTGTTGAAGAAGGTATTGAGCCTGGCACACCGTCGTTTTAGTGTGCAAAAATGCACTTGCGGGCAAATAGTCCACAAATGCTTAATCTGCCCTCAACAGCTAGTATAGCTAGTAAAGACGGATGTCGATCCCACGAGGAGTGTTTTAACCTTCTGTCTTTTCTTAGTTTCAAGTTGGGTCTTCAGTGTCACTCTAAAAACCTTGCTAATAAACTTAAACTAACTAAATGCTGAAAAGGAAATCACAAGAGAAAATATTAGTAATAAAAGTGTTCAAATCAAAGCATTAAGTCATTCGGTAGGTATGTGCAATCCCGGGCAAAACACATGTAATTACCACTACTACCCGTTGTGCCCACACTAGCAGAAAGGTCAAAAACCGAATCCCTATGGCCAAATATGGGTAATTGTCACTTTGAGGGTTAACCGGTTATAGGAAATGGATACGATCGGCCACTCCCCAATCATTTCTTACATTATATCATCTAGATGATACGATCGGTACCTAGGGACCTAACTTATACAGGAACCTAAGGAGAGAATCACACAAAGGTTTTGTAGGTATAGCAGCTTTGAGGGCAAAAGCGACCCGATTCTAGTAGGTTTGACACGGTCTTGTGCCTGCATATACTACTCAATCTCAACTACCAAGGCTGTCACCTCCGGACTTGTTACTATGCGGGTATCGAGGCATGGGTCACCTATACACTCCCACGTAACTAACACTAGTACCAGTTAATCAGAAATGCGCGCTTTCATCTCCAACCACCCTTTATCTATGTCTAAGTGAAAAACAAGTTAAGATTGTGAACCCTTAAGGCTTTAAAGTCCGATTACCTCATGCACATATTCTACCCTTAGACCATTACCTTGACTTGAACAGTGGATACTTAGCCACTAAACATAGAAACGAAAGTAAAAGAAATGATAAAGACATCTTACTTGGAAAGAAAATAACTCGATTAACTTCTGGGCCCAACCCCAGTTTTGCCAACAAAACAACTGAACTACCTTCTTGCAGGCAAACCGCCAGCTTCAGGCAGACAGAATATCCAGCAACTAAACTAAGTACGAAAACAGTAAATTGTATCTTAAGATGCGAGAGAAAAAGGAGGTGTCTGATATGAAAACAGATAAAAGTATTTATAGCAAATGAATTAAGGCTTCACGCAGCCCCAGATTTCACCCACGCAGGGGTTCTTGCACTCCTCCACTTCATCAGTTCATGCTCAACGTTCTTCCTTGAATTTAGGAGGGATAGCAACAAACCCTAGCGTCTCCAACAGTTTTCTGATGTCCCCACTTCCTTCCCAACGTGCTTAGACCTCCCCAAGACTCGGAACTGACCGCCACATCACCACCACGTGCATATAGGAACTGTCCCGCGATTCTGTTGCGCAATTCTCGCAACAACTTTGACTGGGTCCTCGGCAGGCAAATCAGTCCTTTGTGCCTTCAGCATAATTAGCACCTGTCTGTGCCTATTGTGGTGGTTTTATGCCCTCAGCCTCCTGCAATCAGTTTTACCCCCAAAACTAGACTAGACTCTACACTAAACACTTAAAAGGGGTGTAAAAAGATAAAGGAAAATGCACGAATTTGAGTCTTCATCACACCCACACACTTGGACTATACTTGTCCTCAAGTATGAATGCAATTTTAACTCAAAACAACAAAAAACAGAAGACTCAAATGACTGAACACAAGACAACACATCATATGAATCATAAGTTGATAAAGGGCATAACAGTTGGTCATAATGATGCAGGCAAATCGAATCAATCAAACTCAGGCTACTATTGTAGTGTACACTCAGCTCGCCTTTTTCTCGAGTGTTTAGGTTAAGTGTTTTACTCTCAACAATTCCACCAGTTCATCATCAACAAACTTGCAAACACCCTGTATAAACAATTTATGTTATTCACATGCATTCATATCAAAAGGTCTTGTGAGGATTGTAATGGGGCATGCGGATCAAGGTTGGAAATATTAGGAACTGGCTGCTTTCAATAGTATTCGGGCAAAATCAGCACTGGCAGCTCTGTGCCCACATAACAACCTGGGAAACCATTTTTATTAATACATTTATTTTTTTCATTTTCTCTTTTTTCTCTCTCTTTTTTTTTTCTTTCTTTATTTTCTTTCTTTGTGCCCATTTCTGGCACCCTGTCACTATTTGGCTTAAACATGCTACCAATACGAGCATATAGGTTTCATTCCCAGTCATAAGATACTCTTTAGAGAAAGATTTTCAGAATGCAGGTCATGAACAAATAAGCAGGCTCAAATAATGGCAGCAATGTGAAGCATTTATCAGTGAATAATATGGCCAAATAATAACGAAAGAAAATGCCTTAATCATCTAAGCATGCATGAAATCAAGTTTGACAGGGCATAAGCAAGTAAGCATCAAATGAGGTGATGGAATTTAAACACACAGAAAGAAGTCGCAAATGTGAATTTGGGCTCAAAGCTCACTGGGTAGTAGTTATATATTGTTTTCACATGCGATTGATTAATTCCATTTGCCTAACAATAAATTTATGTCCATATATGCCCAATGTCAATCCATGACTCATATGCTGTAGACTCAACATGCACACACAAAATAAAAACAAATAAACACAACAACCTAGGCATATCCCGCCCACACACTTGCTGTGCAAAGTACCCTTGCGGGCACAAGCAGTAGTGTGGGTTAGATATGCCCAAAACAGACGCAACTATACAAAGACAAAAAATAAACACACAAACAAAAATAAAAACAAACAAATCCTAAACTACTGGGGATAAAACATGATTTAAGGAGAGGAGGGGTAGTCTAACCCGAGATGAACACAAATGCTCTGCAGGGCTTTCTCAACTCTTTCAAGCTTCTTTGAATCTGCACTGCTCTGTGCCCTGCTCGGTCCTTCTTGTGCCCTGGGTGATCCTTCTTGTGCCTTGGGGGCCTTTCTCTTGTCAAAGTATGTTGGTTCGTCAAAAGGAAGGAAGTATGGGGTGTTCTCTTCAGTGAACCCAACTAGCTGCATCCGCTCCAGCCTCTGGGCATCGAGATACTCTGTCCCTTCATCAAGCTCTGGGTACCCTTCAAAGACGTCATCGAGGTCACCACCTTTCAAGCCTTCAAACACTCTTGCCACGAACATGCCCAACGCTACAACAGTTGCTCTGGTGTTGCTGGTCTGTGCCTGCAATTGGATCGCCAGAATGTAGCCGAGGTTGACCTTCCGCTTGTGCACCATGTTCCATAAGAGGAATACCTCTTGCTGCGTGACTTGGCCTGTGCCATCCTTGCGCCCATAAAGGTTGAATGCCATCCATCTATGGCAAATCTAGAGGGCGTGATCAGAGATGTGCTTGTCCTTGCTTGAGCCCGAAAGATAAAAGCCTCTGCCTCCAATTTCCTCCCACCTTTGCTGAATGTTTCGACTCCAGTCGTCGTCAACGCTGGTTGCTGCTTCCTTGTACCACTTCGAATGGACATCTTTGGGGTGGATGAAATCCAATAGCAGATTCAATCCTAAGATTGACATGCTATAGCTTTCTCCAGCTATATAGAAGTTCACAACTCCGGGCGTCTCCAAACCGAATCCCTGCACTGGCTTAAACTCATATGAGGAAAGAAATTCATTGGTTAAAAAGGAGCGTACCGTGTTCCTCCAGCCGAGTACTTGCTCCCAACCGATGTTGGCAAAGTATTCATACACTTGGTCCATGACTCCAAGTGTATTCAGCGTGCTGTCATGAAGAACATACAGGGGCAAATGTTTCTTCTTGTTCAATCTCTCGACAATGCCTTGTCTTGAGCTGCTTGGATCCTCCTTCTCCTCCTTCGCCGAGCGGCGGGGAAGGGTCCTGATTGGCACCCTGCCTTTTGTGCCTTTTTTCACCTTTGCGGGCACATAGGATTGAACTGGAGCTGGGATGATTTGAATTTCCGGTTCCACTTCCTCACTGTGCACTGACTTCTCTTCCTCTTCCTCGTGGATCTGCTCCACATCTAGCTTTCTTTTGGTGGGGGGGTTTCTCTTGTTTCTTTGACTCCTTGTTGACTGGCTTCTTTGCTTCCTTGCTGATCGACTTGGTTCCCTTTTGCTTGCTCTTAGCCCTTTCGGGCACATCGGAACCCTTGCTTTGGCTTGGTTCCCTCTGTGCCTCCTTCGGGACCTCTTGTGGTTTTGCCTTCTTCGACTTTTTCTTCTCTGCGGGTGGATCTGGTTGTGCCTGTTTCGACTGCTCAGACTGGCTGTGGGCATTCTCAGATGTAGATCCCTCTGAAGCCACTTTGTCTTCTTCCAACGACTCTTCTTTCTCTTCCTCCAGTTCTGGTTCTTTCTCCTTCTCCTCTTGCTGATCTTGCTCTAGTTTCTCCTCCTCCTTGTTTTCTTCCTCCAAGCTCTCACCTTCAGATTCATCAACGCTTTCTTCTTCGTCACCACTACCCATTTGCTTTTCTTTCTCCACCTCTTCTTCTTTCTCTGGTCTACCATCGTCTTCCCCGTCCTTCTTTGGCTCTTTCTCAGGCTCAGACTCGTTTAATTCTTCACTGGGTTAGGGTGTCGGCGGCTTCTCTGGCGTTGGTGGTTTTTCAGGTGTTGGCGTTGGGTCAGGGCTTTGCCCAGCTTGTGGTGGGCTCTGGGGTTTGCCCTTGTCAGCCTCGACCTTCTTCTTTTTCGACGCACCGCCCTTAGCCTTCGGCGGTGCTCGTTTCTTTTTCTCTGTTTGCGACGGCGGGGGTGGTGGGTGTTGCGGTAGAATGGTCTGGATCGGTGAGGGGTTTAGAACTGGTTCAGAACCATGTTTTGGCTCCTCGGGCTGGGTTGACTGGGTGGTCTGCGTTGTTTCTTGCGATGATTCACCGGCGTTGCGGGCACTGCGGCGTGTGCCTCGCTTGGCAGTTTCTCCAGTTTTCTTTGCCTTCACCATTTTTTTCTTTGAGGAAATTGGGGAGTAGGGTTTGCCTTGCTTAAGTTCTGAAGAATCGCAGGTGGAGGGGTTTGGTATTTGAATGCTTCTGTGGATGTGGGTGTTGTGAGGGTGGTGGGTTTGTGCAGAGAGATCGTGGCCGAGAAATTAGGAGTCGGTTGTGCCTAATTTTGAGAAATTTGGGGAAATTTGAATTTGGGGAAGAAGATATGTTTAGAATTTGAAATAATGATGTGGATATATCTTCTCTCCCTCACTCCTCTTTTTTCAGCTTCACTTTTCAACCATAATCGAAACTGCATGGGGAAACTAACCGTCTCTGCAATTCATGGCCATGTCCAATCAGTTAAATCAGCTACAGTCCTCACCCACACACTTAAACCTTGTTGTGCCCTTCATATTACTTTGCCCACAGTGATATGTTTCCAGTCTTTGCCTTCCTGTAGCGTTAACTCACAAACAAAATACAAAAAAAACAAACATAATTGAAATTAAAGCAAGTAAACAACCCGGGTTGCCTCCCGTCCAGCGCCATTGTTTAAGGTCTTTGGCTCGACCTTCTGTGCCTTTAGTAGTACTCAGGGATGCTTAACACTTGGGTTTCTGCCCAAGTTTCCTTCTCTTGCTCGAAATATGGTTTCACCCTCTGGCCGTTGACTTGAAATTCGCACCCATCTTTTGGATTCACCAGATCGACTCCACTTGGGTGTTGATTTTGCACCAGATAGGGCCCCATCCATTTTAACTTCAATTTGCCCGCATGTAATTTGAGCTTTGAGTTAAACACGAGCACCTTTTGCCCACAGAGCAACTGTTTTCCCCTTGCGAGTGCATCGTGATATCTCTTGGTCCTTTCCTTATACATCACAGCATTATCATAGGCTTCGGACCTCAACTCTTCCAATTCTTGGATCTGCAGCTTCCTCTCAATTCCAGCGCATTCATTATTGAAATTCAACTTCTTGATTGCCCAAAATGCTTTATGCTCCATTCCTACGGGCAAATTGCAATACTTTCCGAAAACCAGCCTATAAGGAGACATCCCAATAGGTGTCTTGTAGGCTGTGCGATATGCCCACAGAGCATCTTCCAATTGATTGCTCCAGTCTTTGCGCCTTGGTCCAACAACTTTCTCCAGAATATTTTTGATCTCCCTGTTTGAGACTTCTGCTTGTCCATTCGCCTGGGGGTGATATGCAGTAGTAACCCTGTGTGTGACCCCATACCTTACCATCATCTTCTTTATGACTGAGTTGCAGAAATGAGTCCATTGATCACTGATCAGGACTTTGGGCATTCCGAAGCGACAGAACACATTTGCCCTCAGGAACTTCACCACTGTATTCGCATTGTTTGTTGGAGTGGCTTTTACCTCCACCCACTTGGACACATAATCTACAGCCAGGATAATGTAGAGGTTGTTACCTGACTTGGGAAATGGTCCCATGAAATCTATGCCCCATATGTCGAAGATTTCCATGGGCATAATAGGTGTTTGTGGCATGGCCTCCCGAATAGAAATATTCCCAATCATTTGGCAATTCTTGCACTTCTTCACAAATATATAAGCATCCTTGAATAATGTAGGCCAGTAAAATCCTCCATCTAATACCTTCCTTGCTGTTCTACGCGGGCCAAAGTGGCCTCCACATGCATTGTTATGGCAGAACTTCAAGATATCTAGGACCTCATCATCACTGACGCACCTTGTTATGACTTGATCAGCTCCAATTTTCCAAAGAGTTGGTGTTTCCCAGAGATAGAACCTGCACTCCCGCTTCATCTTATTCCTTTGGTAGTCACTCAAACCAACTGGAAACTGCCTTGCGACCAAGTAGTTCACTATGTCGGCAAACCACGGCTCCTTTGCTGCTTTGCCCACAACCTCATACAAGTGCTCATCTGGAAAATTCTCAGTGATTTCCTCTTTGCCTTCAACCATCAGACGGCTGAGATTGTCTGCAACCAGATTTTCTGCCCCAATTTTGTCTTTGATCTGCACATCGAACTCTTGTAGGAGCAATATCCACCTTATGAGTCTTGGCTTTGACTCCTTCTTAGACAGTAGGTACTTCAGAGCTGTGTGATCCGTGTAAACAATCACTTGTGCCCCCAGCAGGTAGGAACGAAACTTCTCAAAAGTGAACACTACTGCTAACAGCTCCTTCTCCGTGGTGGTATAGTTGCGTTGTGCGGCATTTAATGTCTTAGAGGCATAATATATAACATAACTCTCTTTGCCTCTTTTCTGGCCCAAGACTGCTCCCACGGCAAATCCGCTGGCATCACACATCACCTCAAATGGCATTCCCCAATCCGGAGGTTGGATAATGGGGGAAGACACTAGCATATTCTGCAATGTATGAAAAGCTTTCTTGCAGTCATCATCAAAGTCAAATTTTACCTCCAATTGTAGCAGGTTTGTGAGTGGTTGAGCAATCTTTGCGAAGTCCTTAATGAATCGACGATAGAAACCCGCATGGCCTAGAAATGCCCGAATCTGCTTGACGTTGATGGGATAGGGCAATTTGGCAATGACCTCCACTTTTGCCCTGTCCACCTCGATTCCTCGCTCGGATACTACATGTCACAGCACGATTCCTTCTCTCACCATGAAGTGACACTTCTCATAATTCAACACCAAGTCTTTTTCCATACGACGGCTCAATACCTTGCTCAAATGATCAAGACATTGATCAAAGCTATCTCCATAAACCGTGAAGTCGTCCATAAAGATCTCAATACAAGTCTCAAGAATATCAGAGAATATACTCATCATGCACCGTTGAAATATGCCTGGAGCGTTGCAGAGGCCAAAAGGCATCCTTCTGTAGGCAAATGTGCCAAAGGGGCAGGTGAATGTCGTTTTGCCTTGATCGTCTTGGGCCACCACGATTTGCATATAACCAGAATACCCATCTAGAAAACAGAAGTACGATTTTTCCGCAAGCCTCTCCAACATCTGATCGATGAAGGGCAAAGGAAAATGATCCTTCTTTATGACTGCATTCAACTTGTGGTAGTCAATGCAAACTCTCCATCCGGTTTGCAGTCTCATCTGAATAAGTTCCTTATTTTCATTCTCCACAACCTGGATTCCAGACTTTTTGGGCACAACGTGAATAGGACTCACCCACTCACTGTCGGGCACAGGGAAGATAATGCCCATATCGAGCAGCTTTAGAATCTTCTTTAATACAGCTTCCTTCATCAAGGGATTCAGCTTCCTTTGAGGATCTTGCACTGGTTTTGCTCCTTCTTCTAACTGGATCCGATGCATGCAAATGGTGGAACTTATGCCCTTGATGTCGGCCAAGGTCCATCCAATTGCTTCCTTGTGCATCTTCAATAGTGCTATCAACTTGACTTCTTGCTTCATGGTCAACGATGAACTGATTATAACTGGCAAATTCTTTCCTTCACCCAAATAGGCATATTTGAGGTGATCGGGCAACTCCTTCAACTCCAACTTCGGTGGCTTGATGATAGATTGCAACAATTTATTACCCTGCCTTGTTGTGGGCAAAGGCTGACGTTTATCCCTTGAAAAACTGGCTTCGATGTGATACAATTGCAGGATTGCCTCTTTAATTTGCTTATCTTGTTCCTCTTTAGCATCCCAATCGATCTTACTGTTTTGAAGTACCCACTCAAGTGGATCCTTTGCCAGCAGCCTTGGCATTTCTTCTTGGATCATAGGCTCAAAGACGTCGATCACATGTACACCCTCAGTGTCATTGGGGTATTTCATTACTTCCATGATGTTGAAGGTAACTCTGTCTCCATCGAACTCGCACGTCAATGTGCCCTTATTGACATCAATCTTCGTATGTGCCGTCTTCATGAATGGTCTGCCCAAAAGTATACAGGCAGCTTTGGGATTGGTTTTGCCCATATCCAGCATATAGAAGTCTGCTGGGAAAATCAGACTCTCCACCTTGATTAGGACATCTTCAAGCACTCCCTCGGGGTAAACATTAGAACGGTCAGCCAATTGAATAATTGTCCTTGTATCTTTGAGCGGTCCTAAGGTCAGCTCTTCAAAGACGCTTAAGGGCATAACATTGATCGATGCCCCTAAGTCCAGCATAGCTCTCTCAACTCGAAGTCCTCCAATTTCACAGGGAATAAAGAACATCCCTGGGTCTCCACACTTTTCAGGCAGCTTCTTCTGTAATAATGCTGAAACATTTTCGCTTACAACCACTTGTGCCTCCTCTGTGAATCTCACTTTCTTTGTACATAAGTCCTTCAGGAAACGGGCATATCGGGGCACCTGCCTGATTGCGTCCAGTAGGGGAACATTGATTTCCACTTTCTTGAAGATGTGCATTAGCTCCCTATCCTCTGCTTCTTTCTTGTTCCGCTTCATCCTTCCTGGAAATGGTAAAGGCACCTCGATCTCTTTTGGAATATTACTCCTTAGGATGGGTTTGGGCACAACTGCTTTTGGTTTGTCATTTGCCTTCAACCTTGCTTCCTCCTTTGTGGGCTCATCATCATTATGGGTATCATTCTTTGCAGTCTCTGGATATGGTGCAGGCAGTTGCCTTCCACTCTTCAATGTTATTGCATTTACCCCAGCTTTTTTTGGTGGTTCTGTCTGTGAGGGCAGAATTCCCTTAGCTTTCTCCATCCTTGCGATTGCATCACTAATTTGGGATATTTGTCCTCCCAAATAGTTCAATCTATTCCTTGTCTCCTGTTCGAAGGCTTCTGATTTCTTTTGTACCTCCACCGTTTCATTCACAATCTTGTGAACCATGTCTGATAAAGTTGGTCCTGCTGCGGGCGCAGGATAGTATGGTGTTGTCTGCCTCTGATTGTAGTTGGGGGAAAAATGATTGTGCCTCCTTCTGTGCCCTTCATCCATAGCGTTGACCGTCTCTTCCTTCTCTTTCAATTGTGGACACTGGTTAGAGTGGTGCCCCATTAATTCACATACCCCACAAATTCGCAAGGTATTGGCCGAAAACATGGTGATCATCTTCTCCATCTTGTTGCAAAGTTGTTCGATTCGGTCATCAGTTGCAGGCACAAAGATAGTTTTGCCCGCAGCGGCAACACTTGTTCTTTCATATGAATCGTCTCTGTTCTCTTCGGCCATTTCTCCAATAAGTATTAGAGCTTCAGCTGCCCTCTTGTTCAGGATAGATCCTCCACATGCTGCATTCAGTAGGGCCCGGTCCTTGCTTCTCAATCCCGAAACAAAGTAGTTCACCAGGTCATGATCTGGAATCTGGTGATGTGGGCATTTCGAAAGCAATTGTTTGAAACGCTCCCAGTAGCCGTAAAAGCTATCGTGGGGACCAGCCTTTGCGGTTGAGATTTTCTTTCTCATGCTCTGCACTCTTGATGTGGGGAAGTACTTCTCCAGAAACTTTTGCTGGAGTTGACTGCAGTTGGTTACACTCCTGGCAGGAATAGTGTATAACCATTCTCGAGCTCCGTCCTGCAGGGTGAAAGGAAAAGAAACCAGGCGAATGTATTTACCTGTCCCATTAGCTCATGTGCATTGTGTCTCACATGCCATCTCAAAATCTTGTAGATGTCGTTGTGGATCCTCCCCTGGATGGTCATGGAATTTGGGCAAAATCGAGATGAAGTTTGCCCTCAGCTCCCAGTTACCAGTAGTTGTGGGCAAAACGATGCCCGTAGGGCGCATGTTCATGGTTTGAGGGAAACTCAGCTGCCTCAAAGTAAGGGTGTGCGGTGGTGGTCTTTGTTGTTCTTCTTCTTCGTGGTTTGATATCTGATCGTCCTCCATCTCTTCTTTAGAATAGAGTGGATTGACGTTGCTTGTCTCAGCTTGTTCGTTGCTTGCTTGACTTTCTCCACCTGAGGTCAAATCATCACTGGATCCTTCAGTTTGATTATCCTTCTGCAGTCTTTTCAAAAATGCCCTAGCTTGTGCCCTTCTTGCCCTTGCTGACCTCTCTATCTTAGGATCGTAGAGTAAATCTCCTGCGCGGTTAGAACGAAGCATATACTAAGGTAAAACAGTAAATAGACAGAAAAGTGCACTTACACTCCCCAGAAACGGCGCCAATTTTTTGGCACACCGTCGTTTTAGTGTGCAAAAATACACTTGCGGGCAAATAGTCCACAAATGCTGAATCTGCCCTCAACGGCTAGTATAGCTAGTGAAGACGGATGTCGATCCCACGAGGAGTGTTTTAACCTTCTGTCTTTTCTTAGTTTCAAGTTGGGTCTTCAGTGTCACTCTAAAAACCTTGCTAATAAACTTAAACTAACTAAATGCTGAAAAGGAAATCACAAGAGAAAATATTAGTAATAAAAGTGTTCAAATCAAAGCATCAAGTCATTCGGTAGGTATGTGCAATCCCAGGCAAAACACATGTAATTACCACTACTACCCGTTGTGCCCACACTAGCAGAAAGGTCAAAAACCGAATCCCTATGGCCAAATATGGGTAATTGTCACTTTGAGGGTTAACCGGTTATAGAAAATGGATACGATCGGCCACTCCCCAATCACTTCTTACATTATATCGTCTAGATGATACGATTGGCACCTAGGGACCTAACTTATACAGGAACCTAAGGAGAGAATCACACAAAGGTTTTGCAGGTATAGCAGCTTTGAGGGCAAAAGCGACCCGATTCTAGTAGGTTTGACACGGTCATGTGCCTGCATATACTACTCAATCTCAACTACCAAGGTTGTCACCCCCGGACTTGTTACTATGCGGGTATCGAGGCATGGGTCACCTATACACTCCCACGTAACTAACACTAGTACCAGTTAATCAGAAATGCGCGCTTTCATCTCCAACCACCTTTTACCTATGTCTAAGTGAAAAACAAGTTAAGATTGTGAACCCTTAAGGCTTTAAAGTCCGATTACCTCATGCACGTATTCTACCCTTAGACCATTACCTTGACTTGAACAGTGGATACTTAGCCACTAAACATAGAAACGAAAGTAAAAGAAATGATAAAAGACATCTTACTTGGAAAGAAAATAACTCGATTAACTTCTGGGCCCAACCCCAGTTTTGCCAACAAAACAACTGAACTACCTTCTTGCAGGCAAACCGCCAGCTTCAGGCAGACAGAATATCCAGCAACTAAACTAAGTACGAAAACAGTAAATTGTATCTTAAGATGCGAGAGAAAAAGGAGGTGTCTGATATGAAAACAGATAAAAGTATTTATAGCAAATGAATTAAGGCTTCACGCAGCCCCAGATTTCATCCACGCAGGGGTTCTTGCACTCCTCCACTTCATCAGTTCATGCTCAACGTTCTTCCTTGAATTTAGGAGGGATAGCAACAAACCCTAGCGTCTCCAACAGCTTTCTGATGTCCCCACTTCCTTCCCAACGTGCTTAGACCTCCCCAAGACTCGGAACTGACCGCCACATCACCACCACGTGCATATAGGAACTGTCCCGTGATTCTGTTGCGCAATTCTCGCAACAACTTTGACTGGGTCCTCGGCAGGCAAATCAGTCCTTTGTGCCTTCAGCATAATTAGCACATGTCTGTGCCTATTGTGGTGGTTTTATGCCCTCAGTCTCCTGCAATCAGTTTTACCCCCAAAACTAGACTAGACTCTACACTAAACACTTAAAAAGGGTGTAAAAAGATAAAGGAAAAGGCACGAATTTGAGTCTTCATCACACCCACACACTAGGACTATACTTGTCCTCAAGTATGAATGCAATTTTAACTCAAAACAACAAAAAACAGAAGACTCAAATGACTGAACACAAGACAACACATCATATGAATCATAAGTTGATAAAGGGCATAACAGTTGGTCATAATGATGCAGGCAAATCGAATCAATCAAACTCAGGCTACTATTGTAGTGTACACTCAGCTCGCCTTTTTCTCGAGTGTTTAGGTTAAGTGTTTTACTCTCAACAATTCCACCAGTTCATCATCAACAAACTTGCAAACACCCTGTATAAACAATTTATGTTATTCACATGCATTCATATCAAAAGGTCTTGTGAGGGTTGTAATGGGGCATGCGGATCAAGGTTGGAAATATTAGGAACTTGCTGCTTTCAATAGTATTCGGGCAAAATCAGCACTGGCAGCTCTGTGCCCACATAACAACCTGGGAAACCATTTTTATTCATACATTTATTTTTTTCATTTTCTCTTTTTTCTCTCTCTTTTTTTTTTCTTTCTTTATTTTCTTTCTTTGTGCCCATTTCTGGCACCCTGTCACTATTTGGCTTAAACATGCTACCAATACGAGCATATAGGTTTCATTCCCAGTCATAAGATACTCTTTAGAGAGAGATTTTCAGAATGCAAGTAATGAACAAATAAGCAGGCTCAAATAATGGCAGCAATGTGAAGCATTTATCAGTGAATAATATGGCCAAATAATAACGAAAGAAAATGCCTTAATCATCTAAGCATGCATGAAATCAAGTTTGACAGGGCATAAGCAAGTAAGCATCAAATGAGGTGATGGAATTTAAACACACAGAAAGAAGTCGCAAATGTGAATTTGGGCTCAAAGCTCACTGGGTAGTAGTTATATATTGTTTTCACATGCGATTGATTAATTCCATCTTCCTAACAATAAATTTATGTCCATATATGCCCAATGTCAATCCATGACTCATATGCTGTAGACTCAACATGCACACACAAAATAAAAACAAATAAACACAACAACCTAGGCATATCCCGCCCACACACTTGCTGTGCAAAGTACCCTTGCGGGCACAAGCAGTAGTGTGGGTTAGATATGCCCAAAACAGACTCTATATATACAGACACAACTATACAAAGACAAAAAATAAACACACAAACAAAAATAAAAACAAACAAATCCTAAACTACTGGGGATAAAACATGATTTAAGGAGAGGAGGGGTAGTCTAACCCGAGATGAACACAAATGCTCTGCAGGGCTTTCTCAACTCTTTCAAGCTTCTTTGAATCTGCACTGCTCTGTGCCCTGCTCGGTCCTTCTTGTGCCCTGGGTGATCCTTCTTGTGCCTTGGGGGCCTTTCTCTTGTCAAAGTATGTTGGTTCGTCAAAAGGAAGGAAGTATGGGGTGTTCTCTTCAGTGAACCCAACTAGCTACATCCGCTCCAGCCTCTGGGCATCGAGATACTCTGTCCCTTCATCAAGCTCTGGGTACCCTTCAAAGACGTCGTCGAGGTCGCCACCTTTCAAGCATTCAAACACTCTCGCCACGAACATGCCCAACGCTACAACAGTTGCTCTAGTGTTGCTGGTCTGTGCCTGCAATTGGATCGCCAGAATGCAGCCGAGGTTGACCTTCCGCTTGTGCACCATGTTCCATAAAAGGAATACCTCCTGCTGCGTGACTTGGCCTGTGCCATCCTTGCGCCCATAAAGGTTGAATGCCATCCATCTATGGCAAATCTGGAGGGCGTGATCAGAGATGTGCTTGTCCTTGCTTGAGCCCGAAAGATAGAAGCCTCTGCCTCCAATTTCTTCCCACCTTTGCTGAATGTTTCGACTCCAGTCGTCGCCAACGCTGGTTGTTGCTTCCTTGTACCACTTCGAATGGACATCTTTGGGGTGGATGAAATCCAACAGCAGATTCAATCCTGAGATTGACATGCTATAGCTTTCTCCAGCTATATAGAAGTTCACAACTCCGGGCGTCTCCAAACCGAATCCCTGCACTAGCTTAAACTCATATGAGGAAAGAAATTCAATGGTTAAAAAGGGGCGTACCGTGTGCCCACTACTACCCGTTGTGCCCACACTAGCAGAAAGGTCAAAAACCGAATCCCTATGGCCAAATATGGGTAATTGTCACTTTGAGGGTTAACCGGTTATAGAAAATGGATACGATCGGCCACTCCCCAATCACTTCTTACATTATATCGTCTAGATGATATGATTGGCACCTAGGGACCTAACTTATACAGGAACCTAAGGAGAGAATCACACAAAGGTTTTGCAGGTATAGCAGCTTTGAGGGCAAAAGCGACCCGATTCTAGTAGGTTTGACACGGTCTTGTGCCTGCATATACTACTCAATCTCAACTACCAAGGCTGTCACCCCCGGACTTGTTACTATGCGGGTATCAAGGCATGGGTCACCTATACACTCCCACGTAACTAACACTAGTACCAGTTAATCAGAAATGCGCGCTTTCATCTCCAACCACCCTTTACCTATGTCTAAGTGAAAAACAAGTTAAGATTGTGAACCCTTAAGGCTTTAAAGTCCGATTACCTCATGCACATATTCTACCCTTAGACCATTACCTTGACTTGAACAGTGGATACTTAGCCACTAAACATAGAAACGAAAGTAAAAGAAATGATAAAAGACATCTTACTTGGAAAGAAAATAACTCGATTAACTTTTGGGCCCAATCCCAGTTTTGCCAACAAAACAACTGAACTACCTTCTTGCAGGCAAACCGCCAGCTTCAGGCAGACAGAATATCCAGCAACTAAACTAAGTACGAAAACAGTAAATTGTATCTTGAGATGCGAGAGAAAAAGGAGGTGTCTAATATGAAAACAGATAAAAGTATTTATAGCAAATGAATTAAGGCTTCATGCAGCCCCAGATTTCACCCACGCAGGGGTTCTTGCACTCCTCCACTTCATCACTTCATGCTCAACGTTCTTCCTTGAATTTAGGAGGGATAGCAACAAACCCTAGCGTCTCCAACAGCTTTCTGATGTCCCCACTTCCTTTCCAACGTGCTTAGACCTCCCCAAGACTCGGAACTGACCGCCACATCACCACCACGTGCATATAAGAACTGTCCCGCGATTCTGTTGCGCAATTCTCGCAACAACTTTGACTGGGTCCTCGGCAGGCAAATCAGTCCTTTGTGCCTTCAGCATAATTAGCACCTGTCTGTGCCTATTGTGGTGGTTTTATGCCCTCAGCCTCCTGCAATCAGTTTTACCCCCAAAACTAGACTAGACTCTACACTAAACACTTAAAAAGGGTGTAAAAAGATAAAGGAAAAAGCACGAATTTGAGTCTTCATCAGAGCCCAACTATGGAGGCCATCCCCGATCTACCACCTCACGATAGTGATAAGGTCTTTCTCATCTAACCTTGCGCACTGCTGGTAGAAAGATCCTTCAAGAACAGGCGCATAAAAATTTTGCAGACCCTAGTCTTGTGGGATGAATTTGGAGAGGGTCTACAATCGTGGGAGGATTCCAAATTGGTGCCCAAATGGGTGGGAAAAATCGATCCTTGCGGACAAGGATCTCAATCAGGGAGTGGAAATGTCACAGACAAGGTTTGGGTTAATGGATTCGAAGCTGAAGCCTCGTTGGAAGTGGAAAAATGCGATCTTGAAACTAGGGCTTTGGAGATGAAGAAGAATGAAATTGGGGAAAATAGGTTGTCAGGTCGGGCACCAGAGGTTGTAGCCGCAGGTCAGCGTGAGGAGTAATTAGTTAAAATGCCCTTTGTGGGCTAGTTTTAGTTTAATTTCCTAAAAGAGACCCGTCTTGGCCCATTAAGCTGTTTTATTTCATGTTATAACTTTAGCCTAAGTATATGCTTTTATGGCTTCACTAATGTTTAGCTATAAATATTCGAATGATGTAAGGGAAAGGCAAGTAATGAAATAGCCATTTCTCCCCTACTATTATCTCAACTCTCCCCCTTTTCTTCTATTTCTCCCTTGCTTTCTTTAATTCAAGATTACATTTTTATGTTCAGATCTCAATTATTGTTACACCAAATATACAAAAAAAATACAAAAATAAGAAAATCTCTTAGAGTCTGCTGTAGATTTTTGCATGCTATGACTTTACAGAGGTCAAAAGTTGCAATTAGCATGTTTGGAGTTTAGAGACTACGCAGCCACTTGGTGGGAGATGCAACAAGAGAGAAGGAGCAGAAAGCGAAATCCACCAATTGATTCATGGGAAGAGATGAAAGGATTGATGCGAGGACGCTTCATTCTAGTCCACTATGAGAGAGAGCTAGAGAAGAAGCTCAACCGGATCAAACAAGGCACCCTTTCGATTGAAGAGTACCATAAAGAGCTAGAGACTGCCTTGAACCGAGTCGGGAAGGAGGAGACCTTAAATGCTACCATCATCCGGTACATTGAAGGCATGAATCCCGATATTGCATGTGAAGTCGAGCTCAAAGACTTCACTAGTGTAGAAAGGATGGTGTAGTACACATCGATTGTGGAAAAGCAGCTTCGAGAAGGCCGCCGTCGATCCCATCATACTTCAGCCCCTACTCGACACCCATGGGATAAAGGTACACATTCCACATCACCTTCTACACCTTCTGAGTCCACATGACCCCGAAGTCAGTCCGGACCACCTGAATGGCGTTTCGACCATTCTACACCGCAATCCAACTGTAGAACCGAGTCTACACCAAGGCCCTCATTCCAACGGCCCAATCAGCCCAACACAACACTGAATGCAACCCCTAGTCGAGCTCGTGACATCCAGTGTAACAAATGCCAAGGTTGGGGTCATTTTCAGAATCAGTGCCCAAATCGGCGTGTTCTGTTCCTCAATGAACATAATGGACTTGAATCAGTCAGTGAAGATGAGGAAGAGCCCTAGGCCGCCACCCCAGATGCAGTTGATGTCTCTGAAGTCGAGCCAGATGATGAGGGAACCGAGTTATCTCATGTCAGTCTAGTTTCAATCCGTAGTCTGAACATCAATCGTGAAGAAGAAGAGTAATCTCGGTGTGAGAACATCTTTTACACTCGAGTTGCCATCAAAGATCAGACGTGTGCGATGATTATAGACAGTGGGAGCGTGATCAATGCAATCAGTCAGTATGCTGTAGATAAGCTAGCTCTCACCACAACAAAGCATCCGAAACCCTACAAGCTGCAGTGGCTCACAGACCGCGGTTCTATCCGTGTGACAGGTCAAGTACACGTTTCATTAACTAAAGGTCATTATTCTGACACTGTTTTGTGTAATGTTATTCCCATGGAGGCAGCCCATATACTTTTAGGAAGACTGTGGCAGTTCGATAGATAAGCAGTTCATAATGGATTGGCGAATACCTACTCGATTACTCGAGATGGTCGAACCACCGTGTTGAAGCCATTAACTCCTAAAGCTGTTGCAGAGGATCAAGAAAGGATGCAAGAGAGATTTAAGTAGGAACGGGCAAAGACAGCCGCAGCCGCCGCCCGAACCAGTTCGGCCGCCACTTCACCACCATGCCCTACCATTTCTTCGACCAATACAGCCCTAAGAGGCCTTCTAATGATTCCTTGGTTCATGGAAAGGCATCCGGATCAGCCCCAAGTAAAGAGAAAAATCGGTCCTTGTTCATCTCAGTTAAAGGCGTAGAAAAGGCACTCAAAGCAGGTTTACCTTTTGTACTTTTATCTTATAAGGACAGTGTTACTAATGGTGTTTCTTTGCCTTGTAATGTGCAGCCACTTATGGAGGAGTTTGCGGATGTGTTCCCGGAAGAGATTCCAAGTGGATTACCTCCAATTTGTGGGATCGAGCACCAGATCGACTTCGTGCCAGATGCCGTTTTACCCAACAGACCGGCGTACCGTACCTCGCCCGAGGAGACAAAGGAGATCGACCGTCAAGTGAAGGAGTTGTTGGAGAAGAAGCAAATTCGAGAGTCGATGAGCCCTTGTGCAGTTCCAGTCATCCTAGTGCCAAAGAGGAACAACGAATGGAGGATGTGCATGGATTGTCACGCCATCAACAAAATCACGGTTAAGTACAGATTTCCTATCCCTAGACTTGATGATATGCTAGATGAATTAAGTGCTTCTAATGTGTTTTCTAAGATAGATTTAAGATCTGGTTATTTTCAAGTTAGAATGCATGAAGGGGATGAATGGAAAACCGCATTTAAAATAAAGCATGGTTTATATGAGTGGTTAATTATTCTTTTTGGTCTCACTAATGCATCGAGCACTTTCATGAGATTGATGAATCATGTTTTGCGTGATGTGATTGGAAAATTCATGGTTGTATACTTTGATGATATTCTGATTTACAGTCACAGTGCACAAGCGCACATAGAACACCTTAGGCGTGTATTCTACTTATTGCGTGATGCAAAGTTGTATGGAAACTTGTCTAAGTGTTCGTTTTGCATGGATAAAGTCATTTTTCTCGACTTTGTCGTCAGTTCACAAGGTATTGAGGTTGACCGTTCCAAAATCAAGGTGATTGAGGAATGGCCAACACCAAAGAACGCCTCTGAGGTTCGATCCTTCCATGGATTGGCTGGGTTTTACCGCCGTTCTGTGCGGGATTTCTCCATTATAGCCACCCCTCTTACTGAGCTAAGTAAGAAGGACCGGAAATTTGAGTGGGGTAAGCAACAAGAGCATGTTTTTAATACTTTGAAATCATTGTTGTGTTCTGCTCCTGTTCTTTGTTTACCTGACTTTACTAAGACTTTTGAGATCGAGTGTGATGCTTCAGGCATAGGTATTGGTGCAATTTTGATGCAGGAACGTCGTCCCGTTGCATACTTCAGTGAGAAGTTGAATGGCGCCTCTCTTAGGTACTCCACGTACGATAAAGAGCTCTACACTTTGCAGCATGCATTGGACACATGACAGTACTATCTCTGGCCTAATGAGTTCGTCATCCACACGGATCATGAAAGCTTGAAGCACTTGAAAGGGCAAAACAATCTGAACAAAAGACATGCGATATGGGTCGAGTTCATCGAGTCCTTTCCGTATGTTATCAAGTACAAGAAAGGTGAAGATAATGTGGTCGCCGACGCCCTATCTAGAAGGTACGCTCTTTTGAACTTAATGCATGATAAGATGCTAGGTTTTGAGTCCATTAAGTCATTGTACACGCATGATGAGTATTTCAGCCCTATCTTTGCATCGTGTAGTGCCAAACCTAGGTCTCAGGGCCGTCTCAAACATTTTGAAGGCCCTGTGCAATTATATAAATTAGACATTTTTAACAGTAAAATACAATTAATATTACTTTTAATGGAAAATATAATATAATCGTTATATATTAATAAAATGAAAAATGAAACCTTCAAAATTCAATATTCAATAACATCTTAAACATACATAAACTTTCTATCTAAAAAGTGATATTCTTCTAACACTCTTCGAAGTGAATTCATCCACCAAGTCTTCATATTTTATTTTTTTTCTAAAATATCATTTTCAATGGCCATCAACGCTAAACCATTAAGCATTTCTTGTCCCATTATCGACCATAGATATGACTTCAACAATTTCAATTTTGAAAAGCTTCTTTCTGCAGATGCAACAGCAACATGATTAGTCAACAAAATTCTATATGCAATTAGAAAACATCTCGGGCTCGAGACCCGCTGCTCCTTCCTCTATTCAAATTAAAAAAAAAGGAATGAACCATACCTATCTCTTTATTTATTTAATTTGGATCGTACGTATATTGGAATGATTTTGTGTGTAATTGTGTAGTCCGTATCGTACATCCCATTCTGTAAATTATATATCTTTCAATAGATGTGACTTTTATTTTCTTGTTTCGTCTCTCTCTCTCTCTCTCTCTCTCTCTCTCTCTCTATAGATACTTTATTTCAAAATCATATTTAATCCCTAATCCAATTTATAAGATAATACGCGACCGGAATTATACAAGATGAAATTGAAAATACAACTCAAAATATACAAACTGGTCGGGAAAAAGTGAATCAGATGAGATATATATTTAATATCTTTTAGTAACACTTATTGATTTTTTTTACATACAAATAGCAAAAAATCTAGTAGTTAAAATACGAGATTGAATATAAGGTTGGAATAGAGGTTCTCATCCCCACAATCCTTGAAAATATAGAGAAAAAGATAAAAATGATTGTTACTAAAATTAGAATATCGGCCCCGGTGATTAATTAAATTTTTGGATGTCGTTCAATATATTGGTGAAAAATAGATCCCATAATTTGTGCTTTCGTTGGTTTGCAAGTAATAAATTAAACTAATGTTATTATAATTTTAATTTGAAAAAAATAAAATTGTTTTAGTCATATTATAACAAATTAACTCGTTACTGACTTACTGTTGTAATTCAATTGGTTAATTAAGCATTCCAAAAGAAATTCACGACTTTTAGCTATTTAGTTATATTTTTTAACTTTAACGATGATAATTATGACAAACTTTCACTTAATGGAAGAGAGAGAGAGAGAGAGAGAGAGATCTGATTTCATATACAGAGGAGAGAGAAGCCGAAGATTTCAGTACTATTCTTTTAATAACTGGGCCTGCTGATTTCATATAAATATTGGGCCCTAATTTTTATTTTTTTCTGGGCCCTGTGCAGTTGATCACTCTGCACAGCCCAATAACCGGGCCTGCTAGGTCTTTAGATGGTTTTTATGTGTATGATGGTTTTCTGTTCAAAGAGTCGAAGTTGTGCATCTCGGATTGTTCTATGCGTGAGCTATTAGTATTAGAATCGCATGCGGGGGGTTTGATGGGTCACTTTGGTGTGCATAAGACATTAAACTTGCTGCATGAACACTTCTTTTGGCTGCATATGCGTAAGGATGTAGAGAATATGTGTAGTCGTTGCATTATTTGTCGTCAAGCTAAATCCACTTCACACCCATTTGGACTTTACACGCCATTACCCGTCCCTGCAGCCCCTTGGATTGATATTTCGATGGATTTCATCTTGGGATTACCTAGGTCTAGGTCAGGTAAAGATTCAGTCTTTGTTGTTGTTGATCGGTTCTCCAAAATGGCTCATTTCATTGCATGTAGGAAAACCGATGATGCTGTTTACATTGCCAACTTGTTCTTTGTTCATGTTGTTTGTTTGCATGGAATTCCTCGAACTATTGTTAGTGATAGGGATTCTAAATTTTTAGGACATTTTTGGCGTGTTTTGTGGGGAAAATTAGGTACTAAGTTATTGTTTTATGCTGCATGTCATCCAGAAACCGATGGTCAAACTAAGGTTGTGAATCGTACATTAGGAGCTTTACTTAGGTCTCTAATCAAGAACAATTTGAAGTCATGAGAAGAGTGTTTACCATATGCTGAATTTGCTTATAATCGTGTAGTGCATTCTTCTACTAACATGTCTCCTTTTGAGGTAGTTTATGGATTTAATCCACTAACTCCTACTGATTTGCTTCCTTTATCCGTTGAGCATCTAATGAGTGTTAAAGGTATGAAGAGAGCTGATTTTATTCGAGAGATGCATGAGAAGGTACGTGCCCGGATTGAGCACCAAGGCTCAAGGATCGCCGTCGTACGCAACACAAGGCGCAAACATGTTATCTTTCAGCCCGGAGATTGTATTTGGGTTCATTTGAGTCCTAGCCGTTTTTCGAATCTGAGGAAGTCTAAGTTGTCGCCCCGTGGAGATGGTCCCTTCACCGTTTTGAGCCGTGTTAATGATAATGCATACCGCATTGATCTCCCAGGTGAGTACAAGTGTTCTTCCACTTTTAATGTTGTTGATTTGTCTCCTTTTCTTGCAAATGAATTCGACCATGATGAGGATCCAAATTCGAGGATGATGATAAGTCTTAAATATTGCATATTAATTATATATATTTTTATATATTTAAGACTTAAATTATTATCTTATTGCTTATTGCAGGAATAATGTAGAGATGGAAGGTTTAAATCATAAAAATGGAAAAATCCTGCAAATATGGAAGGAAAATTATCAAGATATGGAATAATGATGAACTATCGATTTTGAGGAAGGAATCCGCGATCACAAATGCCAAATCACGATATGATACTTATGATGGAGGAAACGTTATGCCTATATAAGTTGTGTCATATTATTCTGAAAGGGGCATCCCGTTCTGTACTGAGATAATTATATTTTTTAGTTTAATAGTTAGTTTATTGTATTTTAATAATCGCTTGTATTGATATGAGTGAGTAAGTTATTTTCCGGAATGAAATCACATTAGTTTCGATATGCCCATATCGTGAGATCAAATTGCTTTATACAAATTCACATGCTTGTACCTTTTTATGCTCCGAGATAGCAAGATTATGTTCTTGGTTAATTAGTTGTGTAGTGCGCAATATACAATTGATTAGTTAAGGTCTAAAACCAATTAGAATCGATAGATCTGTAATTGTCGAATTGATTTTATAAGTGGTATAATTGACTTTCTTTGTCAATGGACATATGGGGATATTGTGGGCATACGGGTCCGTATGCCTATAATATAACTGGGTTTCTCTATTTCTTAAAGCTATTGATTAATTAAATCTGTTAAGGGTTCTTGCGGGTTGTTAATTGATAAGAAGGCGAATAATAAGGGTTCTTTTATTCGATAACACTTAAGGAGAAATGAGGAATGCGTCAGCGGGTTCCGGTATTCCATAACTGGTTTATTTGATTGTGTGGATATTATTTTTGCATCAATGATCGACGTGGGCATACCGTTATGACTTTGTGATTTCATCTGGATTTATTTATTATTGATTTATTTACTTTTTATTTTCAGTTTTAGATTAAACTCTCTCTCTCAAAACCCCCAAAGTTACAACAGAAAGAAGGATTACACCGTTCCCTGAGGATTCGACCTGTGCTTTCCACATACTACACCCATTTGGGCATTCGGAAGAACAGAATTATTTTGAGCGCGTGACGACAGCGCATCAAAATTGGCGCCGTTGCCGGGGAACGGCATTAGTAATTTTTCTTTCTATCCATTTGCTTTGTTTTCCTTTTCTATTTTTTTCTTTCTTCTCTCGCAGGTTAGTCTGTTGAAAGGACAATGAAAAGATTGAGGAAAAAAATGGAGAAGGCGTGACAAGCATTTGTGTCTACTTTTTACCCCATTTCAAAATCAGAAGCAAAAAAAATAAAAAAAAAGATGGAAGTTTAAAATCGTACTCTCAGGGAGTTAGCATTTTCTTATGATGAAAACCTGCAATTGTGCATAACCTTGCCCAAAATTACTGAGCAGTTTGAACTTGATCATGATTTTATTCAAATATTGCCTAAATTTCATGGTTTACATGGTGATGATCCACATAAACATTTGAGATACTTTGAATATGTTTGTTCATCTATTCATGCACAAGGGAACATGGCTGAATATATTAAATTACAAGCATTTCCATTTTCATTACAAAATGGTGCTAGAGATTGGTTATTTAGCTTAAAACCTTGTTCTGTAACTAATTGGAAAGAGATGAAAACAAAGTTTCTGGAAAAATACTTTCCTTCATATAAGATAGCTATTATAAGGAAAGAAATATGTGGAATTAAACAAGAGATTGGTGAATCATTTCATATTTATTGGGAACGATTTATAAGATTATGTTCTGTATGCCCAAATCATCAAATACCTAATCATATGCTAATGTTGTATTTTTATGAAGGACTTATGCCTTCTAATAGGAGCATGATTGATGCAGCGAGTGGAGGTGCTTTGATGAACAAAACTCCAGAAGAAGCTATGAACTTAATATCTATCATTGCCGATAATGATCAACAGTTCGCAGTGGAGATAACGACAGAAGAGCTCAGATTGGATAGTATGTTCATGGAGATGGGCATGCGGACAATTCAATATGGCCATGGAACCGTGAGTTATGCGCAACATGGCATATCACCACAAGACCAATATTGGGCACAAAAACCCCAATCGACACCAAGCAGTTACTTAGAAGAAATTGTTGCTGAACTGGCCCAAAACAACCTCGAGTTTCAACAAGAAACTCAAGCATTTCAACAAGAAACTCGAGCGGGATTTGATAATGTGCAAGAGCAAATAGCGAAAATGGGTCAAGTCATTTCCAGATTGGAGACATCGATCTACAAAGAAAAAGAGTTGTCTAATCTTGACAAAAGAGATCGTATGCCCATGGTGGTCGATATGCCCAAACATGATATTCAAGAGATATCTGATATGCCCACAATTGAAGCTAAAAAAGTTGAGGTATGTGCTAAATCAATTAAACCTGATATTGTACTAATTCCTCCTTTTCCTGGCAGGTTTGTTGAAAATAAAATGGAACTTGAAAAAGAAATCAAACCACCAGTCGAAAAATCTAGCTTCAAAGCTTTTGTGGATGACACGTTTGAATGGGGATTAACCGAGAGCAAGGTTAATAACAATGCACTGGATGACAGTAAGGAGAAAGATGCCATAAGAAAATCATATGCCTGTGAGGAGACTTGGTCCATATGCCCATATGAGACATATGCATATAATTGCATACCACTCAAAGGGTGTAACAAATGGCATGGTGGAGACACCCCACCCCTCGTTCCAGCATGTTTCTGAGATCCAAAGTCTAGCCAAAGACTATAAATGAAGGCGCTAATGGGAGGCAACCCATCATTTTTTTTTCCTCTTCATTTTCGCATTTTTGGTTATTTATTTTTAATAAAAGCCCTTTTCGCATTTCACAACATTTTGTAGGTTGAATTTCAAAATGGGCATTTGGATTGAATGGAGGTCATCTTCATCACGTATTTCTTCAACTCCTACTCCAGTCTCTACCCAATTGAAGGACGGTTATTTCCTTTATTATTTATTTTTCTTCTATTTTATTTTGGTATTTTGTTAAGTCTTGTGTAGTTTTCTTCCTTCTCTCGTTTATTTGAACATGGAGGACCATGGTAATTTTTAAGTGTGGGGAGGGAGAACTTCATTTATTTTGTGTTTTTTTAGTCAATTTCATTGCCAAATTATGAATTTGTGATTTTAGTTGAATTAAGATTAGAGTTGGTTATGGATTGAATGGTTGAAATTTTTGTTTTCTCCACATGATAATTGGTATGATGAACTTTCAAATAGCTAAAAACCGGTGAGATTTGAGCCTCAAGAGATTAATACATTTTAAAATCTCAATTCTTTTCAAGTGTGATTTTCTTCCCGAGTTTGTTTTTCTCTAGAATTTGCTTTCATTCTTATTCAAGACCACATTGACATTATGCATGTATTCATATGATAAAGGCACATTTTTTTTTCTTTATAGCCACATCAAGCCTAAAGAGCCTACCCAGTTATTGATTATCATTTTGTTAGCCTCTTTGAGCTTTATATGAGCCATTTGTTCAAATACCTACAAAAGTACTCTGCCACATAGAAAATGTAACTTGTCCTTAATCATAGAAATGGTGGAGTTTTGATTATTTTGAGAAGCAGAAAAAAATCATCAAGGGCGTTAGAAATAAAAGGTATTTATCTGGATACTTGTTTGTAATAGAAAAGAAAAAAAATCGTCTTTTGAGTATGAAAAGAAAAAGAAAAAAGGGAAAAAATTGTCGATTGAAATGTGGCATTGTGAAATATTGGGCATATGGGAAATAAGGCATATGAAATCATTTGGGCATATTAAAAATTGTGTTGGGTTTTGATTTGATTGATTCAGCGTATAACTCCGACCATTTTCTATGATACTAGCCTAATTCCAAAATATTTCCAACCCGTTAACCTGGCCCCATTACAACCAAAATCAAGTCCTTTTGATGATTGCATGTCATATGTCTATAGTGGTGGCGAAAAGAGAATGTTTGCAAACTTATGATTGATAACAACTTGTGGAATGATTTTATTGAGAGCAAACACATCCGGTTATTAAACACTTGAGAGTTGTGAGATTTATGAGATTCCTATTTTCTATTTGACTGTTTTGACTGATTAGATGGAGAATGCATTAATTTTTGGATTGAGGATTGATGGATGATTACACTATTTTGATTTAATTGATTCACAAATTTATGGCTGGCAATTGAATTCTTGTCCTTTTGTTTTTCTTTTATTTTTCTTTTTCTTTCTTTCTTTGTTTCGATTCTTCATACTTGGGGCAAGCATGGGTTTAAGTGTGGGGAGATGATAAGTCTTAAATATTGCATATTAATTATATATATTTTTATATATTTAAGACTTAAATTATTATCTTATTGCTTATTGCAGGAATAATGTAGAGATGGAAGGTTTAAATCATAAAAATGGAAAAATCCTGCAAATATGGAAGGAAAATTATCAAGATATGGAATAATGATGAACTATCGATTTTGAGGAAGGAATCCGCGATCACAAATGCCAAATCACGATATGATACTTATGATGGAGGAAACGTTATGTCTATATAAGTTGTGTCATATTATTCTGAAAGGGGCATCCCGTTCTGTACTGAGATAATTATATTTTTTAGTTTAATAGTTAGTTTATTGTATTTTAATAATCGCTTGTATTGATATGAGTGAGTAAGTTATTTTCCAGAATGAAATCACATTAGTTTCGATATGCCCATATCGTGAGATCAAATTGCTTTATACAAATTCACATGCTTGTACCTTTTTATGCTCCGAGATAGCAAGATTATGTTCTTGATTAATTAGTTGTGTAGTGCGCAATATACAATTGATTAGTTAAGGTCTAAAACCAATTAGAATCGATAGATCTGTAATTGTCGAATTGATTTTATAAGTGGTAGAATTGACTTTCTTTGTCAATGGGCATATGGAGATATTGTGGGCATACGGGTCCGTATGCCTATAATATAACTGGGTTTCTCTATTTCTTAAAGCTATTGATTAATTAAATCTGTTAAGGGTTCTTGTGGATTGTTAATTGATAAGAAGGCGAATAATAAGGGTTCTTTTATTCGATAACACTTAAGGAGAAATGAGGAATGCGTCAGCGGGTTCCGGTATTCCATAACTGGTTTATTTGATTGTGTGGATATTATTTTTGCATCAATGATCGACGTGGGCATACCGTTATGACTTTGTGATTTCATCTGGATTTATTTATTATTGATTTATTTACTTTTTATTTTCAGTTTTAGATTAAACTCTCTCTCTCAAAACCCCCAAAGTTACAACAGAAAGAAGGATTACACCGTTCCCTAAGGATTCGACCTGTGCTTTCCACATACTACACCCATTTGGGCATTCGGAAGAACAAAATTATTTTGAGCGCGTGACGACAGCGCATCAGATGAATTCTCTTCAGCAGGGGGGGAATGATAAGGACATCCATAGCAACGAGGATCTAAATTCGGAGTTACAATTCAAAGGTCTCGTCACTCGACTAAGAGCTAAGAAGTTGCAAGACTACTTGCAAGCAACAATTCGCAAGAAGCTCGAAGAAGAAGACAGCGTCCAAGGTAGCTCAAAGTTAATGACCTTATTGATGTTGGAAGATGGAGATCAAGACATGGAGTACACGACATGAAGAAGTGCATGTGTGCATATGGACGTGTGCATGTGCGTGTGTTGAAGAAGATCTCGGCCAAAGTGAAGAAGACCAAGATTTTCGGTCCTTAATGTTTTAATTAAGGAGTTATTTTATTTTAGACTATAGTGTTATTTTTATTTAATTAAACTATAGTCAAGATCAGATTTTAATTGATTTAATATGTGTAATTTTCGGTCATTACAAGTCCAAGTCATAGGTTTGACTAGAATTTTAATTAAGGGAAGAAACTGCCTTAAATAGAATTCTAGTTTAGGGAATTTTCTAGTCTAGTTGGATCTCTTTTGGATCCATTATTTTCGTCCTTTTTGAGCTTTATTTTCGGTCCTCTATTTCTTATAAATAGAGGATCCATATGACATTCATACTTTAGACTATATTTGATTAATTAAGCTTTGCTTTCAATATCGTCTCAACCCCGTTAAATCTTTGTGAGTTTTGATTTAAAATTCATACTCTTAGAACTAGCAATTCTAGGTTTTATTCAAAGGGAATTCGCCTATCCACATTGAGAGATTGTCGGATACTCGCTACTTGAAGATCAACTTAAAGAATTTGGCCTTGCGTACATTCGAGATTCAAGGTAACTTTCGGGTTGTGATTCGCATCAACTTCACCACCGCCGATCAACCTCCTTCGACGCCACTCATCCACCACCGTCATCCATAACAAGCCATCCACAAGATCGTGATCAAGTTCTACACCGTATCATTCGAACCGTAAGTCCATCACAACTCTAACATATCCTACCTACTCCTAGCCATTCTTCACCATCCTTCACACACAAGAATCTATTCCACTACATCGCATATAACCGTCCTAAAACAGCCCTCTCCTTTGGTTTTGTGTTTCAATTCGTGTGTCGTAGTCTAGGTATTTTCGTTAGTTCTAGTCGTCTAGTTTGTTCCGTTATTTCGTTGTCGTAATTTCGCATATTTGTTAATTAGTATTTCGAGTCTTTAGAATTCGTATAACCCTTACTTATCGACGTGCGTTCGATCCTTATCTCGGGTCACATCATAACCTATATTGAATTCAAAGTGGTATTTGTTCGTCTTCCTTCACTGTTCTCTCTCTCTCTCTCTCTCTCTCTATATCTATATATATATATATATATATATATTATTAGCAGTTCAGAATATTTGTGATTTTTATCTATTGATTTTCTGCAGATTGTGTTTTAGCATTACTATATACATTCATTATTTGTCATAGTTTGTTAGCATTACAATACATCATATTAGCATTACAAAAGTTGTTATTAATATTACAAAATGAATTATTAGCACTATACAAACAACCTGTCAGCATTATAAAAATAACTTGTTATTAGAGTATTGACATTATGAACAATTTATTATCATTACTATGACTGATTTTAGCATTATCAAAGAAGATATTAGCATTACTATGATAATTTGTCAGAATTGGTTAGTATTACAATACATCTCATTAGCATTACAAAACGAATTATTAGCATATAAAAAAAAATGTCAACATTATAAAAATAGCTTGTTATCAAAGTATTGGCAAGATGAACGTAACATTTTATTAGCATTACCATGATTAGTTTTAACATTATCAAAGAAGATATTGTCATTACTATGATTAGTTTTAGCCTTACCACTATTTTTATATTTTAATTTTTTATCTTATTTAATCTGCAGATTGTGTTGGCACCACTGTAGAGATTTCTTCTAGGTTGTATGAATTTTATATACCTGATTGTAAAACATTTTTTATGATAAGTTTTAGCATTACCACTATTTTTATATTTTAATTTTTTATCTTATTTAATCTGCAGATTGTGTTGGTACCACTGTAGAGATTCTCCTAGGTTGTTTGAACTTTATATGATTGATTGTGAAGCATCTTTGAAGCAATAACCACACGGAGATGAGCATTTCATAAGCAAACATGTACTTCTAATCATGTTCTAAAGACAACTCAATCAGTGTTGAAGACCTTTATCTGGAAGATGATGATGAATGAAACAATTATTATATGTATCAAATTTCTAACTTTTTAAACAATTGTCACTTTTTTTTAGAATTGTTGTAGTGTTTCACAATTGACATTATTATTTCAATAGCATACTACTGAAATATTAATATATGTTAAATCTATGTTTTTTGTTAAAAGTGACTGTTTTTATGCTCTACTTTAGCAATATATAAATGATAAGCCATGATAATACCATTTAAAAATTCGGCTGCTAAAGTTTGCATATGTCAATGCTAACCATAATTTCATCTTTGTTATTACTTTTCACCTTATGTGTATCATATTTTTCTAATGCTAACAAGAGCAATGATAATACTAACACTATCAAATGATAATGCTAATACAATAAAATTCTAACAACATTGATGGTTGGTTTATAATGTTCTTGATATGTTTTTTTATATTAATGCTAACATTAGTTATGATAATGCTAAAATGAGCAGTGATAATACTAACACTACCGAACAATAATGCTAATACAATACAATTCTAACAATATTGTTCATGATTGATTTATAATGTTCCCATTAAGTTTTTTTTTGTTAATGCTAACATTATTTATATAATGCTGAAATGAGCTATCATAATGCCAAAGTTGGTGAACAATAATACTAATATTAATACAAAATATACAACTAAATCGAACAGTGTCAATATCATTGTTCATCGGCTAGGTTTTACATGTTCCTAGAAATTTTATATAACTAGGCGATCGTTAAGAAGAAAATAATACACACATATATATATAGCCATGGGTGTGTGGGTGTGTGTCTCTGTACGCAAATAAGTATATTTTATCCCAATTGATCATGAGATCATGCATGGTTTGTTTATTGTATTAATTAGAAATCATATTTGTTTTTAGGAATAATATATCCTAAATTAAAAATTCCTGTAGCAAACTGGCGCAAATTGTGCATGGGAGATCAAGAAAAGTGATGACTGTTACCTCAGTCACTAATTAGCTAGCTAGGTCCAAAATTTTCTTGTAAAAGTCTCTTCAATCTCACTTATAAAGTTCAAAGCAACATCTATAAAGTTTGAAAGATAAGTTAATTTGTTGTTTTTGGTGCTAATTGTCAACAAGGCCGATAATAATTCTATGGTGCCCAACCATTTTTTTCACACACACACAGATATATATATATATATATATATATATATATATATATATAATATAATGTACTTAGTCAACACAAAATCATGTCTTCCCCCACTCTGACTTGGGAAGTACCATATGTATGAAGATGCATGAATTATATAAGCTATGATATAGTCTTAATGATCACCTTATATAGTTTTAGTGAATGTTTAATTTGGCTGGAGATTTTGGAGAATTGGGAGTTAATTTTGGAATTGCAAAATTGGTTTTAGGGAAATTGGTTTATAATTTATAGTAAAAAGTTAGTATTAATTTGTTTTTGGAGTTAGAGAAAAGAATTATGATTGTAGATGTCAAATAATATATGCATGTTGAAAAGTTGTTGCCGAATATATTGACGTAAGAAATAATAAATGTTTCGAAAAAATGAGAAAGACTTTTATTGTAGATTTTAAATCATGTTAGGAAAGTGAAATGTTAGAATTGATAGACTTGATTTTTAGATATCGACAATTTTGAATTAATTAGGAGTTGAAAAATATACTATGTTTTTCCAGTCGTCAAACCAAACACCGTCATAACTCTTAATTAGTAACTCTATTTTCAAGTTCAAGCCTTCAAGGGGAAGTTGGTTTGAAATTTTAATTTGGGGACTGCTACTACCATTCGCAAGATAAAATATGCTCAAGATAATCTTGTATGTTTAAAATTAAATGCGTTCATTGACAAATTTAGAATGAAATATTTTTGAAGGGAAAAAGGGGGGTCTTACTGTACTGTCTAAAAAAATCTTCTCTATTTTCGGCACACCTTGCCGACGACAAACAAACCTAGGTTAGTTACATCAGGATTTTCTTCGACACTACATTGAAAGTTGCATCATGAAAATATTATGTTATTAATTAATTACTTTCACGTATGAATCTTACATCTATTATCTAACTTATATATCTCGATTATCTTAAAGTTAACAATAAAAAAATCCATAAAATAAAATTAGAACCAAAATGCAAGCCCTGAAAAGAAAGGTGAAATTTCTATTGCACTAAAAGAAACAAGTTTTCTTCTTGAAAAAAGAAAAGAAAGAAAGAAACAACAATCCTTTCGAATTCTCTTGTCCACAGCCAAAAACTGAATAGACAACACAACACCTTTGATCTTTCGAAGCAGTCACTTCAAACGTTGTTTCCGTGAACTGACTTCACATTTTATCTTCTCTAAGCCACTATTGTGGTCAATATTTCAATTATAGACCTTGAAGATATGAAAACATTATATTTAAATATAATATAATTAATATTTAAAAATTGCAACGCAGTCTACGATGAGATGAGTCCAAGTATGTGAATTGAACAAGAAACTATTGCATCAAATTAGAAAGTCACACCAACACTTTACAATGGACAAAGTTTTGATTAGACCACACAATAGTGGAGAAACTAGCTAGACACGTACCAATCTCTTACCGCACCCTTACATATATAATTGGAACTGATTGTGTTCCAATCCCAAACATATTAACTTAATTTACCCACTTTGAGGTTTGGACACCCAATTAATAACAACGTACGTCGGTACGTACGTACTATATGTATAACCTAATACAACATTAATTAATTAATTAGTGGAACGAAGCCTCAACACGTAAATAAATCACTTAAAAGAAAAGAAATTGAAAAAAAAAAAAACAAGAGCCAGTAATTAATACTATAATTATCAGCTGATTAAGACAGTCCTAGCTATACTGTAATTAATGGATTTGTCTCTCTCTCTCTCTCTCTGTGGATAGAATTAATTAATTCTTAAATTGCCAGAGCTGATCAGTGTTGGAAAAGGTAGTCCCGAAGTCCTCTCCGAAGCAATCAATCCCCGCCACGTGGAGTCCGGAGAGAGAAAGATCCTGGTGGAATTGTTGCATGTCGTCATAGCCCTCATTGTAGTTGTAGTTGTAGTAGTAAATTTCCTCAGTTGGAATTTTAGGCTCAGACACGCTTGAAAAATTACCGTCTGAATTAATATTATTATTGTTATTGTTATTGAGCAAGGTGGTGGTGGTGGTGGTGGTGGTGTGATGTTTGGAGTTTGTTGAAGCAATCTGGGCATCCAAAAGGAGCGAATTGCTTCGATGAATTTGTTGCTGTTGGAATCAACTTTCAGCTGTCGAGCTTGTTTCTGCACTCGAGTTCTCCAGTAATTCTTTATTTCATTGTCTGTTCTTCCCGGTAAATGCTGCGCTATTTTCGACCACCTATTCAATTCAATCCCATCATTATATCATACTTATAACTTCATTATATATATATATATATATATTAATTAAAAGTTAAAACTACTTGCCTATTTCCCCATTTGGAGTGGAGTTCCAGAATCAAGAGCTGCTCATGTGGGGTGAGGTCTCCTCGCTTAATGTCAGGCTTTAAATAATTCAACCATCTCAACCTGCAACTCTTCCCTGTTCTCTTCAGTCCTGCATAAATAATAATATATATTTATTCATTATTCATTATTTAATTCATGTACAGCAGCTACCTAGATTGGATGATTGTGTGAAAACATACCTGCGAATTTTGCCAAGGAATTCCAGCGGCCTTCACCGTGACAAGATATATACTGAATGAGTAGATTGTCTTCTTCAAGAGTCCATGGCCCTCTTCTTAGCTCACTACTCTCACATTCATACAAATTGCTACTCTTGCTTCCTGTCCTAATTTTAGAATTACTCATCATGATCGATTAAATTAATTAATTATATACCAAAAAGATTGAAATAATATTGTGACGATCGAGGAGTTTTGTTCAATGTGCGGATCAAGAAAAGCACACGCCACACTTTTATATATAGTGGTTGCCGAATTTAATTAATTATATATGAAATTAAAAATATTTCGGAAGAAAATTAAATAAAATAAGTGTAGACCCACCCCAGTTGAAAAGAGTTTCTTTTCTTTCATTTTGACACCGATAACATAGGTAGCCCTGCCCACGTACGTAATAGAATTTTCTTTGATTTGAACCAAAGAGGAATACTCTTTGAGTGAGCATCTACGTCGGCGTAAACTCCACCTACTATATTGGAAGAACAAGTAAAAAAACTAAATTAAATTGGACAAATGATCATGTAATCGGATCTTCGTTGCTACTTTCAAAACACTAATTAATAATTATTTTAAAGTCATAATATTTACTAATTATGAACTAGTTTTCAAAAGATTAATTTAATTTGCAAACTCTTTACACCTTGGGGAATGATTACCTAGTGTACGTTACGTATAGCCTAGGATGGATGTTTCGAGTTCAATCACACCACTAATGCTATAGGCAATTTTTTAGACCATGAGGTTACTCAGTGTACACCGATAGTGATTGCGAATTACTCTAATGGTAAATGAAAATAAAATAGAGTGGCAAAGTGTAGAAAACTCAAATGCGTGCAAAATTAAGAAATAAAATACAATATGCATATATTATGTTTCTAGAAAATTCATTTGAAATGGATAAGCATGATTAATTAATAGGTAGAACCGTAAAAAAAGAATTAATAAATCTAAAATGAAGGACCCCCCAACTAGGGGGGATTTTTTGCGTGATCAAATAAGTTGCAATGTTGCATGCTATTTGCGTTTGTCCGATCAAAACGACATGTTATAGAATTGATTGAAGTCAATCCACTCCTTCATACTTTCTATTGATTTATTTTTCATTTTGTGTTTGTACAGAGGCAGCTGAATATATTTTGGAACAAAAAACTTATAATTTAATTAAAAGGAACATATAAACCTTTTCAAGATGCAAAATTACCCATTAACTAGGCCTGTTAATCGGATCATATATTTTGGATTCCTCTGCTGTACACCGATTGTATTAATTTGACTAGCTAGTTGAACAAATTAATAACTATTATTTCATCTGCAATGTTTTTGACCTAGAACACAAATAACAAAGAAAATTAAAAGATTGTGATACTCGGATTCAAAATATAAAGATAGTAATTAATTTTAGTTTGGTTGAGGTGAGAAATACTTCTCGAATGTTACTAATTTTATTGTAATTTACTGTCTGATTGTTATAATTTCATTGTGCAATTATTTTGTTTCACGTGTGCAATGAAATTATAGTCATATTAAACAGTAAAATACAATAAAATACACAATGTTTGCATTTCTCACACAAAGGTTGGTTCCCATCTAAACACACGCACACACACACACAAACATATATATATATATATATATATATATTGAGGTTTACTACATCTCAGTTATATATAGCTTATTCTATCCAATTAGGATTTATAATTATTTTTTAGAATTCAAGTTTTCGTTATAATATGAGAAAATTTTTATTAGCATTATGGTAATGTATCGTTAGCAATATGTCTTGTTAGCAAGTACGCAACTTTTTTTTTGTAAGAATTACGCTAATACCCCGTCTAAAAAACTTATCGAATATTAAAGAATTGTCATCATTTTTTAAGCAAATATCCACCTTTAATTTTTCTTGCATGAATGGTGTAAAATGTATGTGGTCCATGTTCTTACATAGGGTGAGTTTTCATATTTATATGATTAAACTAAATAATAATAATAATAAAAACTAATGATATGGCTTCCACATAAGCTGTGCCCACAAAGGTGCGCAGGATAAAAAAATTATATCCCTATAGATATAAATATATTATTACTTATTTCAATACAAATCAATATTGAGATTGATTTGTGAACTTCCAATCAAAACGACAAAACATTAATTGGGTACAACATAGAATTAGGAAGGAAATATATAAAATACATGCACTCGAACAAATGCTAAAACATCAACTTCAATTCATATTTATTATGTATAAATAAATGTATAATATATAGAACCACAAATTAAGAGGGAAGAAATAACAAGGAAATGGCTTCGAGAAAGGGAAGTAGAGAAATGAAGTTGCTTGTGATGTCGTATTATGGGATTTCTGTGCATGTTTCCACAGAATTTCTGTACAAAGAAACGTGGTTGATTAGTATGATTAATTGTTATTATTAGGGCGGCGGGCAGCTCAATTAATATCATTGCTTGTTAATTAGTTTCCAAAATTAGCATGTATGCTTATTCTTCAAGCATACGCATACGATTCTCTCATATTAATAATTCACATATATAGATCTCGATCGGTTAATACTTAATTATGGAGGACTCCTTTCTAATCCTATCCATCTTCTAAAGTTATTAATGAGGTTGGTTCCATTCAATGAAAATCCACATGTTTCACTTTATACCTTTGCAATATATATTACGTACTATTAATGTTTTTTAGGACTAAAACTAATACTCCCTCAATTTCATAATAATTGATGTTTTAAGTTTTACGATAAAAATTAACAAGTAAACAAAAAGAGAAATATATATACCATCTTCTCTTTCCATCTCTATCAAATTTTATAGAAGAAAATTCATCTATTAAAAGTAAGTTAATATGTAGAAGATTTTATAGTATTTTGATAAGGGGTTAACATTAAATAATTTAGCTAGTTTTTTCAATCTTTGTCAATTCTTTTTTAATTGTCAATTTAGCTATATATATTTTTTACAGTTGAATAAAATTATGTCTAAATATTATTTAATATCAAAATTAGACTATTTCTTTGTCATATATATATATATATATTAAGTTTGACTTGTTTTATTCATTATCGATTCTAGTTTAATTTATCATATACTTAAAGGTTCACGAGTAAAATTTTTGTAGGTTCGATTCCATGATGATCTATATGTTTCACTTAATATCTTTATGCATTAATTTCATGCATGTAATACAATATATGCACTAATTTCAATCGGGGATTACCCGATTAGTCAAGTTAACCTATTCGCCTAATTGGGTAACCCCCTTCACAGAGTTATCCAAAAAAAGAAATGTCCCTTCAAAATATACTTTTATAAATCATGATAAAATAATATTGTACATAAACATGATTCAAATAATTTTTTTATCATACAGTAGTGGCTATTTAGTATTTATTATATTTTTCCATAAGGATGCCCAGGATTTTTCGACAAAAGTAAATAATTTAAGAGAAAAAGAGACCAAGTTTAAAATCAATGAGTTATTTCAACACTTTGTACTTTTTCTGTACAAGAAAGGTATATCGGGTCCCACAAAATCAGTTTTCAATATTAAAAAACTGACACACCCTGCAAAGGAATAAATTCTCTACCTTTTGAATTTAATCCCCAACAACCCCACACTCTCTCTCATCATCATTCTTCTTCCAATTCATGTCTGCGATTAAAAAGAAGGGCTTCACAACTGCAATTTAAAAAAAAAAAAAAAAACCTAGCCACAGCCGACCATCTTCTCATCAAGTAGGCTTCCTTTTTTTAAAAAAAATATGTAAATATCTTCTTCGATTACAATCGTCGGTTATGTTTGATTTTTTTAATTTGTTGGGCATGATTAATTTAAATTTTTCAATCGTGGCTAGTTAGATATTATTGGTTGATTATTTGATATTAATTGTGGATTATTTGATGTTAATCATGACTAGCTATTAATCGATGATAGTTATAAACTAATCGAGGCTATTTAGATATTATCGAGGCTCTCTTAAAACTAATGGGTGTATTTTTTAAAATTAATTAAGGAATCGAGGCCATTTTGTAAATCAATCGATGCTATTTATATATTAATCGAGGCTATGTAAATCAATCGATGCTATTTATATATTAATCGAGGCGATGTAAATCAATCGATGCTATTTATATATTAATCGAGACTATGTAAATCAATCGATGCTATTTTTATATTAATCGAGGCTATGTAAATCAATCGATGCTATTTTTATATTAATTTTTAATATATAATTTAAAATTGGCAATAGTTTTAAATTATCAATCAATTGTTTTGGAGGATATTATTAATCAATCGATGCTATATATTAAAAATTTTAATATTGGCATCGATTATTTTAAAATTAGTATAAAATCGAGGAATCAATTGTTTTGGAGGATACTATTAATCGTGGCTCTAAAACTTAATCGGGGAATTACTTTTAATATCCTCGATTACTTTTAATATATTAATCGATACTAATTTTTAAAATAATCGAGGATATTAAAATTGGCATCTTTAAATCAATCGATGCTAATTTTTTAACCGAGGCATTATTCTAATTAACATAGGCATTTTTAAACATAATCGTGGGCCTATACACTATAGTGTAATCAAATTGATTCTCACATGTGAAATCACTATACAACCTAAACACTATAGTATAATCAAATTGATTATCGATATTCTCGAAATAACTTATATACTATGGTATAATCAAAGTGATTCCCGCAAATGAAATCCCGATACAACACATACATTGTAGTATACTCAAATTGATTATCAATTATGAATTCTCGAAACAACATATACATTATAGTATAATCAAATTGATTCTTGATTATGATTTCTCGAAACAACTTATACACTATAGTGTAATCAAATTGATTCTCACATGTGGAATCACTATACAACCTAAACATATACACTATATTAAAATCAAATTGATTACACTATGGTGTGTAGATTTTATCGAGATTTCACTTGTGATAATCAATTTGATTATATTATATAGTGTATAGGATGTATTAGAATTTCACATGTGAGAATCAATTTGATTATACTGTAGTGTATATGTTGTTTCGAGATTTCAGAATCGATGATCAAAGTGATTTTCGCATGTAAAATCCCAATACAACATATACACTATATTAAAATTAAATTGATTACACTATGGTGTGTAGATTTTATCGAGATTTCACTTGTGATAATGAATTTGATTATACTATATAGTATATATGTTGTATTAGGATTTCACATGTGAGAATCAATTTGATTGTACTATAGTGTATATGTTGTTTCGAGATTTCATAATCGATGATCAAAGTGATCTTCGCATGTAAAATCCCAATACAACATATACACTATATTAAAATTAAATTGATTACACTATGGTGTGTAGATTTTATCGAGATTTCACTTGTGAGAATGAATTTGATTATACTATATAGTATATAGGTTGTATTAGGATTTCACATGTGAGAATCAATTTGATTATACTATAGTGTATATGTTGTTTTGAGATTTCATAATCGATGATCAAAGTGATCTTCGCATGTAAAATCCCAATACAACATATACACTATATTAAAATTAAATTGATTACACTATAGTGTGTAGATTTTATCGAGATTTCACTTGTGAGAATGAATTTGATTATACTATATAGTATATAGGTTGTATTAGGATTCCACATGTGAGAATCAATTTGATTATACTATAGTGTATATGTTGTTTCGAGATTTCATAATCGATGATCAAAGTGATTTTCGCATGTAAAATCTCAATACAACATATACACTATATTAAAATTAAATTGATTACACTATGGTGTGTAGATTTTATCGAGATTTCACTTGTGAGAATGAATTTGATTATACTATATAGTATATAGGTTGTATTAGGATTTCACATGTAAGAATCAATTTGATTATACTATAATGTATTAGAATTTGATTATTTTTACAATAATCGATTATTTACAATCGATTAAAACAATCGATTATTTTAATCGATTTATTTACAATCGATTGTAATCGATTATTTTAATCAATTTATTTTAATCGATTTATTTACAATCGATTATTTATAATCGATTGTAATCGATTATTTTAATCAATTTATTTACAATCGATTATTTTTACAATCTCAACCTCAATATTCCTCGATTAATGTCTTGAATTTAAGCTCGATTATTTTACAATCTTCCTCGATTAAATTAAACTTATCATCGATTAACTCTAATGACCTCCATTAAATCTAAAAATGCCTCGATTACTTTACATTATTCCTCGATTGACTATAATGGCCTCGATTAGTCTAGAAAATGTCCTCGATTAATTAAAAAAGCCTCGACTAATTTTTAAATATCCTCGATTACTTCTAAGAGCCTCCATCAATTAGTTTTAACATATACCTCGATTAATAGTAATCTATGCCTCGATTAAGTAATTTCAATGCCTCTATAATTTAATAAGGTCCTCGATTAAGTTAAAAAGGTCACGATTATTGCTAAAACATGCATCGATTATTTTCAAAGGACCATCGATTACTTTAAAATTAACCTCGATTAATTTAGCAAATCATTGAAAACAACAAATAATCAAAACACATGCAATATAATCATGAATTGATTAACATCGATTGTTTTAAAAAATTAGAATAAGATATCGGTTAAAAAAATAGCCTCGATTGATTTTTTGATGCCTAGGTTAATTAGCATCGATTATTTAACTAATAGCCTCGATTATTCCTAAACCATGCCTCGATTAATTGTACATTTAAATTATCCTCTATTGAATTTAAAATAAGGTCTCGATTAAGTTAAAGAAGTCACGATTAATATTTCCAATACCTTCTTAAAAAATAAGCGAGGATCATAATAATAAGCCACAATTAATCGTGGCTCATTGCAAATTAATCGACGTAGTGTTGAAAAAATTAATCGTGTACCTTGAAGTTAATCGAGGCTCATTGAGAGTTGATCGAGGCTCATTGCAAATAATCGAGGCTCATTGCAATATATAGTCGAAATGTATATATAATCGAGCCTTCTATCTGATTAATCGAGGATCATTATCGAGGCATGTCATATATATATATAAATAAATATATGTCGAAATGTATATATAGTTGTGTGTGAAAATGTATAAAAAATAGAAAAAGTACAATGAGCCAATGATTAAGTATGGGGACCAACTGTTTAATAGTACAAATTGCCTACAAAACTACTTAGTTTTAAAAATTGTTATTTTTTCCCATTTTCTATTTACTTTTGTCGACATTTATACATTTGGACTTCCCATAATAGTAATAACATCACTATATGTGTAGACTACGAGATGAGACTGTACTTTATTTTAGAAAACCCAATCCATAATGTTGTATTATCCTATTATATTTTCACCATCCTGTACTTTTCCTCCATTTAAATCGTACGTAATGGAGGAAGGTGTTTTATTGCTTGGCTCATACATAAGTAATTGATCGTGCAATAATATCACTTAATCTCTCTCTCTCTCTCTCTCTCTCTCTCTCTCTCTCTCTCTCTCTCTCTCTCTCTCTCTCTCTCTCGTCTTTTTGCTAAATGTTAAGTGATATATATCAAATGTCTTACTCTTAATGATGATATGATGCAGTTATTAGGACTGAATTTTGAAATGAATGGAAAAGAAAGATGATGTGATAAGATTATAATTAGGGTTGTAAATGATCAAAGTCGCTCGCAAATTATTCGGAGTTCGATTCGAAAAAAGTTCGTTCGAAATTCGTTCATTTTCTAAACGAGCCGAGCTCGAGTCTTGAATCGAGCTCGATAAAATTATCGAGCCAAGCTTGAAAAGAGTAGTATTTGACCCGACCAGCTCGCGAACATGTTCGACTCGAGCTTAATCGAACATGTTCATAAATATTATAAATATTTCAAAAAGGTAAATAAAATAAACTATTTTTTTAAGCTCGAGCTCGAATATGTAATTAAACGGGCCTTTTTTCGAGCATTCGAGCTCAGACTCATTTAGTAAATTCTCGAGCATTTCACGAGTCGAGCTCGAACCGAATTAGAACATAACAAATATATATCGATTCGAGCTTGAACAAGAGGAAAAAAGCTCGATTCGAGCTCAAGCCGAACCCGAGCTTAAATATTCCTTAACGAAGCCGAGGTCGAGCATCAGAGTCTTCGACTCGATCGGATTCATTTACTGCCCTAATTATAATTAGAAGTAGAATTTTGTATTATGAATACATGATGTGCCCGACGGATGACAATCCTCCACGTGGCAAATTCAGTTATGATTATTTTTCAAAGTAGCTAGATCAATCATAATTCACTTATTGTATTTCAATTTCCAACCATTGACAAAATAGAATAAGTTATTCTCTTGTGATTTTTTATTTTATTTTTTAAAAAAAGGGTTGCAATTGAATTGCTTTATTAAAAAAATGTCAAATTAGAGAGATCTCGTCCAGTTAAGGGAAAATTTAAAACAAGACTCACAAAAACTATTGAAATACTTAAACATGACTCATGTTCGATTCGATAGATAATTCAATAAACTCCCAAACGATAAAAATCCATGTATAAAATAGAGATATCCTGAATTCAAGATCCACTATTTTCCTTCTGCCAACCGGAAGAGGAAAAAAAAACCCAACCAACCAACAACAACAAAGTTCGATTTCTTTAAAAAAAACTTAAGTAATTGAATGTCTGAATGGACTCGACTCATTTGCAATCCTATAACATGCGTAAGCAAGAGGTGTAATATAATTATTCAAAGAGTTAAAACATCCGCGTATTTTGAGGTGGATGGAAGCCAGAGAGTGTGAGGATGTGAAAACCCAATTCCAGGGTTGTACTTTAACCAAATAAACTAATTAAGAGGGAAAAATTGATGTAAAATGGATATATAACTAAAAAGTGAGATGGGGTGAGAATCAATTATTGATGTAAGATAGTTTGATTTGATGAACAATAAAGAAGATGTTTTCCTATTTTGGTAGTAGGGTATGCACTGTTGAGATTGATGCTCTGTTTTTTTATCCATTTTTGGGTAATAGGAAAAGTTGATTCTTTTCATGTGGCCTTAGTCTTAGAAATGTAATTCTTGTTCATGATTCTTGCAATAATTGATTAAATGGAGAAGAGATATAGGTCGACAGTGTAACGTGTGTAAGGTGGAGTTCATGGAATTCGAGGATCGCATGTTTCAAACTTTGCTCTTTTCCTCCAATTGAGATGAAGACGTGTTATCCGCCACCAGTAACAATGTCATAATTCATAAGCATGCGATATTGGGATATTTGAATATCACAATATAAAAATAATGATGAACACACTAATTTGATTTGAACTATAGCTATCAACAAAAGTCTCGTTTATATATAAATTTAAAAACACTTTGAAATTGAGTTGGACCAAATAATTTAATGAAATAATTGATCAACTCTACCGAAATCTTTACTAAATTATAAAATTACTATAAAATAAAAAAATATGTGACAGCAATAAGCGGGCTTGGGCCATAGCCGGGTAATTAATGATCAGATATTAGATTGAGAAAATAGATTTCTTTTGGAAAATAAAATGTTTTGTGAAAATTGGTATTGTGTTTAATAAATAGTCTAAAATCCCATCTCTTATGTTTATGTATAATTTATCAAAAGGACCCTTTTGGAGAGAGTGAATTACATTTGCTAAGAAAAAAGAGTAGGATTTTTATTTTTTACAAGTTTTGTTATATATAAATATATTTTATATTATTTGAAAATTATAGTATTTGGTCCAACTACTATTTTTACAATTTTGTATTGTTTTTTAAATATAATCAATATTTTAAAATAGTACTTTGAGCAAATATAATAATTTTTAAATAATATAAAATAATTTATATTTTAAAAATAATGCAAAACTTAGGAAATTAGCAAAATAGCAAAAAAGTAGTAGTTCAACCAAATACTATAATTTTCAAATGATATAAAATATATTTATCTATAATAAAAATTGTAAAAAATAAAAATCCAATTATCTTTCTTAGCAAATGTAATTCACTCACTCCAAAAGGAGTCTTTTTGATGGATTATACATAACAGAAGAGGGGGTTTAGACTATTTATTAAACACGTGAATTTTTTTTTATTTTGGGTAATTCTATTCACAACCCCTAATTTTCTCTTTACAACCCCCATAATTAATTTAAATATAAATACTTTCTTGATATACAATTTTATCCCTAAACAACCCAATACTTAAAAAAATAAACCCAGAAAAATAAAACTAAAGCTCCCCATGTAATTTACAACCCCCAAACCCTGTTCCTCCAAAGAAGAAAAGAAAAGAAAAGAAATTGAAACATCTCTGATCTCTCCATGACATCTTCGGTTTCTCCGATGACTTAATATTCAAATAATGAAGAACAATGTTTTTACCTCAACTAGCACGGGTTTGATACGACCTTGATTTGAGATCGTATCGGATAGGGTACTCTTCGAGTGAGTACAGACTCCTTTTCGCCTTTCGAGCAAGTGAGGCTCCAAATTCACTTTCGAGCGTGAAGAACTCCAATGAAAAGACAATATTATTACTTGGATATCAAAATACGTAAAACCTATAACAATATATAAGCTAGAAAATCTAATAATCTAAACAAGGAAAATAATCCTCAAAATATAAACTACCTAAATTAAATAATAAAATCCATAAATAAATAATAACTAAATAAATCTAATATCTAATTTAATGACGTATCATTCCAACCCCCTTTAAAACCATCTTGTCCTCAAGGTGGAGATGGTGAAACACAAGAAAGGACTCCCAAAAAACTTCTTTGAGCGCATAGAACTTTAAAACCATCATCCTTCTTCCCAAATTATATTGAGCCATAACACATTTGCCACTTGTGCTTTTGAAAGTTGGACATTCATCTTCTTTATGCTCCTTACTTGAACTTGGTGCCACCATTCTAATAAACATACTTGACATACGATTAGGCTCATCAGTTGCACCACTCCAAATTATCTTGGAAACAGTATTCATTTGCTCGGGAGTATGTACAATCCCAATCTTTCATTCCGGAACACGAACAACGTCGGCCAAATTTATCTCGAACTCTTCAGTAAGAATTTCAAACTGGGGCTTCAAATCAATCTCGTTCTCATAAATCAAGTCATCTATCTTTTCAATTGTACCACTGGAAATAATGGGCTCTTTCGGTGATTGATTTTCAAGATTATCTTCAATTTGAGAAGATCCAAAACGAGACATCATCTTTTCAGTGAAATTCGCCCAAGTAGTTAGCATCCGATTACTTTTCATCCTTTGATACCACTCAGACCCCTCTCCCGCCATATTGAAAGCTACTAATCGTACTCTTTGTTGATCACATATACCATGAAAATCAAAATAATCTTCTGCTCGAACAATCCAATCATGAGGATTAATACCATCAAAGCAAGGCAACTCTATCTTCTTCACATTGCATTTGGGCAAAAGCTCGTCTAACTTATTCAATATGCTCTGAATTTGCAGATTATAATCCATCAATTTTGTATATAATTTTACGGCCGACCTCTTCACGTCACCACCAACACACCAACCCAATTTCAATTAACAAACTCTTACTCCAAAATTTGTTGTTTCCTTCCTCACGTAGCCAACGACCGCGACCAATTCAATCACAATTTTCTTGTCTTGGTTGATTCTCTGCGTCGCCATACACCACAAACCGAATATTTTTTTTTTCTTTTTCGATTTCTTTTGAATAAATTGAATACTCTCAACGAGATCTCTCAATGAAAGTACCAATGATAGGAACTCAAGCCCAAGGTCCTAACTCCACCACAAAAACTAGCTCAAGGATGGAGGGTTGACCCTCAACTTAAGTACCCATCCACAATTGCTTGTGGATCTGATGTGGAATCGTATCATTCCACCCACCTTGACAAGTCGGACGTCCTCGGATGGCTCACACTCTAGACTGCTTCGACACCAGGTAGCCCTTTTCCGGAGAGGGCTATCTGGGAGAGGGCTACCTGGTGCCGAAGCAGTCCGGAGTGAAAGCTACCCAGAGTGAGAGCCGTCTGGCTTGGAAAAGGGCTATCTAATGCCGAAGCGGTCCAGAGTGTGAGCCATCTAGCTCGGAAAAGGGCTACCTAGTACCGAAGCGATCTAGAGTGTGAGCCGTCCGAGGACGTCCAACTTGTCAAGGTGGGTGGAATTATACGATTCCACATCGGATCCACAAGCAATTGTGGATGAGTACTTAATTGAGGGTCAACCCTCCATCCTTGAGCTAGCTTTTGTGGTGGAGTTAGGACCTTGGGCTTGAGTTCCTATCAGAGTCTAACTGCAATATCAAGAGATTAGTTGAAAAATGTACAAATGAATGATATTTAGATTAAATTAACACATAAAAGTATTACAGAAACCATATGACAACAATTTGAGGAACAAAAACATAAAATTGATATGTGTTTCCTTTGCCTTTTTATCATTCAAGATTCTTGTCGAAATTCTATAAATGAACTGTTTGATATTGAGAAAAAACAAAGATTAAAGAACTAATTAACTTCTGATAAGATCTCATTGTGTTCAATCTCAAATTAATTGATATATATTTCCTCAAAAAAGTATATTTTCAATTTTGGTTGGCAACTTCTCTACCGGGGTGAAGATCAATGAACATTGTTTGATTTATCTATAACAATGACGAGTAAAAAACTATAATCCATGGTACATTGCAAAGAGATGGTGTGATGATTAAATAAAGAAAATTAATTGTGCTTCAAGGAATATCAATTCAGATTTCAGAGTTACGGAGCAATGTTGACTTCTAAAACTGAAATTTTAATTTTTTAGTACTTTTATGTAATTAGGGTTAAAAGGACAAAATAGTCAAATTTAAAAATATTTATATTTTAATTAATTATGGAGGATTTTGAAGAATAAAATGGAGGTTGTGAATAGAATTACCTTTTTATTTTTCAGAAAACACAGAGAGTAATATGAAATTTACCCAACTTAATTGATCTAAAAAAACAACTATAAAGTATCTTAATTATTATTATTGTTTTTTTTTTTGCCCATTGTTTACATTAATTATTTTTTTATTGGACCATGATTCAATTTGTTGCCGCATAATTTGTTATGCCTTTCTACATGCTTATTTGATTGATTCTTGCATTAAATTTAATTTTTTTGTTTGTGAAAATAAATACTATTTCACTTTTCATATCAAGATTATTATATTATAATTTCTATAAAGAAATAAATTAAGAATAATATATAAAGAAAGTTTAATATTTTTAAATTCATATGACTAACCTTTTTTTTTTATGGCGAGGGTAACCCGCAGCCGCTACCGTGGTGCGCACTGGATAAATCCCGCCCTTATATAATAGCCTGCAAATCTACACAGGGAAGGTAAACCACACTTGACAAGCCAGGTGTGATAGGCTCACACCTAGTGGTGTTGGTGGTGGGTCGAACTTGAGACCTTTGGTAATAGCATGTTTAATCACTTGAAATCCTCCAGTCCCAACTTGTGTGTGCCAACCGTGTGCCACACCTCAAAATTATTATTATTTTTTATTTTTTCTTCAATTTTAATTTCTTTTGATTTAGTATAATTTTACATTATTATTTAAGGTTTATTCCACCCAATTATGGTTTATAATTATTTTTTAATACTTAATTTTCATTTTTTAGTTAATATAATTGATTTTTGGGGTTGATTATTCCAAACTTAGGGTATATAATTTTTTAAAATTTTAATTTTTTTACAATAAAGATTAATTATGATTAGTTATGATAAAATAAATTTTATTTTTATATAAAATATTATTAACAATATATAATTTTAATGGTGGCACACGGTTGGCACACACAAGTGGGACTAGAGGATCTCTACTCATGTCTAATAGAAAATTAATTATGCAAAAAACTTAAAATGCTCCAAAATTCATTGATTGTTAGAAAAAAGAAACTATGTTGAGAAATTAAATACATGTCATACAACAACAAATCACCTCTTAAAAAAACTTGAAAATAAAAAATATGAACTAAAAAATATTTTTATATACTTGGGACTATATGTACGATTAAAATAATTTGTGAACTAAACTACAATAATATGAAATATAAAAAGTCAAAACTCATTCTTATATTAAAAAACAGATACAATGATCACTCTTAAATATTTTATACGATAATAAATAGACAAATATTTAGATTTTAAAGTAATTATATACGATTATAGCGATTAATATAAAAAAAAATTCATGTTCATCTCATGGCCACAAAAATCAGAACATGTTGCTGCCTTGCTCGCAATGCATGGGAGAAATTACATAAATGGTCATTTAATGTAGACAAAATACATATCAAGGTCCATAAACTATTAAGTTTTGTTTTGAAAGGTCCTTCAACAACTTTTTTGTTTTAAGAAATCCCTCAAGTATGTAAAAATGGGCTCATGAGATCCTTTTTAATTAAGGATCTTTTAACACAGATAAGTTAAGAATCTAATGAAATAAATAAAGTTTAAGAACTTATAAAAAGAAAGAGTTTTATATTGCATCATGATTTTTACACATTAAACTTTTAAATAAATTAATAGATTTTTAAGTATCTATTATGGAGTGTGTTGTGGTATCACCTAGCTAGGATTACACTACTTGATTTCCTTACTCTTGCGGCCTCACACACTTGCTACTCAAGTAGCTAAGGCCCAAGATGAAAGAAGAACAACTATACAAGCTATTACAAATGTTTTACAGACGGGACTGTAGCAACGAAGCTTCACTGCTAGGGCTTTCAACTTTGTTCTTCAACTCGAACAGGCCTCAGAGAAGTAGATCTAATAGATCTACCGTTCTTCGTCACAGGCTAGGGGTAGTAGGACTTCAATACTGCAAACACACAAACTTGAACAAGTTAGATCCAGAGATATTGAAGATAAACAAGAACAGAAGAGTGAACGGCCAGAAAAAGTATGAATCAACGAATCAATCGGTGGGAAAAGTGTGCCCTAGGCACAGTTTGGCTCAGATTTTCTCACGAACGGCGGTGCTAGCAACTTCGGCGACAGGAGATGCCCAGACCAAGGGGAAGGGGAAGAGGAAGCGGCGGCTAGGGTTTGAAGGGGGAAGGCATCGCTCAATCTTTCTCTCTCAACCAAAGCTTCTCCCAACACTCATATGCCCAACATGAATCAACACTCAAGATTCCGGCAAGAGAAACCGTGGGAGCAAGTTGAGAAAATCCAGAAAGAGAGAGAGAGAGAGAGAGAGAGAGAGAGAGAGAGAGAGAGAGAGAGAGAATGCTAGATAGATCTGTGAGGTGAGCGATAATGGAGGAGAGGAGTCCATCTTTAGTTAAAGAGGCTTCTAGAGCATCGAGAAGCTGCGGCTTCAGTAATGAGGAGTAATGGGGGAGATGGACCGTCGGGTAGGGTTAGGGGTTTAGGGATTGGGCCGGGTTAGTTAATTATTTAGGAACTGGGCCGAGCGAAATAGCAATTGGGCCAACCTTAACAGAGTGAAAATACACAACTTGAAAAATAAAAATAATAAAAAATCATGTTATAATATGCATGTTTTGAACTGTTCTAAGATAATAAAACACACCATTAACTATCTATTTATCTCATGTTAATAATCCATCTAACATAAAAATTACAAATGTGATTTACTTTATAAAATTTAGGTAAATTATGAATACCAACATAATATGTAAGAAAAAATTGCAAAATAATTAAGGAATCTAGGATCTTTCTAACAATTATTTGATATGCAGACTAATTTATTAAAAACATTAATTTTGACCTAATCATACATATTTATGATTTAATAAGCATGAGTTTTATCTTCTGTTCATATGTGTCATATTTATATATGAGCTTAATATATTATTTTACTAATACAATGATGTATGCTTTCATTAACTTTTAGGATTGGTTAAGTTTCCTAGCCATGAAAGATCTTTGAGTTTATATATTTTTACTTTGGTTTTAAAAAAGTTACTTGTAATGCACTTTCAATCCTTGTTTTTATAGGTCCTTAAAGTGTATTTATTTCAGTAGATTCTCAAACATTTATTTGTCTCAATAAGTCCTTAAATTTGTATATTTAAAAACTCTAAAGGACCTTATGAGAACATATTTATATAGTTTAGGGACACTTTCAAAAAAAAAAAATATTATTTAGGGACTTTTTGAAACACAAATTGATAATTCAGGAACCTAAAAATGCTTTTTTTATTCTAGTATATAACCAAATAGAATATTCATGTTTGCTTGTGCATGGCACAAGAATTCTACTAGTTTATCTTAGAATTCCCACATAAATGAGTTTCTTGATTACAAATTTCTGGATATATCGAAAACAAATATCCCCTACTAAAATAATAATAAATAAGGGAGCTATCTTGTGAGACGATCTAACGGATCTCAAATTGTTAGATGATCTTATTTGACCTGCTAAGTGATCATTCCTCCTTTTTTTTTTTCCTTTTCTTTTTTATTTTTCTTTCATGGTCTCTCTTCCCATTTTCATTTCCTTTTTCAATTTTTTTTCTAATTTTTAATGTCTTCTTATTTTGATTTTTAAATATATATTTATTTTTTAATTAATTTTTTTATTCAACATCTTGTGCAGTGTACTCTTCTGACGCTAACATGTGGTCTCGTGGAATGCGCTCAATAATTAATTTATATATATATATAGGATTTGGTTCAAATGAGAACAATGCTTCATGTGAGAACGTGAGAACGGGCTTGTTTAGTGTAATTTTAGTGCTTTTCTTACTGTATTTTGATGCAATTTTTTAATTTTTTTTTAATGCTTTTCTTATTGTATTTTAGTGCTAGATGATTTAGCACCAAAATAAAATAAGAAAAGCACTGAAATTACACTAAACAAGCCCGTTCTCACGTTCTCACATGAAGCACTGTTCTTATTATAACCAACCCCTATATATATATATATATATATACACACACACACTTTAAAATTAAATTAGTGAATCTTATAATTAAATTGGATTAATTTATTTTTTTGAATTAATTTATTTTATCCGTGGTCTTGCGCAGTGCACTCGTCCGATGCTAAAGTGTGGGCTCGTGCACTGCGCTCAATAATTAATTTTTTTGAAATAAATATATACTTGAAAATGGAATTTGTAAATCTTGAAATTAAATTATTTTTTTTATTCTCGCATAATGCACTCGCTTGACACTAACGCGTCAGCTCGTACACTGCACTCGATAATTATTATTTTTTAAATAAATATATACCATGAAATGGGATTAGTTAAATTAAATTGATTTTTTTTTATCAGGCGTCTTGCACAGTGCACTCTCCCGGCTCTAAGCATAGGCTCATGTACTTCACTCGATAATTAATTGTGGGTGATATATATGATTTTTGAAATAAAAATGGAAAAAATGAAAAGGGGGAAAAATATATCAGGAATGCCCGTTCATTTCTTTGAGTTTGAGAAAAGAGGAAAAAAAAAGAAAGGGGATGAGTGTAGCTGACCGCTAGCGTGTGTTCTGCTGGGATTGAGTGGGGCATTGATGAGTGCATAAATTGCACTCATTTGGACTCATTTTGAGTGCATTTGCACTTGGTTATCATGTATATAGGTGGTAAATAATGTTAATAATGTTTAACTCTCTTGTTTGGTATAATGTGACCAATTCAGGAAGTTTTTAGGGAAAACAAATGCCAAAAGGAGTCAGGTTGTGAGCCGATCGATCAACGCGTGCACAAAGACGAGAAAAGACAAGAAAAACTTTAAATGGGCCAAAACGCGACCATGAAGCGCGAGCACCTCAGGGTCGCGCCACAGCCGGCATACAGTGCGACCCCAAAATGTGACCCGTTTGGTCGCGCTTCCACAACTTTAGGGACGGTGTTTTCTCCAGCTGGAACGCGACGGAAAAGCGCGAGCACCTGGGGTCGCGCTCCAAAAGCAAAGGGAAGCGTGACCCATAAACACGACTACCTTAGGTCGCGCTTCCAAGGCAGAAATAAACGCGATCCAAAAGCGCGACCCCTTCGGTCGCTCTGTACAAGCTTCAGAGAGCTGTTTTTCTTCAGTCCAAACCCGACCCCAAAATGCGATCAACTGGAGTCGCGCTCCGCACAGACGAAAATAAAAAGTGACTTTGGCATTCATTTATTGGTCCATTCATATATATATCATTTGGGCATTTCAAAACAGAGACCAATCAACCCTAGAATGAAAATTTACACAAGAGAAACATCAAAAAGGGGATTTTTGAAGATCAAGAACAAGATTGAAGATTCAACCATCCACTTGAGAATCCAAGCCATAGAATTGAAGAAGGAGGATTCTACATTGGGTTCTATCACCTTTTCTCTCTTCTTTGATTTGTATTTAGAATGGGTTATTGTTCTTCATTTTGTAATCTTGATGTTATTGTGAATATGGTTGGCTAGAGCCTTAGGGCTCTAGGATGTGGTGAAACAATGTGAATATTGATCCTTGGTTTGGGATGTATATATGTGTTGTTGCTTTGTCAAGGTTTTGATCTATGCTAGGGCTTGAATGATGTTGTTTGGTTGGCCATCTCACTAACATCACATGTACGAATCACTTGAATCTAGTCAATCCCGTGATCATAAGCATGCTTAGATCAAATCTATATATTTGTCTTCTTAGTCGAATGTCATTATGTGGAAGGAAATGTGACCTTTAGATCCTTTTGTAGGTGCGACCTTAGAATGCGTTAGAGATAGCCATTTTTGTCGCATTCGCAATTTAAGAGATATTCGAGAGATGCTCTTATTACATTTGTGGTCTTCCTATCTATGAACTTTGCAACAATATACGTGTAATCCCACATTGTAGGTCAATATGAGTATTGCGTAGCCATGTCCTAGAGTTTCGCCTTATTTGTCATCTTCAAAGCTCTCGTTTGTTTGGTATTTCCTCTCGAGTTAAAAATATATTGATAATTATAGGTGTTTATACGTTTACGTCTCTTATTCTTGTCCGACAGTTTGATTGAGTAAAATACGCCCTCTTCTTATTATTCGTCTAGATATTTCACTCATCTTCAGTCGTGGTAATTGCATCGTCTAATTTCTATTCCATTTTCCTGCGGATCGATCTCGTTTCATCATATCTACAATCACATGCTTGTACACTTGTAGGCATTGACACGAGTTATAAATATTGAAACAAATCACAGTAGGTTTCAAGGTAAACTGAGCCGCTGTCAAGTTTTTGGCGCCGTTGCCGGGGAAGACGAAATTCATTTGATAAATGCAATATTGTGATAACGATTGAGTGGTTTACTTTAGACATTTTTACTTGTTTTATTTGAAAGAATTGTTCTTGATTTGTTTGTCCTTTTGATAGGAAGTGTATGTACACTCGTTCTCAAGGGGAACCACCTATTGCATTGGACTTAGAGATTGAAGCAACGGTTTATCACAACAACGCACGTAGACGGAGAAGAATGGCGGATCTACCTCCACACGTTCAAGACCCGATGATTGCCCAAATGCAAAGGCAATTGGAGGTGATGCAAGAGCAATTGAGAGCCCAAGAGGAGGCTCGTAATAGAAATTTGGAGGCACCAATCCGGAATCGTTTCCAACCTGTCGTTGATCAAGGGGTGGCAAATGGACCACCCATTCAAGCCAACAACTTCGAGTTGAAGACCTCTCTCATACTAATGATCCAACAGAACCAGTTCCGAGGGACGCCAATGGAGGATCCCCATGAGCATATCCGAAAATTTCTCAATGTTAGTGGGACAATGAAGATGAATGGAGTCCCGGATGATGCAATCCGCATCCGACTCTTTCCATTCTCATTGATCGACAAGGCAGAAACATGATGGTTAAGCCATGCTCAAGGAACATTTCAAACTTGGGATCAATTGGTGACAAAGTTCCTACACAAGTTTTTCCCATCTGGAAAAACACTCAAATTGAAAGGAGAGATCACCGTGTTCAAACAATGGGATGAAGAAAGCCTATATGAGGCGTGAGAGCGCTTTAGGGAGATGCTACGCAAGTGCCCCGAACATGGTTTTGGGACCGATCATCAAGTATGCATTTTCTATGGAGGAAGCAAAGACGAGGTGAGAACACTCATGGATGCGGCCGTGGGTGGATCATTATTGGCAAGAGGGCCAGAAGAAGCCTTAAGAATAATTCATGAAATGGCCTCAAATTCCTTTCAATGGCCGGCCACAAGAGAGGGAATCCAAATTCTAAAGAAGGTGGCTTCTGCTTCAAGTTCGGATGCACTCGGGCTTGTAGCGGCTCAAATGGCAACCTTGAATTCAAAAATTGAGGCCTTTACAAATCCAAAGGCCGAGATATCTCAAAGCCAATTTGAGGATGTCAACTATGTGAACCAACAAGGAGGCTTCTCAAATCAGCCAAGGCAATTCAATCAGGGGTACAAACCCCAATACGGAGGCCAATATGGAGGAAATTCGGGTTATCAAAATAAAGCTCAACACCCGAATTTCTCCTATGATAATCCGAACAATGCTATCCAGCCCCCTCCGGGTTTCTTAGTCACTAATGGTGTAATTGATGAAGAGAAGAAGCCCAAGATGGATGAACTTCTAATGGCATTCATGGGGAAGACGGAGAGTTACATGAAAGACTCTCAAGCAAGACTTGGGAAGTTAGAAAATACCGTCGGAGCAATTGACAACCAAGTTAACACTTTGGAGAAGCAAATGGGACAATTTGCAACTATCTTGGAAAGCCAACATCAACAAGGCAAGTTCCCAAGTAATACCACTGTGAATCTGAAGGATTAATGCAAGGCAATTACCTTGAGGAGTGGAACCGCTTATGATGGCCCCGAGATGCCGGATGGCGAGGAAAGCAAGGGAAAGGTTGATGAGCAACCGAGTGAGAAGAAGAAAGAGGAGGGACCGAGTCAAGAGGACTTAAATCCCAAAGTAAAGAAATATGATGCCCTTGAAAAAGGGAAAGAGAAAGAAGAACCAAAAAGGGTGATGCCGGAAGAATACAAAGTGCCCATACCCTACCCACAAAGACTCCAAAAGGTGAAGAGTGACGAGAAATTCTCTCGATTCCTCGACATCTTTAGGAAGGTACAAATCAACATCCCTCTTATTGAAGCACTTCAACAAATGCCAAATTATGCAAAATTCTTGAAGGATGCGATTTCCAAAAAGAGGAGATGGGGGGAGTATGAGATGGTTAATTTGACCGAGAATTGTAGTGCTTTATTGCAAAGAAAGTTTTCCGCAAAGATGAAAGATCCGGGAAGCTTTAACATCTCGGTTACTATTGGAGAAAATCACGTTGGTAAGGCTTTGTGTGATCTTGGGGCGAGTATCAATTTGATGCCCCTCTCGTTCTTTAAGAAGTTGAAAATAGGGGAGATCAAGCCAACCACCATTTGTCTCCAAATGGCCGACCGCTCTGTGACATACCCAAAGGGCATGGTGGAAGATGTGCTAGTAAAGGTCAACAATTTTATCTTTCCGGTAGACTTTTTGGTTCTCGATATGGAAGAAGACAAAGAAGTTCCCCTCATCCTAGGGCGACCGTTTTTGTACATGGCTAAGGCCTTGATAGATGTGGCGAAGGGAGAACTTACCTTGAGAGTGAATGAGGAGAGAATCACATTTTCCCTCCAAAAAGCGATGCAACATCCCGAAGAAGAGGTAAAGAATATCGAGGAGTGCAAAGTGCTCCAAATGGTGGATGAGTGCATAAAAGAGGAAGAGTTGAGGAGCCCAAAAGATCATCTTGAGATTTGCATTTCTAACTCTATCTTTAATTCTTTATTTAATGATGATTTTGGTATTTGTGATTCCGTTTCTATGATGAATTCATTTCAGGAATCCTACTTGAGGAAGCCAAAGTTCTTGCCATTAAGAAGCGAGGACCAAACATCAAAGGAAGAGGACGAGTTGAAAGCAAAAGAAGACATGGAGTTGAAACCCCTGCCCACACATTTGAGGTATGCTTACCTTGATGAAGCCAAGAAAAAACCGGTAATAGTTTCTTCCCTCTTATCCGATGAACAATGCGATAAATTGTTAAGGGTGTTGAGAAAATATCAAAGCACTATTGGATGGTCAATCTCCGACCTTAAAGGCATTAACCCTTCGATATGCATGCATAAAATCTTGCTTGAGGAAGATTATAAACCTAAGGTACAAAATCAAAGAAGACTCAACCCTATTATGCAAGAAGTTGTTAGGAAAGAGGTTCTAAAATTGCTAGATACCGGTATAATATTTGCCATTTTTAATAGTGAGTGGGTGAGTCGTACTCAAGTAGTTGCTAAAAAAGGGGGGATGACTATTGTTGAGAATGATAATAAAGAGACAATTGCTACAAGAGTAGTAACGGGGTGGAGAATGTGTATAGATTATAGGGCGTTGAATGCATATACTAGGAAAGATCATTTTCCATTACCATTCATTGATCAAATGCTAGATAGGTTGGCGGGTCACGAATTCTATTGTTTCCTTGATGGGTATTCCGGGTACAATCAAATCATGATTGCTCCCGAAGACCAAGAAAAGACCGCCTTTACTTGTCCATATGATATTTTTGCGTATAGATGGATGTCGTTTGGGTTGTGTAATGCACCCGCCACCTTTCAAAGGTGTATGATGTCTATCTTTCATGGATTGATTGAAAACATCATGGAGGTGTTTATGGATGACTTTTCCGTCTTTGGTGATACATTTGATATATGCCTTGATAATTTAACACAAGTATTACAGAGATGTGAAGATACTAATCTAGTGCTCAACTGGGAGAAATGCCACTTCATGGTGAGAGATGGAATTGTTCTAGGACACAAGGTATCGGGTGAAGGTCTAGAGGTGGACCGGGCCAAGATAGTGGCCATTGAAAAACTACCTCCACCAACAAATGAGAAGGGAGTTAGAAGCTTTTTGGGACACGCCGGTTTCTATAGGCGCTTTATAAAAGATTTTTCCAAAGTCTCTAAACCTCTTTGTCGTTTACTAGAAAAAGCCGTTGAATTTGACTTTGATTCTAATTGTTTACAGGCTTTTGAAACGTTGAAGAAGGCCCTAATCACGGCATCCGTGCTTATCTCACCTGATTGGAGTGAGCCTTTTGAAGTGATGTGTGATGCAAGCGAGATAGCGGTAGGAGCCGCTCTTGGCCAAAAGAAGGACAAACTCTTCCGAGTCATCTACTATGGGAGTAGGACTTTGGATCCCGCTCAAGTCAACTACACCACCACAGAAAGGGAGCTCTTGGCGGTCGTCTACGCATTCGACAAGTTTAGGCCCTATCTCATTGGGGCCCGAACAATAGTGCACACCGACCACGCCGCCTTGAGGCATATTTTTGCCAAAAAGGATGCGAAGCCAAGGCTTATCCGATGGATTCTTCTTCTCCAAGAGTTCAATGTAGAGATAAAGGATAGAAAAGGATGCGAGAACGTGGTGGCGGATCACTTGTCCCGATTAGAACACGTGAAAGAAGAAGAGAACACATGGCCAATAAATGAAAGTTTTTCCGATGAGAGAATCATGTCAGCTTCAACAAAAGTTCCATGGTTTGCGGATATTGTCAACTACCTAGTTGCCAAGGTGAAACCGGTAGAGATGGAGAACTATCAAAGAAAAAAATTCTTTCATGATCTCAAATTCTACATATGGGAGGAGCCCTATCTTTTTAGAAGATGTGCCGATTCCATCCTTAGAAGATGTGTGCCAGAGGAAGAATGGATCGAGATAATAAAGACATGTCATGATTCACCTTGTGGAGGCCATTTTGCTTCCAATAGAACCGCTAGGAAAATTCTACAAAGCGGGTTCTATTGGCCCTCCATTTTTAAAAATTGTGAAGAGTTTGTGAAGACATGTGAGCGATGCCAAAAGATGGGATCTATTTCGAAGAGGGATGAGATGCCGATGAGTGCAATTATTGAAGTGGAATTATTTGATGTTTGAGGGATTGACTTCATGGGGCCGTTTATGATGTCTGAAGGAAATCTCTATATACTCTTGGTGGTAGATTATCTCTCGCGATGGATCGAAGCAATTCCAACCAAGACTAATGATTCGAAAATTGTGCTTAAGTTCCTCCAAAGGAATATTTTGACAAGATTTGGGGCTCCAAGAGCCTTAATCAGTGACGGGGGCACTCACTTTTGTAATAAGTGGATAACGAGCCTCCTATCACGGCATGGAGTGAAGCATAAGGTGATGACTCCCTACCACCCACAAGCCAATGGGCAAGCCGATCTTGCAAATAGAGAGGTCAAACTAGTCCTCCAAAAGGTGGTGAAGACGAATGGGAAAGATTGGGCAATAAATCTCGATGAGGCACTTTGGGCCTATCGAACGGCCTACAAGACTCCATTGGGGATGTCTCCCTATCAAATGGTATTTGAGAAGTCTTGTCACCTTCCCATCGAGCTCACTCACAAGACATATTGGGCCACCAAGAAGCTCAATCTCGACTTTGAGATATCGGGAAAAGAAAGGATTTTCCGTTTGAATGAAATCGATGAATTTAGGCTTGAAGCCTTCGAAAATTCTTCCATTTACAAGATGAGGACCAAACTTTATCATGACAAGTTCTTAAGAAAGAAAGAACTTGCACCCGGTGATGCCGTATTGCTTTTCAACTCGAGGTTGAGGTTGTTTCCCGGGAAACTCAAAACAAAATGGGGAGGTCCATACTTCATCTCAAAGATCTTCGAAAATGGAACGGTGGAGTTGCAAGCCAAAGATGGGAGCTTATTCGTTGTAAATGGGCAACGTGTGAAGAAATTCTACAATGCGGAGGAGCAAGCCAGAGTGTTTGTCCTTCATTTGACAAATCTTTGAAGAACCATATCCCGTCGAGCTCACGACGTTAAATTTAGCGCTAATTGGGAGGCAACCCAATACTTTAAGTTTTGTTGATTTAAATTTCTTTTATATTGCAGTTTTTATGATTTTTGTCTAAAATTAAATTAAGAGTTTTAATTGTGCATCTTTTGGAGAAATTGGGGATAGTTATGTATTGTTTTGTAGGAATTGTGCTGCTGTAGAAAGAGATACAAAAATGGGATTGCACAGAGTGTTGAAAAGGAGCCCAAAAATGGGCTCGAAGTGAAAAAAACATAAAAATGGAAAAAGCGACCATCAAACGCGAGTAGCTTGGGTCGCGTTTTGACAGGGTTAAAGCGCGACCCCGAAGCCCGACTTACTGAAGTCGCGTTTCAAAAGTAAGGCGACACGTGATGAAAAAACGCGACACGAAGGTCGCGCTGTACGGGGCTTCAGACACATAAATTCACGAAGACGAAACGTGACTCATAAGCGCGAGCTCCTAGAGTCGCGCTTCATAATGCTTCAGGGCGCGACTGGAAAACGCGATCAACCCTACTCGCGCTTTTTTTCCTTCAGTTAGAACGCGACTTCAAAGCGCGACCCGGCTCGCGTTTTGCCCAGTGCAGACGGGTTTTTAACCCTTTTTCTTTCCATTTCACACACACACTTCATATTTCACTCACTCTCACTCAAGCACACACGAAACTCTTCCTCTCCATCAAGATTCAAGGTAAATCTCTCAAACTCTTCTATTAATCTACACCCATTACCCATAAATTTTGATTATATGGTTTAATTGTTCATTTGTTGGAAAAATTAGGAAAAATTCATGATGTTGAACCCTAGGTCTCAAATGAGCAAAAATCCCAATGAATATGCTCACATTGTGTGTACATTGAAGAACAATGCAATTGATGGCATGGGTGAGTTGTGGGTTTGTGGAATTTTTGATAGTTTGGAGAATTAGGCTTGGAATTTTGAAAAATTGTGAAAATTGAGCATGAGTGTTGAAGATTGTTTGATTTTTCACATGCTATAGCCTTATTGGGGGAACCTTGGCCTAAATTTTGTGGTGTTAAAACATTCTTGCATGATATGCTTATGATATTCCCAACTTGGATTGAATTGAAATTTTTGACAATGATTGTTGGAGGAAGTGAAGTTGTACATTTTGAAAAATACATGAATGATGTTCTCACTTGATGATGGCTAAGCTTTTATTTTCCTTGAATTGTTGGTTATGCCTAACTTTGGCACATTATTGATCTAGCCATGAAATTTGGAATTAACCAAACAAAGATAAAAAAAAAATGAGAGATGTTGCCAATGTTGTTGTTCATAACATGTTTTTGAAGGGGGGCTTTATGTTTTTGACATTGTCATATGTGTTGGAAGCCTCTATTGAATTTTAAACATGCATTATAATATTTTGAGCATGTGGTTATAGACATTTGCGTTTGATTTTGTCACATATTTCTAGAATCATGGCCTTGTCTCAATTATTATAAAGGTTTGGATCTTGTAGAATAAGTTTTATCGTGGGATTGCTTGTGATATTGTCATATGATGGCGTTAGGCCTATTATTGTCCGGATAAATATTTTGTTCATTTTTGTTCTTTTGTGATGAGGATGTTGTTGGGGAAGATTGTCTTTTGTATATAATTTTGTTTCACAACAAAGTCTCTTATAGTTTAACAGAGATACACGGGGGATTGGGTTGGATTTTGTCATATGATTTAAACCCCGTTATCTTTGCTAAACCAAAATGTTACTGTGCTGATTTATCCTAACTTTGTTGGACTTTTGTAGGTACCAATCTCACCCCAAAAATGCCAAGAAGAGGGAGGTCTTCTAAGAGGACACATGTTGAGTCTGACCCCGAGATTGAGGCCGAAGACGAGGGTCAAGATGAGGACTTGCCGGCAAGCCATCTAATGAGGTATGGGGTCGTCCTCCATGATGAGGAACATATTGAAAACTGGAATCGAATCTTCAACGTCACCATTGCAACCACCAAGTTTATGCACGAGGGAACATGCGAAGCCCTTGGTATCAAAGATGATGTGTGGCAGCTCTTGGACCGAATTGGTTGGCTCCAAGCTCTAGAGAGGGATTGTTTGACGTATCCCCGCCTAGTAAAGGAGGTAATGAGCACTTTTGACATGAAGAGGACAGACAAGAAGGGGCCGGTTCGATGCACTTTCTGGCTTGGAAACCAAGACCGCGAGCTAACAGTAGATGAGTTGAACGAGATTTTTGGGGCCACACAAGAGGGCATTTACCATGAGCCCCGAGAATTCGACCAAAATGTCACCTACCGCCTTCTGTGCCTCACAGAGACGGAGACGGAGAATTACAGCTCTAGTATGGCCAAGGCATCCGCTATGCCCAACCCGGTCTTTTGATACCTACACCGAATCCTTGCCAACACCGTTTGGGCAAGAAGAGACAACAGTGGGCTGAGGACGAAGGAGTTGTTTGCTTTGTGGGCTATGTTAAATGGAAGGCACTTGAACTTTGGTGTCTTCCTAATTGAGCAGATGTTTCGACAATCCCACCTCGATAGTGGACACATTTGCCTTGGTGGATTGATCACTCCAATAGCAAATTACTTCGATGTCGACCTAATAGAAGAGTTGCATACACCAGGGTTGAGGATGATCAACCTCAATCACTTGAGGAATGTGAAGATGCTGGCCTCGGATCTGAATCAATTTCTGCTGAACATGCGAGCTGGGGGAATATTCCCTTTGCCAAATCAAGCTCTCACACATGTGTCAAATTGGACTGAGAGGAGAAATTGCAAGATGGAGACGGTTGCCCATCTTCAAGCTATGGGTATAGCAGGGCAACAACGAGGGATTCGAGGCAATCCTGAGGGCCAAGGAGATGACAGAGGTGAAACAGGAGGAGAAGGGTCATCTTCAGCTGCATTCAGACGTGGACGGCGTTTCAATGAAGAACAAATTATTGGCCGCTTTGATGCACTAAAGGAGACCATGTACACTTGGAGGGATGATATGCACGATGAGTTCGGAGCGCTAAGGCAAGACATGTACACGAGATTCGATGATATCCGACACGACATGCATGGCATGATGGGACAAATTCAGTCCAGCGTAAATGACAGATTTCATGCCATACAGACGGATATTGACGAGAGGTTTACAGGTCTTAGGGGTGACATCAGGGGACTTGCTGATAATATGGGCTTGTTCCGATCAGAGATACAGGACCTAGCCGGGATCTTCAGGGGCATGAACACCGGGTTTGGGTCACAGCAGCAGCCCTATACCCCATCTCAGCACCAGCAGATGACTCCCTACAACTCTTACCAGCATCAGCAGCATTTTCAGCAGCAGTCGCCATTCCAGTCATTGCAGCAGTTCTCGACTGGACAGTTCATGGCCTCGTCATCTTCTTCACAGCATTTTCAGCAGATGCCGACGGGTCAATTCATGGCCTCCTCCTCTCAACAGTTCCAGCAATTCCAGCCTTCACAATTCATGCCATCTTCGTCCCTTTTGCAGTCTCCACATCCCCACCAGGCTTCTCATCAGCAGCAGCCACCTCATTGAGCGTTAGTGACCCTTGCCACCACCTTTTTGCCTCCAAACTTATTTCCTCCTTTGGATCAAAATAAGTTTGGGGGAGGGGGAGAGAGTAGTGGTTGGCAAGGAACTTTTCTGCTCAGTTCCATGAACTTTTTACCGCTTTATTTCCTAAGACTTATCTATTTATTTATGCTTTCGGATATTGGAGCATGCTCGCATGCTTATGTTTTTATTTATGTTTGGATTATGTTAGGATTTTATATTCTTCGTTGGTATGTATGGATGATGGTAGTTGATGGATTATGATATCGCATGTCGTTTTGCTTCATGAGCATGTGATATTTCATCTATGCTTTTGTTAAATTGCCTTATGATTGTGGATTGGGCTTGTTTTGACTTAAATAGGTGTATGTTCTTGCAACAATAATAGGGGTGTTGAGAGCATGATTATTGATGAAATTGGAATCCTTGATGAGCATGAGCTTATGTTGAAAATTTTTTTGCAAAATTTTGATAAAAAGCATAATGTCATGGCATGATTTTGTAACCAAGGTTCTTTAATGTCTCAAAAGTACAATTTGGGAAGGAAAAACTTACCGTGGAGAGATTTTGATCCAAAGATTACACAAGTGTAATCTTTTCTTTGATGAGTGATTATTGGTCTTCATAGTGCACTGAGTTTTCTCTAGAACTTGCTTTGTGACTTGATTGATGTTACAGTGGTGTGTTTGATCTCTTGAAAATGATTTAAGGCCATATGTTGTCTAAACCTCATAAAAATCCAAATTCTTAACCTTCCAATATAAATTTAATTCCTTGCAAGCCCTTTGAGCCTTGAAACTATTTTATTGATTTGGTTGGGTTGGGAATGGAATAATTGGCAAGATTTCTGTGGACTTTTTCAAATAAAATCTTGGAAAATAAAAAAGGATAAAACAACGAATACTCTTGTGATAGAAAAGAACGCAAGAAAGTGAACCATCTTGATCATAATTGAAAATGAAGTATAAGAAAGATAGTTCTACATATGCATCACAAAGTATGAAATATTGAAAGAAATTTGGAAAAATCTCAAACAAATATGGGTTGAAGAAATAAGGGTAGAAGAGAACTTTATTTGTTCTACCAGATTGGTAATGAAATTGGTAATGTTGGGAAGTCACTTAGCCATATATACCTACCTTTCCGAAAAGCCTTCACTACAATCCCAAAAGACCTTAATGATTCTTGGTTGAAAACACACACTAAGTAGTGGAGATTGAAGTCACTTTGCAAGCATATGGTAGAATTCTAGTGCACTCTCGACCTTGAGCGATACACTTCTAGCCTATACACTCGAGAATGTGTGTCTATTGATCCTTGAGAGAGTTTGAACCTCACAAATTGTATCATGATGATTTTGATGATCTTGTTTATTATTTGATTGCCACTGTCATCTATGTTTTTATTTGATTTTTGGATTTTTGAAGCAATTGCCATCTTGATTCCAATATGCTCAATTACCTTGTCCGTCTACTCTTGTTTTGTTTGAGGACAAACAAATATTTAAGTTTGGGGGAGTTGATAAGTGCATAAATTGCACTCATTTGGACTCATTTTGAGTGCATTTGCACTTGGTTATCATGTATATAGGTGGTAAATAATGTGAATAATGTTTAACTCTCTTGTTTGGTATAATGTGACCAATTCAGGGAGTTTTTAGGGAAAACAAATGCCAAAAGGAGTCAGGTTGTGAGCCGATCGATCAACGTGTGTACAAAGACGAGAAAAGACAAGAAAAACTTTAAATGGGCCAAAACGCGACCATGAAGCGCGAGCACCTCAGGGTCGCACCACAGCCGGCCTACAATGCGACCCCAAAACGCGACCCGTTTAGTCGCGCTTCGACAACTTCAGGGACGGTGTTTTCTCCAGCTGGAACGCGACGGAAAAGCGCGAGCACCTGGGGTCGTGCTCCAAAAGCAAAGGGAAGTGCGACCCAGAAACGCGACTACCTTAGGTCGCGCTTCCAAGGCAGAAATAAACGCGATCCAAAAGCGCGACCCCTTCGGTCGCTCTGTACAAGCTTCAAAGAGCTGTTTTTCTTCAGTCCAAACCCAACCCCAAAACGCGATCAACTGGAGTCATGCTCCGCACAGACGAAAATAAAAAGTGACTTTTGGCATTCATTTATTGGTCCATTCATATATATATCATTTGGGCATTTCAAAACAGAGACCAATCAACCCTAGAACGAAAATTTACACAAGAGAAACATCAAAAAGGGGATTTTTGAAGATCAAGAACAAGATTGAAGATTCAACCATCCACTTGAGAATCCAAGCCATAGAATTGAAGAAGGATGATTCTACATTGGGTTCTATCACCTTTTCTCTCTTCTTTGATTTGTATTTAGAATGGGTTATTGTTCTTCATTTTGTAATCTTGATGTTATTGTGAATATGCTTGGCTAGAGCCTTAGGGCTCTAGGATTTGGTGAAACAATGTGAATATTGATCCTTGGTTTGGGATGTATATATGTGTTGTTGCTTTGTCAAGGTTTTGATCTATGCTAGGGCTTGAATGATGTTGTTTGGTTGGCCATCTCACTAACATCACATGTATGAATCACTTGAATCTAGTCAATCCCATGATCATAAGCATGCTTAGATCAAATCTATATATTTGTCTTCTTAGTCGAATGTCATTATGTGGAAGGAAATGTGACCTTTAGATCCTTTTGTAGGTACGACCTTAAAATGCGTTAGAGATAGCTATCTTTGTCGCATTCGCAATTTAAGAGATATTCGAGAGATGCTCTTATTACATTTGTGGTCTTCCTATCTATGAACTTTGCAATAATGTACGTGTAATCCCACATTGTAGGTCAATATGAGTATTGCGTAGCCATGTCCTAGAGTTTCGCCTTATTTGTCATCTTCAAAGCTCTCGTTTGTTTGGTATTTCCTCTCGAGTTAAAAATATATTGATAATTATAGGTGTTTATACGTTTACGTCTCTTATTCTTGTCCGACAGTTTGATTGAGTAAAATACGCCCTCTCCTTATTATTTGTCTAGATATTTCACTTATCTTCAGTCGTGGTAATTGCATCGTCTAATTTCTATTCCATTTCCCTGCGGATCGATCTCGTTTCATCATATCTACAATCACATGCTTGTACACTTGTAGGCATTGACACGAGTTATAAATATTGAAACAAATCACAGTAGGTTTCAAGGTAAACTGAGCCGCTGTCAGGCATTGGCTGGGTGGGTGGATTTTGGGCGGGTTATGAGTCTATTTGACCCGTCTAAGAGATTATGAGCCATTAAGAACACCTCCAATAGGATGGAATATGTTAAAGGTGGCACTCAACATATTCCACACTATGAGAAATTTGTTGTTGTGAGTGGGGAAATGAAAGATGTGAATATTGGATGAGGAAGCCTTGCAACTTCCTAGGAATTTTGGACAAACGTGGGTTTGGACATGGGACTCCCATAGGGGTGAACAAAACCGAATTGCTACCGAAAAATCGAACCGAATCGTTGAGTTCGGTTCGGTTTGATTTGATAATTTATAGCTTTAGTGTGGTTTCAGTTTTTGCTCAGAGAATTGATTGCAGTTCGGTTCGGTTTCAGTTTGAATGTTTAAAAATCGAAAATAATCGTACCGAACCGATTAAATTTTAATAATGTAAAAATTATGTTTAGTGTTTTTTAAATCCAGTCCAATCCATTCTTCATTTATCCTAACCTATTTGTGAGTTTGTATTAGCAAAGCAAATTGAACAATTTGTCTCAGACTCTCAGCAAAGCAGATTGAATTAAAATTATATTTATTTAATTTAAAAAAAAAGTAGATTGAATTAGCTAAACCTAACTCTAAAAATCCCAGTTCAACCTCGCATCTCTCATCCCCCGACAATCATCGCCCATCACCTCTAACTTCTCACTCTCCTACCTTCCGACTGCCATGGCTTGAGTAAGTGCCGACGTCGACTTCCTTCAATGAGCCTCTATCAAAAACTATCTCTCACATCGTCGCAGCAATAGCAGTAGCCTCCTTATCTCTCGCAACAGGAAAATTCCCCTCCCCGTCGATTATCTTTCTTCCGTCTCCCCCATCTCTCGTAGGCATACATCAACTAACTCCTCTCCTCATGTCTCCGTCGTAGCAGACAGTAGCAAGTAGCAACAGTAGCAGCAACCTAGCCATAACCTCTTCCTTTCAAGTTCCGAACTCCCTCATCTTCCTTCCTAGTTCCGACCTCCCTCGTAGCAGCAGTGTGTAGAAATGTTAATCTACTTGTTTTGATGATTTATGGAAATTTTTCTCACTGGATACTATTAGACTATATTAGCTTAGCTAGTTTTTATGATTTGCATGGCAGTTAGCATTAGCCAGATTAGTTAGAAATTAACTGCTAGTTAATTAGAAGTTAGTTAGTCAGTTTAACAACTTAGCCAATTAGAACACGACTCTTTGTATCTATAAATACTCGAGTTAGGCTGCTGTAATCATTATTATTCATTCAATGAAAACTCACAAAATCAATACAGTTTTCTCTCTATATTTCTCTTCAAAGTTTAACATGGTATCATTCGGCTAGGTTTGATTGTTCAATTTCTCTGCTCTCTGTGTTTCTATTACAGCAAATTCTCTCCAAATCTGCGTTTCTATCGCAAATTTTTTCTTCGATCCTGCCTTTTTTTCCTTTCAATCTTCAATAATCATGTCTACTACTGCTTCCGCCTCAATTCCTTTTCTTTCAGAAATTTCAATCCATCTTGATCGTGCCAACTACAGTTTTTTTGGCGATTTCAAATCATCGCAACTGTTCAAGCATATGGCTATGATGACTTGCTTTCACCTCTCCTCCTCCCTCCACCATAATATCTTCCTTCCTGCTCTCATGCCCCCCTGCTGAATCCGGCCTTTTAACTGTGGAATCACCGCGACAAGTTTCTTCTCAGTTGGCTTGTTGGATCTATCTCCGAATCAATGATCGGACATGTCACCAGATGTGATCATCTCGTGAAGTTTGGTTTACTCTCGAAACACTTTTCCAATCTCAATCAAAGGCCAGAATAATGCAACTTAAATTGCAGCTGCAAACTCAGAAGAAAGGCGATTTGTCCATCGATGATTACTTCCTCAAAATGTGTGGATTTGCTGATAGCCTTGCTGCTATAAGCAAACCAGTGGCTGATGAAGACTTGATTCTTCATATTCTTAGCGGTTTTGGATCTGAGTATGATGTTGTGGTTGTAAATCTAACTAACAGATCTGATTCTCTCACCTTGCAGGAAGTGCAATATGCCTTGCAAGCTCATGAGATTCAGCTGCAAAATCAACTGACCTCTCTTCCTCCCTCTGCTCATCTTACCACTCAGCATGGTCCCTATTTTGCAGATCTTGCCCTCGGTCGAGGTTGTCCTAGTGATCCTTCTCAATCTAGATCTGCTGCCTTCAGAGGTCGAGGTGGAGAAACTTTCACAGAGATACTAAGATTGTATGCCAGCTATGTGGCAAAACTGGATATGTTGCCTACAAGTGCTTTAAACGTTTTGATGTGCATTTCACTGGTCCAGCTCCACCTCAAGCATTCTATACTGATCTATTTCCTAATACAACTTCTGATGAGGATTCATATGCACCTGCATCTGATTTAGCTCGATATGTTGACAGTGGAGCTACAGCACATATGACCAATGATCTGGCAAATCTTCAGTTCCAGCAAGCTTATTCTGGCTCAGATCAACTCCAAGTTAGAAATGGTAACTCTCTATCTATCTCTCATATCGGTGATTCTCTACTTCAATCACCAACTACTACACAGTCTCTTCTTCTCCATGATATTCTTCATATTCCTGGAATAACAAAAAATCTTATTAGCATATCAAAATTCACCAAGGATAATGATGTTTTTTGTGGAACTCTATCCTACTTTTTGCTGTGTCAAAGACATCAAGTCTCACAAGTTGTTGATGAAGGGAGCTCTATCCCAGGGTCTCTACCAGCTTAATGTGGCTGCTATTCAATCTTAGAAACATCAACCACCTCTCTCTCATGTTGTTTCCAAGACAGAAGATAGTCTTCCCAACAATAAGAGCATTGCCTTACCTCTGCACAACTCTTTGTATATGACCGTTACAAATAGAGATATAAATCTTTGGCATAGAAAATTAGGCCATCCCCATTCCAATGTACTAGCTCAGATTTGTAAAACATTGAACTTATCTTTCAATCAAAAAGATCTTGTTTTCTGTAAAGCTTGTAGCATTGGCAAACTACATCAAAAATCTCACACTTCTCAACCTCTCCATACCTCTGCACCATTCCAGCTTATTCATTCAGACTTATGGGGACCTGCCTCCATTCCTAGCACAGAGGGCTCAGGCTTTGAGGATCCTGAACACCCTTAATATGTATGTAAACTACACAAATCTCTCTATGGGTTAAAACAGGCTCCACGGACTTGGTATGACAAGCTCAAATCCTTCCTTCTATCTCTGGGCTTCATAAGGTCAAGTTCTGATTTTTCTCTATTTCATTAATCATATGCTAATAAAATTCTTCTTATTCTGATATATGCTTATGATATTCTCATCACTGGTGATGATTCTGATGTTGTGGCTGCTCTAATCTCAAAGCTTCACACTGCTTTTGCTCTTAAAGTACTTGGACCAGTCAGCTACTTTCTAGGTATAGAGGTGGCTCAAACTGCTTCTGGTTTTTCTCTTTGTCAATCTCAATACATTCTGGATATGCTTGAAAAGACTCATCTACTGGACTGCAAGCCTGCCACTACTCCTATGATTCCATCAAAAAAGTTATCTAAGTTTGATGGTACTACATTTGATGATCCTTCCTTATACAGAAGTGTTATTGGTTCTCTTCAATACCTCACTCTCAGCCGCCCTGATATTGCCTTCGCTATCAATAAAGCTAGCCAATTTCTTCAGACTCCAAGTGATATTCATTGGAAAACTTGTAAACATCTTCTGCGATATCTCAGCGGCATAAGGCACCTTACTCTCACCTTTTCAGCAACTTCTTCTTCCACTTTTCACAGCTTCACCGATGCAGACTGAGCTAGTTGCTTGGATGACCGCAGGTCTACTGGAGGCCATTGCATCTTTCTTGGCTCAAATCTTGTTGTTTGGTAATCCAAAAAGTAAGATGTTGTTGCTCGCAGCAGTGCAAAATCTGAATATAGAGCTATTACAAATGCCACGATTGATCTTGTATGGCTTCAAAATTTGTGCAAAGAACTCGGAGTAAGTTTACAATCTCCATCCAAACTATGGAGTGATAACACTAGTGCAATTGCTCTAGCTTCCAATCCTGTTTTCCACGCTCGCACCAAACATATCGAGGTAGATGTTCACTACATTAGAGATGAGATTGCTGATCAAACTATTGAAGTTGGATATGTTCCCTCTGTAGATCAGATTGCAGACATATTCATCAAACTACTGTCTGAAAATCGATTTCTGGACTTGAGACAAAGCTAAATCTTGTTGAACCAACTTAGTTTCTTCGGGGATGTGTTAGACTATATTAGCTTAGCTAGTTTGTATGATTTGCATGGCAGTTAGCATTAGCCAGATTAGTTAGAAATTAACTGCTAGTTAGTTAGAAGTTAGTTAGTCAGTTTAGCAACTTAGACAATTAGAACACGACTCTTTGTATCTATAAATACTCGAGTTAGGCTGCTATAATCATTATTATTCATTCAATGAAAATCCACAAAATCAATACAGTTTTCTCTCTATATTTCTCTTCAAAGTTTAACAGATACTAAGATATAGAATCTATGGCAGAATGTTAGCAAGATGTTATTTTACTTTCTCCTACTTGAAGCATCACAAGCTCTGCTAATGTGTGCATTTGTTGGTTGAGATGATTTGTAAATTTTCTTTTGGAATTTGCTCCTCAAAATTGAAAAGTTAACTGCACTCATTGTTAGGAGTTGTTCCATTTTTGTTCAGAATCAAGAACTCAAAAAGAAAATTATTTTCTTAACATGTTCTTCAATTTTGACCAAACTGACCGAAACTGAACTGACATTTTTGGTTTCGGTTCGGTTTGACTGGTACCGGCCTTCGGTTCAATTTCGATTGAGGCATTTTTGATTCGGTGCGAGTTTGGTTTTAAAAGTTCAATTCGATTCAATTTGAACCAAATTCATAGCCCTAGGCTCCCATCTGCATGCCATTTTACACTTTACACAATTTTCGTGTTTCTTAGAAAGTTAATGAGCTGGGGAGCGCCCAACAGCCCAAGGCTTGTCTTACAAAAATTTTACACCTCTCAATTAATTATACCTAAATAATTAATGGCTTTTCTTACTTATGAAAAATTTACACCTCTCAACAATAAATATACAATCGTAAACAATAAAAGCTAAAGGAGCAATAAATGTACTATATTCCGACCTATTCGGATTTTTATACTCTGTAGCATCTTATTAATTATTTTTATTTCTCTTTTTTTACTATATCTTTTTTGTTTCTAATTTTAAGTTTGATGTATTTATTGTTTCCTTTTGGAATTTGGAGTTGGTTGTATTTATTATTTTGCTTTTGTAATTATGGTTGGTTGGTATAACTATTAAAATTTTAGTCTCTCTCTCTCTCTCTCTCTCTCTCTCAAAAACAATTAGAGGTTGTTATATGTTAATTGCTACAAATACATCATTATTCTAATGTTCGTCCCTAAAAATTTACAATTCAAGCAAACTCTTTTTCTATCTACACCTACTATAAATCTATGATTCCAAATTACATTTCTATAATTCAAAATAACATTTTAACAAATTAATTAACGTATTAATCATGTCTTAATCTCATAATATTTCTACCCCCTCTAGTTACAATGATCATAATATTTCTACCTCCTCTAGTGACAGTGATGAAGACGATTTCTTAGAATTCATGATGGATGATACAGATGAATGAATGATTGTGGAGCTACTTAAGAAACAAATCACTCAAACATCTTCTAAGACGAGAATATACGTGCATCGGGATCGTGAAGAGACACACGCTCAACTGATGAATGATTATTTTGATGAAAATCCAACGCGGTGTTCCAACGTATTTCTACATCATTTTCGGATGTGTAAAGAGTTATTCACTTACATGGTGAATTCCTTGGAATCTCATGATAAATATTTTCGATGGAGGGTCGATGCAACGGGAAGAAAATATTTCTCACCACTTCAAAAATGCACGGTGGCTATCAGATAACTGGCTTATGGTGATCCAGTTGATCAGTATGATGAGTACTTAATTGTTGATGAAACAATAACCGTCGATTGTTTGTTTAACTTTTGTCGATGCGTGTTGAAGTGTTTGGAGAATATTACTTGAGGAAGCCCAATGCCACTGACTGTCAACTTTTGATACAGATGCATGAGCAAAAGCACGGCTTTCCTGTGATGCTTGGTAGCCTAAATTGTATTCATTGAGAATGGAAGAATTGTCTGGTCACTTAGAAAGGTCAATTTACTCGTCGTGATCATGGAGTCCCAACAATTATGCTTGAAGCCGTTGCATCTACCGATTTGTATTATTTTAAATAATGTGATTATCGAGGATGAAGGGGCTACATTATCTGATTGAGTGGACGAACCCAAGGCTAATACTTCGAGCAACAATAGTGATCATCCGATAATCAAAGGCTCAGTTAGAGCATTCAATGACTATCTTATGAAAGGTTTCCAAGTACGTGACAGAAATGTTTTTTTTTTATTTATTAGAACTGTTGTTGAAATTAGAGGCAATGGTAAACATGTTTTGCTTTGTGCTCCGCCATTGATTTTCATTGTGTCCTTAACAATCAATTAATTTCCTAATTAAATTCAATTTCTGAATCATAAGTATGTGTTTACGAACTATAATCTGAAAGTCGCATTCCAAAATAAAGTTGCTTGAAATTATTATTTTATGAAATTAAATTATACATTAAATGATCTCTCAATATATAAGTATATATATAGATTTTTTAATAAAATATTAAGAATAATTATAAAATAAATGAGTATAAATATAAAATATGAAATGATTCGATAATGGGACCACGAAAAAATACGATAGTGTTATTCAGGAGAAATATATTTAAAAAAATTAGGACGTGATTGGTATGCTGGAATGGAATGGAATAAAATGATCATTCCCATGTCCATTTTGATTCCACCGATTGGTATGATTCAAAATCGAGAATCACCATTCCCGATGGAATCCCTATTCCCAAAGGAAGGAGAATAGCCATTCCATCAACACCCGATGGTTTTAGCTATTCCCAATGATAAAAAAAAATTATATATGATATATTTATACATAATCATGTTTTATAATATTATTTTATGATATTTTGAAAAATAAATCAAAAATCAAATTAAATAATTTATTATTATTATTATTATTATTTATTTTCAAAATATAATTTAAAAATATATGTTAAAATCAAATTTTGATAGCTTTTATAACTTTGCTGAAGAAAAAAGAAAGTAATATCGAAATAAATATACCATAAAAATATGTTATAATACACTATAAAATATTTATATATTTGATATAATTTAATATATTCAAATGAAAAATTAAAATATTAAAGTATTTTTCTATGAAGTAAAACTATTTTTATTAACTTATACAAATTATTATATATTTATTAATTAAATATTTTAGAATAAAATTTTTCAATAAAATAAATATATTATAATTTGCTAAAAAAATTAGAAAAAATCATATATTAAAAAAGAAAAATGACGTTTAGAAATATAAAAGATAAATTTAAGGCATGTGTTGATATTTATTAGCTACTACGTATATTTTATTCAATTATAATAAAATTTTAAAGTATATAAAATATTCATTATATAAGATAAAAAAACTAATATTTCATTCTGTTCTTCATTCCGTAGACATATCAATCATAAGAATCATCATTCCATTCAGACATTCATTCCATTCATATATCTAATTCGATTCTATCATACCAATCACCTTCTTAAATGTTTAACTTTTGAGGTGATGTTCATATGCCAACAAAATACAAAATATTAAATGAGGAAGCATCACAGGAGATGGTGCAGCACAAGTTTGTCTAATTGAAAACAAATTTGTCACATGCGAAGCACGTGATAGATGACGGCGGCAGCTAATCATAGTATGTTAGCTGTTGGCATAAACCTTAACGCCCGGTTTGTACTAAAATTCAAGAAATGCGCAAACATTTTCTCCACACATCTCTCACACTTCACCAAAACACTCACTTTTTTCATCCTACTCTGTTAGCAGAAATGGTTCAATCTTTAGTCAATCCCAGTACTCACGTGCCCGCTCCGCTGTCACGTGACAACTCCGCCGCCGTTCGTTTTTGGAGGCCCTTTCGGAATTTCCCAGCCAATCCCCTGCGGCAAATCAGTCTGACACGTGTTGGATTGTCCTATTCTCGGATGAGGAGCTGCAGTGCTGTTGCGTTTGATTTTAAAGGTGGCAAAGGGTATTTACTGTTTCTTCTCTTGTTATTATTTAATCATATTTTTTTCTTGATATTTCAGTGTGTGGAGTGTATGTTCAAGTTTAGATGAGACTTTTAATGGGCTCTGATGCCTTTGTTGAAATATTTGAGATTATTAGATTAGTTGATTATATAATTTTGCGGGTTAGACATAATACAATGATTAGTATTTGGTACGGATGTTATGTTTATGATGTAATGTATTGCAAATTTGGCATGTTTTATTTACTTTTGGTGCATTTGAAACTATTTTACATGTTTTATAGGCAGTAGGTTATCTGAAAAGTTTGATGGTTTCAATTTGTGTTTGTCAGAATGCAAGGGTTCCATGAAGTTGAACTCAAAGTTCGAGACTACGAGTTAGATCAATATGGTGTTGTGAATAATGCTGTTTATGCAAGTTACTGCCAACATGGTGAGACTACTGCTTTTCTACTATTTTTGTAATTTTTTATACGTTTTATGTTCATTTTCGTGTGAGCAATTGAAATGACGCTGATTATAATGCACATCCTCTGTGATCTGTTTGCAATGTCAATAAAATTATGCTTATAGCTTATACACTATACTTCTGAAATAACTAGCTAAGATAATAAGCTCATGTTCTAACAGTAAAGCTGTAAAGATTGAGGCTTTACAAGGTCTAAAGTAATAGGAGAAGGAAAAGTGTGGCCATGGGCCTATACATTTAATTATGTAGTGGTGCTTTGTAACCTGGATTATCATCTTGGTCTGATTGTACCTTTTGGCTGTAGTAAGGTTACTGCTTCTGCAGTACATAAGTTATCTGCATTTCAACTATTATAGTTAAAGGGTAGCCTTGTATAATCTAGTCTTTCAGACTGAAATCTATTGTCCCACCATATCCTTTGCCGATCTCTGAAGTTAACTTTGATTTTTTGAGGTTATTGTGACAGCCTGAGCAAACTAATGGAGCACAATGTCTTTGCATAAAAGGGGTGAATGCTTTTTCCAAATTGTGAAATGCCTAGTTGCTTTCTACCTTGTATAGGGTCTCTCAAATATTACATTTCTGGTCTAAGTTATTTGAAAAAGGCATTGTTGTGAAGACCTCCCTGAGTTGAGTTCTGGTCCTGATGTTTTGTTTTTGGTCTGTGAAATTTTCAATTAGAGCAAGAGCTAGTATTTAATGCACAGCCAAATGCTGGTTCTATGTTTGCAGTTGACTGAAACAAAAAGCTAATATCTGGGCTACGATAGGATTTACCCATGAGGAAAGAATAAAAGAAAGTATTGTTGTCTGCAGGTCGTCATGAACTGTTGGAGAGGATTGGAGTGAGTGCAGATGAAGTTGCACGAACTGGTGATGCATTAGCTTTATCAGAATTGACACTCAAGTTTCTGGCACCTCTAAGGGTACAATTATATATCATCTACATATAAGTTTTATTTGGATAATCGATCATTGAGCTAATCTCTCCTTCAATTCTACTGTCTTAGTAGAGTGGAGATAGATTTGTTGTGAAGGTGAGGGTCAGTGACTCTTCTGCTGCTCGATTGTTCTTTGAACATTATATCTACAAGATCCCTAGCCTAGAGGTTTATATACTGTGTGACCTTGCAATTCATTATATATATGTATATATACACATTAGTTTAAGTCCAAAGGGGTCATCCTAATTATGCTCTAAATTGTGTGTATTCAGCCCATTGTGGAGGCAAGAGGCACAGCAGTTTGGCTTAACAAAAATTATCGTCCTGTCCGAATCCCTGCAGAGATGAGATCTAAGTTGGTTCAGTTTCAACGTAACGAAGAGCCAAACTGATGCTATTCATCAGCTACCTTGCTGGTATCCATGTTGATCTAATGGGATATATCATATATCCTTGTTGTTTCATCCAATTTATCCTTGTTTATTGTTACTCTTCTGGAGTTATATTGGTTGTAAGATACTGGTTAAATGTGCAACTCTTTGAACTGTTCTTTGAAAGAAATTGTGATGAGTTGAAATTGATCAGAGCTTTTTACATTCATTCAAAACAAATAATTATTTCGGCTATCCCTCAAATGGATTACAACCTGCTGGTGGGGTTACAGAGTTGAATAATCTTCCATAGTTGGGAGATCCTTGAAACATCTACTGCAGCAGTTTTGCTTTTCTTACTAGGATACTAGAAACTGTAACATATTTTCATTGATATCGTCTTGCTAAAGGCAGATCGTTGAAATGTTATCATCCAAATATTCGGTTTAGTGTGGCTGCCAAGCGGACTCCACCCTGAGCCAGCCGCAAATTGACGACTGGCCTACGAGACAGAAAGTAGTCGTCTGCAGAAGTTGCAAATTGTTACAAGAGGAGATAAAATGGATTCATTACGAACAATTGTCGTAGGAAAAAAGGTATGTATGTACCTCCAAGCACTGAATCTTCATGGACTCCTTTGTATGCCCAGTCACATGCTGCTTTAATGCCTTCAGATGCATATCTGCGTTGAAAACAAGTATATTTATTGTTTATTCAGTGAAATGGTGTTTCAACTCAGGTATTGTGCTTTTAAACTTACACATCCGGGCAAGATGTTTTGTCGCAGGTTTCCCATGCCTTTGCTTGGTCTGACCATACAGTCTGTCAAGTTTCAAGAGACGAGCTAAGATTATCATCACCATAGCTACATAACATGGGCATAAATGGTTCGATTTTGATAAGGTATTTCCTTTGGAGAAAATAAGGTTACTTACAGTTATGTTCTTCTGGAGTGCATCAATCAGTTCATTAACTTGAGCATCGTAAAACCTTTCCTCTGCTGTCTCAATGACGCTACTATCCCACACCTGTAGAATTAGGATGATTACATGCAGTTTATATATAAAAATGGATTGCTGATATGCTGTATGATGCCACGGAAACTCACATGATGCAGAACTGCTTTTCTCTTATACCAATGAACATCGATAGTGTTAGCTCCCTTGTCTGAAGTAAATCCTACATGCAGGGGCTGAGATTGCAGAAATACTTGTTAATTAAATCATGCGTTATTTGTGTATATATGCTGTTTGCTTGAAAATTGATAGCAGTAATCAACCTGATGAATATCCCCCATGAAATGTGATAGGAAAAGAAGTGCTTCTGTGAGATTATCTGAGGATTGGTGTATTCAAGAAATTAGACCAGTTTTGTTGCTGAAATTTAGGATAAGCATGAATTTAGTTTTTTAGCAGCTTTTTACATCTAGGCGAAGAATCTCCATAGCTCAGAAGCTGAGTAGTGTAATTGTTGATTGCTCCTGCTACACATCTATCTTTTCTTCCATCTTCATCCTTGCAATCCCCTAAATGCAGAAACAAAATATCTTTATAATCTCACATATCAAGAATCTATGTCATGCTTATAACAGATTTAGAAAATTAGAAAATTTATTGCTCACTGTTGTACTGATAGGTGCAGAGATTATCGGGAGTGTTCAAGTAATGAAGAGGTGATGACCAGTGAAATCTGAACTTGACCCGATCAGCCCAAGAACACAAGCTGCCAAGATCATTTTCTGCATCTGCTGGTAAAAGTTGTGATACAGCATCTGCTGCTGCTTTACTCAACCTTGGCTGTAACAAAGGGGAATCAGTCATCGAAACGTGTTTTCATGGTGATGAAACCTAGTAGAAGGAGACAGATATGATGATTTAAGGTAAGAACCTGTGCAAGTCTGCAAATAATGAGATGGCCATCAATCCCCCAACTATGGCCAACTGGTATGTAGAATATTAATACTGCAAATGCTACTAGATGAAATTTGTTTAACTCCATTTTTTTTTGTGGGGGGGTAAAAATGGTGTATGCGGCAGCACCTATATAGTAGAGCAGCCAATAATAATATTTGGTTTTAAACCAACTTTTAATGTCGTAGGATTGCGTGAATTTTTTGACAAATGCAGTTTTGATGACCGCTTTAACGTTTTTTTTCCTGTTTTTGGCCAAGATATTTGCCGCAAAAATATGAAAAAACCCACCGAGTTAATTTTATTAGCCGTGTTTAGTAAGAAAAGAAAAGTGACTAATCAAGACGTAGTCATGTAACGGTTAAGGGAATTAAATCATTAATGCTGTAATCCCATGATTAAAGCCAATTGCCTATTTTAATATCTCAAGGGGGGAAAAACGTAATATATAATTATGATTACGAACTTGAAAATTGACTAAGGATCTGTGAAATTCAAATTCAAATTCAAATCTGCAATTTGAGATTGTGCTGATTTTTTTGTTTGTAGCAAATAGCAATTAATGTCCAAATTAAAATCAATAAACATTTCTATTTCTACCTCATTGAATTATGTGTGTGTTTACTCACACCCCTGATCTGCTGGTATTGAGGAGATTCGAACCTGTGATCTTTGGTCTCCAAGAGACTTCACTCCATCACTAGTTCATCCCTACCGGGACAAGTAGTTTCATATATTGAAAAGAGGAATAAAAATAGTATGATATGGAGAAAATGTTATTAGATGACACAAGCACAAGAAAACCAAATTTTATTGTCAAAATTAAATGTACGAAGCAGAATTTTTATCAGTGATGCAAAGATGTTTGTCTCAGACAGACGATCATCCAAGGAGCCAAACCAAATGATGAACAAATGATAATATATATACATGATATTATAGAGAAAAATAGAATTAAACTTATGTATTATTTCTGTTTGCATGCCTGAAACAACATACTGTATATAGTTTTGCTGTTGCAAGAGTTGGACTATGACATGTTACATGTATACCATGGTTAGTCGAAAATTCATTTAAATATGCGATTTAGAGCTGCAGCAAGGCGAACCCCAGCTTGAGCTAATCGCAATTCCACAACAGGCAATCGTGTCTGGAAGTAGTCATCTGCAGCCAGATTTGAATTTAACTTTGATGAAAAAAATGCAACAGGGAATTATAGGAAGGTTAAGAAATTTAAACCTTTTAGTATTGAACCAGACTGCACCCCCTTATAAGCCCACTGACAAGCTGCTTTGATGCTCTCTAATGCATATCTGAAGTTGAGACAATGAGGTGGAGTTCAAGATTCATGAATTTTCGTATATGTTGTGATTATATATATACGTGTATTGTTCGTGTTTTTGTTGAATAACATACGTACATGTTTGGACATGATGCTGTGTTGCAGGAACCCCATCCATTCACTTGTTTTGCCCATTGGCTCTGTCAAAGAGAAAACCAAGAAAATTAGATATATATGAGAATGTGGGCTGGTGTGGTTGACATATATGTTTTTAAGTGATCAGTACATTTATTTTCTGCTGAATTTTGATGATGAAGGCATCTATATTAGAATTATTGCCTCCTACTCCTTTCCCTTTGTTGATTATATCAGTATCCCACACCTGCTAAGTAAGTAGTAACAGAAACAAGAATTAGAATATATTGAAGTGAATGATGCAAATTGCAGGTTTAATTTCTGATATGAAACTGATACTGGACTCACATGGTGCAGGTTTGTTGCTCTGTTGAACCATTTCACTTTGATAGTGTTACCTCCCTTGTCTGAGGTATATCCCACGTGCAATGGCTGCAAACGAATTAAGACATATAAATATGCATGTTTATGTAAATATTCATCTCATTATAATTTCAGCAGCAATACACACACACACATTACCTGATGAATGTCTCCCATAAAATGGGACAAGAATAGCAGCGCTTCTGTTAGATTATCTGATTCATATTGCAACAACCAAAAATCTTGATTATATACATATAATTTCATCACAAATAAATGAGTAGATATAGTCAATTGAATGTCTGCATGTACGTACATTGTTGCCTTTTGTTAGGGTATGTGAGAAGCTCAGTATAATTGTTGATTGCTCCTGCCAAGCAATTGCCTTTAACACCATTGCTATCTTTGCAATCCCCTAAAATATTTTATCTCATATTAGTTAGTTAGCAAACACTATTTTTTTATTTTTATTTTTGTAAAAAAAAGAAGAAGAGAGGAGTAATTAATGATTGAATGAATGAACTGGAGAATGTGAAGGTGCAAAGACGATGAGGGGTGTTGATGAAATGCAGTGAGGAGGACCACCGGTAACGGAGCTTGACTTGGTCAGGCCACGGGCACAACACTCCTAAATCATTCTTTGCAGATGCTGGCAGCAGTTTTGTGACAACTGCTGCTGCTGCTTTGCTCAACCGTGCCTGCAGTTATATATCAATGTATGTTCAATAATATAATTAGAGACACAGAACAGATCTCTGTGTAACCTGAGCAATTCTGCATACGGCTATATGGCCTTCAAATCCCCAACCATAACCACATGGAATTACAAATGCTAGTGAGAATGAGATCAATACTGCATGTAGGAGTTTGCTATTTTCCATTATTTTATGTTATGAACCATTCATAGCCTGCTATCTCTCTCTCTCTCTCTCTCTCTCTCTCTCTCTCTCTCTCTGTTTATATACAAGTAGAAATGTACTCATGAACGGTGAAGGGATAGATTGAATAACTTTTTTGGAATGGTTGGATATGAATGTAATCGTTGCAATAGATTGTTTCTATAAATCTGCGGCAGCAGCTTTGGATTAAAGGGTACTCATTTTGGCAAAGCTTTTTTGTGTGGAAAAACTTCATAATTTCTTCTTCTCAATTCAATAATGAGGCTAATAGTGTTCATCCCATTACACAATTTTCAATCCAAATCTATATTTTGCACTGCTCTATACTACTACAACCACATACTACTCCACATATCTTAATTACTATGTTTTTTTACTTTTTATTCATTTCCAATAATTATAAATACTAAATAATTAGTTATCTAATTAAATTATTTATTGAAAATAATTTACAAAATAAAATAATTTATTATAACTCAAATATGCAAAACTAAATATTGAATAATTACTTGTTTAATTACTCATTGTAAAGCCTATATATTTTCATTGCATATATACCGCTAAGACCAGATTTAGTTGTTGCATCTAATTCACTGCCTACTTTTAATACGAACTTTCATGCACTAAAATTCTCGAGTATTTATTTGGATTATGACCCCTTTAAATATTTTAGTTTCTTTTAAAATAAAATTACTCATTGAATTGAAAATATTAGAAGTGGGTTGATGATACCACGTACTTTATCCCCCATTATAATTTATCCAATTACATAAATACCCTCACGACCCAAATTTAGTTATTGTGTCCAATTAATTGTCCGATTCACGGACCAAAATTATTAATGTACGGGTATTTCTTCCGTTTGTGGTACAAATTTAAATATTTATAAATTAATATTTTGAATTTTAAATGTAACCACATTATAATTGAATAAGAAAATATTATGGACTTTAAATATACTCAAAATATTTATACGTGATTACATAAATATTATATGATTGATTAACCCTAAAATATTCTAATAATTATATTTAACATTTGAAAGCAAATGATTATATAATTATATTTAACATTTGAAAGAAAATAATTATATATGTAACTTTACCAAATATAACAAGACCAATTAATTTAAAAAATTAAAAAATATAGTAACCATGATTATTGGTATCACTCTATTAATATATGGTATTAATTGAATCAAATACAAACTTGAGTTGTAAAAAATTATTAGGCCCAATATATATAATTTTGTTATATTGTTTTATATCGATTTTGTATTTTTTTAACCCAGCAATCATAAATCAAATTTGTGTTAAAACGATATATGAAATTGATATTATTTTATGGTGTAGTGATCATTTTTTTAAAAGTTACAGGGTTTTCTTTAAATTTTGAAATATCAATTTTTTGTTCAATGTTGTTACTTACTAATTCATGTAACTGTTCTCCTAAAAAATAATAAAAAATAATGAAATTTTCGGTATTAAAATATTTAACTTCACACAACTAATTTTCTTTCCTAATTACTACAATTACATAAAAAAATATTGGGCTTGCCAAAAAAATATATTATAGAAAAAAAAAGTTTGTAATATGTTAATTAATTAATTTTAACAATTTAAATATAAAATAAAAATTCTAATTTTGAGAGAAAATGTATGAGAATGCCCACCTTTATTCAAAATGCAACATCTTCATCCTGCATCCCTACTCAAGGACGTGTAATCATTAATCCATTTATCTCTACCTCCTCAACATATGCACGCGAAATGAAGAGCTTTAAAGTACTTAAGAGATTTGCAAACCATGGTAAATGACAAATTTGAAGAATATTATAAGAAGTAATTTGAAGAGTTTTCAAGAAAAAAATATTTATTGATTTAAAACAACTATTACTCGAATTCTCATAATTGTCAAGAAAATGTAATTACTTGAAGTAGATAATTTTTTTAATAATTTAATATGGAAGTGATAGACTACAAAAACTACATATACATAAGTCGAAAAATGAATACATAAAGGATATCTTCAATTACAATATTAATTAGCCAATGATTAAAATATTAAATAGGAATAATTAATGATAATTAATAAAATTGACTATGCCTAAATGTTAAAATAATTAAAGAAAGAAATAAAAGAATTAAAATATTAAATAGATAGAATTAATGTTAATTATAAAAATAAAAGATGGCTTCATCATATACCTAAAAATATTAAGAAGTAAAAGAAAAAATTGGAAAGCGGTAGAAATCAAAGAAAATATCGAAAAGGAGGAAAATTAAAGAAAAAAAAATGCAAAGGGAAAAAAACTTAAAAGAAAAAGGGTTATTAAGTAATAAAAGAAAAAATTGAAAAACGGTAGAAATAAATGAAAGATAGAAAAAGAATATAAAAAATGAAAAGAAGGAAAAAACAAAAAGAAAAATTCCAAAAGAAAAAAATCAAAAAGAAAGAAAGAAAAAGGGTATTAAGTAATTAAAGTAGAAATAAAAGAAAAAATGGTATTAAATAAGTAAGTAACAAAATAAAATAAAAGATCGAAAAAGGAAAATAAAAGAAAAGAAGGAAAACAGAAGAGGAAAAAAAAGGAGATTGAAAAATACGGATTCGATCCCAGCTAAAGTTGTCAAAATGGACTAGGGGACGGCCCGACCAATATTTTAGACGGGTAGGACTTTAATTTTGAGGTTCCTTTTTCTGGCGGGCCCAGACGGGTAAGCCCACAGTGGGGCGGGCTTTGGCAGGTAAAGCCCGCAGCGGGGCGGGTAGCCCGCCAGGCCAGCAAACATTTTTTTTTTTTTTATGATTTTTTAATTATTATAATATATCAATTCCTATTTAAAAAATGAATAATAAAAATGACTTTACCCTAAATCCCTAATTAGGATGGAAGTTTTTTTTTTTAAAAAAAAAGGCATGTATGTACTATTTTATTTGAAATTATAAGGCACAATTTTTGTGTGCATTTTTAAATTATGTTTTTTTATAAAAATTTAAAACTTGTACATGTTCCAATATGTTCTCAAACTATATATATATATATTTTTTAATTCAATAGGACACATTTTAATTAAGAGCGGCTAATTATTATATCCACATTAATTTGTGATCATGATCATGTAAATTCATTTTTCTATAATTTCGTGATCAGACTTCTTGAATTTTTACATATAATTTTTTTAAGCATCTTTCCAAATAAAAACTAATAATTTTAATTAATTTGAGCCATTAATTCTCATTATTGAAATTTAAAATTGGAATTTCAATCACAAAAAAAAAAAAAATGAAAAGTCCGCGAGCTTAGGCGGGGGCGGGTAGGACCCTGTTTTTTCGGGCCTACCCCGCCAAAAGGCGGGCTTTCCGAGCCCGCCGCCCGCCCCGCCCCGTCAGTCCGGTTTGACAACTCTAATCACAGCCCTATTAGTTTTGGAATAGCCACGAAAACTCTACTCTACTGTCTACACTATAATTAAGTTTCAAATATTTTCAGCAGAAATCTAATTTTAAATTAAATTTTCACTTAATTTTTTAATGATAATTTTACACTTACAATTTTCCTTTAATATATGTATAGATTTATGTATATATATATATCTCTTTAAATAATTTGATTTCTCAACTAATATATTGTGACGTCTCAAAATTTTATAACTTTATTTAATAAATGGGAAGTTAGAAATAATAAATAGTACTTAGAAAGTTGTTCCAAAACCAACTTAGAGTTTATTACACCAGAAAAATAAATGATAAAACATTAAACATTTTGTATTCTATCACTCCGTCTCCACCACACCGTTTGAGCTTCCTAAGTACGGTAGGGCTGTAAATGAACAGAGGCGTTCGCGAGCTATTCGGAGTTCGGCTCGAAAAAAGCTTATTCGAAGTTCGTTCATTTCTAAACGAGCCGAGCTCGAGCCTCGAATCGAGCTCGATAAAATTTTCGAGCCGAGCTCGAACATATTAGTATTCGGCTCGGCCAGCTCGCGAACATGTTCGAGCTCGAGCTTTAATTGAACATGTTCATGAATATTATAAATAATTCAAACGGGTAAATAAAATAAGCTATTTTTTTCAAATTCGAGCTCGAATATGTAAATTAAACGAGCTTTTTTTCGAGCATTTGAGCTTAGGCTCGTATAGTAAATTTCCGAGCATTTCACGAACTGAGCTTGAACCGAATTCAAACATGACAAATATTTATCGAGCCAAGCTTGAACAAAAGGAAAAAAATTCGAATCGAGCTTAAGCCGAGCTCGAGCTCGAATATTCCTTAACGAGCGGAGCTCGAGCATAAGGGTGTTCGGCTCGATTCAGTTCCTTTACAGCCCTAAGTACGTGTACTACATTAACATTATGATAATCCTTCGTTAGCACAATAAATACAGTATGCTAGCATATAACAAATGCTTCATTAGCATACGTTATTATAAATTCATAATGCTGAAGAACCATTATTAAAAGCTAACGAAAGTGATGCAGGTAGAAGCGTTTATCATCCATTGATTCTGAGAATATCCGGAAGAACACAAAGAAAAATATCGTTGATTTTCACAAGAATACCGAATTGCACTTAAATATCACACTTTTTATAAAATTTCAACTCCCCTAATAACAATATGGATCTATCTATTTATACTATAGAAAAACTTGGAAGACAAGAAACAGAAAACCTAATTTAGATAAAATTCCTAATTAATAATGCAATCTAAATAGATAACCAAATCTAAAATATAATCTAAATAATATATCAAGATCTATTATTGATATATCTCCATCCTTACTGATACAGGCAGAAGCTATAACTCGAACAAGAACACACAAATGAAATTTAAGAACTTAAGAACTCAAACTTGTAAAGAGTAAAACCTAATTTAGATAAAATTTATAATTAATAATGCAATCTAAATAGATAATCAAATCTAAAATATAATCTAAATAATATATCAAGATCTATTATTGATATATCTCCATCATTACTGATACAGGCGGAAGCTATAACTCGAACAAGAACACACAAATACAATTTAAGAACTTAAGAACTCAAACTTGTATTGAATAAAAAGAGTAATCTCCAAAACTTATCAAAATTCAACCACCTACAATATTGAACTGTCACGACCCCAAATTAATATCTGATTAATATGAAGTGTGACTGACACGACTCGATCCCAATAAAGGCTGGATCAAGGCGCGAACCAAAAATAATTGGATAAAAGAATGAACTACTGTATTCCAGGAACGATATTTGCAGTGAACTCAAGTTCTGGATTAACTTTTATTTCTCAAAATATAACTGAATAAATATAGATACCTCAGAATAACAAAAATGTATCAGCGAGTTCAAGACATACTGAAGACTTGACTCGATTAGACTTAATTAGCGGAAGCAATATAGCAAAATAAAATACAGGAAAAATTATGAGTCCTGTACAAAACAACTTTCTTTCTCAGCACTTCACCCTGCACCATCAACACTCAACCTGCACATTTAAAAACAAACATGCAGGGCTGAGTACAAGTATACTCAGTGAACACATTGCCAAAAATATCATAATATATCTGATATTATGAACATTTCTTAAAACTGGTTTTATTGTCATGCATCCAAGTAAACACACAGGGGTTTTATCTGAAAAGGCCTTATGTTTTACTAAATCATTTTCTGTCTTTACGCGCGCTTTTCTGTTGTATGATCATCCATATCCCAACTGAGTGCCAAGGAATAGCTCCGCTTAAGCCTTTTCCGCACACGTCGAGGAATAGCTCCGCTAAAGCCTTTTCCACGAATACATATCTGAACTAAACTCCGAGGAATAGCTCCGCTCAGCCTTTACCAATGGAAATCCATAGAAGTCTAGTTTACAGCTAAATTTACGGTGACTCAAAATGATAACTAACGAAAAAGTTATGATCGTTTTACTAGAAGGTGGCAGAATTGCCAGAATTTCTGAAAACAAACTCGTGACTTGACTTTGAAGATATTTCACGATCGATTCAGGAAAAATTACGGACTGAGCTATATACCATTAGAAAGCCACGGAAGTATAGAATTTTTAAAAATTTACGGTGGCTTAAGATGATAACAAATGAAACTGATATACCAATTTTACCAAAAGGTGGCAGAATTGCCATGACTTCCTGAAAACCGAAACATTACCCAAATTTTCCTATTTTTCATAATTTACTCAGAACGAATTAGAGAATGAGACCTATACCATTGGAAAGCCATGGAAGTCTAGTTTCCGTAAAAATTTACGGTGTCTCAATCCGACGTAAAATGAGGGAGTTATGCTCGTTTAATCGAAGGGTGGCGAGTCTGCCGAAAGTGAGGTGCGCGGGCGCGCGACCTGTGCGCGCTTGCGCACGTCCCCGCGGTCGCGCGGAACTGAGGTCGAGAGTCGCGTAAACGATGATAGACGCCATGAATCTCGATATACAAGCATTCAACTCATCAAAACACATCTAGAAACTCAACTAACATGCTTTGAATTATAACAAAACACATAATCAACCCATTTCCACCATCTATCATGCTTCAAATCCAAAAAAAAAACACATATACTTCTATTTCTCCGCCATTAACGACATACCTCCGATCGATAATGGAAGGAAGCTCGAAGGAGTTTGAAGATGGAAGAAAAGGCTGGAACGAGCTAGTTATAGCTGCCACTCCCCTCGATCGACTTCTTGCGTAAAAATGAAGGTGAAATGGAGTGAAGATGAAGGGAGAGCTGCTGCGTTTCCTCTCTCTTTCTCTTGAAAACTTTATGGCAATGAAGAAGAAGAAGAAGTGTGGCTGCTCTCTCTCTCTCTTTCGAAAATCTTGAGTAGAAATGAAGATGAGGAAATGGAGAAGATGATGAAGGGTGGTGAAGAAGATGGTTGAAGCACTCTAGCTCTCTCTCTCTCTCTCTCTCCCCATACGTACATAATACAATACATATCTATATTTTTCTTTGATTTAGGGACAAAGAAACGTGAGAGGCATGGGAGAGGTGAGGAGGAAGGCATGGCCTCCCATGCCTTGGTTAATAAAAAAAAATACCCGTTTTAAATACCGATTGTTCGATTATCGTGATATTTTCCGTCTCCGAAAAAATCCCGAACTAAACCGATATTGCTAAAATAATTCACTTACTTTAAAATAATAGTTTATTTGAAATTATTGATTTTTAAAACACTACTTTAAATACTGGTTTTAAATCCTCAATAATTAAAACATCCGAACTTGAGAATATCTAATTCATTCGGATTTTAAATCACTCTGTTTAAATTATTTAAATTTAAACACTGAATGACTGGAGAATTTTTTATTCTCCCAAATCCTGAAAATATTTATCAGAATATCTGATTCGTGATAAGCACACACCGTAAATTTAAAAGAATAGGAATCGAATTTATCTAAAATTACGATTTCGGCTTTCCATACTGAAAAGGGAATAAACCCTAACATAAACAATAATTAACCCACCTACGGGAATTAATTGACCTTGAATTCAATGAAACTTAACGGATACTTTCGACCCTAATCTGACTGGAAATTACTGTGTTTGTACAATAATCACACACTTAACTGCAATTAAGCAGTAATTAATTTACGGGGTATTACATTCCACCCCCCTTAAAATAAATTTCGTCCCGAAATTTACATACTTTAGAGAAAAAATTCTGGTTATTTTGCTTTCATCTTATCCTCGAGTTCCTATGTCACTTTTTCCTGACCATGGTGACTCCATAGGATCTTAACTAGAGGAATGGACTTGTTCCTCAACTCCTGGATCTTTCGATCCAACACGGTTTCTGATTTCTCTTCATAAGTTAGATCTGGATCTAACTCAATCTCACTGTGTTGTATCACATGCTTGGGATCATTCACGTATTTCTTAACTGAAAAACATGAAGTACATTATGAACATTACCAAAACTGGGTGGTAATGCCAATCTATACGCCATTGCACCTATCCACTCAAGGATCTCGTAAGGTTCTATAAAACGTGGTCGAAATTTTCCTTTTACGCTGAACCTTATTATCCCCTTGGAAGGAGATACTTTCAGGAAGACCTTGTCTCATGTTGCAAATTGTAAATCTGTATGACATTTATCCGCATACGACTTCTGCCGACTCTGGGCTTCTTGAATCCTCTGACGGATTTTTCTGACAATTTCAATCATTTCTGACACTGAGTCTGGCCCAAGAATCTTTCTTTCACCCACTTCATCCTAATAAAGTGGTGATCGACACTTTCACCCATACAACGCTTTGTACGGTACTATATTGATGGTTGCTTGATAACTATTATTATAGGCGAACTCAATCAACGCTAATATTTTCTCCCAGTTTCTACTCCTGTCTAGGACCACTGTTCTCAATAGGTCCTCTAATGTTTGGATCGTCCTTTCAGACTGACCATCTGTCTATGGGTGAAACAATGTACTGAAATTAAGTTGAGTTCCCAATCCCTTTTGTAAACTAATCTAAAATCTTGATGTAAACTTTGAATCTCTGTCCGATGTTATCAACACCGGAACACCATGAAGGCGTACAATCTCTCTAACATAAATATGAGCTAGCTTATTCGATCTATCCATAACTCGAATCGAAAAAAAATGATCTGACTTTGTGAGCCTGTTAATAATGACCCATATGGCCATATTTCCTCGTCTTGACTTGGGTAGGCCTCACAAAATCCATCGCTATGTGTTCCTACTTCCACTCGGGAACCTCTAACGGTTGTAGCACACCGTAAGGCCTTTGGTGCAATGCCTTAACTTGTTGACACGACAAGCATTGCTCAACATAGGAAGCTACGTCCCATTTCATTCCTGTCCACCAGAATTTCTACATCAAATCCTAATACCTTTTCGTACTTCCCGGGTGTGCTGTATATGGAGTATCATGAGCCTCGCTCATGATCTCATTTCTGAGCTCAACACAGGGTAGAACACATATCTTATCTTTATAAAGGATAGCATTATCTGATGCTTCCTTGAAACTTTCTATTTTACCTGATCTGATCTTCAAGCGCATCTCTTCCATTGTTTGATCTTTTCTCTGTGCCTCAATTTTTTTTTTCTCAGAGATCTGGTACAGCTACTAATGTTGCCACACGACATACAATTATCTCAGATGGGTAAACCACCTCTAGCTGTAAGCTTTTAAAATCCCTGATGAGTTTCTCCTCCTGAGTGAGGAGAAAGCCCAACTTACTTATTTTATGACTCAAGGTATCTGCTACCACATTAGCCTTGCCTGGGTGGTAACTGATTTCATAGTCGTAGTCCTTTACTAATTCAAGCCATCTGCACTGTCTCATATTTAAATTCTTATACTCGAAAAAGTACTTTAGATTATTGTGATCTTTGAAAATCTCACACCTAACTCCGTATAGTGGTGTCTCCAGATTTTCATGACATGCACTACTGCTGCCAACTCTAAGTCATGCGTAGGATAATTCGATTCATGAATTCTTAACTGTCTGGACGCATACGCTATGACTTTACCTTCTTGCATTAGGATACAGCCTAATCCATTCTTCGAAGCATCCATGTAAATCACAAACTCTTTATCACTGACTGGGATAGCTAACACTGGAGCAGTGGTTAATCTTCTTAAGCTCCTGGAAACTGGCTTCACATTCTTCTGATCACTGGTACTTGATTCCCTTCCTTAGCAATTGTGTCATTGGCCTAGTTATCTTGGAGAATCCTTCTATGAATCTCCTATAGTATCCAGCTAATCCTAAGAAACTTCTGATTTCGTTAGGAGTAGTTGGAGACTTCCATTCTTGTACTGCCTCTACTTTAGAGGGGTCCACTTTGATGCCTTCTGCTGACATAATGTGTCCAAGGAACATTACTTTCTTTAGCCAAAATTCACACTTGCTGAACTTGGCGTAAAGTCGCTCATTTCTGAGTGTCTCTAACACTGTCCTCAGATGCTCTGCATGATCTGATTCATTCTTGGAATAGATAAGAACATCATCTATAAACATAAGGACAAATTGATCCAAAAATGGATGAAATACTCTATCATGAGGTCCATGAATACTGCTGGGGCATTTGTCAATCCGAACGGTATTACCGTAAACTCGTAATGACCATACCGGGTACGAAAAGCTGTCTTGGGTATGTCTTCTAACTTGATCTTCAGTTGATGTTACCAAGACCTTAGGTCAATCTTGAGAACACTCTCGCTCCCTTGAGCTGATCAAATAGATCATCTATTCTAGGCAAAGGATACTTGTTCTTCAACGTCAACTTATTCAGCTCACGGTAATCTATGCACATCCTTAATTTGTCATCCTTCTTCTTCACAAACAAAACTGGTGCTCTCTAAGGTGACGCACTAGGTCGGATGAAACCTAGGTCTAGTAATTCCTGAAGCTGAATCTTGAGTTCTTGCAACTCCTTTGGGGTCATTCTGTATGGAGCTTTTGAAATCGGGACTGTTTCCGGTTCCAAATCTATTACGAACTCGACTTGCCGGTTTGGTGGCAGTCCTGGTAATTCCTTTGGAAAAACGTCTGCAAACTCTTGCACAACTGGAATATCTTCTATTGTCCTCTCTATATCATCTATCTTGTTTAGATAAACCAGGAAAGCTTGATTTCCTCTCTTGATCATCTTCTTGGCCTGTAGCGCTGAAATCATTGGAGTGAACTTTCCCATCTCTATGCCATGAAAACTTGTTGGCTCTTCTCCTGGAACTTGGAATGATATCTTCCTTTCGCTACATAGGATCGTGGCATGGTTTTCTGACAACCAATCCATTCCTAGGATTACATCGGTAGGACACTAAGATTATCAGCCTTAATCCTAGTTGTTCCCAAGTCTATTTCTATGTTCGAGCAAACATGAGTCGTAGTCATGGTTCCACCAGTTGGTGTTAAAATCTTTTTCTTATGACTAGCTCATTTAGTTTTAAGCTCTAACTTTTCACAACATGCTGATGAAATAAAGGAGTGTGATGCTCCAGTATCAAATAAAACAACTAAAGACATGCCATGAAGTTTGCCCATACCTGCAAGATTACCTTTCTGCTTCTCTTTCCCGGAGGAACTGGGGTTCATTGCATAAGACCTGGGATTTCCTTGCTGCATCTGCCTCTACTGTGGCTGCTGATATTGTTGTTGCTGGGGTTGCTGACTTTGTTGCCCCGATGCCTGCAAGGCCTTAAGTTACTGAGGGTTCCGTCTTTATTGTGCCTTCGGGCAATTTCTTGCATAGTGACCCTCCTGGCCACGGTTATAGCAACCCGTGTTGCCGGCCTGACATATGCCCTGGTGGCTTTTGTTGCACCTTGGGCATAGAGGAATGTTGGGTTGTGATGGTTCAGTTCTTCCCTGAGCAGGGGCACCCTGCTGGCCTTGCTGCCTATTTGCCTGCCAAGGCTTCCTGTAGCCTTGGTTCTTGTTCTGGTTACCTCCATCATTCCACTTTCTCTTCCCTTGGAAACTCTGTGATGGAGTTCTGGCTAGTGCTGGTGCTGAAGTAGGTACTGGAGCGATACTGGGGCCTTTCTTTCTTCAGACATTACTGCCTCGATGTCCAATGCCCTATTCAACGACTCGGCATAGGTTAGGTTTTCCCGACTTGCCAAAGACATGGCAATCTCATGCCTCTGTCCTGATCTAAACTTAGATGCCATCTTCTCATCAGTATCAACCTGAAGAGGTGCATACCGTGATAATTCACAGAATACTCGCTCGTACTCTGTGACGGACATCTTCCCTTGTTTCAGAGTATGAAACTCTGCTTCCTTCTTGACTCTGAACGTCTTAGGAATGTATTTGTCGTAGAATCTAGTTTTAAACTGATCCCACGTGTAAGCATCAAGTTGCTCCGGAGTCATGGTCCTCCTTCTAGACTCCCACCAGAAATCTGCAGATCTGGTTAACTGGAATGCTACACAGGAGAGTCGCTCCTGGTTATCACAGCGGAGGAAATTAAAAATCTGCTCCATCGCTCGGATCCACGCCTCAGCATCGGCCGAGGTTCCTGCTCCATCAAATGATGGAGGGTTCTGTCGCAGAAAAAGCTCCTCAATTCTGCGTTGTGGAGGTGGGGGAAGTGTCTACTCTCGTTCCTTCTCATATCTTTCTTATTGTTCTTCCGCCACTCTTTCCTGTCTTTCTTGCCTTGGAGGTCTTCCTCTAGGCCTATTCTATCTTACAGAATTCACATTCACATTTCCTCCTTGTGCGGCTCTGGGTGGTACCATTCTTGGAACTCTGAAGCATAAATCAATAGCCCTTCTAGTATTATATATCAGGGAAATTTACCTCTAACAAGGTCTTCTGAGTACATTTCTGCTGCATAGGTGCTGTAAAATCTAGCCATGTCTGGATTACAGAATGCATACAAGCTAACACATTCCTCTCTCAAAAAGTGAGAATGCCTAAGTCCCAAGAATAGTCCTCTATGGGACACATTCAACTATTGAAATGTACATAACAAAATAAATCATCCTAATATAAAATATACTGATATAGCACAAAAGCTAAACTAGTCAGACGAGCTACTGACCGACTGACCATCATGTGGATCCTCCAAGGGGTCTTCTCCCTCTTCTAACTGCAAATCCTCCGAGGGATCTTCCTCTGACTCCTCCTCAACTGCTAGTACCAGATGGTCTACAGCTGCTGCACCTTCCTCATCAGCTCTCTGGCAGTGCACCTCGTGCACAACCTCTATGGTCCTCTCTAAAGGACCTGCCACTACTGGCACTTTCTAAGGGGAAGCTCATCATCTGCATCTCCTGAGACTTCTCACCTCACTCGCAAAGGTCACACCTCCTGATCATTTATGCATCTCTGATGGGTAAGAGATCAGTATCTATCCGTACTACTGGCTTCGGATGTAGTGTTGTCCGTGCTGCTAAAATGAAAGGGGTACGATGGTCGTAAACTCCCTTAGATAGCTCATCCCTGAGAAGATAGCCATGTATCTGAGCATATAGGCCTGGAAGAGGTACACCCTGAGTAAGGTACTGGTGCATGAGTAGGGCGATAAACTCAGAAAGATTCGCCATCAACTAAAAAGTCTGTGAGTGCTGACATATGTAAAAGTATGAGACCTCTGTCGCCCATCCACGCCACTGCTGTGGAAGCACTCTAAGCAGGTGCTGAATACCATCCATATCTCTGAGCTCCATATGTACCCATAGCTCATGGTAGCGTGACAAGAACCCTGTTAAGGTATCCCCTCTCTCTGGCTCACAAGTCCTGAACCATAAGACATATGGTGCTATCGATATCAGATAGGGCACACTCTTCCATGTTGTACATTTCTATCTCGCCGTCTATAATATAAAGGAGATTTATCACGAGAAACTCATTTATATAGGCTAAAATAAGTTCTTACTGATGAACTCTCTGACTTAGAACATTTCCTAAGTCTATTTTCGAGATGCTGACTCGAATATTCTTTACTGCTTTTGAACATCCCTGGCGGACTTTCGAAACTTCTGCTGGAAAATCTTGAACTCTTAAACTCTATTTCAGGACGCTAACTTGAAATAGAAATCTCTTGGCTATTTTTCAAGTTTCTGACTTGAAAACTCTAAACTTACGATTTGAGATACTGACTCAAATACTGAAGTTTTACCTCGAGACGCTAACTCGAGATAAATTTTTTTTTTTTTAGGTTACTCTTTTCGAGATGCTGACTTGAAAAGTAAAATTTCTGAAGGATCTAGTCCGAGACGCTGACTCGAACTAAAATTTTCAAGATTCTATCTTGAAGGTTCCTGGACCAATTTATTTTGAGACGGTGACTCAAAATAAATTCGGCTCGAGGTTTCAAAACGCTAATTCGCAAACCTTACTGAAACGAGGACTTGATGCATCAACTACTGGAACTGGAATTCCTGATCATCATGCCTCCTGAAACTGGATCTGCTTCTGAAACTTGTCTTTTTTTTTCCTTCAAGTTCTTGGACTTGCTGAATTTCTTCATCAGGTTCCACTGACTGAGTCTTTACTTAAATGAAAGCCAACTTAAAGGGAACTAAGGCAATCTAGATTTATCTAAATTCCTTTATGTTCTCTGAGGCTTAAATTCATAAGACAACCTGACTTATCTGAAGTCCGATCGTGCAAAAGCCCGACTTATCTAAAGTCTGACTCAATTAAACTTTGCAATTATCTAAACTGCATTACTGACATCTGGAAACCTTGGGTGTCTGCTTAACTGTTACATTGTGAGCTTGCCTCAACAATAAAAATCATTGAAACTCTTTTTAAACATAAAAGGGCTTTCAAAAACTTTTTCTGATGCAAAACTTTTGCTAATATCTGATTGGTCTTAAAACTTTTGCCAATATCTGATTGGTCTTACCATGCCATTATCTAAATGGTCTTACTGAAAATTTTTATAAATTCACCACTTCTGGAAGGCCTGATCTGAATGATTTTATAAAAATTTTGCCAACATCTGGATGGCTTGATCTGAATACTCTTATAAAAATCTCACCATTATCTAAATGGTTTAACTGAAAATTTTTATAACTTTGCTATTATCTAAATAGCCTGAACTGAAAGATTTTCATAATCTCGTCATTATCTGAATGGCCTGAACTGAAAGATTTTCAAATCTCGCCATTATCTGAATGGCCTGAACTGAAAGATTTTCAAAATCTTACCATTATCTGAATGGCCTGAACTGAAAGATTTTCAAAATCTTGCCATTATCTGAATGGCCTGAACTGAATACTGTAATTTGACAATTACATACCTTTCTTTGGTCGAGCATGATGTGAGGGAGTGCTGAAAGTTGTTAACTGATCACTGAACAGTCTAAGGAACAATCTTAGACTTAACTGAAAGAACTTAGAGCTCAGAGCAAAAACGCTCTGATACCACTCTGTCACGACCCCAAATTAATATCTGATTAATATGAAGTGTGACTGGCACGACTCGATCCCAATAAAGGCTGAATCAAGGCGCGAACCAAAAATAATTGGATAAAAGAATGAACTACTGTATTCCAGGAACGATATTTGCAGTGAACTCAAGTTCTGGACTGACTTTTATTTCTCAAAATATAACTGAATAAATATAGATACCTCAGAATAACAAAAAGGTATCAGCGAGTTCACGACATACTGAAGACTTGACTCGATTAGACTTAATTAGCGGAAGCAATATAGCAAAATAAAATACAGGAAAAATTCTGAGTCCTATACAAAACAACTTTCTTTCTCAGCACTTCACCCTGCACCATCAACACTCAACCTGCACATTTAAAAACAAACATGCAGGGCTGAGTAGAAGTATACTCAGTGAACACATTGCCAAAAATATCATAATATATCTGATATTATGAACATTTCTTAAAACTGGTTTTATTGTCATGCATCTAAGTAAACACACAGGGGTTTTATCTGAAAAGGCCCTATGTTTTACTAAATCATTTTCTGTCTTTACGCGCGTTTTTCTGTTGTATGATCATCCATATCCCAACTGAGTGCCAAGGAATAGCTCCGCTTAAGCCTTTTCCGCACACGTTGAGGAATAGCTCCGCTAAAGCCTTTTCCACGAATACATATCTGCACTAAACTCCGAGGAATAGCTCCGCTCAGCCTTTTTCAAGGATGTTTAGCATCGTCGATGTCTTAGTCAGGAATAGCTCCGCTCAGCCTTTCCCTCTTCCTAATATCACCGACCCAAGTGTACACTAACCTCGGTTAACACGCTAAGTTAGCACGAGGCCCGATCGATTTAAGAGTTAGAAAGCCCCTTGCGAGCTATCTAAATACGGATAAGGATATCATACAAAACAAAACATTATTTGCATGACAATCATTTATTTGCATCAGAAATAATTAACTGCAGATGAGTAAAAACTCAAATCATTATTTGGACTAAGAGTCCGTTGAAAAGAAAGCCCACCTTTCACCGATGTTTTAAAATGGCAGCTGCTAGTTCTTCACAGGCCTTATCCCTTGCGGATCTGCTAGCCTTCAATATATAAAAATATACTTAGCATGTTGATCCTAAATCTGACAGGACTCAACACGACACGAAGGCCTATTAGGGTCTAGTATCCGTTCTAAATTTTTCTTAGCTTAAGGGTTAATCTCAACCCTAGCTCTTAAACATCTTAAGGCATACATCATCATCATTTAAGGTATCAAAAATACCTTAATATAATCACAATTAGATTCTAGGAACAAAGTCATCACGAAGTTCGTTGACTAAACAACGTTCCGCACAACGTCTATCTTTGAAAAATTCTCTGTTTTGAATCACTAAGGTGTAGGGATTGTGCCATATACCAATGGAAAGCCACAGAAGTCTAGTTTACAGATAAATTTACGGTAACTCAAGACGATAACTAACGAAAAGGTTATGATCATTTTACTAGAAGGTGGCAGAACTACCAGAATTTCTGAAAACAAACTCGTGACTTGACTTTGAAGATTTTTCACGATCGATTCAGGAAAAGTTACGGAATGAGCTATATACCATTAGAAAGCCATGGAAATATAGAATTTTTAAAAATTTACGGTGTCTTAAGATGATAACAAATGAAACGGATATACCCATTTTACCAAAAGGTGGCAGAATTGCCATGACTTCCTGAAAACCGAAACATTACCCAACTTTTCCTATTTTTCATAATTTACTCAGAACGAATTAGAGAATGAGACCAATACCATTGGAAAGCCACAGAAGTCTAGTTTCCGTAAAAATTTACGGTGTCTCAATCCGACGTAAAACGAGGGAGTAATGCTCGTTTAACCGAAGGGTGGCGAGTCTGCTGAAAGTGAGGTGCGCGGGCGCGCGACCTGTGCGCGCTCGCGCGTGTCCCCGCGCTTGCATGGCCTGTGCGTGCTTGCGCACGTCCCCGCGGTCGCGCGGAACTGAGGTCGAGAGTCGCGTAAACGATGATAGACGCCATGAAACTCGATATACAAGCATTCAAATAATCAAAACATATCTAGAAACTCAACTAACATGCTTTGAATTATAACAAAACACATAATCAACCTATTTCCACCATCTATCATGCTTCAAATCCAAAAAAAAAACACATATACTTCTATTTCTCTTCCATTAACGACATACCTCCGATCGATAATGGAAGGAAGCTCGAAGGAGTTTGAAGATGGAAGAAAAGGCTGGAACGAGCTGGTTATAGCTGCCACTCCCCTCGATCGACTTCTTGCGTAAAAATGAAGGTTAAATGGAGTGAAGATGAAGGGAGAGCTGCTGCGTTTTCTCTCTCTTTCTCTTGAAAACTTTATGGCAATGAAGAAGAAGAAGAAGAAGAAGAAGAAGAAGAAGAAGAAGTGTGGCTGCTCTCTCTCTCTCTCTCGAAAATCTTGAGCAGAAATGAAAATGAGGAAATGGAGAAGATGATGAAGGGTGGTGAAGAAGATGGTTGAAGCACTCTAGCTCTCTCTCTCTCCCCATACGTATACAATACAATACATATCTATATTTTTCTTTGATTTAGGGACAAAGAAACGTGAGAGGCACGGGAGAGGTGAGGGGGAAGGCATGGCCTCCTATGCCTTGGTTAATAAAAAAAAATACCCGTTTTAAATACCGATTGTTCGATTATCGTGATATTTTCCGTCTCCGGAAAAATCCCGAACTAAACCGATATTGCTAAAATAATTCACTTACTTTAAAACAATAGTTTATTTAAAATTATTGATTTTTAAAACACTACTTTAAAATACTGGTTTTAAATCCTCAATAATTAAAACATCCGAATTTGAGAATATCTAATTCTCTCGGATTTTAAATCACTCTGTTTAAATTATTTAAATTTAAACACTGAATGACTGGTGAATTTTTTATTCTCCCAAATCCTGAAAATATTTATTGGAATATCTGATTCGTGATAAACACACACCGTATATTTAAAATAATAGGAATCGAATTTATCTAAAATTACGATTTCGGCTTTCCATACTGAAAAGGGAATAAACCCTAACAGAAAAAATAATTAACTCACCTACGGGAATTAATTGACCTTGAATTCAATGAAACTTAACGGATACTTTCGACCCTAATTTGACTGGAAATTACTGTGTTTGTACAGTAATCACACACTTAACTACAATTAAGCAGTAATTAATTTATGGGGTATTACATGAACAAAATCACCTATTTATACTATTAAAACCCTAATAAAAATAAGACTCCTACCTTAATTAAACAATCTGGATAAAAGTAATTAAAACATATAAATACGTAATTAACCTATGGAAATCAATAAAATATTAATAAATATATAAATATATTTATCTCCATCAAAAAGCATTTTAGTGCTGGACACGAGTAAAAATATATATTTTGTATTTTTTGTCTATATTTATCTGCACATATATATCCATGACTAATCTTGAATTAAAGAGCATGAAAAGAGCTTTAATTTGATATATTATTTGTGTTGATCTAATTAGAAACGAGTGAGCTATGATCGTTTAAAATTCTTAAGATTTTTTTTTAAAAATGTGATGATATCATTTTTTCCATAAGAATTGGACAACTATACCCCCACTTCTTTCTTTTTTTATCTTGATTTTGACATTAAATCTCAACTATTAGATCATTTAGTTAAATGATATAAGATGAATTTCTAGTTCCTACACAGGAAAAATGTGCATTTTTTATATATTCCCAATATATATATGTATATATGCGCGTATGTGTGAATGTGTGTATGATAGAAAGTATAAGTATTTAAATATATTTATATAGATAGGCCCCACCAAAGTGAGACGTGTAGCCAAAAATATTTAAAAATTCTAACAAACTCATTCCTATAAATTTAACACATAAATCGAGGCTTCTTCTCTCAACTTTTAAAACATGATGACACTTGAAAAGAAAATGTTATTATCACTCCCACTTTATTCAAATAAATTTTACTTTCCTATGATTTGACTCAAACCAAAAAAGAACGGAAAGGGATGACCACTCAATAAATACTATAGAAAAAATAAGAACAGAGAGTAGAAGACCAGATACCTCAAGAAGAATTTGGGAGAAGAGACGAATTTGGAATGACTTAGAAATGTTCTTTGAATATTTGGTGTGATTTTTGGTGAAAGAGAACTCACCTATTTATACTAGAAATGAGGGAATTAAATGAGATAAGTGTTAAATTGAGATTGATTTATTTCCATAATTTTGTACTTCTTGGGGGATATTTAGAACTTCAAAAGGAAAACTTAGGTATATGGTTTTTTCCTGAATATTGTAGTGAGGAAGACACGAAGGAGGCGGGAGGCGCCACTCTTCAAAGGCTGGTGTTAATGGGCTCAATCACAAGGCCTACGAACTAGGCTTTTAGAACTATTAAGAGTTTTGGGTTTTAGTTGGATGGGCTCTCAATAAAATAAATAGTAATAATAAATGGGAAATCCAATGTTCTAAATATAATAATAAATTATTTAATATTTAATATAATTCGATCATGCAAGCTAAAAAATATATATTAACTATTTGGCGCGACTTATAGGATTCGATGATATAAATAACTTTATGAAATATAATATCTTGGAAAATGTACTAAAATGTTTTAAAAAATCTCGGGCATTACATCCTACCCCACTTAAAAATAAATTTCGTCCTCAAAATTTACTCACCTTATTCTCGAACTGAAAGTTCTAAACTTAAGACAGCGCGACCCTTACTTAAGGCTATTGATTAAACCTACCATAAAAAAATCTTCAATTTGCCACTCCTTGTTGATTTTCTCCTCCTCTTGCATTTCCTTATCTTCCGGCGTTTCCCTTTTCGGTGTGTCTTCCCCTTGTATGGTCATTCCTTCTTTTGATGTTTCGTCCTCTTTCATTATTTCTAGATGGTCCCGCGGGACACTCGTAGTCCTTGTGTCCCTCCTTGTGACACCAATAGCAAATATTTTTCCCATAATAACACACCCCATTATGATGCCTACTACATTGATCGCAAAATGCTTTGTTCGGTGTCGCTCTAGATTTTTTTCACCTTAAGCAATTCTTGATTTCTTTTCAGGATGAGATTCTCTCATTTCATTAAGTTCCTCCGATCGCCTCTTTTTGGACGTTACATTTTACAGATTTAGATGTGTAGCCACCCCTTGAGCCCTCTCAACTATCTTTGAGTATGTTGCGGTGGTTCCTTGAGCTGCTAGAATCCTGCTGATCTCTGATTGTTACATGTACTTGAAGTGGCTCGCCTTTTTCTCCTCAGTATCCATCAAGTGTGGGGCATATCGGGATAGTTGGTTGAACTTCCTCTCATACTCCAGCACAGTCATGCTTCCTTGCTGCAAATTTATCAAGTTCAACTCCTTTTGTTTTCGATAAGATCTTGGAAAGAGCTTCCCTAAGACTAAGTCGTTGAATGCAACCCAAGTTAAGTTTTGGTAATGCTCTGATGTCATCACTCGAGCTATACTTTACCACTAATGTCCTGCATCCTCAGTCAGTTGAAAAATCGCACATGATATTTTCTTCGCATCCGTGCAGTCGAGGTTTCATAACTTTATTTAATAAATGGAAAGCTAGAAATAATAAATAATACTTAGAAAGTTTTTCCAATTCGAATATCCACTCATCCGAGACTGGTGTTAATAGGCTCAATCACAAGGCTTGTGAACTGGTCTTAGAACTATTAAGACTTTTGGGATTTAGTTCAATGGGCTCTCAATAAAATAAATAGTAATAATAAATGGGAAATCCAATGTTCTAAATATATTAATAAATTATTTAATATTTAATATAATTCGATTGTGCAAGTTAAAAAATATATATTAACTATTTGGCGTGACTTATAGTATTCGATGATATAAATAACTTTATGAAATATAATATCTTGGAAAATTTACTAAAATGTTTTAAAAAATTATGGGTGTTACACACATAAATACTAATTTTCTTCAGTATCAGGGCCGTATTAAGAGGTTTGGGGGCATGAGGCGAAGTCTTAAAGAAACTTAAAAGCACAAACACGTATGTATATGATATACAAGCACAAAATTCATTTAATCTTTCATGTCTTTTGAGCGCCAAAATTATTTATTAAAGTTTTATAATCAAGATGTTTTAATAAATTACTCTCAATAAATAATATACTTAACTCGTTCAATCTATCTTGTAACATAGTTGATCTTAAATAAGATTTTATTAATTTTAATTTTGACAAACTTCTTTCAGCAGAAGCAACTGTTATAGGTATAGTTAATAATATTCTATAAGCAATATATGCATTAGGGAAAGAATCTAAATTTTTTTATATCATTTAGTAGCTCAATTGGTTTATTTATTTTTATGTCCATACTTTCTCTTAAAACTTTTAGCTCAGAAAATAAATCAAGTCCATTAATATCTAAATGTTAAATGATTTTCAAGTTTAATACATAAATTTTTAGTTCATCGTCTTCTAAAGTTCTTAACATGCTTTGAATTAGGATTATAATTAAGATATTTGTGAAGATTTGTTTTGGATTTATGATTTGTTTATGGTATATGATCGCTTAATTGACACAAATTAAGAAAAAAAAATCAACTGTTATGCAAATATTATGCGGCCAGTTTCAGTGAAAAAAAAAAAGATGGAATCGAACTTTAGCTAAGTGGGAAACAAGAAAATTCTTAAAAAACACTATCACTAGGTTAAACACTCATTTTGTATATAATTTACATACATTATATATATACACATATACACATACATACATACATACATAGGGTTGGGTTCCAGAAGGAAACACAGCCTAGGTGAGAACCGAGAATCAATCTGAGCCATAGATCCGGTATATTTGGACGGCCTAGATCTGCTCCAGATTTTAAAAAACGCGGTGGCAATCTCGTAATAACGTCCAACTTCGCTGCCCCTGAATCTTAGTAAGGGTAAAATCGGAAAATATCTGAATACTCAGAATTTACGTGTATATTTTTCAATTTAGGGTTTTAGTACTGCCATGACCTTTTTTAGCACTGTTATGGCCTTTTTTAGCATTATCATGACTTATTTTAGCATGACTCTTTTTTAGCATTAGCATAAAAAAATGTCATCGACATTGTAAAAAAATCACGAACAAACACTATTACATGTTGAATTATCAATATATGAATACTCAGAATTTACGTGTATATTTTTCAATTTAGGATTTTAGCACTGTCATTTCTTATTTTAGCAGTATCATGGCCTTTTTTAGCACTGTCATGGCCTTTTTTAGCATTGTCATGACTTATTTTAGCATGACTCTTTTTTAGCATTAGCATAAAAAAATGTCATCGACATTGTAAAAAAACCACGAACAAACACTGTTACATGTTAAATTATCAGTATATGAATACTCAGAATTTATGTGTATATTTTTCAATTTAGAGTTTTAGCACTATCATTTCCTATTTTAGCACTGTCATGACCTTTTTTAGCATTATCATGACTTATTTTAGCAGAATTCCTAAATTATAAAAATACCCTTAGTTCATTAAAAAGTTGCTAATATTACAAATATGCCACCGCATTTTTTTCAATCTTGGGACAGATCTTGGCCGTCAATATAAGAGCGATCTGTGGCTGAGATTGGTTCTCAGTTCTCATATGGGTGTGTGGTTCTCACATGATCCCATCTCTCTCTCTCTCTCTCTCTCTCTATATATATATATATATATATATATATATATATATAGGAAATTTTTGGGGCCTTCGCGGCTGCCTCATTGGAGACACTACTCCAGCCGGCCCTGTTCAGTATTAACAATAATACTTTTCAGTATTAGAAATGATACATATTAGCATAAACGGTGATATTTTCTTGAACCACCTTTTTATATTGGATTCGAAAAATCCACCACCTTTTTATATTGGATTTGGATTAAAAGAACTGTTGGATTAATTTTAACTCGCTAGACGATCTTACACAAATACTTGTCATCTTAAAACACATATATATGGAACATCGATATCTCACCCAAGTGGCGCGGGTCTATCGATGTTCCATATATATGTGTTTTAAGAATAAATGTGTCTTTTAATTATTGTTTTTTTTTTTTTTGCAATCTTATTTATTCTTTTTTTTACTTGAAAATTTGAGAATTGTAACTTTTTTACTTTATTTTTTTATGCATAAAAATAATTTTCATTTGTGTTACATTATAATAATATAATGATATAAGTATAACATAATTTACAATAATTTATTATTTTTCTATTTAAATTTCATCATTAACATAATTTGCAATAATTTATTATTTTTCTATTTCAAATTCATCATTTAAAGTAATTAATTAATTAAAATTTTTTATACCTGTCATTTATTCAAAGAAAATAAATATTCTTTAATCGTAGACAATTACATATTGCTATTTATAAAATCGCGTTGTTTGAAATATTCCAATTTCGATATTTCTAACATGGATTTTTATTTTGTTCTTAAAATTTAATATTTTTGGTCATAACAACACACGATTGATCTTCTTATCTAATTAATTAATACATGTCCATATCGATTTATTAATTTTAAAAAATCAAACATGACATATAGAATTCAAAAATAATTATAAATTTACAAATTTAAAAAAATAATAATTATTTGTGCATCGCACAGGAGAAATATTAGTATACAACTTATAGTAAAATCTTAATTGGAGGGTTATCAGAAGAGGTAAGATTTGTATATATGCACCGTTAAAGAAATATATAATTAGTACATCACTCCACATCATGGACGGCTAAGAACACTTAGTTTTTTTTTTTTACTAATAATTCTTATCCATTAAAATTCACTTCACATCATCCTTTGAGCTTATGTAATTTGATTAACTCAACTTTATTAAGTTAATCATCTTAACAGGGACAGCACATGTGTTTTGCGACTCCTTGGTAATTAATATTTTTTTTTTCTTAGAGAAACCGAAAATATTTAACTGCAGCAGCCATGGATAACTACAATGGGTGAGAACTGGAAAACAAAAAAAAGGGTTAATATTTTATTAATTTTTGTTGTGGATTGTAATGAAAACATCTCCTAAAAAAAGTGTAATGGAAACATCACGATAGGCTTCATCTTCAAATGGCTGATGGACTCTGCCTGTCGGACCAACCCGACCCGCCAACAAACAAAAAAGTGGGCTGGGTTAGTTTATATGGGCCAAGACAGGGCAGGTCGAGTTGGCCTTCCGGGTTGATCTTTTTTAAAAAAAAGAAAAAAGAAAAAACTCTTTAAGATTTTATTATAAATTACAAATTACCTAATAATAATTTGTAATTTATAGTAAAATCTTAACAATCTTGGAAGTCTTCAGTAATATATATAGTTTATTTTATTTTTTTTATGGATGCATGATTGGAGTTGAGCCCTCAATTCGTACTACAAAATTGGAAAAGAAGACAACGAAAGAAAACCATTTGGAAGGTGGTGGAAAGAAATGGCACATGTATGCCATAATGTGGTAGCAAAAATGCAATGTGGTGTGTAATATTTTGGTAGCAACAATGCAATGTACGTCTACAACATTGAAAATAAGATACCCCTTTCTTTTAATCTTACAGGCTCATATCATTGTTTCTATTGGAAAATGATCAGTTTCGATTTTCTCCAAAAAATGCTAAATCTGATCCTTTATGTGCAGTCTGCAGAGCTTGATTTAGTCGAAACTAACACAAATTGCCTTCTTGTGTTTTTTTTTCCTATCAAAATGAATATTAATATCAAATTATTGTAAATCTAAGGGCCTATCCTAATAGTATCAAAGTCCAAACACTCACAAAATCGTTCGTTGTATTCATTGAATATCCAAAAGAATATTATAAACTACGATCCAAATTTCATATGAATCTATTATATATATGCACTAGAGAAAAAATGGTTTGCCCCAAAATTGGTGACCTCTCCACTCACCCCTATCCTCTTTTGTATACCGCCGCCGCAGCGCCGCCTCCACCGCCACCCAAAAAATATATATATAAAACTTAAAAAAACAAACAGAGAGAAATGAAATAAAAAAATAAGGCAATGGCGAGGAATAAGTAGTGTAGATTGTAAAAAAGAAGAGAGGGTGGTGGTGGGGTAGAAGTAGAATTGATCTTGGGTAACCTACTCCATGAAGAAGCGGTTGACAATCTTGACGCTGGGTTCCAGCACCTCTCTTTCCCAAAGATCCAACGACCTCCGGCCACCCATAGCAGCCTTGAGCGCCGCCGTGGCATCAACCCTCTTCAAGTCCCAGCCGGCGGAGTCCCTGAGCCGTAGGATCTTTCCCAGCTGCCTGTTGGCCAGCTGACACGTGTTGTCCTTGATGGCCTTGACTGCCTCCTCGTAGACTCTCCTTTTTTCCACGTCATCACCAATCCTCCAATCATCATTCCCTTTTCTCTGAAACCTCTTGAAATATTTCTCGAACTCCGGTATTCCTATTGCCTTCTTCAGCCCGCATTGACTCACCGATTCCGACTCGTCGCTGCCAAAATACTCCCCTAACTCCTCGAACATCCCCGACTCCAGCATGTCGTCAACTCGCTTCACCAGATATTCGTTCAGTACTGCCGGCGAAATGTCGACCCAGATGAAACAGCAGCTGTATCTCAGGTCTCTGCAGATGGCCGACTCTGCCTCCGGGTTCGACTCGCTAAACACGTCCAACTTGGGGTTGAATTTCTTCGCCAACAATGCGTAGATGAACGAGTTTGATCCGCCGACGACAAAGGGTATCTTTCGGCGGGAGAGAATTTGCGAAATGACCAGCGAAGCAGAATTGCGGTAGTCCGAGGGGGTGAACTCGGGATGCGACTCGGACGAGTCGAATTCGCCGAGTAGATGATGCGGGACGCTATTGCGTTCAGAAAGCGGGATTTTGTTGGTGGTGATGTCGAGGCCTTTATACACTTGGATTTTGTCGGAGTTGATGATTTCCGATTGAGGGAAGAATTTCGACGCTAGCTCGACGGAGAGCTTGGTTTTACCGCAGCCTGTGGGCCCTACTACGACGATGATTTTCTTATGGCGGCGGGAGGCGGCGGCGGCGGAAGCCATTCGGGCCCACCTTGAAAAGGGGTTTTTTGGGAGGGAGATGGAGGGGAGAGGCGGGTGGTCTTTGTAAGGAAAGTGACGCGTTTGGAACACTGATGATCTTCTCATAAGGAAGAATTAAGGAAAAGAAAAACACTGCAAATAGCAAGATTGATAATTGATGTGTGTATGTGTGTGTGTTTATTTGTGGGTGAAAGGTTGGTGCGGGCCGTTGGTTATTTGTTACGTTGTGCACAGAGATGTAGTGTGTTTGTGTTTCGCGAAATTTGTCAGAGCCGTTGCCTTTTGGAACTTGGAACTGATCGATGATGAATATACATATATATTATGTATGTATGATGTGTCGCCTCTTCTGATTCTTGAGCGCAACCTCTATACTACTCTTCTTCATCCAATCGTTGATTTCAGACACTTTGCTGAGTTTCCACACATATGCATGCTAAACAAGGTTGTAATTAAGGGGATAGTTTAATTATATGAATACTGGTGTTTGCAAAAGATGAGTTATGATTCCAATTAATCTCTCTCCCTCTCTCTCTCTCTATATATAAGAATGAATAATGCCGTAACTGATCCTATCAAATCTGGCACTGGAGAGAGAATGATTTGAGGATTTGATAGTGAGAGGGCCTCATCTCTTACCCCTTAGAAAAACACTCGCCTATCATAAATGCAACATATATACTTGCTAGATTTCCGCCTGCACGACACACCTGATTTTTAATATAAATGTTACATTTTTGTACTTTGTAGATAATTAATATTTTAATTAATTTTATTTTTCTATTTGTCAGGTTAATTATTTTTTATATCAAACAATTATTATTTCAAATTTAAAAAAATTAAATTGACGATCGTTAAAAAAGAATTACTTGATTACACATATATATACATTTGTATATACATAATATTATATTATAATATAATATATTTCAAATAGAATTAATAAAATAATCAAAAGATTATATTATAAATTATCCAATATTTATTTGTATACAATGTTAGCAGTGTCATTTGTTACAATACCACCATTTTTACAAATAAAAACTTCCAAACCAGCACGACTTGTGAGTTGTGAAACAATTATGTATAACTGATAATGACAAAAAAATTCTAAAATATATATGTGAACAAATATTATAACAATAACTTATTTTTCATTTTAAATATTTTTTGAAGTTTGTATATTTATATGGAGTTGTTTGAGTTAAGTCTTAAGAAAATTGATAATTATGTTTTATGTAAAAAATAAATGTAGTCATAATAAGGTTAATAAATATACATTGGAACATAAAAAATTCAATTTAAGAGACTATAATAATTCAGCTTATGTATTTTCATTAAATTTGCAATAAAATATAGTTGATTACACTTTAGTATCCAACATTGAGCGCTTTTATGCTTATGTTCCAAAATTTTAAAATTTACATATTAATATCGTACGTTTGCACAAATTAATGTTTATAGTGCTAGAGCAATTTCACGGGGCTGGCAAATGATATTGTGAATGAGTTTGAAAGATTTTCACAGTACACACCAACATTTGTGAGGCCAAAAAAATTAAATAATTTAGTTTTATAAGTGTTAATTTGTGGAAACTATATATGTTAATATGTAATTTTTTAAAAGTTTGGGACAAAAGTGTACAAACATCCAGTTTTCGGGTACTAAAGTGTAATAAACCCTATAGAATATATGTTAACTATGATTGTATATCCAATAACATTAGACCATACTTTCTCAAAAATAACATAATAGACTATATAAATTTATAAATATCAATCTCTGTTTTATTTAGTTATTCATTTAATTAGAATGTTAAATTGTTAACTATGTCATATTCAATATAATTAAAAAATATTATGTTTAATGTATTTAATATATGTTGATGATTATTTGACATAATAAAATCTACCGAACGTTATCAATCACTTTTTAATATGCAAAAACTCACATATTTATTTATTCGAGCAAATAAATTTTGAATGTCATGCTTATAAGAAAATATGTTATTAAATATAATACAAATAAATTCTAAAATAAAAAATGTGTGATATGTGTATGTGTGTGAGAGAGAGAGAAGGTATAAATAATTTTTTATTGATAAAAACTATAAATTATTTGATATTTTTGGAAGGAAATTTTTTTGGAGGAAACTTTATTTTATAATAGTATATAGAGTATAGATACCCTCATGATTTCTCATTTCTAAAAATGTCACGACCTTCATAGTGTATATATATATATATATATATATAGTATATAGATACCCTCATTATTTCTCATTTCTAAAAATGTCACAACCTTCGTAGTACTATATGTATGTATGTATGTATGTATATATATATATATAAAAAAAATTCTGACCTTTCAATATTTTATAAGAAAATATATTCCCTTAGCAAAATTATGATATCGGATTTGTTGTTGGCACATTGAAGTCTTCAATGTGCTAACAAGGGCCGATGCTAATGATTTAATGGGTTAAGTCGAGGTGAAAAATGAGATCTTATTTTTCGTCTTATAATATATTTGGATTTAGGATTATAAATTAAAAAAAATCATCTTATAATATATTTAGATTTAGAATTACAAATTAAAAAAATGGGTGGTCTTGTTTGCGGGGTCGTATACAACAACCCTTTTAATATGGATTTAGATTTAGAATTAAAAAAATTGATAAAATAATTTATATTTAAGATTCTAAAAACAATAAACTGGTAAAAAATTAGATTTATGATTTAAAAAGAAAAAAACTGGTAAAAATACGGCCCTTTTAATATAGATTTAGATTTAGAATTTTAAAAAAATTGATAAAATAATTTATATTTAAGATTTTAAAAATAATAAACTGGTAAAAAAATAGATTTATGATTTAAAAAGAAAAAACTGGTAAAAATGCCGCCCTTTTAATATATTCTTAGATTTAAGATTTAAAAAAAACTAGTAAAAAATTTGGATTTAGGATACAAAAAGGAAAAAAATTAGTAAAAGAAAATAATTTGGTAAAAATTTAGATTTAAGATTTACAATTTAAAGGAAATAAAAAAAGGAAGTCCTGATATACTGAAACTAAAAAACAAGGCTCGGCCTCACACTGTTTAAGACTTAGAAGGACTCTAACCACTAGGCGAACATGACATTTCATACAATTTTACAACTCTTAGGCAATGTTTGGTAGCCTGGATAAAGGCATATTAGTAAAGTTATCCCGCAAAAACCGTGTGTTTGGTAGTCATTGCTCATTCACGCGAGGTCCGGTCCTAACGCGAGGCCCGTGGTGTAATTTACTGATTCGACTGGACAATGTATCCGACGCCCCTCTCGGTTACAGTTTCTGGCGTAGCAATCTTAGTATATATGCCTTTATCTAAGCTACCAAACATTGCCTAAACTAATTTACTCATTCCAGAAGTTAGTTTACCAAATAAAGCAATGTACCAAACAGATGTGTGAAACAATCTTAGTATATTTATCTTAATAACCAAACACACAATTAAAATAGCTAATACGTAATTATCTTTCAAAGCAATCCAGATTTTTTTAATGTGGGTATATCCATACTAGTATACCAAACATTGCCTTAATGTATATAATACATTATGACAGAATTTAGGACCTCTAATTTTTCTTAATTTTTTGGGGCCTGAGGCATCCTACTCACTTGTCTCATGCAAGCTGGACTGCCCAACATACATTTTTTATAAAATGTTGAAAGCTTATTACTTTTTTTTACATATTTTGAAGGTCGGAACATTAATTTTGCAAAACGGATAAAAGTTTAAAATATAAATTTTTATTAAATTTTTATTTCATCAATAATAAATAAGACTATATCCATCTTTCTCATGTTGACTCATCACTCACGTATTTTACTGCATCAATCCATATGTAACGGTGGCGAGATCACATGAAAGAATCTCATAATATAATATATTCTTTAATAATATAATATACTCCTTTAACTTGATTTATTATTTAACTAAAAAATAGATAATTTAATTTATTTATTGTTTCTCAAGGCTCAAAGAGCCATATGATTCAATAACTTTTTTTTTTGTGAACACTATATATGTAAATATCGCTTCGGTATAGTATACATCACACTGAAAAAGTAAATCAATAAGATAGTAATTTTGTTCTATTACACTTAGCAACATAAATAAACCATATTACTATTTTACTGATTTAACACGATCTCCATAATATGCTTGTAGTACCCTTGTGAAAAATAATGGAATTTTCAAGAAATGGTCGCTTGCAACAGCTTTTAAAGTGTTTGCTCGTTGATTATTGGGCTGCGTTTCAATTTCAAAGACCCATAAATAAATAAAACATACTTCTAACTGGGGAAGTACTCGAATGAAAAGGGAAATATCATATATTATCCTTATTTTCTACTCTATTATTTTCATTATTTTCTACTCTATTATTTTCATTCATACTATATTAAATATGATTATATTTGTATAAAATATTTTAATACCATCCCAATTAAAAAATATGATTATAATTTTAAGATATCACAAAAAGAAATAATGAACTATAATTATGGGATGAAGAGAGTACTAAATTAGTGGTAAGCGTTTATGTGACAATTAATGCTTTTGAATTTGATATATGGTTGTTCTTGCATCTTGTTAATTTAATTAGTAGCACGCCTTTCTTCATTATTACTTCCCAGACAACAAACATTAATTATGTACTTTTAATGTTCTTGAAAATCAATTATATCATCACTTCAACAAAGAACATAGAATCTCTATTAATTCTTTAAGAAAATAGACAAAATAAAAAAGACCATCTAAGGCCTAATCTGGTCAACTAACCAATAATAATAATAATTATAGCACCTTGCAGTTGTCCAAATAATCACGTATTACGCTGCATTGTAAACTTGTAACACTGGCGTGGTTTTATTATTACCATTTCCTCTACCATCATATCTACATCTACACTATAGCTAAAAACAAGACAGCCGCATTAAATAGTAAGATTATATTTTCCCGTCCAAACGAAATATATATTAATAAATTAAAAAATAATTAAAATTAATAATTTACTTAATTAGAATCGATATACGCAATCCAAAAATGAGCATATCATATCTTTATTTGATATGTATATATATATTTAGTTCATGCATGCCGTCAATTAATAATTGATATAATTTTGATAATTTTTTTTTTAAATAAAGAAACTTTTATCTAAACTTAAAATATTAAGAAAAACTCAAAATATATTATCACCCATTTATCATATTGTTAATCAATCCAATTTGGAAATTAATGATGATTTTTATGCACTTACCCAAATTGAGCTATAGAATTTGTCAATACTAATAATTATTAGATACATTGTTATGTAATAATTTATATCAAATAAATTTTGATGAATGAAAAACAATCAATTTATCAATTTATTTTCGAGATTTTTTAGGCATGTACGAAAATGAGTTACAAAATTTATCGAAACTCATAATTGATGTAATTTAGTCTAATTGTTACTTTAATTGCGGGTCATATTAATATGTTTTTTATTCAGTTATATAATAAATAAAATATAATTTGTGCATTGAAAAATAGAAGTTGAGGTCTTTAGGACAATAATGGGGCTCCATTATCTTTTACTAATAAAAAATTGTCATACACCAAAAGTACTCCATAATTTATATAATTTTAGTCTGTATAGTCCTTTGCCATAATGTTTTATATAAACACATATATAAAATGAATACATAAAATTATACTTATAAATTACTTATGTATGCATAAACAAAATGAATTTATTCAAGCTGCTAAAAAAATGAACCGCCTAGTTAATATTGAGTGTGTTCATATAATTTTTTTATATTATTTTTAATTAGTTTTTAATATATAATTTTATATTGGTTTTCGTATATTATATTTTCGTGCAATATCATCCAACTTTTCTTTTTTGTTTAAATTATTAATTGTGCTCATTTAAATAGAATGTTTCTAGGATTGAAAATTAAAAAGAAAAATCTAAGAATATATATTAACTAGTTGGCGAGACTTATAGGATTCGATGATATAAATAATTTTATGAAATATAATATCTTGGAAAATGTACTAAAATGTTTCAAAAATTTCCGGGCATTACACGTATAAATACTAATATTCTTCAGTATTAACAATAATACTGAAATTATTAATTGTGCTCATTTAAATAGAATATTCTAGGATTGAAAATTAAAAAGAAAAATCTAGGAATATGATGATATGCATATGTGAAGTTGTATAAAATAAAAAAAATTATAGGTGATTAATTGTAATCATACGATATAATACAAGTCAATATAATGAAAAATACAAGTCACCATTATTTGCTAATATATATAGAAGGCTGCAAATCTTTAATCTTTCAAATTATTAGAATATTTTAAATCTATTTAACATTACAAACTATCATAAAATAAAACATTACAAACCTTAAAGTGTTTCTGTAGATCATACGGGTCATAAACTAGTTATAAACAAACTCGAAAATCCATCAGATTAATGATAAAATATTGAGACTAATTAGCTAATTTTCTAGACAAAAATAACCCAGAACATAAACTACATACTCAAATTTTATTTTATTTTTAATCAATTTACTCATTCATTTTTGTACATTTCATTTTTTATATAATTTATTTTTACTATTATATTGTATTTTCCTTCATTTTCAGGGTTTTTTTCATTTGACAGAGCACCCACACATACAGATTCCATTCATTTCTCTTAAACACTCAATTTTCTCTCACTTTCAATCCGATCTCCCTTTCTCTTTTTCTATATCTCCATCCTTAGTTAAAAAAATGGTGTCCTTTATTTAAACTATGCTTTTAAATAACATGATAAATCATGAAATAATTTTAAAAAGATATTATAACAATATACAAGTCAAATCCACAAAATGAATCAAGATCTTGATCCAAACACAATAAAATACCAACAAAATTATAAATATACAATATTTGAATCCAAATGTTCATCCGTTTTACCAATTTTGACCAGTAAAACAATCTTACCCAAATTTTTATCATATAATAATATTCATGAGATTTAGGTTAATTAGGGAGAAAAATATTTGTAACTTTTTCTCGTACACGTAGCATAAATATAAATTTCACACAAGTACAACATTTTCCCTCATTTTCTTGCATCCTGCCCGATTTGCTTAGACTTAATTAGTCTATTAGATTAACTAAGTAAGCTTATATTTGTTTTAAAATTAGAATTCCTTTTCCTGTCATAAAAAAATAAGTCGTTTGTTTTGAGATGATAAGTGAATTTTTTTTTTAAAGTAACTAAAAAGCAATACAACTGATAATGATACGACCTGAGTCGAGGAAGGACCTGACCCGATCAAGGTGCCGGAATGACCAATCACTAGATCAAGAGCTAAAAGATTCAAAGATAGTCTAAGTACTTTCATTCATGAAGTCTGGAGCCAAGAGATAACCAAGCGACTCGTGGAAGGAGTAGAACCTGAGCACAAGTGGAGGACATTGATCTCGAGTTGCAGCACCGTGGAGCGTGACTCAGGATGCGAGTAACCGATCGTGCCCATGGACGTGAGTTACAGCGCGATCGAGGGCGCGAGTGGACCGCTCTGACCTGCGGCGTGTTGGGCTTTGGGTCGGGCACGAGTTACAGCGCGACCGGGGGCGCGAGTGAGACTGCTCTGACCCGCGGCATGTTGTGCTTTGGGCTGGGCGCGAGTTACAGCACAACGGCGTGTTCCGGATTTTCGAGTTTTTTATGCTTTATTTCCTATTTCTTTTAGGATATTGTCTTTGGGTTTATTTATTTTTGGCCCCAACTATATAAGGGCTATATTACATTGTTCCAAAACAGATGATTATTATTATTGAATTTATTTGTGAGTTTTTTTTTTCTCTCTGGAGAATTCTCTCTATTTCATGCACACACCGTGAGATTTATCCGACTTATTAAACAGCTGATTCATATCTGTTTGTGACGTCTACACCAATTCCGAGTTCGTGTTTCCAATCTTCACCGGGTCTCGTCGTCTATCGTCGTGGTTCATGTTGTTGTGAAGCTAGTGTTTGAGATATTCCATCAAATCCACCATTGTAACCTGATACTTATGGGAAGATCACATCAGATAATATGATACTTAATTAATTATATAACCATCATAAACTGTACACATTAACTTCATCTTTTCCTTTTTCTTTTCCCCTTTTTATTTTTTTTTTTATGATGGGGGCTTCTTTTTATATTCTCGTGATCAGTCGACAATGAAAATTGTTCAGTGTTTTATTTAACTAAAAACCAACCTGTAAGTGTACATGGTAATTCGTAACAAATACGATGAGCAATGTCGTATCCATAGAGATTAGTAATGCAATTTTAACTAACTATTTTATTTAATTAGCAAATTTTATCTAGAGAAATCATATTGCAATGTTTGTATACGAAATATCAAATCAAATGCATGGAATGAAAATTTGAGAGACCTAAAACACACTATTGGATGAAAGTTTTGATGAAAGATAAAAGAAAATTCTAGGATTAACAGTGCATTTGGACAAGCTCTTGAATTGATACATTAAACCCGATTTAATTCTATGAAGTATAGGATGATCTCTAAATTACCTAGCATTCTCCTCTCGGATAAACTCTAAGTGTAAATTAGGTTCCAATTTTAATCTCTCAATATCAAATTGTATTCTAACTCCTATTTCTTTTTAGATCGAACAAACCTCATCAATTTACCAATCTCTTGATTTGTTAAATTGTATGTTACACATTCCAATCCGTTAATTATTCATCCTTTATCAAGTGATCAATAATCAACTACCCAATTGCATTCAAAGATCAATCAAATACAAAAGACAATATAAAATAGAAATATGTAAATAACTTCAACAAAAGAACAATATTATCGATTCAAACACAAATTCCCAAATGCCTAGAAAACCCTAGAAATGAAGCACTTAACAATCATTTACAATCATCCAATCCAAATTATAAACATCCGTAATAAAAGTAAAACAATGAATTCTAGAACATCTTGCCGATGAAATGGATTGTGCCCTAGCTTCTTCCTCTTCCTTCCAATTTGTCTTCTTCAATTTGTGTATTTTTCTAAGTGTCAAAAGCGGACTCCTTTCCCAGTCCCACTCCCCTTTTATATGTATGAAAGTTAAAAACCTAGTATAGAAATAACCTAGATCAGAAAAAGGAAACCAAACAACCCGCCAAGAGGAGTACGGTCCGTGCTCCTGGGCCTGAGATAACTTTGAAGAGCACAGTTCGTGCTTCATTTCTACCTTCCGATTCCTCACTTCTTAGATCCGTTCATCATTTTCTCCACTCTCAGCCCATCTTTATGACACATGTTCTTCCAATTAGGATTAACTTCAATAGTTATCAAACGACACTATTTTCCTGTCAAAACTACACAAATCCGTGACATATATATTAACATTAAACAAATCATATCAAAGCTAAACCGTCACAATAGGGTACTTAATCAAGAATATATGTAAAATAAGACCCAAAATACATATAAACCCCATATTTATCAAAAACATTGCAATGCAGCAGGATATTGTTAGATAATAACATTTTTTTTCCCTCATGTGAAGTTAGATGCATGAGAATTTTTATTTTTCTCCCAAGAATTTTAAAAAATTAGTTCCTTTTTTTAGTTATCTCTATTGACTATTTGAATCAGATCATGCTTCTTTGTTCTCACCATCCAATTAAGCGTGCGCGGCAAGAGAATTTGTATATATCATCTTGTGACAACAATATTTAAATATATGGTGTGGATAATAGTAATACTAGCACGAATTTTCAAGTCTTCACAAAAACAAGTTGATAACGAACCCCAAAATGATTTCTTCACGCCATCAATATTTATATAATTAGGATAAAATAAATATGAATATACAATAAACTTCCACAAGAATATTGCAATGTGAAGCGTTTATGGATGTTAAGCTTGTGCATATGGTTCTACACGTGTACATATAACTTAACTAGCTTACTAGTCTAGACCCTAGAGAATGAATGAGAAATTTTTAGTCTTAATCAACGTTTTAATTTTAAACATTCAATTTTTTAATAGTCCATTTTGAGCTTCTATAAGCTCATCATGACTATTAAAGATGTATACGTGACCTTTTTCAGATATATACTCCCTCCGTCCCAGAATTATAGCTTTTTGATAATTCACACATATTAAGAAATCATATTTAATGTTGTATATAATTCCTATTCTACCCCTAATTATGATAATAACCCTTTCCACTAGTTATTTAATTTGTTAATGAATTGTTTGACTCTTAATTTTGTATATATACATTCCACCATTTAATTTACATTGGTGAATGTTAAGATTAAAGGGAGACTTTACTCATTTCACACAATTCCATGTTGACCATATTATTAATTCTAATTTAATAGGGCAAATTGAATAAGGTTATATGTGTCAAATAACATTGTATTTTAATTTAAATATAGTAAGGGACTATAATTTTGGGACATCCAAAAAAGGAATAAGAGACTATAATTTTGGGACGGAGGGAGTATCATGTAAGCTGATTAAACACACAACTCTATGAGATTAACTATTTTATCTTTATTATTTGATTACAAATTCTTCACTACACTATCTGTGAATGTGTGTATGTAAATATCAAGATATTAAACTAAATACTATATGGTATATTTCAATTCACCGACTAAATTCGTTTAGATAATTTAGAAGTAAAATGCTTGACCTTTTTCTCTAAGGTGAGAGGGACTTTTTTTTTCTGACTCCTCAACTCTTGGGGTATATATATATATATATATATATATATATATATATATATATATGAATTTCAAACTGGAATTAATTAAATCCATGGCTGTCGGCTGAACAGGCGAGGACCAAAATAAGGCACGTTTCACCTACTGACGGGCAACCTAATCCGTCACTAATTATTTTAGAGACGGATCGAGTTCTTTTATACTTAAGAGACAAAAAAAAAGCATCGCTAAATCACATTTTTTTGTAGTGCATGTCGTATGGTTGGCTATATCTACCCTAGTTTTACATTATTAATGGTGACGAAAGTTACCAAGAAATTTCGGCTTCATCTAGAAATTACGGCATAATTTAAATTTTTTATAAATTTCCATGAGAGAATTGTTCTTCAGGTCATCCTTTGAGTAAATCCAGATGCACACCACCTGACCACCGATCTTCCAAATTATATATTGATTTCTCAATCAGTAACCGAACCATACAATACGTAAATAGAAATCTAAAAATAATAATAATTAATGAATGTGTGTGTTCTTCTATAATTTAGTCTGGGCTCTCAATTATTCGGCATTACAGGTTATTTTTATAATTAAAAAAAAAAAGAGTGAATTTTATATTTCATTAATTACTCTCAAGTCTCAATCCAATAATGGTAACAAGACCCGCACGAGTGCTTTCAAATGTTTCTGTTTTTGTTCGATTATTATATAGTTATTGCTCTTTATTATATATTGTGATTGACAATATATGATCATATCTTATATATATACTATTTCCTCTGTGTCAAAATATATATTGTTTTAGAAATTTTATTTTGTCAAAATATTTATAATTTATGATATTTTTACACTCTCTTTATCAATTTTAACTCTATCAAATATATAGAGATAGAGAGCAAAAAATGATTTATTTTAGGAAAACATAAATGAATAAGATTTGATGTTATATGGGAGGGAGAGATAAATTAGCAAAAAATTTACATCTTAATTCTAACTAATACTCCTAAAACAACATATAATTTGACACGGAGAGAATATATTATTATTATTATTATTATTATTATTATTATTATTACTACTACTACTACTACTACTACTACTACTCACACACGCGACCTAATGGTATTGAAGAGATTTGAAATCGTGATCTTTAATCTCCAAACAACTTCACTCTATCTCTAGGCCATCCCCACCGGAATTACGGAGAGAGTATATTATAGATGGTCATTGCGTATTAATTAAGCATATTTCAATAGTATTTTAATTACATAATAATAAGTGCAACATGAGTTCCAGTAAATAATTAATTTGAAGTACATTTCAGTCGACATGCATGGTGCTTTTCGTCTTAATTATTGAACATAATAATTTTGACTATACGTAAAACGTAAGCTGTGAATAGAAGGAAAATGGTCCTAGTTTAGGACCTATAACTCGTAAAGTGACTAAGATCAGAAAGTGACCCTTGGTGGACTTATAATTACTTACGTGGCGATCTCTTCACCTGTTTTTATAGACCGACCAGTCTAAGACGGTATATATGAGATAATTTGTGGTTGCACTCTCTGTATTTCATTATGTGTTATATTTTTAAATTATAAATTTTACTCCTCTTTTTTTTTATCAATTTCAAATTTTTCTGCCTTTATTTAGGTCTAAGACAATTTTGAATTCCGCTCCTTCAAATTTAATCGCATGGTAAAAAAGAATGAATTTAGAATATAATTAAAATTATAATGAGCCCGCCATGTGAATATAAATAACAATACATCATTCTATTATTTTCGAATATATATAATTAATATATTCATGATGTAATGTTCCCGTGACAACTACCTGCACCTGATATTACAATCATATCAACGAAATATATATAAGATCAAAACCTACATATATCTTTCACAAGAGGCGGTCACCAAATGTCAAAATCTACTATAGAACATTATAAAAAAAGAAGATTTTTCTTTCAGGGATGTCGATATATCACACAGATTACATATGCATCATAACATTCAACTAATATATGTCACAACATTTCACAATACAAAATGTGTATGCTAGCTAGCATAAAATTTAGACTTTAATTGTTTTTCTTAATTTCTCTCAAATTCATAACTATACCAAATCAACATATGAAAGGATGAGCGAATACAAATGGAATGCCTGACTAAACAAAAATCAAGGAAAGGGGAAAAAAGTTGAATTATACAACAGAAAATTAAGAAGAATAAAAGTGATATATGTACTTTCTCATAAATATGGTCAAATTAATTATATCCAAACTAATACATGAAATTAAACTGAAATCAGTTGAAATATTAATGTATTTCCACTGATCCCTAATTCCAATTATTTTTCTTCATCTACTGAGCAATTTTTGTTGACATTTCGTGCATTTTAAAATTCAATGCAACATTTCTCTTCATTTGGTCTGTAATGATCACAGCCTTCACCTAATATAATTAAGAATGTTGACTGCTTCATTTTTGGGAGAAATTTGTGACGGTGTTGCCAATATCCGCCTACAAAGACCAAACTCGATCACCTTGTCGATCCATCAAATTAGAATACTCTTGCTATTTCAAATTTGTATAATTCAAAATTTTGAAGTTTCATATGTATATAGAAAGTTCACCTAGCCAACGTAATGAGCTGAAATTTGAAATATATATAGTAGTATATATATATATATATATATATATGAATATGATTGAGTACTATGTATGTATTAATTATGTGTGTGTGTGTAAATAAATACGAGGCATTCTTTGTTTTGAAGCCATTATCAGAAATTAGAAATGCATACATTTAAGAAACTAACTCAGTTGGATCATTATTAGTTCAATTTGTCTTCTTTATAATTAAGGAATATAATAATGAGATAGGGTATGTTTTAATTGCTACACTGCAAATTTAATTTAGCAATTTGACAATTATTTAAGAAAAATTAAACTGTCAATTATTAGTTGATCTTAATTAATGTGCATGTGTGCCACTGCCAAGATTATCATTTCGATTCTCTATATATTGTGCTGTCTAATATTTTGTTTTTTTTAATGTATTGATCACGTACGTAAGTGAATGTTAATTACTTGGCAAACACTTGCATGCATCATGATGCAAATAACACTATGTGAGACGGGTCAGTCAAACCCGCTTTTGACCCAGTCAACGCGGGTCAATCCGCTTTGACTGGGTCAACCCATAAAAAAAAAACCTGTCCAAAGTGAGTATCAACCTTCCTATTAAAAAGTATCACAAAACATTCGAAAAAGTACCATCTATATCATTAAAAAGTATGGGGTCTGCTAGTTATTTTATATAAGTTTATTTAGTTCAAATTCTGATTTTTTTTTTTCAGTTTTTATATTGTATGTGTTGAGATTAATCTAAAACAATCATCATTCCAAGAATTTGCAAAGGAAAGCAAAACATGAGTTCGGTAAAATAAAAAGTACCATGTGGTAAGCAGAAAAGTATCAAGTACGATAAAGAAAAGTATCAACCTGAGATTAATACTATCATCATTCCAACTACAATAAAAAGTACCATGTGCCACGTGGTATGCCCGCGTGGGGCCACGTGGCCGCCTGAAATAGGCGGAAATAACTGTTGTTGCACACAAGTCCACCTCTAATTACTTATGTAGGCTTCATCACAGTAATTCTAAAATAGATAAATAAAACTATACCGGATAAACATCAGCTATACTTTAATTGTGCAACACTCAGTGCTACACAATTAAATTTATTATTTTTCTTTGATTTTTTTTATTCGTGCTCAATTTATTGTGCTTTATTTTAATTTTAAACTTATCAATTAGAGTTCATCCTACCCAATTAGAGAATATAATTATTTTTCAATATTTTTAATTTTATTTTCTAATTAATAATTGATTATTTCATAAAAAAATTACATACCCAACTAAGTAATACGTGTAAAATTAAACTAAAGTATAATAAATAGAATAAAAAAATTGAAAAAATAGTATCAAGTGTTGCATAAAGTGTAGCAGATGATTTCATCCGAAACTACACCGTTCTCCTATATAGAATGCTATAGTAAATATTATATTATCGCCATTAATATATAACAATATTATAGGCAACAAGGTTTTATATTGCATGCCACGTTGATTGGTCGATAGTTGAGCATTTATAGAAAACAAAATCAAAGAAATTGTGGTGAATCAATAGAAAGTAAAAAAGTGGTTTGGAAATTGTTAAATCATTATCTTATTATCAAACTAATCATCATTAATAATTTCATTTATCATGTTGAGTAATATTCAAAGATCCTACGCATGGAGGATCTCGAAGATAGTGACACTACACCATTAGCAAATGAAAAATGCACAATCCTTCTCCATTGCCACCGTGATCTTTCCCACGACATCTTTAATTTTCATTCTAAAATGTATTACACGTACCTAGCTCGTTTCAAAAAATAATAAAACATGTTCTATTTCCTTATTATTAACACATGTCACATGCATTGCATATATACTTTGTTCATTAATTAATAGTTGGAATAGATGATTCTCATTGCATATATGCTTTTAAATTCTAATGATTTAATGAGTAAGTAATATATAGTCACAACAAAATCAAATGAAAAGATATAAATATTGAAGATATCTAATTACATGAATGGAACCAATGAGCTAAATCATGCATATAGCAAAAGTTTCAAAGCATAAGTATAAAATAGAAAGAAAACTTCCATTAATAATGACTTAGAGTGAACATCAAAAGACTTGTAATGTTGATTGTTACTATTATCATCTAATAATTTGATGAAGATCACTAGAAGGTGGGGCCCTTGAAGATTTAAGTGGGACATTTTGGGATTTTGGCTGTTAATTCTCTCTAATCTATCATCAATGACTAAAATATGTAATTGTAGATGATATATATATACACATATACATATATGAAGCACATTTGCGCGTGCGTGTTCGACTTGAAAGCACAAATTCTCCTTCTCGATCGTTTTCATGCTCCATTAATTATATGTCAACTACCTTTCTTTACATTTTCTAATTCCCTAATCAGTCTTTTCCATCACTAATTAATCCTTTTTCTTTGGTATATAATTAGTGTTTAAGCTCTTAATTATAAGTGGAAACACATGGAAAACTAATTAATTAATAATCGAAATAGAACTTCTGAAGTTCGAGTTGCCAACTTGCCATCAAGATTCTTACTATTCCCCTTCCCAACCCAAATTAATTAATTAATTAATAATCAAAATTGTTCTTTCTTTTCACCTTAATTAAGGACTTCTTTGTTAGGTAGTTGATGAGTGCATAAATTAGACTCATTTGAACTCATTATTGAGTGCATTTGCACTTGGTTATCTTGTATATATGTTGTATATATTGTTTATTTTTGATTTAATCTTATGTTTAATGTATTGTGGCCAATATAGGGAATTTTGGGGATGAAAAGAGCAAAAACAAAGTCAAATTGATATTGGGATCAACAAAGAGTGCACAATGCATGAAATGATAAATAAACGAGCAAGAAAACGAACGTGTGCTTGAAACGCGAACCCAAAACGCGAGTTCCTGGGGTCGCGCTTCAAAGGCCTTCAACACACGACCATCAAACGCAACCTACTGGGGTCGCGCCTCGGCCTTCAGTCGAAACGCGACCCCGAGACGCGACCGAAATTCCGTTTTGCAGAGGCTTCAGAGAGCCGAATTCCTTCACTCGAAACGCGAGCATGAAGCGTGAGTTACTGGGGTCGCGCCTCGGCCTTCAGTCGAAACGCGACCCAAATGCCGTGTTGCAGAGCCTTTAGAGACCTGATTTCCTTTGTTCTAAACTCGACCCTCAAACGCGAGTTCCTGGGGTCGAGTTCCGCACAGATGGAAATTAAAAGTGACTTTTGGCATCCAATTATTGGTCCACTATTTTATATATCATTTGGGGTTTTCAAAATACGGGAGGATAGTAGACCCTAGAACACACGAAATACATTTGGAGAAACACCAAGAAAAGGGATTTTTGAAGATCAAGAGGAAGGAGGAAGATTCAACCATCCATTTGAGCATCCAAGCCATAGGATTGAAGAAGAGTGTTCTACATTGGGTTTTATCACTTCTTCTCTCTTCTTAGACTTGTATTTAGAATGGGTTATTGTTCTTCTTCTTGTAATCTTGATTTTATTGTGAATATGGCTGGCTAGAGCCTTAGGGCTCTAGGATGTGGTGAAGCAATGTGAATATTGATCTTTGATGTGGGATATATATGTGTTATTGCTTTGTCAAGATTTTGATCTATGCTAGGGCTTGAATGGTGTTGTTTGGTTGGCCATCTTACTGACATCACATGTATGAATCACTTGCATCTAGTCAATCCCGTGATCATAAGCATGCTTGGATCAAATCTACGTATTTGTCTTCTTAGTTGAATGTTATTATGTGGAAGGAAATGTGACCCTTAGAGCCTTTGGTAGGTGCGACCTTGGAATGCGTTAGAGATAACCATCCTTGCCGCATTCACAATTTAAGAGATATTCGAGAGATGCTCTTACTATATTCGTAGTCTTCCTATCTATGAACTTTGCATATATGTGTGTGTAATCCCTTGTTGTAGATTAATATGAGCATTGTGTAGCCATGTCCTAGAGTTTCGCCTTATTTACTATCTTCAAAGCTATCCCTTGTTTGGTATTGTCTTTTGAGTGTAAATTACATTGTTACTTATTGTTGTTTAAATGTCTATGCCTTTTGTTCATGTTTGGTATTGTGATTAGGATAAAACACACCCTCTCCTTATTGTTTGTCTAGATATTTCGCTCATCTATCGTCGTGGTACTTGCATTGTCTAATTTCTATTCCATTTCCCTGTGGATCGACCTTGTTTCATCCTTGCTACAAATACATGCTTGTACACTTGTAAGCATTGATACGAGTTTAATAAATAGTGAAACCATTGTGGAGAGTAAATCTCGCATCAGTAGTATAAGAGAGTGATAGATATATATGGTATTCTAATACTATGTTTGCTGGCAGAATCAAAGTCCATGATTATACAAGACCCGACATGTGTTGACCATTTATATGGTATTAGATATCTAATATCACACCCTGGAAGTATGATATGTAATACCATTTATAATTATTAAAAATTTCAGACTAAAATAACCTTACATATATTAATTAAAATCTTATTATAGAATATTTACATAATATATTGTTACTGATTAAATGATATTTTAGGAATTGAAATTTTATAAAAATTTTTAATACATCTAACCAAATAATATATTATTAATACATATATTTTAATTCACCAAAATAAACATATGATATTGATATCTTATATGGTAAAAGTCTAAAAGACATCACAGTTAAACATGTCCAACCTTATACTATAATGTGAAACTTCTGCAATTATATGCTTCATCACTAGACAACGACTTTGTGGGATCCATATATTTGAAGCGGAATTATTTCTTTATTTAAATAGGATATCGAAATTCGAAAGTGGATGAGGTTTTTAAATGAGTAGGACTTGTGGTATTGTTGTAAAATCATTGAGATCGAAACAAAATTTGCCGAGGTAAGTCAAAGCAAACGATATCACCCAATATGATGCACTCATTATTGCATTAATCATACTTAATAATTATATCAATGTAAAATCAATAATTAGTGGGAAACTTCTTTTAATTTTGTCATTTGCCAGGTCTTTTCACCTTTCATACCAACACAATGAAAATCACTTAATTTGACATCAAGATGCAAAATAAACCTCTAAGATCTATTATAAACTGTTTTTCATAAATTAATTAATTAGTTCATGCATGATGCTTTGTTTTCATCGATACCACGGTTTCTTTTAGGGTTAATTTTTTTTTTTAAAGATGCATACTTTCGGGGTTTACTCATTAGGTCATCCCCAACAGTCTGCACTATAATACAACATTACTATTATTAAAATGCAACAGATTCTCAATTTCATCTTCAATAATTTGCACTATAATTCTACACCAAAAGTGAATATTCCATAAAATTCATTTTATTTCATTTACAATTAATAATTGATAATATATAATGGTTTATGAAATTTCATTTGATGTATATCTATACTTAAACTCAAAATTTCATAATAATTATTAAAATAATTTTTTTAGAAAAAATATATTTAAATTAATATAAAATAAAAATACGATTCATTAAAATATTACAAACCAAACATAAAGTTACATAAAAATATAATTCTAATCATTTGAATTAGAATATTCCTCCAAAAAATGATCAATTAATGTATTTCGAAGCGAGAAATGTGATTCTATATCTTGGATTATTAGGAAAATATTTGTATCTTTTTATTTTATTTTATGAGAATTTTTATGTTTTTATTTCATGCACTTTTATCTATTTTAGTATTTTTATGTAGTTTTATTATTGGTGTATTTTTATTCATTTTAGCATGTTTAATTGTTGGTCTAATTTTTATCTAATTTAATTTTATGTTCCACCATTTGTATTAAATTAAATTTATCATATATAATAAATTTTAATAGTAATTACAACACATTATTTAAAATACAAAATAAATAACAAATAACATACACAAAATATAAAACAAAACACTAAACAAAATATAACATAAAAAAAAATGAAAAAAAAATACCATCAATAGAGAGAGCGACGGTAATTCTCTCCCCTACAATAGCGCCCCATATGTCGTCCGGTTGGAGAGGTGAAAAGCCGCATTATAATGAAATAGCGTCTCCTTTCTCCGTAACTAATTTTCTCAAGAAAAAACAAAAAACGAAAGTATATATGTACGTACCATACCTAGCTAGTTGGGTCTGAAAGACATTGATATGATAGACAGATTAGTGTAGAAAGTGACACAATAGACCTATTGTGACACTGTTATGTGTCACAATAGATCTATTGTGACACATAACAGTGTCACAATAGGTCTATTGTGTCACTTGGGGTCACAAAAACTCAAAAAATCGCACACTCCATTCACTAAGCCGGCAAATTAAGCAGGTTCGATAAAACACCTAATTAATTAATCATCTTAGATAATTATAGTCACTCTTGCAAGCCATCAAGTAGTTCGATTAAGGCAATGAAGAAGATTCATAATTAAGATTAGCGTCTTATATAAACGTCTTTAGCCAAAAGAAAGGGAAGTCAATATCCACATGTATATGTAGGATCATTATAAATATATAAAGTGAAGTGTGTGTGTTTATATATATATAATAACGTCTAATACCCTCTATTTTATATTAATTGAAACACCACATAAGCTGCATTTTAATTTAAATAAACTATCATAATTTTACAAGCTCAAAGTCCGTTGAACCTGTGAGATGCAGTGGATTTAAATAGAGTATTCGTGGTATTTCCCCCTTTTTCTTTGGATTTATGTATATAAAAATATACTTTATTTATCATAATATATATACGATCGATCATCTTCTCCAACCTACTCTTTTAGCATCTTTCCAGTATACAGCTACTAAATGAAGAAAGTGGATCGACAATTATGTCTTGTCAATTTCTTATGACCACTATTGATCATGCACCTAGCTAAATTTATTCAGATATTGAAGATTTTTTTTTTTTTCAATTTTTTGTTTTCCCAGGCCAACACGTACTATACGGTCGTGATCAAATTCAAGATTTGAATTTTCCGATTCCAGACCAAATCAAATTACATATGTTTATGCACGGTCGAAATTTTTAACTGGTTGGCTTAAGTTAAGAGTATGGCACTTATTAAAAAAAAAGAGTACAACATTTATTAAAATGTCAGTTGAAGTAATTAAGTTTATCCAAATAATTAATCATCATACTGAGCATATTTTATTGGAGAAATTTATTTCATTTACAATGGTCGCAGCCAGTATATATGTTTTCTCAAACAACAAGTTGACTTGTTTCAATATTGGAGTATAATTTTTTTCATATGTATAATTTCTATTATCTGTCTCTTTCAAACTCCGAAGAGACATGCTGCAGAGATTAAATATAATTTCAGTTAAACTACAAACTATGCCAAAATTACGTATATTATTAGTTATTACAATAATCCACTTGGCAAAAACTCAACTAAACAGTTTTATCATAATCCTAAACAACCTCCTTAATTTATTCGCAATGACGACGTAATCTTAATTATATATCATTACTTATATAAATACCAAATCATAGAGCTGTCTGTATATATAATTATAAAAAACTACGCAAACATTAACAAAGTACGTAGAAAAGCTTGATGTTAATTAGGCAATTAAAATATTATTATGTAGATAAATTAATTGGATCCAATCTTAAGACCTGCTAAGTGGGATGCATGGTCAACCTAGTTTGTGTTTTTCAGCTGACATCATCCTTTAATGTCCTCATTATTAATTATAAGTTTATTAGATTTTCAGTTTAGTTAGTTGATCAATTAATTACTTGATTAGTCCAATGATAATATATATTTTTAAAGCTATAGAGTGGATTAATATTACTACTCAATTCTCATGTATAGGTGGTGGAGTAATAGGGTTTATTTTAAATTATCACAAGCAAAGCATCAAAGGTCGGCGAAAATGCCGGAAAATATATAATATGCCAGTTGTCAATGCATGGAAAAGATTAAAATAATTGCGCTTATAAGATGGAATTAAAATATAAATATATTTATATAACTAATAATTGAATTAAAAATTAATCAAATTCTACCATCTTTATCTAACTACAAAAATTAAATTAAAATATTATTGGGCCCTGATCAATATTTAGGCCCTAATGGTAGGCCTTAGCTGCACTTAGTCCTTCCAAGATATGTTGGGCCCAAAATCATATTATTGGGCCGGGCAAATGCCTTTATAGATTGCACAAGGAAAATTTAAAACACAACTCCCATTTTTTAAAATATTTTTTAAATAATTTTATCCTTATAAACCCTTATTATTTAAAAACTCTAGAAAATAAAATAAAACCCCTCAAAATATATGTAATTCTATTATCAATCTTCGTCCATGAATTTCAAGACCTTGACGACACTGGTCCTAACTCATAACTGCATTCATGTAATTAATAATTATCTGGTGAAGTGATCAGTTTTCTCTTCCCTTTCTTTTAATAAAAGTAGGATGTGATGTGATTATAGGAGACTATGATACAGTTTTAAATGTTGGAATATTCGGAGCTAAGAGGCATAAATGTCTTATCATTAATATATTTAGAAATAGTGACAAAAGTACAAAAGTTTACAGTGAAATTCTACAATTGTCGCTAGTTACTTATTAAATAGCACTAACGCTTAAGAATATCATTAGATTCACAGAAATATACAAAATCTATGTGTACACAAGTATTGTCTATTGTGTTACATGCATTTTTCCTCTGATCATTAATTCAACTAAACGCTTGCTAATAAATATATATGTATTCCAGATTAGACTATAAACCTTTTTTTTTTTTTTAAATATATTTAACAAATATTTTTATTAATGGTTGCCGAACATTCTTAAGGTAATCGAGAAGGAGACACACTTATATGTCAGACCATTTCAGGGATCTTCCCTTCTGACCCGAATTCAACAAAATTAAAAATGATTTTTTTCAATATTAAAAATGACAGTTTTTTTTCCAATCCAAATAAGTATAAAAATATTGCCTCATTTTTTTGCCAAAATAAAATAACGACATTTTTTAATATTATTATAGATAATCCTTTTTTTTTCTACACCACCTAATTAAGTATGTAGTGGTATTTTTCGCAAGTGTGAGCTACAGTGTACGAATCCCATGGCATATCCCATCCCCAAGCTCAAAAAATAAATAAAAAATCAAACGGTTATTCATTTTTTTTTTTTTTTTTTTTTTTGCAATTATGGTTTGAATCATCCTAAGATTGATTATTAGTGATTACACACTGACCAAGTATTTAATACCCTAGAACAGTTTTATTAAAGCCCAATTTATATCATTAAAAATTCGTCCATGGCTTCAAAACCTTCCATTATACACAAATATTAGAATTGAGTAAGCACGATAAAATATAAGTTGACGGCGAAATAATAACAAATAACACATCACTGGCTATATATCACCTCAGAAAAAGAAAAAAAAAAGCACTTCATATTATCATCTGATCAATAATGCCGTGACATCCTATATTTTGCATCTTCACTAATTAAGTTGCTCCGAGCCTTTCACCCAATAAATTAATAAGGTATAAATTTATGATATCATTCAATACAAATATTAGTATATATGAGTACTGACTAGGTAATACGAAAAATCGAAAACATGTGTAATATATAACATGACACCAAGAAATTCTTGATTAGACTATCCACATCAGTGACACTCATCCAACCTGACACTCAAATAAAATATTAATTTCTCTCTCCTCCACATCCACAACCCCCAATGTTTTTTAATTTGCACTCCATCAGTGACACTCATCCAACCTGACACTCAAATAAAATATTAATTTCTCTTTCTTCCAATCTATATAAAATATTTATAATTTTATTTTTTAAATAAAATATTATTAATAATAATTTTTATTATTATTGTGAGAGATATTTTGTGTGGTGGGAAGTTCTTCAGAGGATGGAATTTGAGTAAGGTTTGGTGGAAATTGAGAATTTTGATAATACTGAGAACTTTGTTGATCTACCGAATTTGGAAAATTTTGTGGAGGAAAGTAAGTTCCAAAATTTGAAAAATTTTGGGAATCATGATAATAATTTGGGTGATTTGGATCCATAATTTAAGATGAAGAAGAAATGTGAGATTGAGAATTTTCCAAATCAAATAAGCTATGTGAGAAAAAGGAGAGGATAGTTTGTAAAAAGAGAAAAAAATTGGCTCCATTTATAGAGAAAAAAAAATTATGAATATTGATTTTTTTTTAATTATATAAATTATTTAAAATTTAAATTATTAATATATATATATATAAAAAAAGTGGCACCCAATCAGAGGGTGCCACGTGTACAGGGGCATGACTGTGGCTTTCAAGTCGGCCAGCCGACTCTTTTGGCAAAATGTCATGACTTTTCTATTTTTTTTTTTTAAAAATCTGTTGTCGGCTAGTGGTGACACCCGAATGGGTGTCACCGTTGTTGGTAGTCTTAGAGAAAGATGGGAAGATGCTGCTGTACCTGTCTAAATAATTCTTTAGGAATAATTCCTTCTGTGACGATATCTGCAACAAACCAAAACATTAAATCTAGCTCGATCGTTTCTCAACACCTACATACGAAATTAAATTAAGGTAAGTTAATGTAGTTGTAATTTTGTGTGCATGTCTGAAATATATATGTTACACACGATGCAAATTAATTAAAATTGTTACAATGTTTCGTCCACGAAAGAGAAAGAAGGAACGTGAGTTGGGTTTAGAACGTCAAAAACGACAAAGGTGCAAAGTAGTGAGAGAATGATTGATGACCGAGAAACGACCAAAGGTAATCCGAATAAGGAAGAAAGAAGTAGTCCTCCAGTTTTCTGCAGCTGCAATAAATATTAATGAGAAGAAGATGCATGCTTGTGGCAGTGCAGATATTTAATTAATTAACAACACTTTGATGCTGATGCATGCATGCTTTCCTTTGTTTCAACTTAAAGCATACGTCTCTTTTCCACCACAAAAACAAACAAACAACATTCATTATTAGATATCAACTATATATCTAACAAAGTACCATACATATGATCCATGCATTTATTCAAACATAACCATTACTTACATCCTTTTCTTCCTTTAATTTTCTTTTATTTTAATTCGGCATGGTTACTCTACCTAATCTCATTTGAAATTAATACATATGAAAAAAAATTAGGAAAGAAATACCTATTATACTGTCGGAAAACAATCGACCAACAATAACCATTAATTTTCCAATTGCAAAAATCTTTTCATCTGAACATCACCAATAAAATTTTCAGACACCACAGCCACAAAATAAACGTTTGATCTCCAACAATTAAAAAAAAAAAATCATTTTAGGGCAACCCAGTAAAATAGAATGATCTTCAATATACAGACTAAGCTAGCTAGTTATATTTAAATATGAGATGTTATACAAAAATATATACAATAGAAAATCTCATATTCAAAAAATTTAAAATAAGTGCCTTGAGATCTTCACATCATATATATTGACTCAAATCAAGCAAGTGATGAAATTGAATATTAATTCTAACTTCATTTAGGAAAATGTCTCCGCAATGGTAACATTAACATTATATATATAGATGGAGGACCCGAATTTCTTGAGTTGGGGTAGGAAAATCATGAAATTAATTTATTTTTTATTTTTTAAAATTGTTTGGTTAAAAAAACACGTCGGTAGGAGTTAGGAGGTAGTAAAATTGCATTTTAGTAAATGATTGATGAGTTGGACAGAATAGCTCCAATATACATACACTTTTTTTAGCACATACATATACTTGTTTTGGTTAAAGTGCATTGGTTTTGGCTAAACAGAGAGGTACAATTATCGGAAGAGAAATGTATTGGTGACTAGATATTCATAAAGACAGTAGAAAAATTGAATATTTTTATTAAATAAAATAGGGTACATATATAGCAGCTTTAAACATGCATGAAAGTCTAAAAAAATGGAACGCATCTTTGTAAGCTAACTCTAATACATATAGATATAGGGTGGTGCAGGCATTGTGTTGATTTGGCACTGTTTTAAAACAATAGTAGGAGTAGCTGTTGCTTCCCTACTTAGCCTACTTTTTATAGCTTTCAAATAAATCATGCTCAAAAAGATACCACTCCCTTAAACCCTCTTCTAAATACAACTCCATAAGTCTTGTTCCTTTCACCAATAAATTCTCCGCCGGATTTATTTCATCTCTCTCTCTCTCTCAAAGAGAGAGAGAGGGTACAACATGTACTGCTTGCTCTGTGGTTCTCTTGGAGTTTAACAGTGGACTGATTCTTGAGGAAATGATATATATATATATATATATATATATATATATATATATATATATATATATATATATATATATGCTGGGGCCTGCGATGTAATTGGGGTAGGGTTGAACTTTAATCCTTTTCCACAGGAAATGAAGCGTAGGTGGCAATGGTGATTATTAAGGCCGTGTTTGTTTTGTTAGGAAAGTTATATTTAAAAGGGATAAGGTCCAAATTGGCCACTAAACTTATTTTGGGGGCTCAATTGGGTCACTATAATTTTTTTGGGCTCAATTCGGCCACTGCGATGTTAAAATTGGCTCAATTGGGTTACCAACGGGCTCCGTTAAGTGTCCTCAAAACGACGTCATTTTGCACGTTTTTTCACCCGACCCACCCTCAAAAGAAAAACCCGACCCAACACTCTTAAAATCAATACAATCGAAAATTTTAGGATTTCAAACCAAGCAAATATCAATTAGGGTTCTACACTAAGCAAATATCAATTAGGGTTCTTTGATTTCAGAGTGAGTTAGGGTTCTTTGATTTCGAAAAATTGATCTTCCATGTTGTAATCTCTGTTGTTTTTGACATTTTTTGGTAATTTCTTGTATTTTCTGGGATTTATGTAGAATATTACTGAATAAAGTTTGTATCTTGATAGGAATTGTGGGATAGAAATGGGAGAAATTGAGAAGAATTAGAGGGAGAAATAGATAGAATAAGGAAGGAGATCTGAATAATTTCTCTTTTCTGTCTTCATCCAGCAAAATATTCGGCTATTTAAGCCTTACAAGAAAAGGGGACCACTTAGGGTTTCTTAGGGAATTAAACAACAGACTATTACAATAAAATTGAGCTTGTTACAGGAAATAAGTAAATAAATCCAAAGCCCAAGTTAAAAGCCCAAACTAAAGTTATAACTAAACCGACCCGACCCGGCTCCACTAATTAAATGGATCTCCCTCAAATAAACAACCCCCCGATTTCCCAAATTCAATTCACCGTAAAAATCAGATCTTGGCCTCCTCTTTTTGTCTTCCGATCTTCATCTCTCTTCTCTCCGGCCACCACCTGCTCTGGCACCTCTCCGGTGGTAGTCATGTTCATGACATTACCCCCTCCATTATCGGATCCTTGTCCCCAAGGATCCAAGGTAGGGAATTTCTTTTGCGTAAATTTGAGATCTTCCCAAGACTGTAGCTGAGAACTGATTCCTTCCCACCGCAACAGTATCTGGTCGACTGATACTCGGCTGAAGAGTATAGTGCAGCGAATTAAAACGACGACCGAGAGTAATTGAAAGACCCTCTCTGTTGAAACTTTCGACAACTCAGGTAAGGGTATAATCCCTTCACTTAGCTCTTTCTTTAGCAACGAATAATGGAAGATTAAATTGATCTTGGTGACTTCTGGTAACTCCAATTTGTACGCCACCTGAGCAACTTTTGCTAGTATTTTGTAGAGGCCATAGAAATGAAAAAACAGCTTGAGATTCTTACTGGGGGCCACGGAATTCTGCTTATAGGGATGCAATTTCAGGTAAACTTCCTCTCCAACCTCAAAGTTTCTTTCTACCGTGGACTTGTCTGCAAATCCTCTCATTCTGTTTTGATGCAATTTCAGGTAAACTTCCTCTCCAACCTCAAAGTTTCTTTCTACCGTGGACTTGTCTGCAAATCCTCTCATTTTGTTTTGATCCCCTAATAGGTTTTCTCGTCGATGAGAAATCATTTCTTTCCTCTCTAGCATAGCCTCCTTAACTTTCCCAGAGTTAGTGTCCAAATAAAACTCGATTAAAAGATAGGGGAGAGGGTAGCCATAAAGGGCATAGAAAAGTGTCAACTCCAAAAATGTGTGGTAGTTGATAATGTGCCTATCCTCTACTAATGTCAACATGTTACTCCAATGTTTGTGGTTTTTGTCAGTTTTGAGTAATGCTAGAAATTCAATTTCTCTAGCAGATAGCAACTCTTCAAGTACTCTAAAATTAAACTCAAACTGAAAAATCAACTTTTGTCGCTCCTCATCCTCATATATATTAGCCTTTAGCTGCTGCATCATGACCCTTATCTTGTGTATTGTGCCCTCTACTTCCCCCTGTGTAGCATCTAAGTAAAGTCCCATGGCTAGGTCTAGGGAGAGGTAACCAAATAAAGCCTGTAAAAGAGTCATCTTAAGACCTGTATGGTTGATGGTATTGTACCAGTGTTCAACCAGTGTTAACCAATTAATCAGTGTTTGGGCATGCTTGAAGTCATGCAAGTCAATATGTCAATAACCACAAGAATGACAGACTTACCTCTTGATGTTAGCAATCCCTTAATGAAATCCAGTGTGATGTAGCTCCAGGGCTGATCTAGGAGAGAGAGAGAGAGCAGCAATCCTGGCTTAGGACTTGTATTAGGCTTGTTTAGCTTGCATGCTTCACATAGACTGATCAGCTCCTCTTCATCTGACTTCACTACCAATATTTTAGATCTCAGCTCTTGATCCAGCTTGCTCTTGTACCTCAGTATGCCATTTACCAAACTAAAATTGGGCAGTGCAATAGGAAAAAATAACACTTCCTCCATAGTTGTTTCTATTGGTTCATCTTTCACATCATCATTGTAATACAACCATTGAGCTTTCCTGTCATCCACTTGTAGAGGCTTAAGGAACTTCATACCTGTTGTTGGTGGAGAATTTTCTTTAGCTAGATTAGAGAAATGCATTGGTGCACTATGAGGTGGGTAACTAGCAAGACTTGTATGAGAAAGTCTACTGTTTCTCTTTAACCTTCTGGTGGGAGCTTCCTTAGAGGTGTGCTGATTCTTGCCTAGTTCCAGTTTACCAGGATCAAATACATTAACAGCAGCCATCAACTCAAAAACACTGATTAATCTCTGACCAATTGCCACCTGAGTGTATCATGATTTGCCAATTGTGATCATCCAGCTTCTCCTTAACCCTCATTGTAATTATGCTATCATCTCCTATAGGTGCATTAATTGAAACTTTTTCTTCTTCCAAAACTGAGCCTATAAGGTAATCTTCCTCTGCAGACATCGTAGGAGTAGTATTAACCCAACTATTATTGTAAGAGTTACTTCCTCTCTTGATGGTATTGATGGAAATCTGCACCTTCTCCTTAAATCTCTTAGGTCCTGGATCATCTTCTATTGTGCTGAAAGGCTGTAGACAAGCATGCTCTTCCATAAGTGTTTGAGATGGGAACGAGGGACTAGAAGTGACTTCCTTAGAATAGGAGTTGGTCCAACTCTGATTAGATGCTTGTGCAGTCCCTTTTAATTTCTGAGTAATTACCTCTAATGTGATGAGTTCCCTTTTTCCCAATTCAACAGCTCGTTCAAGTGTGGTGGGGTTAAACATGAGGACTGCTGTCCTTAATTCATCTCTCAATCTACCCAAAAAGCCTGCCACAAAGTATGCCTCAGAGTAGGCTTCCCTGTTATACTTTAACAAGCATTTTTTCAACTCTTCAAATTTGTTAACATAGTCCATGTAATTCCCAGTGTGCTTCAATTTATTTAACTCTACCACTTTCTTGGTTTCCCTAATGTCTTCAAATCTTGCTGCAACTACCTCCACAAATTGCTCCCAAGAAACACTATCACACCTTGAACTAAAATTCAGAAACCATGTTGAAACTCTGCCTTCAAAGTTCTTGGTGGCTAGTGTTACTTTCTCTTTATCCAAGAGGTAAGAAGCCCTTTTAAAATATTCATCAAAGTGCATCAACCACACCCTTAGGTTAGATCCATCAAACTTAGGAAAATCTATCCTAGGCAAATGGTTGAGGACCTGTTTTCCTTCTGGTTTTGCTAGAGTACCTTCATCTTTAGAAATGAAATGGGCTCTTGATTGTGGTACTGCACCATTATATTTTTGTAGAGATTCACCCAAAACAGATTCTTCATCACCTATACCTTTCTTAGGCTCTCCATTAAGTAATTGTAAGTGAAGATTAGTAGCACACATAATTAATCGATCTAATTTTGCACTCATACCTTCTTGCATTTGTGTGACTGCTATGATTTATTCCTTTATTATGATTTGTGTTGCTTCCCTTTTTAAACACTCAGCTTGCCACCTCTGATCAAGTTCCTTCTGATTGTCTTGCAGCTCCTTGAGACGAGTCCCATCCACCACGGCTGAGGATAGGTGGCTCTGATTACCAAATGTTGTGATCTCTGTTGTTTTTGATATTTTTTGGTAATTTCTTGTATTTTTTGGGATTTATGTAGAATATTACTGAATAAAGTTTGTATCTTGATAGGAATTGTGGGATAGAAATGGGAGAAATTGAGAAGAATTAGAGGGAGAAATAGATAGAACAAGGAAGAAGATCTGAATAATTTCTCTTTTCTGTCTTCATCCAGCAAAATATTCGGCTATTTAAGCCTTACAAGAAAAGGGGACCACTTAGGGTTTCTTAGGGAATTAAACAACAGACTATTACAATAAAATTGGGCTTGTCACAGGAAATAAGTAAAATAATCCAAAGCCTAAGTTAAAAGCCCAAACTAAAGATATAACTAAACCGACCCGACCCGGCTCCACTAATTAAATGGATCTCCCTCAAATAAACAACCCCCCCGATTTCCCAAATCCAATTCACCGTAAAAATTAGATCTTTACCTCCTCTTTTTGTCTTCCAATCTTCATCTCTCTTCTCTCCGGCCACCACCTGCTTTGGCACCTCTCCGGTGGTAGTCATGTTCATGACATTCTATTACAGAATTTTGATCTTCCATAGATATACCACAACACCCATCTACATAGGGTCATCTATGTTGCATTTCCACGTCAGCCTCTTGCGCCAACCTGTCAACTGCTCAGTCAGACGTGGCTGGTTCAGGTAGGCATTCTCAAAGCCACGTGGCTGGTCCTCCCTTCCATTAGCATACATCATGACGAAAAGGTAAGAATGGTTCTATTTTGTGTTCTTTAAATCTCTTTTGTGTGCTCTGATTTTGATTGATTTTCTTTTTTTTGTTTCATAACTAGATTGAAAACATGGAGGTAAGTTTAATCAAGTTGTCATATCATAATCGTCGCAAATGGGTTTTGTCTAAGCATGCAAAGTATTTAGGAGGGAAAAAAATAGTTGAAAATGGAGATATAGACTTTTTATCTTTCACGCATATGATCAAGAAATACAAACATGAATTTGGGATGCATGAAGTGAACAAATTAGTTTATTTAAAACCTGGGAAAAAATTGAGTGATAATGCTTTGATGATTTTGGAGTCAGATGATGGGATTAATGACATTGTTGCTAGTGTGTTAGAGATGAATTATGATGGCTTCATTCATATTTATCCTTATGATGAGTTGGTTTTGAATCATAAGAAGTCTGTGTTGGTTGATGAAATGGTTGTGAATCAGCCTGATTTAAGTACCCAAACTAGTGCCAATTTGATGTGTTAAGCTGATGACTTAGGATTAAAAACTAGTGAGATTGATATGGTTGCAGGGCTGTAGGGTGGGAAAATGGTAGTTGATATTGATGAGATTGTTGTGAATCCGCCTAATTTAAGCACCCAAGCTAGTGTCAATTTGATGTGTGAAGCTCCTGACTTAGGATTAAACACTAATGAGATTGATATGGGTGCAGGGCTGCAGGGTGGGAAAATGGTAGTTAATAGGGATAAGGGTAAACAATTAGCTGAGGATAATGAATCTGAAGCTAGTGAATTTGAGCAAAATGATTCTGAAAGTGAATCTGGAGATCTCAGTGTGGATTCTAGTTCTGAAAGTAGGGATAGTAGTTATGATGATGATGATGATAATGAAGTGGAGATGCAAATAATCAACCAAAGTAAGAGGGTAGTTAAGTATGATGGTGATGAGGGTAATCCATTTTTCTTATTAGGTATGACTTTTGCTAATGCTGAGGAAGCTAGACTTGCCATAGCTAGGTATAGTGTGGCTAGGAGTACTCCACTGAAGTTGAACCCTAATGAGAAGGGCAGGATCAGAGCACAATGTAAGAGTGTTGGGTGTCTTTTTTATTTGTGGATGTCTTATTGTCAGAATAAGCCACCATTGGTTGTAAAGAAGTTTAACTCTGAACATAACTGTTTGAAAGATGCCAAGAACAATCTAGCTAGTGCTAAATTTCTTGCCCAAGAGTTTAAGAAAATCATCAATGAGAAGCGAACCACCACAGTTAAGGAGTTGTTGAAAACAGCAGAGGATAAGATGCATCTATATGTGTCTAAATCTATATGTAAGAGGGCTAAATCACTTGTGAGAAATGAGTTGGATGGCAGCTACATAAGTGAGTTTGCAAAGATAGGGGCTCATGTAGTAATGTGTAAAGAAACAAACCCTGGATCAACAGTTGAGCTTGAACTGCAGGAAGAAGCACTGTATTCTGGAAAGTTTGTGTTTAGAAGGTTGTACACTTGTTTTGATGCTCTAAAGAGAGGGTGGAAGGCAGGGTGTAGGCCTATAATTGGGATTGATGGGTGCCATTTGAAGGGTATTATGAAGGGCCAAATTCTAACTGCTGTGGAAAAAGATGCATCAGATCAAATTTTCCCCATTGCCTGGGCAGTGATAGATAAGGAAAATATTGACAACTAGAAGTGGTTTCTAGAGCTGCTTGTTATGGATTTGGAAATAGGTGACAGGGGCAGATCAATGACTATTATTTCAGACATGCAAAAGGTATTCTAAGTCACTTACTGTTCAGATTATTTTTCTTATTCAAACCACCTGAATAACAATTTGTGTTTTTTGTTCTGTAGGGTCTAGTGCATGCAGTGCAAGAGGTATTGCCTCTAACAGAACATAGATACTATGCTAGGCATGTACATGTCAATTGGAGTAAAAAGTGGCACAGTGGTGAGCTGAAGAAGAAATTCTGGGCTTGTGTGTGGAGCACATTCAAAGAAGAGTTTGATGACAACTTGAAGATGTTGGGGTTAATCAGCACTCGTGCAGCAGAGGACTTTGTGGCATACAATCCTCAAGTTTTTTGCAAAGCTTTTTTTAGCAATAGGTGCAAATATGATGCATGTGACAATAATTTCTGTCAGTTATTTAATGCCAGCATAAGAGAGGCTAGGTTTAAGCCAATTTTGTCCATGTTAGATGAGATTAGGAAGGCTGCAATGGCTAGACTAGGTGTGAACAGAGAGGTTGTAAATAAGTGGGCCAACAATTGGAGTCCTGCATGCTTAACTAAATATCAAGAGAATATGGATAAGGCCTTTGGGTGCAAGGTAGTGTTTAATGGTGATCATGAATATGAAGTGAGAGATGGGGATGACAGACATGTAGTTAGGTTGGACAATTGCATGTGCACTTGTAGAGTGTGGGATATCAATGGAATTCCTTGTTGCCATGCAATATGTGCTCTAAACTATGACAAGAAGGATCCTGGCACACCGTCGTTTTAGTGTGCAAAATACACTTGCGGGCAAATAGTCCACAAATGCTTAATCTACCCTCAATGGCTAGTATAGCTGGTGAAGACGGATGTCGATCCCACGAGGAGTGTTCATAACCTTCTGCCTTTTCTTAGTTTTGGTTTGGGTCTTCAGTGTCACTCTAAAAACCTTGCTAATAAACTTAAACTAACTAAATGCTGAAAAGGAAATCACAAGAGAAAATATCAGTAATAAAAGTGTTCAAGTCAAAGCATCAAGTCATTCGGTAGGTATGCGCAATCCCGGGTAAAACACATGTAATTACCGCTACTACCCATTGTGCCCACACTAGCAGAAAGATCAAAAATCGAATCCCTATGGCCAAATATGGGTAATTGTCACTTTGAGGGTTAACCGGTTATAGGAAATGGATACGATCGGCCACTCCCCAATCACTTCTTACATTATATCGTCTAGATGATACGATCGGTACCTAGGGACCTAACTATACAGGAACCTAAGGAGAGAATCACACAAAGGTTTTGCAAGCATAGCAGCTTTGAGGGCAAAAGCAACCCGATTCTAGTAGGTTTGACACGGTCTTGTGCCTGCATATACTACTCAATCTTAACTACCAAGGCTGTCACCCCCGAACTTGTTACTATGCGGGTATCGAGGCATGAGTCACCTATACACTCCCACGTAACTAACACTAGTACCAGTTAATCAGAAATGCGCGCTTTCATCTCCAACCACCCTTTACCTATGTCTAAGTGAAAAACAAGTTAAGATTGTGAACCCTTAAGGCGTTAAAGTCCGATCACCTCATGCACATATTCTACCCTTAGACCATTACCTTGACTTGAATAGTGGATACTTAGCCACTAAACATAGAAACGGAAGTAAAAGAAATGATAAAAGACATCTTACTTGGAAAGAAAATAACTAGATTAACTTCTGGGCCCAATCCCAGTTTTGCCAACAAAACAACTGAACTACCTTTATGCGGGCAAACCGCTAGCCTCAGGCAGACAGAATATCCAGGAAATAAACTAAGTACGAAAACGGTAAATTGTATCTTCGTGGTGCAAAACGAGTGTCACCGATATGAAAACAGATAAAAGTATTTATAGCAACTGAATTAAGGCTTCAAGCAGCCCCAATTTCACCCACTCACGGGTTCTTGCACTCCTCCACTTTCTCATGTTCATGCTCCATGTTCTTTCCTTGATTTTAGGAGTGATAGCAACAAACCCTAGCGTTTCCAGTAGCTTCCTGATGTCCCCACTTCCTTCCCAACGTGTTTGGACCTCCCCAAGACTCGGAACTGACCGCCACATCACCTCCACGTGCATAAAGGAGCTGCCCCGTGATTCTGTTGCATAATTCTCACAACAAATTTGACTGGGTCCTCGACAGGCAAATCAGTCCTTTGTGCCCTCAGCATAAATAGCTCCTGTCTGTGTCTGTTGTGGTGGTTTTGTGCCCTCATCTTCCTGCAATCAGCTTTACCCCCAAAACTAGACTAGACTCTATACTAAACACTTAAAAAGGGTGTAAAAAGATAAATAAAAAAGCACGAATATGAGTCTTCATCACACCCACACACTTGGACTATACTTGTCCTCAAGTATGAATGCAACTTTAACTCGAAACAACAACAAACAGGAGACTCAAATGACTCAAAACAAGACAATACAGTATATGAATCATAAGTTGATAAAGGGCATAACAGTTGAACATGATGATGCAGGTAAATCGAATCAATCAAACTCAGGCTACTATTTTAGTGTACACTCAGCTCGCCTTTTTCTCGAGTGTTTAGGTTAAGTGTTTACTCTCAACAATTCCACCAAATTATCATCAACAAACTTGCAAACACCTTGTATAAACAATTTACGTTATTCACATGCATGTATATCAAAAGGTCTTGTGAGGGTTGTAATGTGGCATGCGGATCAAGGTTGGAAATATTTAGAAACTGGCTACCTTCAATAGTATTCGGGCAAAATCAGCACTGGCAGCTTTGTGCCCACATAACAACCTGGGGAAAATAAAAATTCAAACATTTTTTATTTTTTTATTTTTTTATTTTTTTATTTTTTTATTTATTTTCTTTCTTTGTGCCCATTTCTGACATCCTGTCACTATTTGGCTTAAACATGCTACCAATACGAGCATAAAGGTTTCATTCCCAGTCATAAGATACTCTTTAAAGAGAGATTTTCAGAACGTAGGTCATGAACAAATAAGCAGGCTCAAATAATGACAGCAATGGGAAGCATTTATCAGTGAATAATATGGCCAAATAACGATGAAAGAAAATGCCTTAGTCATCTAAGCATGCATGAAATCAAGTTTGACAGGGCACACGCAAGTAAGCATCAAATGAGGTGGTGGAATTTAAACACACAGAAAGAAGTCGCAAATGTAATTTGGGCTCAAAGCTCACTGGGTAGTTATATTGCTTTCACATGTGATTGATTAATTCCATCTGCCTAACAATAAATTTATGTTCATATATGCCTAATGTCAATCTATGACTCATATGCTGTAGACTTAACATGCACACACAAAATAAAAACAAAACATACAAGCACAACGACTTAGGCATATTCCTCCCACACACTTGCTGTGCAAAGTACCCTTGCGGGCACAAGCAGTAATGTGGGTTAGATATGCCCAAAACAGACTATATATATACAGACGCAAATATACAAAAACTAAAATAGACACTAAACACACAAATAAAAATAAAAACAAATCCTAAACTACTGGGGATAAAACATGACTTAAGGAGAGGAGGGGTAGTCTAACCCGAGATGAATACAAATGTTCTGCAGGGCTTTCTCAACTCTTTCGAGCTTCTTTGAATCTGCACTGCTCTGTGCCCTGCTCGGTCCTTCTTATGCCCTGGGTGATCCTTCTTGTGCCTTGGGGGCCTTTCTCTTGTCAAAGTATGTTGGTTCGTCAAAAGGGAGGAAGTATGGGGTGTTCTCTTCAGTGAACCCAACTGGCTGCATCCGCTCCAGCCTCTGGGCATCGAGATACTCTGTCACTTCGTCAAGCTCTGGGTACCCCTCAAAGATGTCGTCGAGGTCGCCACCTCTCAAACCTTCAAACACTCTAGCCACGAACATGCCCAAAGCTACAACAGTTGCTCTGGTGTTGCTGATCTGAGCCTGCAATTGGATCGCCATAATGTAGCCGAGGTTGACCTTCCGCTTGTGCACCATGTTCCATAATAGGAATACCTCCTGCTGCGTGACTTGGCCTGTGCCATCCTTGCACCCATAAAGGTTGAATGCCATCCATCTATGGTAAATCTGGAGGGCGTGGTCAGAGATGTGCTTGTCCTTGCTTGAGCCCGAAAGATAGAAGTCTTTACCTCCAATTTTCTCCCACCGTTGCTGAATGTTTGGACTCCAATCGTTGCCGACGCTGGTTGCTGCTTCCTTGTACCACTTCGCATGCACATCTTTTGGTTGGATGAAATCCAACAACAGATTCAATCATGAGATTGACATGCTATAGCTTTCTCCAGCTATATAGAAGTTCACAACTTTGGGTGTCTCTAGACCAAATCCCTGCACTGGTTTAAACTCATACGGGGAAAAGAATTCAATGGTTAAAGAAGGGCGTACCGTGTTCCTCCAGCCAAGTACTTGCTCCCAACCGATGTTGGCAAAGTATTCATACACTTGGTCCATGACTCCAAGTGAGTTCAACGTGCTGTCATGAAGAACGTACATGGGCAGATGCTTCTTCTTGTTCAATCTCTCGACAATTCCTTGTCTTGAGTTGCTTGGATCCTCCTTCTCTTCCTTCGCCAAGCGGCGTGGCAGGGTTCTGAGTGGCACCTTGCTTTTTGTGCCCTTTTTTACCTTTGCGGGCGCATAGGATTGAACAGGAGCTGGGATGATTTGGATTTCCGGTTCCACTTCCTCACTGTGCACCGACTTCTCTACCTCTTCATTGTTGGACTGCTCTACTTCTAGCCTCCTCTTGGTGGGTAGCTTCTCTTATTTTTTCGACTCCTTATTGACTGGCTTCCTTGACTCTTTGCTGGTTGACTTGGTTCCCTTTGGCTTGCTCTTAGACTTTTCGGGCACATCGGGACCCTTGCTTTGACTTGGTTCCCTCTGTGCCTCCTTTAAGACCTCCTGTGATTTTGCCTTCTTCAACTTTTTCTTCTCTGCAGGTGGATCGGGTTGTGCCTGTTTCGGTTGCTCAGACTGGCTGTAGGCATTCTCAGAGGTCGATCCTTCTGAGGCAACTTTGTCGTCCTCCATCGATTCCTCTTTTTCTTTTTCCGGTTTTGGTTCTTTCTCCTTCTCCTCTTGATGATCTTGCTCTAATTTCTCCTCCTCTTTGTCGTCTTCTTCCATACTCTCACCTTCAGACTCATCATCACCTTCAGTGTTTTATGTCGGCTGCTCTATCTGGGTCGACTGGGTGGTCTGAGTTGTCTCTTGTGATGATTCGCCGGCGTTGCGGGCACTGCGACGTGTGCCTCGCTTGGTAGTGTCTCCGGTTTTCTTCGCCTTCACCATTTTTTCTTTGACAAGGGATTAGGGAATTTGAGAGGTAGGGTTTGCTTTGCTCGATTTTTGAGAAATCGAGAGTGGGGGGTATTTGAATGCTTCTGGGGACGTGGGGTATTGTGAAGGTGGTGGGTTTGTGCAGAGAGATCGTGGCCGAGAAATTAGGGAACGGTTGTGCCTAATTTTGAGAGATTTGGGGGATTTTGAATTGGGGGGGGGAGATATGTTTATAATTCAAAATAATTATATGGATATATCATCTCTCCCTCACTCCCCTTTTTTTCGGCATCAATTTTCAACCATTATCAACACTGCATGGGGAAAACCAACCGTCTCTGCAGCTGTTGTCCGTGTCCAATCAGTCCAATCTGCTACAGTACCCACCCACACACTTAAACCTTGCTGTGCCCTGCACATTACTTTGCCCACAGTGATGCGTTTCCAGTCTTTGCCTTCCTGCAGCGTTAATTCACAAACAAAATACAAATAACAAATATAATTGAAATTAAAGCAAGTAAACAAACCGGGTTGCCTCCCGTCCAGCGCCTTTGTTTAAGGTCTTTGGCTCGACCTTGTTGTGCCTTCAGTAGTACTCAGGACTGCTCAAAACTTGGGTTTCTGCCCAAATTTCCTTTTCTTGCTCGAAATATGGTTTCACCCTCTGGCCATTGACTCGAAATTCGCACCCATCTTTTGGATTCACCAGATCAATTGCTCCACTTGGGTGTTGATGTTGCACCAGATAAGGTCCCATCCATTTTGACTTTAATTTGCCCGCATGCAGTTTGAGCTTTGAGTTAAACACGAGTACCTTTTGCCCACAGAGCAACTGTTTGCTCCTTGCGAGTGCATCGTGGTATCTTTTGGTCCTTTCTTTATACATCACAGCATTATCATAGGCCTCGGACCTCAACTCTTCCAATTCTTGGATCTGCAGCTTCCTCTCAATTCCAGCACTTTCATTATTGAAATTCAACTTCTTGATTGCCCAAAATGCTTTATGCTCCATTCCCACGGGCAAATTGCAATACTTTCCAAAAACCAGCCTATAAGGAGACATCCCAATAGGTGTCTTGTAGGCTGTGCGATATGCCCACAGAGCATCTTCCAAGTGATTGCTCCAGTCTTTGCGCCTTGGTCCAACAACTTTCTCCAGAATATTTTTTATCTCCCTGTTTGAGACTTCTACTTGTCCATTTGCCTGGGGGTGATATGCAGTAGTAACCTTGTGTGTGACCCCATACTTTACCATCATCTTCTTTATGACTGAGTTGCAGAAATGAGTCCCTTGATCACTGATCAAGACTTTGGGCATTCCGAAGTGACAGAACACATTTGCCCTCAGGAACTTCATCACTGTATTTGCATCATTCGTTGGAGTGACTTTTGCCTCCACCCACTTAGACACATAATCTACAGCCAGGATAATGTAGAGATTGTTACCTGACTTGGGAAATGGTCCCATGAAATCTATGCCCCATATGTCGAAGACTTCCACGGGCATGATAGGTGTTTGTGGCATGGCCTCCCGAATAGAAATATTCCTAGTCATCTGGCAATTCTTGCACTTCTTCACAAATATATAAGCATCCCTGAATAATGTAGGCCAGTAAAATCCTCCATCTAATACTTTCCTTGCTGTTCTACATGGGCCAAAATGGCCTCTACATGCATTGTTATGGCAGAACTTCAAGATGTCTAGGACCTCATCATCACTAACGCACCTTCTTATGACTTGATCAGTTCCAATTTTCCAAAGAGTTGGTGTTTCCCAGAGATAGAACCTGCACTCACGCTTCATCTTATTCCTTTGATAATCACTCAAACCAACTGGAAACTGCCTTGCGACCAAGTAGTTTACTATGTCGGCAAACCATGGCTCCTTTGCTGTTTTGCCCGCAACCTCATACAAGTGCTCATCTGGAAAATTCTCAGTGATTTCCTCTTTGCTCTCAACCATCAGACGGCTGAGATGGTCTGCAACTAGGTTTTCTGCCCCAGTCTTGTCTTTGATCTGCACATCGAACTCTTGTAAGAGCAATATCCACCTTATGAGTCTCAGCTTTGACTCCTTCTTAGATAGTAGGTACTTTAGGGCTGCGTGATCCGTGTAAACAATCACTTGTGCCCCCAGCAGATAGGACCGGAACTTCTCAAAAGCGAACACTACTGCTAACAGCTCCTTCTCCGTGGTGGTATAGTTGCGTTGCGCGGCATTTAATGTCTTGGAGGCATAATAGATAACATAGCTTTCTTTGCCTCTTTTCTGGCCCAAAACTGCTCCCACGGCAAATCCACTGGCATCACACATCACCTCAAATGGCGTTCCCCAATCCGGAGGTTGGATAATAGGGGAAGACACTTACATATTCTGCAATGTATGAAAAACTTTCTTGCAGTCATCATCAAAGTCAAATTTTACCTCCAGTTGTAGTAGGTTTGTGAGTGGTTGAGCAATCTTTGTGAAGTCCTTAATGAATCGACGATAGAAACCCGCATGGCCTAGAAATACCCGAATCTGCTTCACATTGATGGGATAGGGCAATTTTGCAATGACCTCTACTTTTGCCCTGTCCACCTCAATTCCTCGCTCGGATACTACATGTCCCAGCACGATTCCTTCTCTCACCATAAAGTGACACTTCTCATAATTCAACACCAAGTCCTTATCCACACAGCGGCTAAGTACCTTGCTCAAATGATCAAGGTATTGATCAAAGCTATCTCCATAAATCGTGAAGTCATCCATAAAGATCTCAATACAAGTCTCAAGCATATCAGAAAATATAGTCATTATGCACCGTTGGAATGTGCCTAGAGCGTTGCAAAGGCCAAAAGGCATCCTTCTGTAGGCAAATGTGCCAAAGGGGCAAGTGAATGTCGTTTTGCCTTGATCGTCTTGGGATACCACGATCTGCATATAACCAGAATACCTATCCAGAAAATAGAAGTACGATTTTCCCGCAAGCCTCTCCAATATCTGATCGATGAAGGGTAAAGGGAAATGATCCTTCTTTTTGACTGCATTCAATTTACGATAGTCAATGCAAACTCTCCATCCGGTCTGCAGTCTCATCTGAATAAGTTCCTTGTTTTCATTCTCCACAACCTGGATTCCAGACTTTTTGGGCACAACGTGAATAGGACTCACCCACTCACTGTCGGGCACAGGGAAGATAATGCCCATATCGAGCAGCTTTAGAATCTCCTTTAACACAGCTTCTTTTATCAAGGGATTCAGTTTCCTTTGGGGATCTTGCACTAGTTTTGTCCCTTCTTCCAACTGGATCTGATGCATGCAAATGGTGGAACTTATGCCCTTGATGTCGGCCAAGGTCCATCCAATTGCTTCCTTGTGCATCTTCAATAGTGCTATCAACTTGACTTCCTGCTTCATGGTCAACGATGAACTGATTATAATTGGCAAATTCTCCCCTTCACCCAAATAGGCATATTTGAGGTGATCGGGCAACTCCTTCAACTCCAGCTTGGGTGGCTTAATGATAGACCGCACCAGTTTATAACCCTGCCTTGTTGTGGGCAAAGGCAGACGTGCATCACTTGAAAACCCGGCTTCGATTTGATATAATTGCAGAATTGCCTCTTTGATTTGCTTATCTCGTTCCTCTTCAGTATCCCAATCGATTTTACTGTTCTGAAGTACCCAATCAAGTGGATCCTTTGCCAGCAGCCTTGGCATTTCTTCTTGGATCATAGGCTCAAAAACGTCGATCACATATACACCCTCAGTGTCATTGGGGTACTTCATTGCTTCCATGATGTTGAAGGTAACTCTGTCTCCATCGAACTCGCACGTCAATGTGCCCTTATCGACATCAATCTTCGTATGTGTCGTCTTCATGAATGGTCTGCCCAAAAGTATACAGGCAGCCTTTGGATTGGTTTTACCCATATCCAGCACATAGAAGTCTGCTGGGAAAATCAAACTCTCCACTTTGATTAGGACATCTTCATGCACTCCCTCGGGGTAAACATTGGAACGGTCAGCTAATTGAATAATGGTCCTTGTATCCTTGAGCGGTCCTAAGATCAGCTCTTCAAAAATGCTTAGGGGCATAACATTGATCGATGCCCCTAAGTCCAGCATAGCTCTCTCAACTCGAAGTCCTCCAATTTCACAGGGAATAAAGAACATCCCTGGGTCTCCACACTTTTCAGGCAGCTTCTTCTGCAATAATGCTGACACATTTTCATTCACAACCACTTGTGCTTCCTCTGTGAATCTCACTTTCTTTGCACATAAGTCCTTCAGAAAACGGGCATATCGGGGCACCTGCCTGATTGCGTCCAGTAGGGGAACATTGATTTCTACTTTCTTGAAGATGTGCATTAGATCCCTATCCTCTACTTCTTTTTTGTTTCGCTTCATCCTTCCTGGAAATGGTAAAGGCACCTCAATCTCTTTTGGAATATTACTCTTCAGGATGGGTTTGGGCACAACTGCTTCTGGTTCGTCATTTTCTCTCAACTCTGGTTCCTCTTTTGTGGGCTCCTCATCGCTGTGAGCATCATCCTCTGCAGTCTCTGGATATGGTGCAGGCAGTTGCCTCCCACTCTTCAGTGTTATTGCATTTACCGCAGCCTTTTTTGGTGGTTCTGTGTGTGAGGGCAGAATTCCTTTAGCTTTTTCCATCCTTACGATTGCATCACTAATTTGGGATATTTGTCCTCCTAAATAGCTCAGTCCATTCCTTGTCTCCTGCTCGAAGGCTTCTGATTTCTTTTGTACTTCCACAGTTTCATTCACAATCTTGTGAACCATGTCTGATAAAGATGGTCCTGCTGCGAGCGCAGGATAGTATGGTGCTGTCTGCCTCTGACTATAGTTGGGGGTGAAATGATTGTGCCTCCTTCTGTGCCCTTCATCCATAGCGTTAACCGTTTCTTCCTTCTCCTTCAATTGTGGACACTGGTCAGAGTGGTGCCCCATCAATTCACATACCCCACAAATTCGCAAGGTATTGACGGAAAACATGGTGATCATTTTCTCCATCTTGTTGCAAAGTTGTTCGATTCAGTCATCAGTTTCAGACACAAAGATAGTTTTGCCCGCAGCGGCAACACTTGTTCTTTCATATGAATCATCTCTGTTCTCCTCGGCCATTTCTCCAATAAGTATTAGAGCTTCAGCTGCCCTCTTGTTCAGGATAGATCCTCCGCATGCTGTATTCAGTAAGACTCGGTCCTCGCTTCTCAACCCCGAGACAAAGTAGTTCACCAGGTCATGATCTGGAATCTAATGATGTGGGCATTTCGAGAGCAATTGCTTGAAACGCTCCCAGTAGTCGTAAAAGCTCTCGTGGGGACCAGCCTTTGTGGTTGAGATCTTCTTTCTCATGCTCTGCACTCTTGATGTGGGGAAGTACTTCTCCAGAAACTTTTGCTGGAGTTGACTCCAGTTGGTTACACTCCTGGCACGAATAGTGTATAACCATTCTCGAGCTCCGTCCTGCAAGGTGAAAGGAAAAGAAACCAGGCGAATGTATTCACCTGTCCCATTAGCTCGTGTGTGTTGCGTCTCACATGCCATCTCAAAATCTTATAGATGTCGTTGTGGATCCTCCCCTGGATGGTCATGGAATTTGGGCAAAATCGAGATGAAGTTTGCCCTCAACTCCCAGTTACCAGTAGTTGTGGGCAAAACGATGCCCGTGGGACGCATGTTCATGGTTTGAGGGAAACTCAGCTACCTCAAAGTAAGGGTGTGCGGTGGTGGTCTTTGTTGTTCTTCTTCCTCGTGGTTTGATATCTGATCGTCCTCCATCTCTTCTTCGGAATAGAGTGGATTGCCGTTGCTTGTCTCAGCTTGTTCGTTGCTTGCCTGACTTTCTCCACCTGAGGTCAAATCGTCACTGGATCCTTCAGTTTGATTATCCTCCTGCAGCCTTTTCAAAAATGCCCTAGCTTGTGCCCTTCTTGCCCTCGCTGACCTCTCTATCTCCGGATCGTAGAGTAAATCTCCTGCGTGGTTAGAACGACGCATATACTAAGGTAAAACAGTAAATAGACGGAAAAGTGCGCTTACACTCCCCGGCAACGGAGCCAATTTTGGCACACCGTCGTTTTAGTGTGCAAAATACACTTGCGGGCAAATAGTCCACAAATGCTTAATCTACCCTCAACGGCTAGTATAGCTAGTGAAGACGGATGTCGATCCCACGAATGCCAAATGCCAAAAAACCAAATCTATAAATATGTAACAACTTCACTCAAGTGTAGAATGCCAAATACCAAACAATTACATGTGAATCTGTAGAATGCCAAATAAATACATTACAGAATGCCAAATACCAAACATTATCTTCATTAATAGATACATAAAGCCAAATGCCAAATCATTCTTCATAATCCAAATACACACTGCAAATTCATATTTTCCCAAACCATATAGAGACTAACAACAACCAAGTTACAAGCAAAGCAAATTTAACTCATTTCAAACTCTTCTTCATTATAAGCATCTCTGAATTGGCAATTGTTTGAACTGCATTCTTAGCTACTAGAACACTTTCACATTGCTTGGCCAAGTTCCTATTCTCCTTCAATAATGCAGCATTCTCCATCTTCAAGGTGTTGATCACCTCCTTCACTCTATCACTTATTTCTTCATCGCACCACTTAAAATGATTACATCCTACTTTGGGAATCACCCCTTTGGATGGCTGAAATTAACAAATATGAAAATGAAACATATGCAGTGAAATTAATCAATAAAATGTAAAATTCATTTGATTCTAACTTACCCTATAATTACGACAACCATAAAATCTTCAACCCGGGTTCTCCTTTGTCCATGAGGTCCATATCACTTTCGTAATGCCACACTTACAAACATTTCGACCCTCTTGAAAATTTGAACTTTGTTGCCTCCTATAACTTGTCGAGCTCGAAGAAGAAGAATGTGAATCCATCTTTTGTGACTGAGAGTTGGATGTCTGATTACAGCACTGGTAATTTGGGATCGTGGAGAGATTTCTGCAATTTTTGATTTTGGGGATTTCCCTAAGAACACTAACTACAGAATTAGGAATCAAGAAATCCCCAAATTTTCGATTGTATTGATTTTAAAAGTGCTGGGTCGGGTTTTTCTTTTAAGGGTGGGTCGGGGTACTGGGTCGGGTGAAAAAAAGTGCAAAACGACGTCGTTTTGGGGACACTTAATGGGCTCCATTACGCGGTGGCCCAATTGAGCCAATTTTAACATCGCGGTGGCTCAATTGAGCCCAAAAAAGTTGTAGTGACCCAATTGAGCCCCCAAATAAGTTTAGTGGCCAATTTGGACCTTATCCCTATTTAAAACTTTGTTACGATACATCTGTCTTCCAAACAAGATATATATAAACAACATTTTCATGGAAAACTAGGAACATAAGGGGAACAACCTAGCTTAACATTATTGCCAATGTACGATTTCTGAATTAAAAACTACTATATTTTTTTTGCATGTTTCCGGGAAATAATGGACACTGTCATGCTCCAAACGACGTCGTTTTTGTGGCTTTTGTGAAGACTGGTGTGTGAATCATCTTCCATGTAAGCTATGGTGAGTTCATTCATCATTAATTAATTTGTTGACCGAAATCTTCATCGATGACATATTAATTTAATTAGTTACAAAATTAATACGATATGATTTTTTTTATTTTTTTAATATTGATAAGTTGTGATATTTTTATATATAAAAAAATGTGGACGATTAGGTATTTCAGGATATTGTCCCCAACATGTGTTATGGATCACATCAAATCCTATATGCCAAATTGTGTTACATCTCTTGTGCCAAAATTATTTTATTTTTTATTTATTTTTTAATTTTTATGTACCCTAATTGGGGAAGGATGAACCATAAATAAAAATTTAAAGTTAAATTAAATTATAATGAATTGAAATAAAAAAATTGAATTTCTTTTATAAAATATAGATTTGGCACAAGGAATGTAACAAATGGAGAGTGTCACACGGGATCTGAAATCGTTATAGCATACTTGATTTTACGATAGTCTTATTATATGATCTTTCCAAAATTTATCCTAATAATTTGGTGTCTATTTTCACTTGAGATCCTCTAGTCCCAACTTGTGTGTGCCAACTGGGTTCCAAAACTCAAAATTATTATTTTTTTCTTTCCTTTTTTTTTTCCTTCAATTTTAATTTCTTTAGGTTCAGTATAATTTTACAATTTTATGTAGGGTTTATTCCACCCAATGAGGGTTTATAATTATTTTTTAATATTTAATTTTTATTTTTTAGTTAATATAATTAATTTTTGGAGTTAATTATTCCAAACTTAAGGTATACATTTTTTTAAAATTTTAATTTTTAAGAAGAAATATTAATTATGATTAGTTATAATATAATAAATTTTAATTATACAAAATACATTATTAACAATATATAATTTTAATATTGACACACGGTTGGCATACAAAGTTAGGACTAGAAGCACTTGAGATTCTCTAGTCCCAACTTGTATGTGTGAACCGTGAACCAAATCTCAAAATTATCATCGTTTCTTTACATTATTATTTAGAGTTTATTCCACCTAATTAGGGCTAATAATTATTTTTTAATATTTAATCTTCATTTTTAGTTAATATAATTGATTCTTGGGGTTGATTATTCCAAACTTTGGGTATATAATTTTTTAAAATTTAAACTTTTAGTCAGAATATTAATTATTATTAGTAATAATGTAATAAATTTTATTTTCATAAAAAATATTAATAACAATATATAATTTTAATGTTAACACACAAAATTGGGACTAGAGGATCTCTACCGACCTTTTTTTTTTTGTTGATTGACTCAACCACCAGTCAAATTGATATTTACACCGCCCGTTGGATAACTTAATTAACAGAGTGAGTGCTAATAATTAAAAATCATGATTTCAGATCCCTATTAACATACCACTACAACGTTTTCTATCGTAACAATATATATATTATTTAAATAATTTCTTCAACAAGTTTAGAGCAATCACTTGTCTGATGGTGAAAAGGAATAAATAGTGATATGACTATAACAGTAAGCTCTTAATTAGTATATAATCAGAAGTTCTGCTGTCTCAATGGTTTTGTAGGCCCTGTGCAAAATACAACCTTAAGCAAATATGAGTCTTCTACAATTTTACATAAAAAGTGATACTCTTCTAGCACTCTTTGAAGCAAATTCATCAATTAAATCTTCATATTCAATCTTTTCCAAAATATCATTTTCTATAGCTATCATCACCAATCCATTAAGTCTTTCTTATGACATCGTCGAACGTAGATATGACTTCAACAACTTCAATTTTGAAAAGCTTCTTTCTGCAGATGCAACACTAACAGGAATAGTCAATAAAAATACTATATGAGATAATTGTATTAGGAAAACAATCTAAACCTTTCAAAAACTTCAAAATATCAAGGGGTCCTATATTATCTTCAGTCAATATTTCTCTAAGTAACTTTAACTCCACAAATAACTCATTCCCATCAACATCAGAGTGCTCATTATGTTTAAGTGTATTTTCAAAATGAATACAACAAGACTTCAAACTCATATCATCCAATGACCGCAACTTGTTAGAAATGAACAAAAAACCAAATATTTTTTCATAATTTTAAAATTGCTCAAACCTGCTTTTAAGAGAAGATATTGCTTGATCAACAATATAAAAAAAATAATTAACTCTAAATGATTCCTCAACAGATAGTGCAATAGTAGATGATGAATTTGAATTCTCATCAAAATGTTTTTTTCTTCGAATTTCACGTCTCTTAGGAAATATCGGATCAATATTCATTTCAATGGCAATTTTCTTAGCATTATCTAGAGCATCCTAAAATCCAGTTTCTCTATACTTCTCAAAATAAGAAATCAATCCTTTTATTTTTTCAATGGCAACATCAATAAATATGTTCTTTGATTGTAGGAGCTTGCTAACCACATTAATTGCATATAATATTTCAAACCAAATGATTATTGAAATAAAAAATTCAAAATCACCAAGCTCATTATTTGCTAAGGATATCGCTTCACTTCTTATCTTAGAATCATTATCATTTTCTCCTACTTGAAGTAAAGTCTCACGTATATCTAACATTTGAAACCTTATAGCTTTAACACTATCTACTCGACTCTCCCAACGAGTGGATGAAAATTGCTTAGGAGTGAATCCTTTCACATTATCTTTTAAAATTTTCCATCTTTTGGTAGAATATGCAAAAATCGTATAAATGCGATTTATAGTTCAAAAAAAATCTCCAACTTTAACACAAGAGTTAGCCATATCACATAATGTCAAGTTTAAACTATGACAGCCACAAGGAGTACAAAAAGCTCTAGGATTTATGTTTAAAAGTTTCTTTTGTACTCCTTGATGTTTTCCTTTCATATTTGATCCATTATCATAACCTTGGCCTCGCACATCAAATATATCAAGATCAAGATTTTGCAACTCTTTTTGTAAAGCATTAAAAAGTCCTTGGCCAGTTATATCTTTCATATTCAAAAATCCTAAAAAAGATTCATCAATGGTAGCATGATCTAAAGAGACATCCACATATCTTAAAATCAAAGACATTTGCTCTTAGTGGCTTACATCAGGGGTACAATCAAGAATGACTGAGAAATATTTTACTTGTTTTATTTTCTTAATAATTTCAGTCTTGATGGCAGTACCAAGCACAAGTATTAATTCATTTTGGATGTTATGACCAAGATAATTGAAGTGCATATCTTCATTTGTAATGTGTCTAACGTGTTCTTTGATAACGGGGTCAAACTCTGCCAACATTTCAATTAAGCCTAAGAAATTACCATTACTATTTTGATACAATCTTCCATTAGTTCCACGAAACGCTAAATTATGTTTGCCTAAAATTTTTACCATTGAAATAATTCTTAGCAAAACTGTTTTCTAGTGATCTTTTTCATTCTCTATTTGATTTTGAGCAACTTTATCAATAGTTTGATTATTTTGAAACCTTAAACGTAAATCATACCAAGTGGTCATATTTTTAACATGGTCCATACTTGTCTCATGTTCTCTAAGTCTTAAGACAACGTGTGTCCAATCCATAAAACCTTCATTTGCTAATGAACCTTTTCCATGTCCTTTTTTGAATATTTTACAACAAAAACAAAAGACTTTATCAAGCTCTTTCGAATAAACAAGCCACTCTCTATCAACTTTTTCACCATTTGATAAAACTCTAGCATACAAGTTAGCATTAAATCGCCTAGAAAAATTGTCTTTGGGACCTTTTACAATAGTTAAATCTCTTTTAGGACCATTTTTTACTAATAAATCAATCATTTTAGCATCAAGACTATCCCACTTTATTGGATCATATATCTCAGGGTAACTATCATTTACATTCTCATTCTCATTTTCGACATCAATATTATCATTCTCATTTTCAGTAGTAATATTTTCCACATTCTCATTATCATTTTCGACATCAACATTATCATTCTCATTTTCAATAGTAATATTTTCCACATTCTCATTCTCATTTTCGATATCGACATTATCATTCTCATTTTCAGTAGTAATATTTTCGACATCAACTTCTGAATCTTTTCTAATGAATCTATCAAGAGCTCCTCTTTGTGACTCAATCAATTCTTCAACTTTTTTCTTTTTCATGCGTTTTTGATATCCAGACTCAAATTTTCTAGTTTTAGGAGGCATAATAAAATAATCAAAACTCAAAGCAAGGGTTTAAAAAATTCAATAAAAAAAGATTGAAACAACCTGGAAGGAAGTAAGAAATTCAAATCAAATAATCGATGCTCGCCACTTGTCAATTGCCATCAATTCTCCATCTTTGACAAAAAAAATAATCAAAATCAAATAATATAATTCTCCATCTCTACTGACTACTGTCTACTGCTCTGTATAAAATATAATTCCTTAGCATAATTTTCACCCACAAACGCCAAATCTTTCCCCCTATCTAAGCAGTACATTAATAAAAAATAATAAGCTTATAAGCATTGTCGACAATAAAAAGCGACATATCACATATATATGTCAACATATAATCGACATATCACATAGAATAAGCATAAAACATTGTCGACAAGTTTTTCCCCCTATTTAATCGGCTAATCCATTATTGATTATCCAAATCTAAATCATCATCTCTTAACTCAAATTCCCAATAATACATACATGATATTGTCAACATATAATAACTTAATAAGCATTGAATTCGAAGACCTCCAAAATATTAAAAACCAAATACCAAATTAACAAAAAAAATCATTAGCAACAAACCACTAAATAAAAATTTAAAAGAATGGCTCGGCTTAAAAAATAAAGATTTAAAGGCCACAGAATAAGAATTTACCAAGAAATGGAAGCAACGATTTGTGCAGCACCAGAGAATTAGCGGCTTAAAAACCAGCGATTTACCGATTGTCGCGATGAGATTCGAGAAGTAGAACCGTAGAGAATTAGCAGCGATTTGTGCAGCACCAGAGACTGGAAGCAGAGTGCCGATGACAGAGAGAGAAAATCGAGAAGTAGAACTGCATAGATTAGCAGCGATTTTACTTGGGCGAGGGTTTTATTTTTTAGCCTGTAGATAGTAGAATTATATTGCAGATGTGGTTTGATATGAGAATGAGATTATGAGTATCTCATAAAAAAGATAAGAAGCTCTTTTATTGGGAAAAATCCAATGGTAATTTTATGAATGAAGATGAAAAGTTGGGAAATTGAAGAGGAATAATATTTGTGTTGGAAGTTGAAACTTGGAAATCCCGATATTTGTAATAGGTATTAGAAGAGAATAGAGATAATTTATTTTTTAAAATAAATAAATAAGGTATATTAAATAGTTTTTTTTAGGCCCCAAAAATTGTGAGGCCCTGTGCGAAAGTACACCTTGCACACCCTCTTAGACGGGCCTGATCAGAACGATAAAGAAAGAAGAGATGATTAAAAAGTTTAAGTAGGTCTCATATAAACACCAGAATTCTAGTGCAGGTCTGTCATTACTCATTAGGTATGTCATCAATAACAACAGAAAAAATTTACATTGCTTCATCCATTGTTAAAATCAGTGTTTTTGTAGTGGTACTTTCAGTTTATGAAAAATGCTAATTTTGACTAAATAATTACTTCTTCTTTTTTCAAACTAAGTAAATGTAGAAATACTAAAAATATATCATTCTTGTCATGTAATAAAATAAAATAAAGTAGTAATGATGCATCATTGATTTTGACGTGTGATTCGATCCTAATTTGACATCGTATTGGATATAGTATTTTTCGAATAATACAAACTCTAAAAATATTCTTTAAGTGAATATGATTGGGCTATTTTTACATATATATATTTTGGGCCATTTTTGGTATAGTTTGTTGTGTTAATTGCCTTACAATCATGTTTTGTGGAGGAAATTGTGTTTTGTGAATGATTGCAGGTAATTAGCACAAATATGAAGGAATTGGCCGAGTTTGTGCAGATTTTGCAGTTAAGATAATTGAAGAAAACTTGGAGAGTATGGGAGACATACAGTATGGGCATACTGACTGGAAGGGGTGCCGAGATAACAGCTGCTAGGTCTGTGCGCACGAGGAATTAGGCTGGAGCGTACGAATTACTCACGTTTTTAGGCCTGGACGCGAGTTGCTGGATATTTTATCACTATTGGACTCTATATTTATCAGTTTCCTAGTTATATTAGGGTTAGGACTCTATTTCCTTAATTAAAGATTTGTATTTAAGGAATTCTAGATGAAGTAGGAAACACACCATATCTCACGCCACAGATCGGAGACGCGTTTTGTAGCAGATTCATTTTCATTCTTCTACTTCGTATTTTTCATCGTGTTCTGCCAAAATAATTATTGAAGTTCAGTTGTGATTATGAATTCGAGCTAAACTCGCTTTATTCTGGTGAAGATTAACAAAGCCCTGGCATAATTATTCTGTGAGATCTAATCGTTCTTATGCTTTAAATAATTGTATCTATCTGTGATTCTCTGTGTTTAATGTTGTTAATTGTTTCGACTCTACTAGGGAGGTGCACATATTTAGTAGATCGGAATTAATTAGTAGCCAATTAAATCAGCCATCTGTAATTGTGGTTTAGTTTTAATTCGTGGTATATCGATTCTTCAGAATCAAGGGAAGAGCAGTCTTAATTCGACAATCATATGTCAGAGTTTGTTGGTTATATCGATTCTTCCTGATTATCGAGAAATTAAGGAAAAATTAGGCCGCGTCAGAAGTGTCTTCGGTGGCTATAATTGGTTTGCATGCATTAATTGAAAATATCATTGCATCAAGGATCGGAATAATTAAGCTGGGGTGAGGTTAATTGGAAGTTGGAATACTTTTATATCTGTTGAGAAAACTACTCTCTAGTTATTTTCTTTATTTTCATTTTTACTCTATATAACAAAGGAATTCATTTGGAAAGGTTGGTTACTGCAGGTTGAAGTGTTGGATAATTCTCACCGATCCTTTGGGAGATGATCTTGCTCACCACTATTCTGGGTAGTGTGGGCATACCGACTGCTGGTCAAATTATTTTTGGTGAAAAACGACGCACCAGAATACCAAACTCCACAAGTAAAAAATTTGATATTATTTCTGATAGAATGAATTTGATCAAGACCCGACCTGATCCATTTAACCGTTAGACGGATCTTAAGATCAAACCCGACCTGATCCATTTAACTAAATATAAAAAAAATTAAAAAAAATTCAACCCTTCTTCTCCAACGATGATTTTCCAAATCGCTCCACCTCCAGCGATGATTTCCCAAATTGCTCCACCTCCACCGCTACAACCCTAATCGCCACCACTATTACAACTTTCACCGCCGCCTCTGCAACTTTGCCACCACCTCTACCATTAAAACGCCGTCGCTAGCACTCAGAATTGTAAGTGTTTCTATCTCTAATGCCTCAATTTTCTCTGCAATCTCTCTTTCTCTCATTTCATGTTGTTCATCTTTCATTCAAGCGCAGTAGCCTCAGCCTTGTTCCTGAATATTTGATAAAAATAGTAGTAAACATGTTTAGTGTTTATTTGTGGTATTTTATTGTAGGAATTTGGTGTCTTTAGTATATGTATTTCCAGTATTTTTGTGTTATTTTTATGTTATTCTCTTCACTTTTGCTCTTGTGGTAAGTTGTGCCAGAATTGTGCAGAGTTAGAGCTTTTGTCCTAAAAGTAGGAATTTTATGGCACAAATGCGGCAAAAGAACTGAAGCTCCCAACTAATGCTCCAGCTTGTTGATATGTCTTGAATCTCCCACTTCGCTGAGCTGGTCGGGGTTTGTAGCCAAGAGCCAACTGAAGACCTTAAGCTGGAGCCAAGAGCTTGGAGCTGAACTGAACTGGATCTGTAGTTGAAGAACCGAGAGCTGAGCTGGAGGCACAACTGATGAGCTAAGCCCCCAGCTGATGAAGATTAACTGGAGAACCAAAACTGAAGGAGCCCAGCTGAAGCATCAAAATTGGAGCTGAAAGCCAGACCGCCAGCTGAAGAGGCCCCATCGGCATGGGCCAGTGTCCACGGTCGAGCAGTCCCGCACGCACAGGGCACTCCGTCGGTGCGGGGCATCCTAGCCCTGTCGGCGCGGGGCGGTCAGTTTGGCCTTCCGCGATCAGTTTCAGCTGCGATCGGAAGCTTCAGTCTTCAATACTCTTCACCCATTTGGCCAGCTGTGGGAATTAAATGGAGACGGTTCTAGCTAGGAGTAGGAAGAGTTTGGGAACCATCTACCACTAGCTCCACCTTTTGCTCTCTCTCCTCTAACCAATAAATCACCATTCTCTCCCCATTCATTATTATTATTCATTCTTCATCTCCTACACATCTTCTACAGACTTCACCACTCAACACCACCGATCCATTCACCATCATCTTCACTCCCTCTCACTTTTCCATCACACACTTCACCACTCAACACCACCGTTCCAGAGAGAATGAAAAGAGGAGAAGAAGAGAAAAGAAGCTCAAGCTCAAGGAAAAAGGCACGAGAAGATAAATCCAACTCCAAGTCAAAGTGAAAGCTAGGCTTGCTCAATGATCTCTATTTCTTGGTATTTATTTTCTTAGCTTTAGCTCATTTGTGGGGATTGTCCCAAAACTGTCGAGACAAGCATATTGTAGAAGTTTATGTTTAATTTATCTTTCAATTTATGAAATGAAGAGCTTGTATGATTCTCGTGTTGTTTTGTGCATGATGATGGGCTAATTCCGTTCATTAGGAGGTAGATAATCGATTTGGTTTCGATCCATGCTTGTGATTGTTGATTTCTTGATAATTGAATTGTGCTTATTTATGTTGAGTACTTGATCACTACTTAGCATTGCTAGGCTTTAAATAAGACCGAGATGAGATTCCATAGCCCGACTAAGGTTCCTTCAACGTTAGCTGGACTGGGTTACATAAGCCTAATTGTTAATCTTGTCCGTATAATATAGCCGATGGGGGTTTAATGGATTCACTGTGATAGTAAATGAAGTTAAGCCACTTGAAGGGGTCTATTGTACGTCTAGGATTAACATAATCAACTTGAAACAAGCTAGGAGATAAACTAATGAGAGAATCTACACCCTAATGCTCTTCTCATAATCTTTGTTATTGTTGGTGTTGCTAGTTAATTTTGCTTGCTTAAATCTATTAGTTTAGTAAAAACTCTCCAACCACTTGATTAGAATGTTTAGGTTTGTATTTCAATTTTTTTATATGTTTACATGCATATCATAGAAAGATAATTCCCCTCTAAACTTTCCTCGAGAGACACGACTCGGGTTAGCTCACCGCTCTAAAATCGACCCCGTCCTCTTACGGGTCCAGATCGTAGTAGTTTTGCGTGTGTGGTCTAGATCGAAAAAAAATCAAAACACCATGTAAAATAAGAGTTGCAATTACATAAGAACTAGACATCTTGATTACAAAGTTTATGATCATAGCTGTCAAGGACATTCTACAAAAGCAGAGACATGAAGTAAATAGAATGAAACATGAATATATACTTCATATTAGAAAACATTAAGTGGCCACAATTTGGTGAAATCTGTTATACTTTCTTAGTTGTTTGCGAGGTTTGAACATCAGAGGTTAATTTATGAGTGAACAATATGAGGTAGATTTGTGAACTTATAACATTCTCATTGTTAATTAATATGGTCAGTATTTTGATAGCTTGTTAGGTATACCTGACTTTTTCCCACTCAGAAAAGAGGTTTTCCAAGTAAAAACTGACCATATCACTTATCCTTGTTCTGAATATACTAGCTAGAAATTATTGATCTAATAACTATTACTAGTTTCCTGTTCCGTTGGAGTTTACATTAAAGGTGTGTTTAACCCTAGGCCTCAGTGCTGAGAAACTGAAGTGAACAAGGTACTTGCTAGAGTGAGAAAATGGTGTGAATATTATCCCGTAAAAAATCCATAAAATACTCTTCAAAACTTTTTAACTTATTGTGTGCAACTCAATTAGTTGGAAAAAATGTAGATAGTGATATTGAGTGTAAGCAAAATATGATCTCATAATGTGTCTAGGTGCTAGTACATTAAAAAGACTTTGCTAGTTTGCTGGTTTACCACATGCATTAGTCTAGGAGTGCAAAAAAGTTGACCAAACTTGCGTGTTATTTGAACTAGTTAGAATCTTACTACACCTTATATTCTGCAACTAGAATTTGCTCATTTTTTTCTTCCTACTTCTGGTATTATGGATGAAACAAGTTAGAAGAGAAAAATGATGAAATCAGGTACAAACTTGTTTGGATATAGATCATAATCTTAGTTTATCAAAGGTTCGTTCCTTGTTGGTGGGTAGATTGGTAGACAGGGTGAAGATTTTAAGAGATGTTTTATTCTATAGGATTTGTCATCATTTTTTACGCCAACTGAAAATCAACTCGTTGATCTTACAATTATGAGATCTTTAGTGGATATTGGACCAAATGGATAATTATATTGGTGTTGTTTATAAGAGTGATGATTTGTATGAGGTATGAGTTATTGTAAGATAAATTTCCATGTACTTTAATATTTTTATTTCATTCTAATAGAAGATGAAAATTAAGAGCTCAATATTGTGTAAAGCTTATTCTTTCACAATTAATAAATAGTTTGTGCTTAAAAATGAGGAATGATGTTTTTGAATTCATTAAGAAGGGTAAGAAATACTAACATGTATGATATTAACATTTTCTTTATGTTTTTGACATTCTAGATGCTTAGATGATCTTACAATGAGTTTCTATAGCAGAACATTAGATTATATTTGACTCTTACCTCTTTCAAATAAATTATATAAATGCATAAGACTGAGTTATCATTGTACTTTCAGATACATCAACGGTAAAACAAACAAGGAATCTAAAGCCTTGCATCAACAATGTGATATACATTTCATAAGCGTGCTATTACCCACCTTGCTACAAAAACTTTTGTCACCAGTAACTAATGTTGTGCTTTTTGGAAGTTGTAACCATCTTCTCCTCCTTGTACAATTGGTCTACAAGTGTAATAGTTTGATAATTGAATGTAATTAATAGATTGATAATTGAATATCTTGGCAGTAATATCTTTGTAGAAGTAGAAGTTGCCATTTTTTATGCTTTTCAAGAACAACTGGGAAGCCATCTTTCTTGCTTTTATGAATCTCATATCTGGTGACACTTCATTTCATAGTTGGTGACACTTCACTTCATAGTTGGTGATACCTCGCTTTTATAACGAATCAAACTTCTTTATTTTTTGCTTCTTTGTATTAAGTCTCATATATTAAAAAAACAAATTTATATATATTTTTTAGTTTTTATTTATGAACATTTATTGTTATTCTTTTATATGTTTTTAGTAAAGTAAATAATTACAATTAACAAGCAAATTAAGCAATTAAGGAAAAGAACACTCTAGGGGTGGTTTTAATGGATAATCTAATTATAATGGATGTTTAATCCTCAATTTGAGATTATAAAAGTGATCACTAGCCTATTCTAAATTTGCTCTTGAAGCACTTAGAACGTGGGGCACACACCTATGATTATTGTCTTCAATTAATGCCTAAGTGTGCTTACCAAGAGGACCAAGAATCTAAGCCTTAATAACTATCTCAAACCTCTCGATTTTGTTGACAATTGTTCTTTGAATTCTATGTTCCTATGTTGAAGCTCATCTCTCAAATTTTGAATCAACATACATAATCATGCTATTTAATTATCAATTAGTTCTCACCAATCAATAATACATAACACCCATACATAACAAGAATTCAAAGCATAATCAAGAACCATTAAACATCCAAAATAAACTTCATTTATGTCTCATAATCCAAATAAGACCAATACCCAAGAGTATCAAAGATTTAGCTCCTCATAATTACATGGGTAACCAAAATCTCTACAGGATTGAACATGATTTCAACAAAATTAAAGAACAAATGATCCTAGATGGATGTTTTGGCCTTCAAATCTTACTTCAACTTTGTTCTTCTAGCCCAATCTTCAATTCCCTTTCTCCTTTCTTTTTCTTCAAGTATTTCTCTTTCTAAAAGTGGCTAAAGGTGAAATGGAATGACCTAATTTCGAATTGAGGTGAGTTTATATAGTAGATGAATAGAAGGATTAAAGAAAATAAAAAAGAGGGAAAAATGATGAAAAATAGGAAAATCAGTGCACGGGGTACGACCAAAGAGGTTGCGCCAGAGGACTCGCGCCTACGGGCGTGACTGGGGTTGTTAGAATCTCATTGACACGTATGGATTTCCACAATTTATTCCTGGCTCACTATTTGGCTCAAGCTGCTACCTGGGCTCAGCTTGCCCCCGTGGCTCGGCTCTGATTAGTTTTTTTTTCAACAGAAAAATTCCATCGTCCATCCGTCGCTAAATTTTTTTTTTAATTTTTGAACGATAGAATTTGGTGATAAGTTAGCGATGAAAAAAATCCATCACTAATTCCATCATTAAAATGATTAACAATGGACTGGGTCCGTCATTAATTCATCGTTAAAATGGTTTAACGATGAATTTTTTATGTTTAGCGATGGAAAAATCTATCGCTAAAATGTGGATTTTTTGTAGTATTATAAGTTAAGGTTATGGTCCCTAAATGATGGTGGACGCAGAAAAATAGAATATGTATTCTTTCTATAGAATTCTTTACAGCAAACCATAAGGTGTCGATCGTTTAGAAGATCCATACCACGTCAAGAATTCGAGATTCAAGAACTATAGATTCAAGGTATGCTTTCACTCTAAAGTATATCTCAGTTTATTATCATAGATTTTGGTCCTGGGCGAGTCGAAGTTAGTTTAGAGAGGGACGAATAAACTAACTCAAAAACTTTTGACTTGAATGCGGAATAGATAGGGCGCCTGACTCGCGTATAAAACTTATCAATGCACACAGTCAGTTGACTCAAAGGTGCAACTTGTGTAAGTAAAGTGTGCAACTAAAGATATGCAGATAAAGAGCGATAGGTACAGCACACAAGCAGTTTATAGAGGTTCGAAGCTTAAACTTCTATGTCCTCTCTTCCTTACTGAAAAGGGCAATTCACTATGTAATAGTAAAGTTTCTTTATTACAATTACACAATGAAGACAGGGGTTGAACCTGGAAATGACAACTCTCACAGAGTCACGATCGTCTTTTCAACTGGTGTTGTCTCAGAAACGGCAGTTCTCACAGAGCTACAGTCTTCTCAGCCGGTTTCGACAGCTCACACTTGCAGTCCCCAACTGCTGGCTGGGGAGTTAGGTGCTATTGCGCATCTTTACAAGGTTTTAGATCTCTTTTGATCTTCAAGAATACAGTCTTGAAACTGGTATCAACTGATGCGCTCCTTGAGTTGAGCTGAGTAGTTGATTGTTGAATAACTTGAACTGAGAAGCTTGATCTTGCTGGATTCTTCAACAGCTAGATGATTGATGGATTCTTTGAAAACTTCTTCTCAGTTGGGACTTTCACAGCTTTTGAACGTGCTTGAACTTGAGCTTTGGGGAGAGAGAAAGAATGCTCAGTATCTGCAATATAGGAAGAATTAGAATGGCGAAAGTCTCAAGTCAAATGAAATTCACTCTTCTTTTATAGATGAGTGATCTTTGTGACTGTTTGATTTCACCGATCGTTGATTCTATTGATCTATCAATGGTAGTTGATCCTTGTAGCCGTTGAAGCCTGTTTGAATTAGGAATTCCTAATTATCTCATTATTTATTGATTTTTCATATTAACATCGCATGAGTTCTAGTTTTAATCATAACTATTGAATTCACGCTAGTCAATACATCATCATGTTTAATTCGGCCAGAGCCTTTCATGCTTTATTGAAAATTTGATTACAATTGTTGTGCACCATTTAATTAATTATTTATGATTGGCTACCGAATAAGAATTCTTTTAATTGAATTTTATAAGGCATTTTTATTATCATATGCTTATATTGTCATTTTTTGATGACACTGGCAAAGCAATCGATTTTGTTTTGGTTTTGAAATTACCGAATTCAGATTCTGGAGAATGAAACAAAATAGTTATATACGGTAATATTTTTTTTCATAGCATGATTATTTTTGGGTTTCATTACATGGTTGTCTAAAAAGCCACATTTTATTATTGTAATTATAGAATTTATAATTAAGAATCGGATTTTATTAAGGCTAAAATTTTCCAATTACAGTTAAATAGTCAATCGAATATTTTGAATTTGTTATAGTTCATCTCATGTTCTTATTTGGTTTTATTAATATTTAAAGTTAATTAATGGAAGCAAGAAGTCTCCAAAGTGATATCTTTTGTGAAAATCTATTCATTGAGAATATTAAGACGGTTGTGTGAGTGTAGGTATTAATCAGCCCAAATAAAGATTAATGATTGCTAATAAATACACAAACATCTGTAATAGTAAATACGTGACAATTATAAAGGTATCATGTGGACAATATGTCGGCCTAAAGAAAAACTATTGTTTGACATGATTTATTGTTAGTGTTTGATCACTAGACAGAGTAATTTCTTGCAAGTTAATATTATTGTCCAAAGACATGATATTGATGTTGTACCTGATACCTCGAGATAAACTGACATTTCAATTTAATTGATTGATTATAAGGTTTAATGTGAGCATAAAGTTAATTTTGGTTTTTTGTTCTCTATTCAGCTATGATGTTTGTTACTTCTATTTATGCTAACACCAACAACATTCTTATACTCAACGAGTCAAACTTTAAGGATTGGAAAGAAAATATTCTAATCATTTTAGGCTGCATAGATCTGGACTATTTGTTAAGAGTTGACAATTCCGTTTCTCTGACATATGCAAGTTCTGCAGATGAAAAATGGAACTTTGAGAAGTGGGATCACTCGAATCGTATTAGTCTCATGATCATGAAGCGCGGCATTCCAGAAGCCTTTCGAGGCACTGCCTCTGAGAAAATTACTACTTCTAGAGAGTACCTTATAGAAATTTAAAATGTTTTGTGAAAAAAGATAAGGTCGAGACAAGTACGCTTTTAGATAACTTGATCTCACTAAAGTATAAGAGCAAGAAAAACATAATGGAATACATCATGCAGATGTCTCATACTGCTTCAAAATTAAATGCACTAAAGCTCTAGGTGTCTGAGGACTTACTCATGCATTTAGTGCTCATATCGCTTTCTCCATAGTTCACTCAGTTTAAGGTCAATTATAACTATCAAAAGGAGAAGTAGACTCTTAATGAGCTCATTTCATATTATGTGCAAGAGGAAGAAAAGTTAAAGTAAGAAAAAACTGAGGTTGCTCAGTCAACTAGTACTTTTAGAGATAAGGGCAAAAGAACTAAGGAGGTTGAGAAAGTTGCTAAAGACAAAACACAAAAGAAACAGAAAATAAAAAATTTGGATGACTGTTTCTTTTGTCAAAACCTGGACATCAAAAGAAGGAATGTCCCAAATATCGCGCTTAACGCATAAAGAAATGTACATTTCTTACTTTGGTCTGTCATGAAGTCAATTTAGCTTCAGTACCTAGTAACAATTGGTGGGTAGATTCTGGTGCTACCACTCATATAAGTGTTTCAATGCAGGGTTCTCTGAGCTGCCGAAAGCCAACTGATGATGGAAGATATATCTATGTGAGATATGGCAAGTCGATAGAAGTGGAGGCAATAGGGCACTTTAGATTGTTATTATGAACTGGTTTCTTTTTTTATTTGAAAGATAATTTTATTGTATTGTCTTTTAGACAGAATTTAGTTTCTATTTCCTTATTGGACAAATAAGGTTTTTCTTGTTCAATTGAAAATTATCAGTTTTTTCTTTCTTTAAATTTCAATGTGGTTGTTATTGGTTCATTAAGTGCTTATGACAATCCATATTATTGTTTCATACAATAAATCTTTTCATGTTGAATCTAAAGGTACTAAGTAAAAAAATTAATAATGAAAATTCAACAAATTTATGACAAAAGCGTTTGGGTCATATCTCAAAAACCAGAATCGAGAGGTTTGTGTCAGATGGTATTTTAGATAGACTTGATTTTTTGGATCTCAATATTTATGTTGAATGTATTAAAGAAAAATGGCCTAAAATAAAGAGATTAGGTATCAACAGAACTGGAAACGTCTTACAATTGATACATACAGATATTTGTGGGACATTTCTTACAGCTTCTTGGAATGGACAATAATATTTTGTATCATTTATTGACGATTATTTACGAAATGGCTACCTTTCTCTAATTAATGAAAAATATGAGACACTGGATATGTTCAAAATTTTTAAGGCTAAAGTTGAGAATCAACTTAACAAAAGAATTAAAATTGTTATATCTGACTGTGGTGGTGAGTATTACGGTAAATCTGATGGTTCAGGAGAACAACGTCCAAGTCCTTTTTCTATCTTTCTAGATGAATGTGAAATCGCGCATCCCACAGTACACCATGCTAGGATTGATGTCATAAATGAGGAGCATAAGGCAATGCAAGACAATCAAGTTTGGGATCTTGTCTCATTACATGTAGGTGTGAAGCCTATTGGTTGTAAATAGATTTTTAAATTCAAAAGCGATTCGAAAGATAATGTGGAAAGATATAAGACTCGTCTTGTGGAAAAATGCTTTACTCAAAGATAAGACATTGATTTTAAAGAGAATTTCTCTCATGTTTCTTCGAAAACCTCTTTTAGTATTCTTATGGCATTAGTTGTACATTTTGATGATTGAGTTGTATCATATGGATGTAAAAATGACGTTTCTCAATGGTGACATTGATGAGGCGATTTATATGATAAAACCAGAAATTTTGTGTCTAGAGATCCAAATGTCTATGGTTTGCAAATTAAAGAAATACATCTATGAGCTGAAGTAGGCTTCTAGTCAGTGGAACCACAAGTTTTCATCAAGTAGTAGTCTTGTTTCACTTTGAGACTAACGCTGCTGATGATTGTGTATACCACAAGTTTAGTGATAGTGAGTGTATTTTTCTGATTTTGTATGAGGATGACATTCTACTTGCCACCAATGACCTTGTCATGCTGCACGATACCAAGAAATTTCTATCAAAGAATTTTGAGAAGAAAGATCTTGGGGAAGCTTCTTTTGTATTAGGAATTCAGATACATCGAGATCGTTCTCGAGGTATTCTTGAATTATCACAAAAGACGTATATTGAGAAAGTATTGCAAAGGTTTGACATGTAGAACTGCAAACCATGTGATATCCCTATAGCTAAAGGAGTCAGGTTCAATCTTGATCAATCTCCCACATAGTCCATATGGGAAATTATTGAAATATTTTTTATGTGGACTAATATATGTTAATTAAATGTGTATGGTTGTCTTAAAGTAATCCAATTAATGTGATCTACTAAGGCTATAATTATGGATTAAATGGCATTAATATTGTCATGGAATTTTAATGTGTTGATACTATTAATAGATTTGTAATTTGTTAGGGACCGAATTGCAAATCTAAGATAATTTATTATTATAAGTTAGGGTTATGATTCCCAAACGCGACAGACAGAAAAATAGAATATCCATTTCTTAAGGTGGCGAGCATTTAGAAGATTCATACCATATTAAGAATTTGAAATTCAAGAATTATGAATTCAGGTACGTTTTTGCTCTAAAATATATCTCAATTTATCATCATAGAGTTATTGAATTTAGGGTAGGAAGCTGGATAATAGCATGGCCTTTGTGATTACAAAATCTTACAGTTTTCACTCTTTTCTTTGTAGTTTATACTTTGTTTTGCTATGATTAATATTATATTCATAATGGTGTTGCACGATTAGGTTTAATTTGAATGAGATCGCGAGCAGCAATAGCATAACCTAGCTAGCTAGTTAATGTTTTTTTTTATACTCCTATATAATTAATATACCTTTATATATAATTAGTAAGTAGCTAGGGTAGCTGGGGTTTAATTATCTCCTTAATTTTGTCAGCATATATATGCTGCAAAATATAGATTGAGTTGACCTGCCAATTAGAGATCCCTCACTCACATCGATCGTGTTTTTGCACTTCTAGGTACCTCAATTTCATCTGCAGCTTTTCGCCGAATTTTCCACCCTCCATTCTGCATGTATAATCTCTCTCTCTCTCTCTCTCTCTCTCTCAAAATTCGAGAACCCTCCCATTAGATTGTCAGCATGCAACCCTATCCTATAATTTGCTTTAAATTATCTTCTAATTATAAATATATACCATTTACCAATCATATATAATTCATATGTATGTGCCATTATAATGTTACGATATGCCATGCTTTATATAATTTTAACCTAATATAAATATTAATTCATGTTAAAACCCAAAGTAACTAACCATGAAGGTGCATGCGTTTGGTGAGGACACTTGTATAGTTTTGTTATATGATTTGGCATTCCTTTGGTACGATTTTTTTTTATGTAATATAGATTTATTTCAATTAAAATCATGACTTTTGACCATATCTACAATTTTAATATTTTTTTTATTTTTTATTTTCAACAATTAAAATCGTGAACTTTCAAATAGTTGAATCTGTATTGTACCTACTATTAATCCAAGTATAAAAATATCAGCATGGCACACCAGTAATTTATCTGACACCATACTAATTAAGGGTTGGTATTAAATTATCGAGTGTTTTAAATTGCAATTATTTTTTAAATTTTCCGCTGTAGAAGTGTTGTAATTGCTAAACATGAATTAATTAATTACGTGTTAAAATTGCAAACTCAGTCAAGTGTTTGCAATTAACCACCCTAATTATAGAAAGATGTAATATTTAATAACAAGTATAATTCATGTTAGTAACTTCTATCCTTTAATTTGTATGCAAGCCTAAACGTTTAATTAGCCCATACAATCTTACAGAACGGCTTTTGCATTTCTCTTCATTTTAATTCTTCATTGCTATAATGTATCATAATCTTAATTATAATCTGACATTCATAAACGAAAGTTAAAACTAAAATGATAACTCTACTTAAGATTCTTTTAAAATACATTTTCTATTTCTTATTTAATTACTAGTTAATTAACGATATTCGGTTGTGTCATTCCTGGCTTTTAGTAATTAATTAATTTATTTATTGAACTATAATTTAGTTAATTTTAGAATTTCATTTCATCAGAATTATATTTTAAATGATAAATGCCACGTCAATTCATGCTGAAAACCCTCAATTTCCGGTTTTGAGTTTTGACCCAAAATTGTGCACAATTTGTACAAGACAAAAATAGCTAAAAGATTCTTTTATTGGACTAAAAGCTACGGGACAAGTATATATTGTGTAAAAACATAATGCTTTTCCAAAATTTGGACAAAACGTTATAACTTTGAGTACTTTTGAATTTATTACGGGATTAATAACACGTAGCCAATGCCAGTATACATATATACTCTATGGGTATATATGGGACTTCCTATTATATATACCTTGCGTAATATTATTATCAATTACACATGCATACATTTAAAATTTATCACACCGTTCAGACATAGGAATGCGTGACAGAAATATATTTCATTTTTCTTCTCAAAATAAAAATGAAATTTATTGCACCGATATATTAATTAATGACATAATAATATATGTATTTAGCATCAAAATGTCACTAAAATACAAAAAAAAAATGAAATAAATCGCATATTGTCCTTTAATTTGTCCTAAATAGAGTAAAAGGACTATTTTAATGCTATACGAGTCTTCAATTATCATTCTATTTAGCAAAAGTGATAAGATGGAGTACTCTTTCAAATCAAATTAATTTCATTATATTAATTATATCTTTAATTCTTTATCGTGATTGGAAAGATAGATTATTAATTAAGATATATACACTGTTTCGATTTTAATCACCAAACCCATAAGCTAAGTAGCGCGCGGTTGCGAGTTTAGAAAAGAAAACGATGCGTACGTAAAATAAGAATAATATATCGTGACATATACTTTATAAATTTATGAATGAAAATTCTGAGCCAATTAGTAATCAAGAATGATAAATAAGTGATGACTCATTTGAATTTATCTGAAGCCCATACAGGTTCCACTTGCACATGCCAAATGATTGAATCACGCATGGTCGATCGACTCATGATTTTGTTCCAACCCACAACACGACACTTGCATGGTTTAGATATTTTTTCCAAAGATTTTATGCTACTCCATTGTATTTTATCATGAATCGTTGATGTCTACCTTTTTTTATCATATGATCTATCTGGCCTACCTAGTAACTACTATACGTACATATATATATATATATATATTATCTTTAATATTAAGAAATAAGTAAATTTAAGGCACATATATACATATGTAATATAAAATTCCAATGATGATGAAAGTTGGATATAGAATCCCATGATTTGAAGAACCAATTGTATTGTATTGTGTGTAGGAGCAGCAGATCGGATTGACAGTTGAAACCGATCGATGTTTTTAATTCAATTTTGTATACTATATATAGTTAAAAATCAATGTGACGGGATAAATAAACCAGGAATTAGTCCAATCTGACTTGATTGGATAAGCAATTATTTTAAAGTATTTCTAAATTTTTATTTAGCTCACCTAAGCTAGTCTCTTTTATAATTACTTTTATTTTCCATTTTCCTCTGCATGCACTTTAGAGATTAATCTTGGGATGTGAACAAATGTGTCCCCTAAAATTCAACATCCTTTATTGTATTCTATGCATGACTGATTTAGTTCCCGATGCAAAAAAAGGTTGCTAAAAATAATATGTTCATTAGTTATATATATAATACGTTTATCAACAAAAAAATAAATTAAAAAATTATAAAATTTAATTATTAAATAATAATCATAATAATTAATTATTAATTGAAAACTAAAAATAAAATAATAAAAATTAATTATAAACCCTAATTGGTTGGAGTGAACCCTAATAAACAATTGTAAAATTAAACTAAATCTCAAAATAATAAAAATTGAATAAACAATACAAGAAAATTTAAAAGTGCAATATGGAGTGAAACATAGAAAATGCAACATTAAATCTCATGTGCATCACATAGCACATGATATTTTATTTTGTACTTTTAAATTATGTGTTTTTTTTTTCTTTTTTGCATTTTAACTTCAATTTCAACTTTATTTTAATTATACAATTGTAAATTAGAGTTTATCACACTCAATTAGGGTTAAAATTGTCTTTTAGTATTCAATTTTAATTTTCAATTAATAATTCATTATTATGGTTGATTATTTCATAATTATAATTTAGAACTTTGGAACAAAAAATTTGAACCAATTGAATATATATATATATATATATATATATATAGAGAGAGAGAGAGAGATGGGATCATGTGAGAACCACACTCCCCTGTGAGAACCGAGAACCAATCTCAGCCACAGATTGCTCTGATTTAGACGACCAAGATCTGTCCCAATATTGCAAAAAACGCGGTGGCATATTTGTAATATTAGCGAGTTTTTAATGAATCAAGGCTATTTTTGTAATTTAAGAATTATGAATCTCCTTTCATCTGCAATTCGTCTTCTTTCTCAATATCTCCTCATTTTTCTTCCTCGCAGTTACGCACCAGGCCGAGCCGTAGGTATTTCGAGCACATGGGCGCCACTGCAGCGGGAGAGAAAGAGTGGCGGCCGGTGGTTGCGGAGGTACTATCCGAATGTGTTCTAGTCGCGGCGCTTCTGGTTCTCGTATAGACTCAACGTCGTTGGGGAGGAGACGCGGCGGCCGCGGCGGAGGAGGAGGAGGAGAAGCCCGATGGTGACCCCATCATTGAGCTGCTGTTGGGAGTGGTGGTGGTGGTGATGGTGAAACTATTCATCTCAGTGCTTGATGATCACATTTCTTAAGTTATCGGATTCATCACAATTCACAAGTGTGTGTGTGTGTGTGCGTGTGTGTGTGTGTGTGTGTGTGTGTGAGAGAGAGAGAGAGAGAGAGAGAGAGAGAGAGAGAGAGAGAGAGGAGAGGATGTGAAATGACTGAGCTTGTATAGCTAGGATTCAAGAAAAGAACGGAAGAAAAATTAATGATTGATCATGAAGCTAACTAGGATTTTGTTATTTTTCATGAAAGTTGCAGTAGAAGAGAGATATGGAAATATGGGGAATTAAGAATATAGAGGGCAAAAGGGTGGGATTGGGTGTTTTATTTTTAGCACCGTTGTAACTTATTTTAGCACTACTGTGAACTATTTTAGCACTGCAATGTACTTTAGCACTACTGTGGTCTATTTTAGCACTGTTGTAACCTATTTTAGCACTACTGTGAACTATTTTAGCACTTAGGTTGACGAAGCTAATTAAGCTGTTATTTTGAATTTTTCACTATCAGTATTTTAGCACTACTGTGAACTATTTTAGCATTGTTTTAACCTAGTTTAGCACTACTGTGAATCATCAAACTTCATTTGGTTCAATTGAGTTTTAAAATTTTATGTTATGTTAGTATTATATCTTCAAATGACATGACAATGTACTTAAAAAAATAAGTGTATCCCTGAACTTCATATATTATCTCTATGTTTACAAAACGGGATGCTAAATATCCAATCATTTGTATCCATCTTTTATTTTAGTTTAATAATAATAATAATAATAAAGCAATTAATGGCCAACTTAAAGCTAAACTCTTGTTAATTAGTCCTATAGGGGGTGGGGTTAATGGTCTCAAGATTTCAGAGGTCACATCCTCAAATTCTAATTGCAAGGCACAACTACTAATTACTACTAATCATTAAAGGCATTAATAGTATATTATTATTATTATTATTATTATTATTAAACTAAAATAAAAGATGGAGAGTGAATTTTATATTTTTGAACTTATGAGTTATTTTTTTAAATGTACTTGGAGTTTATGAAATGTAGGTATTTTGATCTAAGTACATATATTTCTGAAATATATATATATAGTGTTCTATTTTCTTTTCTTTTCGTTTTAATATTTCTAGCAGGTGTGTAACATGAGTGCTAAATAAGGAAACGTAAGTGCTAAAGAACAAACCATCAGTGCTAAAATTCAAACTTTCAGTGCTAAAGTAGAATTTGAAATATAGGATTCAAATTCTAGTGCTAAAAATTTAATGTCAAGTGCTAAAAAATGATTTGTAAGTGCTAAGAGATTTAATGCCATATATTTCATAGAGTTTAGATCCAAAACCATTCAAACTTCTTTTTATTTTTTTATTATTGTTGGTATTTTTTTCCCACAAATAGTTTAGATCCATCATTTCAACTTTTGAATATATATGTCCGGAGAAATGTGACATATACATTAATACAACGAAATGTGCAGTGCTAAATAAGGAAACGTAAGTGCTAAAGTATGAACCATTAGTGCTAAAGTATGAACCATTAGTGCTAAAGTAGAATTTCAAATCTATAATTCAAATACTAGCGCTAAAAAAGGAATGACAAGTGCTAAAAAAGGATTTGTAAGTGCTAAAATAGTTGAAACTCGAAATTTAAAATGATTATGCAACTAGTGCTAAAGAAGAAAATGCAAGTGCTAAAATCTCAATTACTAGTACTTATATTAAAATAAAGAAACTTTTTATTTTAACTTAATTACAGCATCACATCACTTTCATGGTAAATTTTCTTATAAGCAAAAAAAAATGAACAAATGGTTAGTATATATTTCAGCATCAAACATGACTTGGTAGTCGGCACGCTCATAAATCACAATATATATTTATTGACTCTGCTCTTTATCAAGTTGGAAGATAAGACATTATATATGCAAGTTGAAAATGTAATACATAATTTGAAAAATATATGCTAAAATAAGTGATGACAGTGCTAAAATAGGGAATGACAGTGCTAAAATCATAAATTGAAAAATATACGCGAAAATGACATTTACAATGTTAAATTCTAAACTACAGTGCTAAAAACGGAAGATCATGAAGTATTATTTATCTTAGCTATACAAGCTCGTAATTGGGATTCTAAATTTTAGTATATAACTTTAGCATATATGTTTTAGCACTGTATGTTTAGAATTTCAACATATATGCTAAAGTAGAAACTATTAGTGCTAAAAAAGAAACTACCAGTACTAAAATACGGAATACCAATGCTAAAATAGAAAACACTAGTGCTAAAATATCAAATATCAATGCTAAAAATATCAAATAAAGAAAGTAGAAACCATACATGCTAAAGTACATACTACAAGTGCTAAAATACGGAATTTTAGTGCTAAAATATAAAATACTAGTGCTAAAATATTAAATATCAATACTAAAGTCTAAAACTATTGCTCTAATTCTAATACAATAAATCTACAATCAAATCACAAATTACATAATTTATAAAATTAATACATAGCCGTAAATTTTATATTAAAAAAATATTTATAAACAATTCATAATTGAATAAAAAACAAAACTATGCTGCTTTCATATTTGACTCTTCTTCTTTGATCATCCATGTTTACCAGCTTGCTATCAACAACATCAATCACAGAGTTGGGAAATGATTTTTGCATCCATTTCCTCAAGCTCAAATCTCCAGAAAACATCTCGTCTATTGGCCTTCTCCTCGAAAACATTTCCATCAACAAAATCACATAGCTGTAAACATCCACCATGGTTGATACCAAACCTTCCGACCCATACTCTGCAGAATTGATGTATTAGATCAAATATATGCTCCATACAATAGACTAGCTAATTGCTTGAATGAAATTCCAGCAAATGTTAAATATAAACATCCATCATGGTTGATACCATACCTTCCGATCCATACTCTACACAGTTGATATATTAGAACAAAATAAAATAACAAAATCTGCTGGAATAAGAGTCATGCTAAAATAAGTCATGACAATGCTAAAAAAGACCATGACAGTGCTAAAATAAGTCATGACAGTGCTAAAATAGGAAATGGCAGTGCTAAAACCCTAAATTGAAAAATATACGCGTGAATCACATATACATTGAATTTTCCGATTTTACCCTCGCCGAGTTTCAGGGGCAGCGAAGTTCGGAGTTATTACAATTATGCCACCGCGTTTTTTTAATTTTTGAACAGATCTTGGCCGTCCAAATAGGCGAGATCTATGGTTGAGATTGGTTCTCGGTTCTCACATGGGGTATGGTTCCTTCTGGAACCCAACCCTATATATATATATATATATATATATATATATATATATATGCGCGTGTGATCAAAGTAGTTAAAAGTTAAAATTGAAGTAAAATAAATAGACGTGACCGATTTAGCCTCTGAATTATAGCCTTGATTCTTCATAAAATATTCTACTCAACCTGCATAAAATAAATAGAATAAAAAACCCACAAACCGGCCTCTATCTAAAGGGATGAGATCCACTATTGTATTTTTTTGTGTTGCATTTGTCATTGTAAATTTGATATTTTTAGTTATTTTTTGCATTTTTTTATTTTAATTTTTTTTGTGATTTAACTTAACTTTACGTTTATTATTTAGGGTTCATCTTACCTAAGGTGTATTATAATTTTTAGTATTTAATATTCAATTTAGTTATTAATTAATGATTTGAAAAATTAAATATTAAAAAATTATAATAGTTCTAATTAGATAGGATGATCCCTAAATAAGCATAAAATTAAACTGAAACACAATAAACTAAAATCAAAGGGGAAAAATGAAAAGTAAAAAATTGAGTATAGAATAGAAAATGTAAAGTAGACAATTTCGTGTGTCATCTAACACCGTATAAGATGTTTGGTTACATTTCATATATGTTTCTTTATTATTAATATATATTTTACATGTCATTATAAACGTATATAAGGAACACATGACATCCAATTATAAATGTAACTAATTATAAATCTAACAAACAACGCATTGATAGATTTCTTCTAAAACTATCAAGATGATGACCACGTTTGTTGATCATGCACATTACATACGTGGCGCGCGGCACACTAAATTAGAGATGACATTCGAGAGAGAGAGAGAGAGAGACTTGAAGTACTTGTGTTTAAATCTAAGTTGAACTAGCACGTACGTATCCTAATTCCTAACTAACAAACATAATGGAAGGAAGATGAAGGAAGAGGAAAAGGAAAATACTAACTATTAAAAAAACTAAATCATCCGATCCAATCCAATATTCGAGCCCACAATTTGGTTGCCCAGATGCAATAATGGTGTACGTACGTTGATGAAAAAGGTACAAGAAATCGAAAACTTCTCTCTCCTTGCAATCCACATTTTGTCAGTACTGTTTTGGGATTAATGTTTGTTTCTCCTTCACTTGGAGCGGCGTGCGATCAACACTACTTCAACATATTAAAAAACACACACACACATACACAAACAAAATAAATCAACCTTCATTAATTTCAAATAAGTTAATGTCGCCTTCTACCTCCGGCATCCTCTTCATTGTGCTGCCCCTGCGATGTCGTCGAATTGCCACCGCTTCCCTCCATGTTCATGGTTGCGCCGCCGGTAACCGGTGCGCCAATGCATGTGTAGTAGTTGTTTCCATTCCCGTAGCATGAATTGGGAAGGACGTGGCCGACGTAGTAGTCGTTGGGAGGCGGCGCAGGCGGGTATTGGGAAGGAATTGGGAGTAGCTGCGGAGGAGAAGGGAAGGCGTAGGGCACCGGTTGCGGCGGCGGAGTGGGGAACATTCTAGAAGGGTACATGGATCTGAAGGGCAATGCTGCAGCTTCATCCATGTTGTTGCTTGCTTGCTGATTATTATACCCCTGTGAAATCGGTTGCCCACTGCTACATATATTGCAACAGAACATACATCAAATCATCAGTTAACTTACTCGAGATCATCACAAAATAAAGAAATAATCTCTCTCTCTCTCTCTCTCTCTCTCTCTCTCTCTCTCACACACACACACACACACATACACACACACACACAGAGACATACAGAGAGTAAATATTAATCTTGAAATCCAAGTGTGATCAAACTAATTTTGAAATTATACTATACCTTGAAACGTAACCTAGGTGAGTAGGACCTAAATCGTTGCTCAAAACAAGCTGACGAGCCTTGTTCAATGTTTCTGTTTCCCTCTCTGAAAATGAATACAGAAACATTCATCCATTCAAATTAATGAAAGTCAAGAAAAATAAACAAAATAATAAATGTTTTTGACAAGACAGAAGTTAAAATACAAGAAATTAAAACTAAATTATTGGCGGAGTGTTCTAGAGCAGATAGATGTAACCAACTTTGCTATACTAAAATTAATGTACACTTCAAATTTTATTAATTTTTATTTTTTTCCTTTGATGGACTATGTATATAAATATTAATAACATGCGCGCAGTTTAATTTAGTTTTGAAAGAACAAAAAAAAAAAAAAAAAAAAAAAATTGCCTTGGCGGTGGCGGTTCATGTGTCCCCCAAGGGCTTGAGATTTGCAGAACTTGAGGGAACAAAACCTGCATTCATAGACCTTCCCGGCTTCATCTTTTTCCTCCTTTGCGCCGCTTTTCTTTTTCCTGTAGTCTCCTGCACATTTACCAATTTAAGCAATTTCCATGACACTATTTAACTTTAATCTATATATGTATGTATATGTATGTATCTATTCCAACCCTAATTTCCCCGGCCTATTCGCCATTGGATATTCTTTTTCTTTCACTTTTTTGTCATTTTATTGTCTAGGGTTTCTATTTCCCACAGCTAGCTAAATCAAACAAACTAATCTGTTCGTTCAATTAAGCTGAATATTAATGTAAATCTTTGGAAATTAAAGAAACCATAAGTACTAATATGCATACAAGTTCATAAAATAGACTTTTTCTAACAAATTACAATATATATATTTAGAAATTAGTGATGAAAATGTTTACTTTAATTATAAGTGAAGTATTAATGTACCAGGAGATGAAGAGGTGTCGCCGGAGGCCTGTTTACCGTCTCTCGAATAATCCTCAGGTAAATTATTGAGGTCTAATGAATTTGCCTCTGATCTCCTGAAATTAAAAAACAAGGGCAAAATTAATGGAAAGGGGAGAGAGAGAGAGAGAGAGAGAGAGAGAGAGAGAGAGAGAGAGAGAGAGAGCTAGAAAGGGGGGAGATAGCTAGGTTAAAGAAAAGTTAAATTAAATGAAGATCATCAATTAACGAGGGATAAAGGGGTTTGTTAATTTAGTTTCTGTGGGGTGAGGTCTACATACATGGGAACCGACAGAGAAAGACAGAAGAAAAAGAAAGATGAAATTAATTTGAGGTGGGTTAAATCTTTCAGATGGGAAGAGAAGTAGAGCTTTAGAAAATATTAGGACTTTGAGTTAAGGGAGTGAGATGTGGAGGACTAGTTGAGTGATGGTGAAGAAAGTGGGCTTGAAAGTTTTCTATCAGTTTCTTCTGCCACCATCTCTGGAGACATCTCTCTCTCTCTCTCTCTCTCTAGAATTGAAAGAACAATAAAGAGACAGAGGGTCTCGTGACTTTTAAAAAGGAGAGAGAGAGGGAGAGGGAGAGAGAGAGAGAGAGAGAGAGAGAGAGTGAGTGTGTGTGTGTGTGTGTGTGAGGGTTTGTGGGTGCAGGTGCATGGTAGTGTCACTTGGTCTGTATTGAGAGAGGGAGAGAGAATGAGAGGGACGTTGCCTTGTTTCATTGGCTCAGCTAAGGTAGCTAGGTTTATTGCCCTAGACATAGTAGTCTGCATGCACAACGCCAAAGACAATGATAAACTCGAACACATATATATAAGCACTCTCATTTTATTGTGTGTATATATATAAGTATACACGCACACTAAGTAATAATATCAACATTAGATAAATATATGAAATACTAATACATAATCTAAATTGGACAGTGTATACAATATTCATTTTTCTTGTTAGATTCGATAGTATACATATATTATTATTATTATTATTATTATTATTATTATTATTATTATTATTATTATTTTTACTCACACACCCGACTTGGTAGTATTGAGGAGTATACGTATATATTTTATGTCATATATATAGTTGATATATATGTGCCTATCTAGCTAGCTAGTATTCTATTAGATGTTTCATATATTGTTTTAGATGAGTTATCTCACACGTATTTTTGTACGTACGTGTTAGGATTTGTCTTCATCTATATAATTAAGGTATACCATCTTAATTTATTAATTAATAAAACAGTTTGTAGGGTTTTATCATAAATTGAAGCTTAATTTTAAGTTGAGGGAATCGGCTTAGGACATGGCGCAATATACCCGAAGGAGGTGTGAAGACAAAGGTATTTTGGTGGTGGAGGTATGCTCCATTTTATGCTAAAAGAAAGAGAATAGTGGAGATTATAATTCATAAGTGTAGAGCATGTGGGTTTGTACTGTTCAACTGTTTCAATCAAGTTAATTAGTACTTGGCAATCCCACAACAGATCTTATGTTTCTTCATTTTCCACTAATCAATCATTGTTTCAAATCAATCAACCACAATATAATATATCCTTCTTTCATAAATACCATCACTCCTAGGTTTTCTTATGTTTCCCTTTCAATATAATTACACGACAAGTAAAATTAGTACTCGGTCATGTCAGGATTTTTATATAGTGACTAATTGAGAACTATAATTATAAAAATTTAACTTTATTAAATTTAAAAATCAAACAAACCCAATCAAAATATATTGAATTGATTTTTTTTTTATGCTAAGGGTAATCCACAGTTGTCTACCCTTTCAATGCACCTACCACATGCATGCACATAATTAACATATAAACCACATTTGAAAATTTTGAAGCTGATGAGATTTGAATCCAAGACTTTCAGTTTCAATCCTCCACCAGAACCATCCCAAAGGATAAATAATTAATGAAGCTAGCTTTATTGAATCTAATAGGTTTAGCTTAGATGATATATATATATATATATATATATATATATATATATATATATATATATATATATATATATATATATATATATATATATATATATATATATATATATATATAGGATCAAGTGAGAACTAGACATCCATGTGAGAACTGAGAATCGATCTCAGCCACAGATTGCTCTGATTTGGACGGCCAAGATCTGTCCCAAAATTAAAAAAATCGCGGTGGCATTATTGTAATATCAGCGATTTTTTAATGAACCAAGGGCATTTTTGTAATTTATTAATTCTGTTTTATTTGGAATGAATGTATTTCGGTCTGCAATTCGTTTTCAATTCGAAATCTCTTTCCTTGTATATATCAAATTTCTTTGTTCTTATATAATCGAAATTTTAGTCGATTCTCTTCGAATTTTATTCAACTGAATCGGTGTTCACGTGAATTTTTGCTTGAGTTTGTGTTATTCACTGTTATTTGATGAAGATGCCGGGTAAAAAAAAAATTTCTGTAATTTTGTTGTGATTTTTTTATATGTTTGTTTGACAAGGTTTACGAAGCTTATTTTGAATTTTTGACGATCAACATGTGTTTTTAGGGCTGTGTATTGTGTGATTTGATTTTCTGTATATATATAGAGTTATTAGCATCACAATACGAATTATTAGCATTGTGAATTTAGTTTCTATCATTGTAAAAATGATTGAGTATCATAAGAGTATCTTATTAATAGAGTATTTGTACGATGAATGCAGAATTTGGAATAACAAATGAGTATTATAAATAATATTTTCTTAACATGTAGTTTTGCACTACTATGAACTTTTTTAGCATTTTGTAACATATTTTAGCACTACTGTGAACTATATTAGCACTTCTTTTAGGTTGACGAAGCTTACTAAGCTATTATTTTGAATTCTTGACGATGAGCATGTGTGTTTAATGCTTCATATTGTGTGTTTTCATTTTCTGTATATTTGTATATTTATTAGCATCACAATATGAATTATTAGCCATGCAAAAAGTAAATTTTGGTCAGACATTTGCTATACGAAATGAAGTCATACTGTTTATTAACATCTTATTATTTGTATGTTGTTATGAGAACAATATGTAAATATAATTGTCATGTGTTCATTTTTTTATTTCTGTCTTGTACTTTAGCACTGATGTGAACTATTTTAGCACTTTTGTAACCTAGTTTAGCACTACTGTGTTTTTAAGATTGTATATTGTGTGTTTTGATTTTCTGTATATATCTGTAGATTTATTAGCATGACAATATGAATTATTAGCCATGCAGAAAATAAATTTTGGTCAGACAGTTACTATATGAAGTCAAGTCATACTGTTTATTAAAATTTTATTATTTGTATGTTGCTATGAGAACAATCTGTAAATATAATTGTCATGTGTGTTCATTTTATGTTTTTTGTCTTGCAGTTTAAATCATGTATAGAGGAATATACATATTATGCTTAAGAAATCATTTTCTTTCCCATGTGGATAAATGAGAATTTATCCAAATAATCAGTTTAAATTATATCATTGACTTAACATGTACTTTAGCATTACTGTGAATTATTTTAGCACTGTTGTAACCTATTTTAGCACTACTGTGAACTATTTTAGTACTGTTGTAAGCTAGTTTAGCAGCACTGTGAATTTTTATATCATGATCTTAGAATATGTTATAAATGTGCAGATTGTGCTTCTTCCAATTTGGAGATTTCACCCATGTTTTCTGAATTTTAGACACCTGAATGTGAACCATCTTTGAAGCCTGCATTGGGCAAGACTTTCCCTACTTTAGATGATGGTATAATATTTTACAAGGTGTATGCATCATCGTGTGGATTTGATACTCGTCTGTCTACTACAAAGAGGTCTAAAGATGGTACTATAATTTGGAAGTATGTTCTGTGTAGCTGTGAGGGAGTTAAGAACACATCTGTTGATTTTGGTGAATCTTCAAAGAAAAAGAGACGTCGTGTGTCGAAGAGAAATTGTTGTATGGCTAGGATTGGTTTGAAGTATATTGGTTGTGATGGATACAGTGTTGGATTATTTGAAGAAAGACATACACATTCTCTTGTTAGGGATACACACAGAGAGTTTATGAATCTGAATAGGAATATAGATCCTTCACATCAAATGTTTATTTTAAACTGTGCAAGGGTAAACATTGGACCTGTGACAACATTTAGATTATTTAAAGAAGTTGTTGGTGGATATTCAAATATAGGTTGTACAGCAGTTGATTTCAAAAACTTCAGTCGAGATCTCAAGGCGTATGTTGTGGGTGTAGATGTGCAAATGATGTTGGATAAAATGTTCAAAAGGCATGAACTCTGCTCTGCTTTCACATTTGATTATGAAGTTATCAAGGATGATCAGTTGAGGTGTGTGTTTTGGGCTGATCCTATATCAAGAAGGAGCTTTTCTCTATTCGGGGATGTTGTGTCGTTTGATGCAACATATAGGACTAACAGGTTAGTGTGCTATATTGTTTAGACTTGTTGTTCTATTAGTTTTAGCATTCTGGTGGTTTAGCACTGGTATTTTTCTATTTAGCACTTGCACTTTCTTTTTTAGCACTTGTAGTGTATATTTTAGCACTTACATTTCCTTTTTTAGCACTGTTACCTAATGTTTGAATATTTTTTAGGTGATAGTGTTATCATTTGTAATCTTTTATATACAATGATAAAGATATGATAATAACAGAGGTTTGTGAATTTTTATACTGTTGCAGGTATTCAATGATTTTTGCACCCTTCACCGGGAAGGACAATCACGGGAAGCTTGTGACCTTTGATGCTGCTTTAATATCGGGTGAGGATGTTGAATCTTATTCATGGGTTCTTCAGAAATTCAAGGACTGTATGATTGATTCTCCTAGCCTAATAATCACTGATCAGGATCTTGGATTGAAGGTTGCTGTAAGACAGGTACTTCCCGATACCGGACATCGATTGTGTATGTGGCATATTATGTTTAAAGTTCCAGATAAGTTGCCTGCGCATATCAGAAAGAACGAGACATTCAGAAAGAGGTTACATAGTATTGTTTGGTCTAATTGTATAAACATCACAGATTTTGAGTTGATATGGAAGGAAATTATGGTTGAATTTGGATTGGCAGACGATAGTTGGTTCAAGTTATTGTATGATATTCATAAAGATTAGGTGCTTGCATATTTTAAGAATTTACCGATGAGTGGGCTGTGTAGGACTACCTCAATTTCAGAGAGTGTGAACAGTTTTTATTCGAGGTTTCTTAGATCAAAGTTAAACCTTGTTGAGTTTCTGATGAACTTTGATAGCGCACTTGATACTCAGCGACATGCACATACCTACTTGGATAGTGTTGATGAGTCGTCAATTCCTCAGTTGAAGACCCCATTCACATTTGAGAAACATGATGCCACTGTTTCTACTAGGAATAAATTCTATGAGGTTCAGAAGGAGATTGAAGATGCATGTTATGTCTGTCGTGTTTGTAATATTTCAGAAAACGATTCAGTTACGATGCTAGAAGTGAAGAATGGTTTTGGTGCTACAAATAAGATTGTTCACAACAAGGTTGAGGATTCCACTATATGCGGCTGTTTGAAATTTGTGAGAGATGAGATCTTGTGCTGCCACATATTCACTCTATTCAAAGATTTGAAATTGGAGTCGATACTTCCTAAATACGACGTGTTTCGTTGGATAAAGTCTTCACTCATTAATGAAGCAGGTGCATTGTTGGGTGATTGGTTTTTTTATTGGAGGAGAACAAAATTGTTACGAACCAATTAATTTCTGAGTTTTATGCATGTCTTTCTGTTGCTGAAGGTGACACTGCAAAGATGTCTCTGTTGTTGCAAAGTTTACGCGAGTTAAGGAAGGGGTTTTCATTTGGTGATATTGAAGACGATACTATGTCAAAGAAGAGTAGAATATTTTCTGATTTTTATGGATTGTGTGCACCTAGTGAAGTTGAGGTGCATCCACCTGAGCTTGTGAAGACAAAAGACAGTGCAAGTCGTATAAAATCAAAAGAAGAGGCGAGAGCTGAACGCGCAAAGAAACCTTTAAGGACCTGCAAGAAATGTGGGAAGAAAGCCAATCATGATTCTAGGAATTGTGGGAAGAAGTAGATACATTTTATTTTATTTTTTGTACTTATTTTTATACTGATTTTTTTTATTAATGATAGCAATATTCTTTCTTGTAATGCTAAATAGGTTTAGATGGTGTTTCATTTTTTGAATTGCTAATAAAGGTTTTAATATTTCTAGCAGATGTGTAACATCAGTGCTAAACAAGGAAACGTAAGTGCTAAAGACAAACCATCAGTGCTAAAATTCAAACTTTCAGTGCTAAAGTAGAATTTGAAATCTAGGATTCAAATGCTAGTGCTAAAAATTTAATGTCAAGTGCTAAAAAAGGATTTGTAGGTGCTAAAATTTTTAATGCTTTTTAAATTTTAGATTCCACAATATTAGGTTGTACCAAAATATTTTCATTTGTTTTCCTTATAAGTCATTGTGCCATATATTTCATAGAGTTGGCTCTTTCACCTCTTTTCCTTTTTTCATATGTTTGCTCCAAAACCATTCAAACTTCTTTTTATTTTTTCATTATTGTTGGTATTTTTTCCCACAAATAGTTTAGATCCATCATTTCAACTTTTGAATGTATATGTCCGGAGAAATGTGACATATACATTAATACAATGAAACTTTCAGTGCTAAACAAGGAAACGTAAGTATTAAAGTATGAACCATTAGTGCTAAAGTAGAATTTCAAATCTATAATTCAAATACTAGCGCTAAAAAAGGAATGGCAAGTGCTAAAAAAGGATTTGTAAGTGCTAAAATAGTTGAAACTCAGAATTTGAAATGATTATGCAACTAGTGCTAAAAAAGAAAATGCAAGTGCTAAAACCTCAATTACCAGTACTTATACTAAAATATTGACAAGAATAAGAAATTGTGTAAGTTACTACAAACTATTCATCCACTTATACTATATACTATCAAAACATAAATATTGTATCATTAATACATAAATATTCATCCACTTATACTATATACTATCAAAACACAAAATATTCATCTACTTATACTATATACTATCAAAACATAAATATTGTATCCACTTATGCAACAAGTTAGTTCATTGTTTTCATTTTTGTGGGGTCTACCACAATTTCCCCATGGTTAGATGATTGTCTGTAGAATAGATTTGCAGCTTTCACATGTTCATCCTTCACTATGTTACTGTCTGCAGTTATGATTGCAGCACAGTATTTTGCTCTAAAAAATTTCATCTGTTTTTCATTTCCTTTCTTCAGACCAATGCTCCATGTTTTCACACCACCGCCTCTGTACGTCTTCATGTGCCTCATGACGTAGACGCCATAATCATACTTGTTCTCTGTATCTCTCCATGGCATCTTCATCCTGGTAGTTCGATGTTTTTCCTTCAATGCATTTGATTTCGTTTCAAGCCCAGATCTTGCAAGGAACTCAGCAAAGAAGTTTACCTGCATATGTTTTTAAAAATTAATTTTTTTAATTGCTATAGATAGTGAGAAAAAATAATTGGTGACAAATTCATATATTACCAGGGTTTCTGGAATGTCGCCGTACTTTATCTTAATTTCATCCTTTTCACTATCCTTTGCACTTCAATTGTCAATAATCTCAACATTGAAGTTACCCACATCAATGGATATAAAGAAGAAGTGGCTTGAATAGCAGATAGGAAAGAAAAACTGCACATAGAGTTAGTTAACATGGGTTGTCAATATGAGATGACAGTGCTAAAACACAAAACTATAGTGCTAAAAGTAAGAAAATGTGCAGATAAATCACAGATGGACAAAAGTGTAAAGGGGTGTAAATAATGTCAAGATGAGTAAAAATAATTTGCATACCAGATCAACATTGCTTAAAGATACCCATGGGCAGCATTCGATCTCAAATTTTATTTTATCAATGAAAGAAGCACATCTTTTGGAAGTATCCCAGGCAGATGGTGCATCAACTACAGTGAAGCTCTGCTAGAAGAACAATTTTTAATTATATTGAGTGCACTTTAAGAACTTTATATGGAGTTCTTCTCAAGTATACACTTACGCAAGGCTGTGTGGTGTAGAAAAATCTTAGTTTAGAGAATGGGTCTCGCATTCTTTCATTATGATTCAGTACGGTGCTCTAAACATCCAGAACAGGTGAACTGATGTATTCATTTGCAGCCATCGTCCTCACATTAATCCATGCAAGGTTGACTCGTTTGTCATTATACAAGACTTGTTCACTGATAATTCAATTCAATATAAATAGAAAGGCAGTTATGTACCAGTATACAATATGATTTCTTATGAAGTATTTTTGCATAGCATAAGTTACATACCTGCTTTCTGAATCATTCTGCATAACCCAGAAGAATATCTCTTGTTCCTGCCTGTCAAGTACTTCCTTTGTATCAACAAATCTGATTCTGTGTGGTGACATCAGCTTCTCCATTGGCTTCTTCTGCTCTTTGGTTCTTGTCTCCATCCGGGTAGGTAGAGCCTGTATTATGTGTTTTGAAAAAATAACATTTAATAATTTTTACTTATTTTTCTTGTAAAGTGTGATAAAGATGATGAATGTTACTTCAATAGCTATATGTGACACCTCAGCGTTATCTGGAACATTTGTTGGATTTGATGCCCCATCACCCTCATCGGGCTTTGATTTCTTTGAACTGAGATGCTGCATCTCTATCTACAATTAGTTTTTTATGTGTATTAGAAACATAAATATAAGTCATGACAGTGTTAAAACAATCCATGAGAATGCTAAAATAATCCAGGAGAATGCTAAAATTAGTCATGAGAGTGCTAAAATAAAACATGAGAGTGCTAAACTAAATCATGAGAGTGCTAAAATAAAACATGAGAGTGCTAAACTAAATAATGAGAGTGCTAAAATAATGACAATATTTTTTCCATACCTGGTTCATTGCATCCTCCAGGATTTCAGCATCAAATGTTTCAGTTTGAGCTTGTTCCTTATCCAACACATTCCCTTGAGAAATTTCATGTGTAACCTTCAGTACCGCAGCCCATGCATCACTTAGACCAAGACTGAATATTGGACCTTCATCAGCATATATCTTCTCAAGCTCTGCATGCTTTGCCAGAGCCCTCTCAATCTCCTCAATTGCTGCTATCCTTGCTGGATCACTCCAGAACTCATCATCGTCCGGTGTTGCTTGTGGTTGGGTCTGAGTCTGTGATGCCTGTGACATCGGACTCGGCTGTTTCTTGATCAAGAGCTGTTGCGCTGTTTCATATGACTTCTTGAAGAAGAGGTTGTCCATCATATATTGTGGCACTCCCTCTATTGTTTTCATCAATGTGGACATTACTTCTGCCATTCGCTTGGAGTCATCGATCAGCTTTTGAGCATATTCCTGTACAGGATCATTAGCTGTTAGTAGGGTAGGATTGTTGGATTGTGCACTGAGATTGGTCTCAAGATAAGCATCCACAGCATGTGCAGCTTCACCTTTCTCAGGACCAGCCTCCAAACGAATGATGTTGTGCTCAGCCTTTCTTCCAGAATCTTCTTCTACATACGGGCCATAAATGTGGCCTCCTCCAAAATCACCTGATTTTAATTTTAACTGTTGTCTTTTGAGCAGAAGCTTGTGTGTCCAGCCTTTGAATGGTAGAATTGATCGTTCAACTCTTCTGTTATAGGACACTACTTTGTCCATATAAAACATCTGTGGGGTGGAAAATGTAATGCACGTTAGCATGAGAATGCAAATCGAAAGTTTATTTTAATAATGTACTCTAATTGCTAAACTAACCATTAAGAATAGGATTGGTCCATTGTAGCCTTTATCTCTCTTCTTTCTCCAAAGCAGTGCCTTCTACACCAGACACCTGATAGTGTACTCACACCAATTGTACTCACATATATTGTCAACATCATCGAAGATGTATACCAGCTGTGGATGTACATATCCATTTCCCGTGGATTCAATAAGGCTATTTGTAAGCAGAACCATAAAATGTACCTTGAACCATTTTCCACCGGCTTTATCTTCCTCCATTTTTTCTGAAACATCAATGTGACGGATTCTGTGTTCATTTCTGGCAAATTTCTCTTGCCATTGCTTTGTCAGATTGCATCTTTCATATCTATGTTTCTTGTCTACACGCATAGCCCTGCTTGGAAACCCCATGATCAATGATACATCATTTTCATCTATGTGCAACCGTCGATCTCTCTGGAGGATCAACTCACAGCTTTGAGGATCAAAGTTGCTAACCAGCCAGTGGCTCAGTACTTGAGGCACTTTCTTTATACTCAATTGCAGAATGCTCCCAAAGCCAAGTGATTCAACAGCACTCTTCTGCTCAGCTGTGAATTTTTTTATTGCATCATATAGGATGCGTGGTGTTGTTCTGCTTTTAAAGGCTGGAAGATCTCCCTGTTTAGATTTTACTGCTGGACTTTTTGATTCAGAACCACTTGTGGCTTCAGCATCTGACTCTGGTGTAGCATTTATCCTTTCAAGTAATGTTAATGCTAATGTTCTTGATCGAGATTTGAGAGCATTGACATCATGTTTATTCTTTGATCTCATCTCCTTAGTTATTGATATATTAATATCCTCTGTGGATCTTCTGTTTTTGCTGGTACCTATATATATGTATAGTTTTGTTAATACTATTATTTTGTGTATATGTTTGCAAACTACTGATGTTAAAAAATAGAACTCATTGATGCTAATTGTGTAGAAAACTAGTGCTAAAATGAAAAATTAAGATCTATATTAACATTGGAAGGAGAACATGTTACAGTTCGTTTAATTAACATTATATTATCATTATAACTAAAACAGAGCATGGAAGCATTTTATTATTATCATTATAAAGATAAGAAGTCTTGTGCTAAGAGTAGATCTCCTTGATGTTATTTCCTAATATGTCAGTAACACTATCATTAATTCATTCTCTAATATAGTGATGCTACATGTGAACACAGAAATCATTTACGATATTAATGTTTATATCATTAAAAGGAAATCATGACATGGAACATAGTTTGCACAATTCCTATGCATTCCAAATATTTTATTTCGTATGCATGTGATTATTTTCAGTAAACGATAACAATTTTCATATATTTAGATTTTGTAAGTGTTTATTTCGTGATATATGAAATTTTATCAGGGTTTCGTGATTATGTAGACTTTCTGCAATTTTTTTTTTGTTAGAACGAAAATGAAACACACATTACTTTATTTTTATGATGATGGAAGAAGAATGTATTGCATACCTTGTTCGCTCTCCATCTCTTCAGTTTTTCTCTTCTTTGTTGAAGAGTCGCTTCGACTCTGATTGTTTTTCTTCTTCCGTTTGTAAAAATTTTTATGAGTTTTTACCATCTCAATGCCTTGTGATTTTTCCATATTGATGTTTGTGTTTTAAGTTTTTGAATCTAATCGCTCGTAAAACCCTATTCGCTTCTGTGTTTGTTTGAAGTTTTTGAATGAAAAGTGTTTGCGCGTGTGTGTGTGTGTGTGTTTTGCAGAAGTTGAATAGATGGCGGGTTTTTACCTTTTTTTCGGAGTGGGTTTTATTATTATTGTTTTCTTTTTTTATTATCAGTTTTTCTTTTTTTTTTATTTGGAAAAAAAAGATTTTTGTATTTTCTATAGGTTATACTTTAGCATTGATATTTCATATTTTAGCACTGGTAGATTTTATTTTAGCACTACTAGTTTGTAGTTTAGCACTAGTAGATTCTATTTTATCCGCATGTGTGGAAGTTTTTATACTTTGTTTATTTGGAAAAAAAATTCTGTATTTTCTTCAAATATATAGTGTCGATAAATAAATACAAAATTTACAGTTATATATTAAAATTTTAAATTGTGTAATTGGGATTTATGTTAGCATTATTTGTCTTAACATTAGAATGATTTTTTATATTTTAGGATTGATATTTTAGCACTGGTGGGTTCTACTTTAGCAGTGTGTGTGGATTTTTTAGCAGTTGCGGTTTTGATTTGTATGAGAATTGAGAAAAGTGAATTTGGACTTTAATGTGTACAACCAAGATATAGAATGAAATGTATAGTTTTAATTTTAGCATGTTACTCAAAATTTTAGCATATAAAGCTCTGAAACTTTGACTATGCTATCATGGTTTACAGTTATATATTAAAATTTTTAATTGTTTAATTGTGATTGATGCTAGCATTATTTTTCTTAGCATTAGAATGATTGTTTATATTTTAAGATTGATATTTGCTTGTTTAGCACTGTTAGTTTATTTTTTAGCACTGGTGTGTTCTACTTTAGCAGTGTGTGTAGAAGTTTTAGCCTCCGCTAGTTTTTATTTTAGCATTGTTACTCACAATTTTAGCATACAAAACTCTGAAACTTTTGACATAAAATTTCAAATAATTATACTAATCTATAAACATTGCCATAATACAAAAATAGGAAATTTAAAAGTTGTCCAAGCAGTTATAGAATTTGTTACATATATATGAGTTGTTCATTCATTATCACCTTCTAGGTAAAGGTTTTCAATATTGATTGGGTTGTCTTTTGAAGATGCTTGGAAGTAGAGTCTTGCTTCTCTGATGTTCCTCTGCCTGTGGATGTTACATTCTGTAGTAAGAATGGCAGCGCAATACTTGATCCTTAAGTATCTCTACTGCATCTGATGTTTAGCTCTTATTCCACTCTTCTAATTCTTCACAGCACCTCCCATATACGTCTCCATACGACGTATTACAAAGACCCCACAATCAGTGTTGTTTGTTGAAGTTCTCCATGGCATTTGAAGACGGTTCATGCTCTTGATATTTTTAGTCTCTTCTTTTGTTAGTTTTTGAAGGCCAGTCGTCTTCAAGAAGTAAACGAAGAGCTTGATCTGAAATTTATGATTAAAGTTAGTTCATTTTAATTTTTTGAATTTAATGTGTCTTTGTTAATTTTGTTTCACTAGTGAAAAAATCAATAAATACATAGTTATTTCTTACGAGTCTTGCAGGGACATGCTCATTTTTGAATAGTGGGTCGTCCTTCTCTCCTTCCATGGCATTAGAATTGTCAATGATCTCAGCCACCATTCTTCTTGTATTAATGACAATAATGTAGAAGTGTTCTGATTGCAATATCGGGAAGAAAAATTGCAAAAAAAAAATTATGTACATTTTAGTTACTATCATGATGACTTTTTGAAATTTTAATAATGAATACGTACCATGTCCGTCTTATCTACTTCCACATGTGGATATGTGTTCAGTTCATGGAGTATTTTGTCAACAAACAGCTTTGATACCTTCTGGTCATTCCATTCTTTTGAATGCGCAACAACCGTGTAGTTCTATAAAGACAAATGAAGAATTTTGAACATGAATTTGCAGTGTTGTTTAAAACAGAATAAAGTGAGTTAATTAGAAAATAGTAACTATGAAATTCTTCACTTACGGAAACGTTGGTTGTTAGAAAAAATCTCCTGGGAGTCTTTTGTTTAGGAAGCTTTGCTTGAGCATGGTTCAATATGCTACTGCATACATCAATAACAGCAGAACTGATGTGTGTGTTTTTGTTCAAAGTCAGCATCTCAGCTCTCCCCACTCATCAGAATACAAAACAATCTCCGTAATTTTGAATAAAATTCTTTTTTTAGTGTAAAGTGGAGTCTGACAGAACAAAATGGCACTGATAACTTTTATTTATATTAATAATAATGTATTATAAAAGTACATTTCATCATCACTTTTGTTTTCCATCGCCCAGTAGTGCAGCTCACACTCAGAAGCTGTCAGTGTCTCTCTTGTGTCCACAAGGTTTGTAAAATGTTCAGATTGCTTCAATGTTGCCCTAGACCTTGTGGAGACTGTGCTTGTTTGGATCACTGTCTTCTGTATATTTTTAGATGTTAATTAGAAGTAAAAACCTGTTAACAATATAAGTTATCATATTGGTATTATTATGTGGTAAACACCTTTTTCTTGCTGACTTTGGTTGTTTCAGCTGGCTCTGTGGGCATATCAGTGTCTGCTTCTTCTCTACGTCTTTTGATTGCCTAATTTAGCAATCATTTTACAATATTGTAAATTTTGTTCTCAAGATTATTAGTAAACTTGCTGACAATGCTAAACAATGAATGAAGAATGATAAATTATATTATTAGTGAATGCTTACTGGATTGTTTGAACTGCATCTCTCTGTCTCAGGTATCTCAACAGCTAAACCCTTCCCTTTGTCTTGCTGCCATCTCTCTTCTGCGAATTCTTCTCTTTGATTTTGATATATTTTTTGTCCAAATCAGATAAGTAAATAGTCATTTATAAAAATAGAATTCACTGATGATTCTAAACAAAGAAATTAGCAACATAAAAATATATTAGTGATGATATGTGACCTTATGAGTTGACCCGACATTTTTCTCATTCACAGTCAGAATCTGTTCTTGTTTAACTTCTCTTTCTCACTTATTCAACCTCACAACGTCTCTCTCTGTTTTTCTGTATGAACTCAGCCCTTGTGTACGTCGGCCAAGGATAGCCACCTCCGAAATCTCCAGCAGCGAGCTCTGTTACTTGCCTGTCAGCAAGCAATGTATCGTTCCACCCATTCAAGGTTAGGATATACCTTGGCACCTCCCGGAAGTATACCTCAACTCTATCCACGTACAACATCTATTCGAAATTGACCAATTTTTTGAGTAATGTATGTAGATAATGGTTGCAGTGTTTATATAAGCACTATAAGAAAAAATAAATAATTAATAGCACTTACCAACAAAAATAGAATGGGACCTGTGAATGGCATGGTTTTGTTGCTCTTCCACTTAATAGTGTGGTTCACCAATGATCTCAAGACATACTCAGACCAGTCATATTGACTAACGTTGTCAATCTCGTCCAGGCAGTCCATCAAGTTTTTGTGAATATGTCCATCTTCATAGTTCTCAATCATGGAAGTAATTACCAAAATCATGAAATTTGTCTTAAACCATTCCCCTGTTGTTGTATCCAAGAGTATGCTAATGAGCAACTCATCCTTCGGCATGACCTGGCATATGTGCCCTCTAACACTCTTTTGTATCTTCTGTGCTCCTCTGGGAAAATCAAGATCACAGATACATCACAGACTTCAATCATCAATCTTCTCCCATGTTGTAATTGAAGTTCTCTTGATACTGGGTCGAAGTTTTCGAGCAGCCAGTAGTTCATCCTCTTTGGAAAATGATATATATCCAAGTAAAGAATGCTGTCAAATCCCAGTTGTCTCACTGCTTCCCGTTGTGCTTTGTTTATTTGCATTATAGCCTCTGATAGAGTTGATGGCGATGTTGTCGCTCCTAATAATGGTGTTAGAATTTGTTGCCTGAAACAATGTGAATTTCGGATATAAATTGCAAAGTTAAATAAAATGTTGAAGCTAATGTTACCACATTGCCTTCAACATGCAGCGGAAACGTAAATAGAACTATGCACAAAATAAATTTTAAATCACACTCCTTACGGTGTGTGATTGCCTCAAGGCGAAATTCACTATCATAAGTGATAAACAAAAATAATACTGATGTTGTCTCGGTTCACTCCCTTGACAACACTGCATAAAACATACAGAGGACTATCCTAGTTTTACTCACTCGAATAATCACCCAAACACAGACATATCTAATCATATAGATAGATTATAAATAGTCACTCCAAATCCTAGACTTCTCAAAGTTGACTATCTAACCTACACACACAACTGGAATAAAAGTCTTCAGCTGATTGGGACGCTAGGCAGATGTCGAGGAAGATGTCTTAGATTTCAGAGATGACACTAGATGCAAGATTCAGAGCTTCTCACAAACCACGGTGATAACCTGCTTGCATAAATGATTTTAAGGTCTAAGGAGACCTTAAATACTTCCTCCATCTTGTATTGGCAGTTGTTCTACGAACCAAAGAGACTTGGACTTGAATCAACCGTCTTCCACTACCCATTGCTGAAGTGGACTTGAGATAACCGTCTTCTGCATTGCGTGGCACACGTTCTTCAACATCGTGCAATAGTAGCGGTTACTCCAGTGACCCACGATCTCCTACAACAGTTAGTGTCCAAGAAGGAGTGGGAACATCACGTCCCCATGAAATCCGGAACAGATTTTGACCAAGTCAAAATCAACATTTATCCACGTTTTAATTCAAAATAAAATATCTAATAAATCCCTAAAAATGTGGAAAATGATATGTGACAAAAATCATAATTTATTCAGATTAATTTAAAATAAATTAATCCAAAATACTAGGAAAGGATAAGATTAATAATCCGAGTGTTATACTCAATGTGACGAGAATGACGGAACAACATTAGGTAGGACATTGATTACAATGTTATCACCGAAGTGATAACATCATCTGGAACACATCATACTCAACAATCTCCCCCTTAAGCTTATCCTTTCTGTACAAAATATAAAGCTCAATATATATATGATTAGAGCCGCATCGGAATACGATCAAAAATATTGGAGTTCAAAAACTCCCCCTTAAGGTCTGCTCCCCCTTAAGTTTTCATCTGTAAAAAATACAATGTTAGTGGGTATAAGCCCCTATATAATAGTATACAACATGTTTGGTATTTATCCCTGTACAAATAAATAGGTGGGTAATTATCCCCTATACAGAATATAATGTTGAGAACATTCTCAACACAGCAAACAATACATGTCTTAAACCATGCGAAAATAATCACAATGTTGAGATCATACTCAACAAAAAAACCGTCACATCACCGAATATACGAACATAATTTATATAGCAAAATCATCAAACCATGCTGATGATTAAAACGTAAATATCCAAGGATATCCAACCACGGATACCCAACAAAACATCATAAACAAAAATTATGTGTCCAGCACACAAATAAAAATAGACAAGGATGTAAACACATCCAAAACAAGATTGGATAAAACAAGATTGTGTCCAGCACAATACATAAACTTGATATAAAATTGTTTTTGATAAAGAAAATATCATATTTTCTTCTTCCCTTTTGCCTTAGCCATGGACTTTCCAGTCTTCTCCCCTTCAGCACCATCATCACCAGCAACATTACCAGCAGCAGCAGCAACGACATTTACTCCCCCTTTTTGTGTAGAAAGAGTTCCCCGAAGTGCTTGACGAAGCTCAACCATTGCATTGGTGAGCACTGTGCTTTGATGAATTAATGAATCCATCTGTGATATATAAGAATTTAACACCTGCACAGAAATTGTCGTCAAGTGCGAGAAAGCACTTACTATATCACTTCCTTAAATAGGAGGAGAGAGTGCACAATCTGTAGCAACATCCTGCCCAACATCCCTTGATGCAGCTGTTGAACTTCGACCGAAAGTATAAGGGTGATCGATCACACGATCTTCATTGCCTTTGGGCTTGATAATAGAGATAGTTGCAGTTTCAGTAACTATCTTCTTCTTATTTGGCTTCACACCTTGGTCAACTAGGATGGCATAGATTAGGCAGGGAAATGGTAAAATGCTGGTAGTGTTTGTCTTCGCAGCCGACTTCATCATGCAATCAAAAATGTAATCTCCGAGATTGAAAGAGATTTTTGTGCCAAGTTTAAAGAGCAAGATGGCTTGATCAACAGTGAGGACTGAAGTGTTTGTGGTGGGCAACCAATTACACACAATTAATTTGTGTAAAACAGAGTAGAAAAATGTGAGCTTAGAAGTGGAAATTTTGTTAGTCCACTTAGTCACCAAACCACCAGTAATAGTTCCTACAACATCATCAATTAAATCTAGGCTAATAACATCAGAATCATTACCCAAACCCAAGAATTTGTTGATCAGCATGGGGTTAAAAATATAGATTTTATCTCGTCATATAAACCTCCCCAAATTTGCTCTTAGACTTATCGTCCATTTCAGGAGACTCATTCGCATAAAATTCAGCAATAACATCAGGCTCAAAAGAAGATAATGCAGTGACAGATTTCCAGAGACCCCTCTCTTTCAAGAAAAAATCCATCCCATACTTCTTAAAACTAAGCATATCAATTTATTTTTCGACTCGCATGGGGCGAAGAATAACAGTTTTATGAGATGTTTTTGAACGCTGAGAATAGAATGTCTTATTGAAGGCAGAAGAAACATCATGAGGGGAACCTGGAGGATAGACGGGTTCAGAGTCAGCCAAATCAATATCGTCTTTAACATCGGCTGAATGAGTGGGGGATGGAGATACTATCTCTTTGGTTGTGCCGGAGGAGACCATTTTTTGTGAAGAGGTGGGGGAGAGTTCCTTCTTCTTAGGGCCAGATATAGCGCCCTTTTTTCCCTTTTCCTTTCAAAGTTTGTCCTGAAGTCGCAGGCTTGGTAGAAACATCGTCCTCTGGTATCGCAGAAAGAGGCTCATCTTGTTGTTCAACATCAACTTCTACATCATCAACAGCTTTGTCTGAAGAATTTTCAGGGGGGTTCTCTTCATCCTCAGACTCATCTTTCAATGATCTTGCTGGTTTTTCTTCCATTTTCAGCATTCTCCTTACCTTTTTGCTCGAACCCTCACCGGCCTCTTCTTTAATAGACCCTTGTTGGCCATGAAGTCGTTTTGACTTGCGAGTAGAGACACTCTTCTTTTTCTCGGCAAGAGCTTGAGTGTGTAGCTCCAGATCTGGGTTGATAGGGTTTTCCTCTGCACCAGGACTTATATGTTGGAGAGGAGTGGGGTTTAGCACCAATATGGAGTTAGGAGCAGTAGTGTCTTCCATAGAAGCATCTGCATGTTCAGCCGAAGGAGATGAGGGTTTATCGGACTCCGATTTGGGTCCTTCTAGAGTGAGTTCGGCTGTTACAGTGACTGCAGGAGTTGATGTGGCAGAGGGCGTGATAGCTGATGTTCCAGCAGGACCAGAGGCAGAAGATGGAGTGCCTATAGTCTTCTCAAACATTTGTTTCATCATCTCGAACATGGCAGAGAGGTCTTTGGATTCAGCCATTGATATTCTGCAAAAAGCTTGAAGGAACGAGAAACCTAGAGTGGAAGATGAAGAGGCTTCGAGAGAGAGAGAGAGAGAGTAATAAAAAAATATTTCCAAAAATGAGTTGATATAACTCTCACCCTCAAAAATCGGAACAGCCTCCTGTCACATCATCCACTTTTTCTATTTACCTTATCAAAGAAAATATTTAAATAAAGCGGAATTAGTGGATAGGGATATACCATATCAAAACGTGTATTCATCACAAAAATTCAAAAAGTGAATCTTTATGGGCCCCAAAATAGTTTCTGTTTTTTTTTATTTATAAAAGAATAAAAAGACGGAATTCATATGCATAACAATTATAATTCTAGGCATATATTTTCTGAAGAATATGGTTTCTCTGCAATCTTGAACAAAACATCAGCTACAATATTTATACACAATGAATGAAATAAACCCAAAATTTTTATAGTTTACCTTTTAAGGGTCAAGGGCATTTCATTCACAAACACAGATACATAATTTCAAGCAGCTGATTTTGCTAAATTACGAGCAGATAAACCATAATTTCATTAAATAAACCTTGAACTTTACAAAAAAAATAAAAGCTAAAAAGATAGATAACTGATGTTGATAGAAACATACTCACATCGAGTTCAACATCAGTAAACAGAAAGATCTGATTAAACAGAGCACATTCCAAGAGACTTTCTCAAAGCAGAAAATCTCTCAAAATCAAGGGGCTTGGTGAAAATATCTGCTGTTTGATTTTTAGTGGATATATACTTGATGTTTATGATCTCCTTTTCCACCAAGTCTCTGATAAAGTGACAGTGAATGTCGATGTGCTTAGTGCGTGAATGTTGAACAGGATTCTTGGAAATTTCAATAGCACTGGCATTATCACACAGCAAGGTAAGTGATGAGCTTGTCATGTCATAGTCCTTCATCATTTGGTTCAACCACACCAACTGAGCACAACAACTAACAGCTGCAACATATTCAGATTCAGTTGTTGACAAGGAGATGCAATTTTCTTTCTTGCTTGACCAAGAAACCATATTGCTCCCCAAAAAGAAGCAACCACCACTTGTGCTCTTCCTATCATCAACATCGTCTGCCCAGTCTGAATCACTATATCTAATAAGACTGGTGTTTGTATCTTTACAATACCTGATTCCAAAGTCGACTGTACCAGCAACATACCGAATTATTCTTTTGACAGCTTTCAGGTGAGACTCATTGGGTTGAGCTTGGTATCTAGCACATACTCCAACACTGAACATGATATCAGTTTTGCTGACAGTCAAGTAGAGCAAGTTTCCGATCATTCCTCTATACATTGTTGTATCAACATTGACTCCAACATCGTCTTTGCTCAGTTTTTCAGAGAATCACATTGGTGTTTTCATGGGCTTTGCATCTTCAAGTTCGAAGCGCTTGATCAAATTTTTGGCATACTTACTTTGGGATATAAAAATCCCATCTTTGTCTTGCTTGATTTGGAGACCAAGAAAGTAAGCCAATTCGCCGACCATGCTCATTTCAAATGTGTTGCGCATTGCATCAACAAACTCCCCAAGGAGGTTAGAACAAGTGGATCCAAACACAATATCATCAACATATATTTGTGCAACAGTAATGTGTTTGTGAATAGTTTTGATAAACAATGTTTTATCAACCACGCCTCTTGAGAAATCAAAGTCAATTAAAAACTCCGTAAGACGAGCATACCAAGCTCTAGGAGCTTGTTTAAGCCCATACAAAGCCTTGTGTAGTTTTAGCACATGATTTGGTTTTTCATGACATTCAAAGCCTTTTGGTTGTTCAACATAGGCTTCCTCATTCAAAATGCCATTCAGAAAGGCGCTTTTGACATCTATTTGATGCAATGTAATTCCAATGTGGCAAGAAATGACAAGTAGGAGACTGATAGACTCTATCCTAGCAATAGAAGTGAATATTTCATCATAGTCTATTCCTTCTACTTGTGTATAACCTTGTGCCACTAGCCTGGCTTTGTTTCTAACCACATTCCCAGACTCATCAGTCTTGTTCTTAAAAACCCATTTAGTTCCAATTACATTTTTATTTTCAGGCCTTGGAACCAATTCCCACACATTATTTCGAACAAACTGAATCAGCTCATTATGCATTGCTTCTACCCAGAATTCATCTTTTAATGCTTCTTTGACATTTTTAGGTTCAACACTGGATAGAAAGCATGAAATGGACACAAGATTAATAACAGATGACATGCAAACCTATTTGACCAATTCAGCAACATCGGTTGAACTCTTTGTTCTGGTTTTGACTCCTTGAGATCCATCACCGATGATTTGGGAATTTGGGTGATCTCTTTTGATTCTTCTTGGAGGATCACGTCTTGGTTCAAACTGAGCCAGTGGAAGTTGTTCATCATCGCTTTCAGATGAGGAGTTTGAATCTGGTGTCTGGGGTGATGTTGATTCCCTCACTGACGGAGAAGAAACATTGGTTTTGACATCAAGACTTTTCATAGGACTTTTATCAGTGTTACTGGACTCCTTGTCGGCAATATCTGGTTTATGTAAGAGAAATGACACATCATCTTCTTCAGTTCTTGTTGCCAGTCCTGCAAGATCATCAAACACAACATCGATAGATTCTTGTACGGCCTTAGTTCTTAGATTAAGAACCCGATATGCTCTGCTGTTTTGAGCATATCCCAAGAGCAGTCCTTTGTCACTCTTGTAGTCAAACTTTCCAAGGTGATCTATGTCATTCAGGATGTAACAGACATATCCAAATACATGAAAATATTTGAGATTTGGCTTTCTCTCTCTTAGAAGTTCATACGGAGTCTCTTTTCTTCCTGGTCAAAGATAGACTCTGTTTCCAATGTGACATGCTGTGTTAACAGCTTCAACCCATGGCTTCTTTGAAAGCTCTTTGGCCTGTAACATTGCACATGACATTTCCTGCAGAGTTTGATTCTTTCTTTCCACTACTCCATTTTGTTGTGGAGTTTTAGGAGTTGAATACTTATGGAGTATTCTCTTCCTTTCACAAAAATCATCGAATGCAGCATTCTCAAATTCTCTTCCATGATCTGTTCTTATGCATGCAATGTTAGTGTTAAATTGCAGACACATTGTGCGGCAGAATCTTTTGAAGACCTTGAAAGTTTCAGACTTTTCCTGCAGAAATTCAACCCAAGTATACCTTGAGAAATCATCAACAATGACAAGGATAAAACTCTTACCACTCATACTTTTTGTATCGACTGGTCCCATGATGTCCATGTGTAAAAGTTGAAAATATCTTGTTGTTTGACAACCACCCAGGCTTTTGTGAGTAATTCTGGTTTGTTTTCCCTTTTGGCAGGCACCACGTACAACATCATGATCAACATTCAGTTTTGGTAGGCCACGAACAGCATCAGACACAATAAGCTTTTTCTAATTTACCATGCTCACATGACTGAGCTTTTGATGAATTAACTTTATTTCATCATTTACAATCATGTTGTAGGTTTCATCTTTGTCAGCATGGTAGCAATTATCAGATGCACGGCTCCCAAACATTATGCATTTGTCATGTTTGTCAAACACTTCACAAGTATTTTTGTCAAACTTGACGTGCATACCATCATTACAAAGCTGACTAATACTGATCAAATTGGCCGTCAATTCTTCAACATGTAGGACATTCTGAAGCTTAGGAAAATGTTTGACATTTAATGTACCTTTTCCAATAATGTTTCCTTAAGCTCCTCCTCCGTAACTGACTTTGCCTTTGTTTGTAGTGGTATATTCTTCAAGAAACTCCTTATTGCCTGTCATGTGTCGAGAACATTCACTGTCAAAGTACCATGTTCCAGTAATGTTGGCCTTCAGAGATGTGTACACAACATTGCATGTAACCTTCATCTTTTTGGACTTCTTCAGATTCTTGTTCCTAGATGTGATCCCTGATGTTGTTCTTCCAGTTGCAATATCATCGTGAAACTTGAAGCAATGTGGTTTGATATGTCCAGGTTCCTGACAGTAATGGCACACATATTTCCGCACCTTTGAGCCCTTGCATTGCTTCTGATCATCATCTTCAACATTGTTCCTTGAAGTCGTGCTAAAGTTGTTACCTTTCACAAACTGAACAACATTGTTATTTGAGAAAGACATGGAGGATTTATTAGAGAATCCCAGTCCAGCTCTATCTGTCTGTCCCAATGTTAAGGCTTCATTTAGGACATTAGTTCCTTGATTCCACTTCTGAAATGTTCTTGAGGTGTCCTTCACTTCCTTCTTTAGTTTGCTGATTTTAGCATCACTCCTGGTAAGTCTAATTTCCAGACTTACAACCTTTCCTCTTAGAAATTAGTTTTCTTCCATGAGAAATCTCAGCTCTTTTGATTGAGTTGTCCACTAAGTGCAGAATTCATTCACAACATTGTTGAGTTCTTGAAGTGAGGCAGTAGGTTGTTCTTCATGTGGATCATGTTTTTTGATTTCAGAAGCCTGATTGAATTCATCCAGAAGAGTTATTTCATACCAATTTGTTGTATTGGGTGAAATCTCAGTAGCTTCTGTTTCAACATCCGAAAGAACTTCATCTTCAACTTCACATTTTTCAATGTCAAGTTCATCAATATCATACAGAGCATCAATAATCTGATCATCATCTTCCATGACATTGATGAAAAACACTCTCTGATCTGAATCATGTTCAGCATTAGAATCATCACTGAGAACAGCATTAAAATTATTTCTTTGTCTTCTTCGTGTTGTTGGACATTCATTTCAATAATGTCCATACCCAGAGCATGCTCTACATTGAACTGAATCAATGTCTTTCCCAGTGTCAACAACTTCCTTTTTGACATTTGATCTTCCAGAATTTGATGTTGATTAGGATAGAGAGTCAAACAGATGTCGAGGTTTGATATTTGGGGGGCTTTTCTTCATGGAACGAACCAGTGAGTTGAACTTCTTTGTCAGGAGTGCAACGCTTAGATTCTCTTCCTCGTTGATTTCTTGAAGACCGTCAACATCATCATGAACATCAGATGACATCGTTGTTGTCTGGAGAGCAATTCTCCTTGAAGTTGAGTTTGCTTTCTGATTTTGCATGTTCATCTCAAATGTTAGCAAGATGATGACCGCTTCACTCATACTCATGGTTCCTACATCATGTGCTTCTTCAATTGCAGAAATTTTCATATTGAATCTTTCTGGGAGAATTCGAAGCAACTTGCTAACTATGTTCTCATTAGAGATTGGACTCCCAAGAGCGGTAGATTGATTTGAGATCTCACATAATTTTTCAGCATAAGATGAAATAGTTTCATCTTCAAACATGCGCAAATTTTCAAATTTTGATGTGAGCAACCTCAGTTTGGTGTTCCTAACACTTGCAGACCCTTCACAATGTTCCTGAAGAATGGTACATGCTTGATATGCAGTAATACAATTGCAAATCATTTTGAAGCATGGAACATCGACTGAAACAAAAATCGCATTCAGAGTGCGAGCATTAAAATTTGAGATTATTCTCTCATCATTTATCCATTGAGATTCTGGAGTTAACACAAAATCTCCATTCGGACCTTCCATCCTAGGAGGGCTCCATTCCTCAATCACTGTCATCCATGCTCTTTCATCGATAGATTTGATGTAAATCTTCATTCGAGATTTCCACATACCATAGTTACCACCATTGCTATCTAGAGCAGGAGGACGACATTGATTAATCTGAATATCCATCACAGATTTCAAGCAATACCGGATCGAGTACTTAGTGTGTCAAGTACTGGCTCTTAATGCCACTTGTTAGAATTTGTTGTCTGAAACAATGTAAATTTCGGATGTAAATTGCAAAGTTAAATAAAATGTTGAAGCTAGTGTTACCACATTGCCTTCAACATGCAGCGGAAACGTAAATAGAACTATGCACAAAATAAATTTTAAATCACACTCCTTACGGTGTGTGATTGCCTTAAGGCGAAATTCACTATCATAAGTGATAAACAAAAATAATGCTGATGTTGTCTCGATTTACTCCCTTGACAACACTGCATAAAACATACAGAGGACTATCCTAGCTTTACTCACTTGAATAATCACTCAAACACAGACCTATCTAATCACATAGATAGATTACAAACAGTCACTCCAAATCCTAGACTTCTCAAAGTTGACTATCTAACCTACACACACAACTGGAATGAAAGTCTCCAGCTGATTGGTATGCTAGGCAGATGTCGAGGAAGATGTCTTGGATTTTAGAGATGACACTAGATGCAAGATTCAGAGCTTCTCACAAACCACGGTGATAACCTGCTTACATAAATGATTTTAAGGTCTAAGAAGACCTTAAATACTTCCTTCATCTTGTATTGGTAGTTGCTCCACGAACCCAAGAGACTTGGACTTGAATCAACCGTCTTCCACTACCCATTGCTGAAGTGGACTTAAGATAACCGTCTTCTGCATTGCGTGGCACACGTTCTTCAACATCGTGCAATAGTAGCGGTTACTCCAGTGACCCACGATCTCCTGCAACAGTTAGTGTCCAAGAAGGAATGGGAACATCACGTCCCCGTGAAATCCGGAACAGATTTTGACCAAGTCAAAATCAACATTTATCCACGTTTTAATTCAAAATAAAATATCTAATAAATCCCTAAAAATGTGGAAAATGATATGTGACAAAAATCACAATTTATTCAGATTAATTTAAAATAAATTAATCCAAAATACTAGGAAAGGATAAGATTAATAATCCGAGTGTTATACTCAATGTGACAAGAATGACGGAACAACATTAGGTACGACATTGATTATAAATGGATATCTGTTATATTTATCTTGAATAGTCGGGGTAGTTTTCGCTATTTTATGTGTGCTAGTTTCACATTCTCCAGTCCTTTTAGCACCTGTAATTTTTTTATATAATACTGTTAAGTAGACAAAAATAACAATGCTAAACAACATAATTTGAATGCTAAAATATGACATGACAGTGCTAAAACTCTAAATTAGAGTGCTAAAATAAAGAAAATGTGCAGTTGAATCACAGATGGACAAAAGTTTTATGTTTACAAAAAAGAAACAAAATATGAAACTCCTAAATCAATTAGAATGCTAAAGAACATAATTTGAATGCTAAAATATGAGATGACAGTTGTAAAACTCTAAACTAGAGTGCTAAAACCAAGAAAATGTTCAGATAAATTAAAGATAGACAAAGGTGTTAGGTTTACTAAAAAGAAACAAAAAATGCAACTCCTAAATCAATAACAATGCTAAAAAAAAGATAATCTTAATGCTAAAATTAAACATGTAACAGTGTTTTGTTGAAGGGGATTTTTGAAATGCTGATGGCATTTTGTTTTCATGATAATGCTGAAACAAGTGTCATGCTAAAATAAATCACGAGAGTGCTAAAATATGAAACTCCTAAATCAATAAAAATGATAAAAAAAAACATAATCTGAATGCTAAAATATGAATGCCACTGCTAAAACTATATTCATAGTGTTGTTGACAATGCCGATGACATTTTTTTTGTTGTAAATGCTAAAAAATTGTAATGCTAAAATGGGGCATGCTAATGCTAAAATTAGACATGACAGTGCTAAAATTGGGAATGAGATTGCTAAAACCCTAAATTGAAAAATATACACGTAAATCACATATATGTTGCAAACATTGTTAGGTTTAACATGTTTATACAAGTTATCCATCATTAACAGAACAAAATGAAACGGAAAAATTATCATGCAATAAAAAGAATAAATTTTTGGTAAAGGTTATGTTTTGTATGTCTTTGGATAAAGTACTGTTATGCTAAAAAACACGAAAGAAATTACTAAATCATCATAATATAGTGCGAAATGTATTTTTATAAACTTAAAGTAATATCCAACAGAATTTGAAAAAAATAAAACAGAGCGATATATTACCTTGAGGATTCATGATTTTTGATCGGAAATTTAATGTTCTTCGTGCTTTTGCGATGATTTGAACGGTTTATATTTCTTTGTCTGGTTTCGCGTGAGGAACTCGAGCAGTTATGGTAGGGAAGAAAGCTTTTTATCTGCAAAACGTTTGAAATTGCATATAGTGTGAAATTTCCAATTTTACCCTCGGTAAGTTTCAGGGGCAGCGAACTTCATAAATATTACAATAATGCCACCTTTTTTTTTATTTTTGAACAGATCTTGACCGTCCAAATCAGAGCAATCTGTGGTTGAGATCGGTTCTCGGTTCCCACATGGGGTATGGTTCCTTCTGGAACCCAACCCTATATTATATATATATATATGTGTGTGTGTGTGTGTGTGTGTGTGTGTGTGTGTGTGTGTGTGTGTGTGTGTGTGTGTGTGTGTGGAGTGATTATAGTGTAAATAACTAATCCTGGTGTGAAAATTAAGAACTCATCTTACACAATACAATCAACAAAAATTAAGGGCTCAAATTTGCTTAAAAAGAGCGGTGACAATTCTATAATATTTGATAAGTTTTATGGATGGGGGTATTAACATAATTCGGTAATACTTATAAAAATGATGTTGAGTAGTTGATTATTATATATAGGATCGATCATAATGCTAATGAAGCATTATCGTGACACTAGCGAGGCATTATCGTAATGTTAATGAAAGTTTTTCATATTGTTAACAAAATATTAAATTCTATAAAATAATTATAAACACTAATTGGATGGAATAAACCGTAATTCATATTTAATAAACTCCAATAATCTTAAAAAATAAAAATAAAAAATTTTAAAAATAATTATAAACCATAATTGGATGAAATAAATCATAATAGCAATGCAAATGTGCTACATTAGTATTATGATATTACTTTGTCAGCACTATGGATAACTAATAAATTATAATTGGATAGAATGAAATCTAATTAATAAAGTCTAATCAAATGAAATATGCAATAATAATAATAATCAATTAGTAACTAGAAAATAAAAATTAAATCATAAAAATAATTATAAAATAAGATTGTAAAAGTCGCTAGGCTAGCGCTAGTTAGGCGGTCGAGTGGCACCTAGCGCCTAGGAGGCGTTTTTATTTTTAATAATTTATATTATTAAATAGTGTTGTTTATATCACATGTTGGGCATCGTGCCTTGCCAGGGGTTCACCGCTTGGTTTCTGAGCCCGTTCTGTCCCCTTCGCAGTTGCTCAAGCAACTTGGGGCTCACTCTGATTCTTTCTCTTAGATTTTATGCACTTATATCAATTTCTCCTTACTTTGATTTCACTACCTGCAAGCAAATGAAAGAGAAACAGTTAGTAAAAAAGGACACAATAATCAGGTAATGGGGGAAAGGAGATAACAGAGAAATTGAAGTAATAAAAGAGAAATCGGAGATTGGGAAGTGGGAAAATTGTGTCTAGAAGACACGGCGGCTCAGATTTTCCCACGACGGCGTGTTGCACTTCCGGTAACAACAAGACCCAGACCACAAAGAGGAGATGATGGTTCTGAACACGAAGCTCTCACACACAATGCCACTCAAGAATCCGATGGATAAGATTCCGGCAAAGTAATCGGAAGAGAATAGCAGGGCCCTTCTCAAAGATTAGAAATGTGAAGCTTAATCAGAGAGTGAGAAACGGAGAGGTTAAGTAGAGATTAGGATTTGGTTTAGGGTTAAGGGGGCTAAAGAAGGAGAGTGGGCTTCAATTAGGTATTGAGCCCAGAATGGGCCACAAAAAATAAATTGTAACACCCTAATTTTATAAACATAGAATGCTATTTATTTTATAAAAACTAACTTGTAAACTAATGCCTGAAAGAGAATTTAAAATATTTTCTCAAATATATAATAAAACTATTACTAGAAAATCATAATAATTCATATAACATAATGCGGAAGCGATTTTAAATATTTCAAACATCTAAACATTTTTAAAATAAGAAACACACAATCCAACAGAAATATCAACTAAAGTTTAGTAGTCAAACGAGTTTAATAACTTAGAAGTTTAAATAAAAACTCATAACACATCCATCTCCTCCTTGCCATCACCGAACTCCTCAACCTGAAATGTTGTATTATAGGGATGAGTATAATGAATACACTCAGTGGAGAATACGCATTATCCAAAACATATTAAACGAGTAACTCATATTCAGACATTCATGTCATGTCACATAATAATAATTGTTTGAACAGTGGGGAGTCAGCCCAAAGGCAACTTATCACGGCCTCAGACCTATAAACGGTCTCTGAACAAGTATATGCATATACACATGCACGGTGGGCGACCCAAGGACAACTTTTATGGTCCCGGACCTATGAACGGTCCCTGGCATACTTTAACTTTCACTTTCACATAAACACTCAGTCGAACAATAAATCACAAGCATAATATATAATGGATAATAAATAACCACGTGCGTATAAAATTCCCCACCTTTATGTTGATGACCTTTGACTCGACTTTCCAATGCAAAAATTAAAGACTTGCAGGAACTAATGCGCCTTTACCTAACACATAATTCAATTTAATTATATTAAATGATTATACTTCTTAAGATATATATGTATATATATATATATATATATTTATGTTTAACTTTATTACAAAATTAAAGTTTTAAAAAAAATCCGAAACTTTGATTATAAATAGATAAATTATATGAATAAGATAGGTAGAATCGAATATACCATTTCAACTAATATTTGTACCTTGAATAATTAATTAATGTAATACAATAATTTAAATACTAATGAAAAGTTTTGGAGTCAGACTAGTTATGACTTAGGAATTTGTGTATATTATTAAATAAACAAACTATGTTTTACGAAAAAGAATCCCAAATCAATACTCCCTTTTCTTAAATCCCTAGCACTACCGTCTCTCTCTCCTATTCTCATCATATTCATCTCTGCAACTCTTCTTTATCTCTCCTTTTACTTTCCTTTTCTTTACATCAATTATTTTCTATCTATTTCTTCTCAGATCATATTTTCTAGCAATAAAATATCCCATTAAATCACTTAAATACCAGTAGAGATTGGAGAGCGTAGAGCTAGAGTTCTAATTAGAGATGAATTTCCAATTTCATTCGATTAATGGGATGTTGAATCGCATGAAGGAAGCACAGCAACTGATTAAATTTTGAAGGTCTATCATCAGTTTCAATGAATTTTGAAGGATTATTTCCTAGATTGGTTTTACAAAGCAAAACAGAGTCTAGAGGTACTTTAATGCTTATATTTTCTATTTATTGTTAAAATTTACGTTCTGTCAATATTCATGGAAATTGAGAAATAAAATGCAGTGGTTTGATATAGGTATCGTGGAAATTTGAAGGCTTACTTGTTATGAAAGTGACTGAAATTTCTTCTCTGATCAAAATGGAGTGTTTCTGATTTTCTCTGCGGTACAAGAAAGAGAAATAGAAATGAATATCTAAAGAAGAATAATTGCGAGGATATGAGGATTTTCCTTAGTTGAATACCTGATTCTGAATTTTTGTTTGAAACTTGAATTCCAACTCTTAATTTCGATGTACTTCTTGATGGAATTGGTATGCTCTTCTTCTTGATTCAAACGTAGAAATATAGCTTTGAATTGAAAGGTCTGATGTGAACAGTGGGATGTTTCATGGTTGTTTCGGATGGTGGTTCTTTGAATATTTTGGTTCTATTGAACTCATATGATTTTTAGAGTGAGTTTAGATGAAGAAACCGTGAAAGTTGAGCAGTTCTACACTGGACTAATGAACATGGTTTTGATGGAAGTTTACGGTGAAAAATAACTGTTCTTTGGATAAAATTTTATTATTATTATTATTATTATTATTATTATTATTATTATTATTATTATTCAATTTCTAGATTTTAGAATAATTATTGGTTTATAATTAATTTAATTCCATAAGGATATGGATTTAATATCTTATTCAATATCTTATTCTATTATAAGTAATTCGATATTAAAATTTTAAATTTTATTTGTTGGCGACGCAATTAAATATAAAATATTTTATAACTGATATTATCATAATGACAAAACTAAAAATACTATATTTATAAATAATAATTTTGAAAAAAAAAATGGGTCGTTACATAAATAAAGATCATAGGCCAACCCATCACATATCCACCTTTCGTCTATTGATCTTTATGTTGCCAAGGAAGTGCTTACCATTAAACGGATCATCATAGCCATTTTTACTCTTATCTATCACAAAGACAAAACGAGAGAGAGAGAGAGAGATAGATACTGTGCGTATTAAACTCAATCTCAACACTAGAGACCAACCCAATTTTCGCAATTTATCTCAAGCCATTTAGTGACTATCCTTGATAGAATTGCAACCTAGCACAGAACCAACAGGGAAAAATAATCAATAAACAGGAAACAAGAAGTCCATAGAGGCAGATAGGGTATCCGGCCACACAGACTGGAGTACCATCCAAGAAAGGCACATAGCAGAATTCAACCAAGATCAATGTTCAAAGATCTTTTGCAGGCCATCAGCTTTGCAATTGGGAGGCACTTAGTGCCCATGTCCGCATGATTGAATTCAGATGGAATTGTATCAAGTAGGACATCACCTCTTTCCATAATATCACGGATGAAATGAAATCTCACAACAATGTGCTTAGTTCTATCATGGAACAGAGGATTATTGCACAATTGAATGGCAGATTGCACAACAAGAATTTGAGATTTTACCCACACATATAAATGTGGCTAAAACTATGCTTATGTGTGAGTATACCTCTTTACCCACACATAATACAAATGTCAATAAGTGTGGTTATATTTCTGCAGGTAAAGAGTTTTTGCCACACATATATCTGTGTGGACAAATCCAATAACATTTACCTACACATGTATATGTCCCTAAAGATATATATTATGTGTGTCTAATGATGTTGCAGAGATGACATAGATGCTGACATGTCACCTGACGTGGCAAATGTCAACTTTTATGTGTAGGTATAAATTATGATAAATGTGTAGGTAAATCATTTTTTAGTATTTTAATATTAGAAAAAAATACATATTGTTTGCAAATTTAAATGCTCTAGTGTGGGTAAAATTAATAGTATGTGCAAATATTAATATTTTTTATCCATTAATCACAATAGGAAATGAGGTAACAATATTCATAAATGTCGGTAATAAAAATCCATAAATTCAAGGAAATACATAGAACATATGAAATTATATGAAGGTCAATATTCAATAAAGTCAAAATAGACAATGTTTAAATACCAACTCCTATACAAATAACTCTACAATTTATTATAGATGTGTGAGGCCACGAGTGAGGCCACGAACATCGTAGGAGATCACCACAAAATGAATTGATACAATTCTCGTCCTTGAACCCATTTTTGGATTTTCTTTATCAATCAGCTCCTCTGGAGGATTTCCTACTCTCATTCGCATCATTTCAATTCATTCTGTTGAATAGATAAACTACTATTAGAAAGACAACAATAAAATTAAAATAAGCATAATTAATAGAAAACAATATTCTCGTGATCTTATGCATAAATCATAACAAGAATCCTATTTTAAGATCTTTTGTTATTCTAATAAATTAAGTTTGTTGTTCGATCATACAATTGATACAAAATAATAGTAATTATCGATACACTAACTGCAAAATCAATTGCAACTAATAGATGAAAAAAAAATGAAGATATATATTGGCATATATATATATATATATATATATATCCGCATATGTATATAGTAATTAGAATTTACAACTAACATCAATTATATATTGACAAAAAAAATTAAAACATCAATAGATTTATAAAAGCAAACAATTGATAGCAACATTAAAAAATGCCATTATTTACAAATTCAAAGAGTTTTAGAAATTAGATATGCGCAGAAATAGAATACCTGTCTATAACAATTTCTGGATGTGAGACTCACCAACTTCGAACACCTTCCTTGCATTAAGTTCTAAGGTGATTTTCCCTCCATGTACATATGCAAATCTCAAATTTCATTCATAGGTAGTTCCGAAATGAATAACTTGAGAAACAAAACTTTGGTAAGATAAGGTACATATTATCAACCATCAAGATATTTGGCGCACGGTAATCAATTTGAAACATCAGATTGGTAAGAGCTCGACGATTCCGACATCTCCTTTTCTGCAATCAAACATCAAATAATCTTTAAATTCAACGCCAATATACTTTAAATACAAACCAATATCTTAGGGAAAATGAAAAATCAATATCATAATCAAGTATTTCTACGGAAATTGAAAATCTAGAAAGGATTCACACCATAAATAACACCAAAATTCACCGAAATTTTCAAGATGAAGACTCAATTGTGATGACCGGGTACACCGCCGCCGAAGGGAACTGTTGGGAGTTGGTACTGGGTTGAATGGAACAGAAGTGGAGAACTATTGGGAGAGGAACTCTAGCGTCGTGGTTTAATCTGAGTTGTCCCAGTGTTTTCAAAATCGGACCGGACCGGCCAGTTCAGCTGGTTTAATCACGAACCAGTCAGTGGTCCGGTCTGGTTACATGAATTTACAGGTTGGAGTCAAACCCGGAGGGAACTGGTCAAACTCGAAATGAACCGGTCAAAACCGATTGAACCAGCCACTTTTTTTTTTGAAATTCTGAAAAAATTTAATTTAATTCCCCCACATGTGACTTGAAGGATTTGAACCTAGGATTCAAAAATTGAATGCATTTATACCAAGTGCTCAACCAACTGGACTGACACATTTTTATGTTAATATTTGAATATTAATAACATATACACACAGACATTGAAAATAACAAATCTATATTTTAATAAAAATCAATGTTTAGCATGTAATTAAAATAAACATTTAACAATATCTAATTTAACATTTTGTGAATTAATATAAATGGAGAGAAGAACTAAAATCTAAAATAGTGGCTTGTGAAATAATGATTAACAATGTTTTTAATTGTTATTGTGTAGTATTCTTTGTAATTAAAATTAATATTTAATTATTTGACATGTAATTATATATTTTCTCAAATTTTAGTATTATGTATTTGATGTTCAATATTATTTTTATAAATATTATAGTTTTAACTACTTAACTTATGGAACAACTATCGATAAATTAAACACTTTATTTTTTTGCATTAATATAAATTTAGTGTATTTTTTAAACTTATTTAATATATTAATCATGATATTAGTTTGTATAATTTTACTATGTTTTATTGTGTATATATACATATAAATATCATATAACGGTTTATCCGGTTTTTTCAAAACGGTTCAACCGGTTGACCCAGTGACCCAGTAATTTGACCGGTTCGATATCCAGTCCGATTTTAAAAACATTAACTTATCTATATCTATATCTATATATATATAATATTAAATAATTAAAAGATATTTATATTAATATATACATATTTATAAATATATCATTATCCAAAATTAATGTAGATGGGCATTATCGATAATATAAGGAGAAGTGCACACGACAATTGATGGAAGAGTCCAAGTATTTTTTTCTAACCTAATGAATTTTCTTTTAACTTATTTAATAAATTAATGTACGATAGCTGGTGTGTTTTTATATGAATCATTAAAAAAAATTAATTTTTTTATAAAGAGAATGAATATTGGGCTTTAGCCTTTTAGGCAAGATTATCAATACATTAATTATGGTAATGTTATTAATATTATTATTCTAGTCTATTAAAATAATAAACTCTTTTGACTAATATAATAAACAATTACCTTATATAAACGAAAAGAAAAAAAAATATTTCAAACAAACGAAAAGATAAAAAAAATATTTAAGGGGTGATTGATATGACATAATGGAATTAGGTACGAATAAAATGATGGTCGGAATTGAAGAACAATTCTTATGATTAATATGTCTATGAAATGAAGAACGAATTGAAATATCATTTTATTTTCTATTTTATAAAATTAATATTTTATGTACTTTCAAATTTTGAATAAAGTGTAAGTAGTAGCTAATTATATTATCAAAACATGTCATAATTGTTTCTTAGATTTTTAAAGGAGAATTGTCGATTCATGACTTGATCAAGATAAGTAATTTATCAATTCAGGACCTGAAAGGTGAAAACTCTCAATCCAGGAGCCGAAAGATAAACATTCTCAATCCAGAACCTCAAAAATCACGAATTTTGATTTGTTTTTATTTTTTAATTAATTTTAAATATTTCTTTATTAGATTTAATAGATAATGAATGAATGAATTTTCATTGAAAATTAATATAAAATTAATTAAAAATAAAAACAAATCAAAATTCGTGATTTTTGAGATCTTGGATTGATAATTTTCATCTTTCGAGTCCTGAATTGAGAGTTTTCATCTTCCAGGTCCTGAATCGATAGATTACCCATCTTTTAGGTCCTGTATTGATATTTCTCCATTTTTAAAGTATCAAAATTTGATTTTAATATATATTTTTAAATTATTTTTGAAAATTAATTCATATAAAACTAATTACTGTTGTAAATATATCTAATAGATATATATGATATGAGTGATGGCCAAGTTATTAACTCTAAAACTCTATCCCTTGTACTATTATAAATAGAGGCATTTGGTCCTCATATTAAATACACACACAATTCATATTTTCTCTCGTCTCTCTCTAGTTTACAACACGTTATCAGCACGATTGTTCTACCCTCTCCTTTAAATCTAGAAGTCCATCGATCCTAGAAGGTACATTCTTTAATTTTCTTTTCTCTACCCCAAATAATATTGTTCAGTGTGTGTGCATGGGTTTAACAATTATGATATGTGAGAATTGAACGACACATTAATTTATGAATGAATTTTATTAATATTGAAATTCAGTTATGGATTCATATGATACGATATTAATTGTGTTTCATGCGATTGAAATCGAGACTGAATTGTGAGAATTGAGGAATTGTTCGTATAAATTCTAGTGCTTTTGACTCTCGGCGATTTCATTAAATTGTTTTGCCTAATTATTTAGTTTTTGAATGCGTGAACTTTTATATGGATTGAAGGATTGATATATTGAATATTATGTATTCACGCAAATCGAGAACAACTTTGGAATATGGCATTTATATGAATTTATAAATCGTAAATTCAGTGGATTCAATTGCATATATTGCATGCACACAGTTCGAGAATTATCATGATTTTATTTTTTTTTAAGTCTCGTTATTATTGGTTTTGCCGATTCAGCATGCACGAGTTTCTGTTTTTTTTATTGTTATAATAATCAGTCTTTTTTTTATTTAATCTTGAAAAAAAAATTAAATATTGATGCTATTCGAGTAGCACAAGTAATATTCATGAAGAATATTACATTCAAGATCATAAATTGATGCTATTAAAGTAGCACAAGTAATATTCCCGAAGAATATTACATGCTCTAAAGAGCAAATAAATTAAACATGTGGATAATATATCCTTGATTCTTTGTGCAGAATTGCACCAATGGCAAACATAGCCAAACTTGAGTTCATCGCCCTTGACATATCGGGCAAGAATTATATGTCATGGACTCTTGATGCTGATGTTCACCTGATCTCAAGGGGTCTAGGGGAGACAATCAAAGAAGGAAATAAAGCATCTCAACAAGATTGCGCTAAGGCGCTGATTTTCCTTCGTCATCATCTTCATGATGATCTAAAGACGGAATATTTGACCGTCAAAGATCCGAGTGAGTTGTGGACAAACCTGAAAGAAAGGTTTGATCATCAAAAGACTGTCGTCCTTCCTAAAGCTCGTTACGAGTGGATGCATCTTAGACTGCAAGACTTTAAGTCTGTGAGTGCTTATAATTCTGAATTATTTAGAATTATTTCAAAATTGAAACTTTGTGGAGAAAGTATCACTGATACTGACATGCTTGAGAAAACATTCTCCACTTTTCATGCTTCTAATGTGCTGTTACAGCAACAATATAGGGAGCGTGGTTTCAAAAAGTACTCTGAACTAATATCTTGTTTGTTGGTTGCCGAGCAAAATAATGAATTACTCTTGAAAAATCACGAACTCCGCCCCACTGGTTCCGCTGCATTGCCTGAAGTCAATCCAACTTTCAACCATGACAATAGACGTGGTCGTGGGAACCAACATGGACGTGGGCGTGGACGTGGACGTGGATATGGTCGCGGTCGTGGACGCGGTAAACCAAATGATGCAACCTCTAGCAACAAAAGGCAGAAAACATCCAACGAGCACAATTCATCCAAAAAGGAAGCTGCATGTCATAGATGTGGCATGAATGGACATTGGTCACGTACTTGCCGAACGGCAAAACATCTTGCAGATCTATATCAAGATTCGATTAAGGGAAAAGATAAAAAAGAAACCAATGTCGTTGACTTTGACGGCCCAATTGATACTACTCACTTAGATGTCTCCGACTTCTTTGATGACCCAAAAGGAGATAATATAGATCAGTTGATTGGTGGTGGTGTGCTTGAAGACGATCATATGGACATTGTTTAGTACTTTATCATTTATTCCTAGTTGATAAAAAGACATTGCTTATTTACTTTCACATCGTTGTTTTTTTTTTCGTTAAAAACAATTACTTATTTTCCTTTCGTATTTTTACTCAATAATAATTGATCTTCTTTTAAAAACATCTTAGACATTCAAATGGAATCTTGTGATATTTGTCTTGCTGATAGTGCCACTACACACACCATTCTCCAAAATAAGAAATATTTTCTTAAGTTGACATTAGCTCAGGATAATGTTAACACAATATCAGGTGCATCAAACATCATTGAAGGCTCCGGAAGAGCTTGTATCATTTTACCAAATGATACTAAATTAGATATTAAAAATGCCCTGTATTCTAGTAAGTCCAAAAGAAACTTACTAAGTTTCAAAGATATCCGCTATAATGGATACCATATCGAGACTATATCAGAAGGTGGAAAAGAATATCTTTGCATAAATTCTTTTGTCTCCGACCATAAGCGAACGAAAGAAAAATTATTAACACTACCTTCTGGGATGTATTACACATTCATAAAGGCAATTGAGACAAACCATGTCATGAACCTGAAGTTCAATGACACAAAAAGCTTTATGCTTTGGCATGATAGGCTTGGACATCCTGGAGCAACTATGATGCGCCGAATAATCAATAATTCATATGGGCACAATATAAAGAATCAAAAGATTCTTATGACAAATGAATTCCCATGTGATGCTTGTGCGCAAGGCAAGTTAGTTATTAGACCTTCATATACGAAGGTTAATATTGAATCTCCATCTTTCTTAGAGAGAATTCAAGGAGATATTTGTGGACCTATACATCCACCATGTGGTCCTTTTCGATACTTTATGGTATTGATTGATGCTTCCTCTAGATGGTCACATGTATGCTTGATTTCTACTAGAAATGCAGCATTTGCTAGACTACTTGCTCAAATTATAAAATTACGAGCTCAATTCCCTGACAATTCAATTAAAAGAATTCGTCTTGACAATGCTAGTGAGTTTACGTCTCAAGCATTTGAAAACTATTGTATGGCTATAGGAATTGAGATTGAACATTCAGTCGCTCATGTCCATACTCAAAATGGTTTAGCAGAATCGTTTATTAAACGTCTTTAACTTATTGCTAGACCATTACTTATGAAGTCAAAACTCCCAACTACTGCTTGGGGTCATGCCATATTACATGCGGCAACATTAGTTCGTATTAGACCATCGGCTAACCATGAATACTCCCCAATGCAAATTATTCTTGGTCGAGAACTAGATGTTTCTCACTTACGAACTTTTGGTTGTGTTGTTCAAGTCCCAATTGCACCCCCACAACGAACAAAAATGGGTCCCCAACGAAGGCTTGGGATATATGTTGGATTTGACTCACCTTCAATTATAAGGTATATTGAACCTTTAACGGGTGATTTATTTACTGCACGTTTTGCAGATTGTCATTTTGATGAAATGACATTTCCAACATTAGGTGGAACAAATCTACATCCAGAAAAACACAAGGAAATATCTTGGAATGAGAAAAGCTTGTCACATTTTGATTCTCGAACTAATCAATGTGAACAAGAAGTTGAAAAGATTATTCATTTGCAAAAGATTGCAAACCAACTTCCTGATGCTTTTGTAGATACAAGAAAAGTGACACAATCTCACATACATGCTGCAAATACTCCAGCGAAAATTGATGTCCCTGAAGGACAAATAGCGTTGGCAGCAAATGAGTCTAAAATTCGTCAAAAACGTGGTCGACCAATTGGTTCCAAAGATTCTGTGCCTAGGAAAAGAAAGGGGCAAGATGGAAACCAAACAATGACGAAAATGACTAATCAATCAAATGAAAGTGATGTAATTCCTGAAGAATTACAAGTATCTGAAAATCATGAGATCTCAATAAATTATTTATCTTCAAATCAGATACTGGAGAGAGAACATATCATTGTAGATGATATATTCTCATTTCATATAGCTCATCAAATTTTAAATGAGGATCCTGAACCAAACTCTGTTACAGAATGTAAACAGAGAAATGATTGGCCAATGTGGAAAAGAGCTATGGAAATGGAATTAAATTCGTGTGATAACCGGAAAGTATTTGGACCTATAGTCCTAACTCCTGAATCTGAAACCCCTGTTGGGTACAGATGGATATTCGTTAGAAAGAGAAACGAGAAAAATGAAGTTACGAGATATAGAGCAAGACTCGTAGCGCAAGGTTTCTCTCAAAGACCAGGAATTGATTATGAGGAAACATACTCTCCAGTAATGGATGCGATTACTTTCAGATTTCTGATTAGTCTGGCAGTGTCACAAAGGCTTGCTATGCGCCTTATGGATGTAGTAACTGTCTATCTATATGGGTCATTAGATAATGACATATATATGAAAATCCCTGAAGGATTTAAAATGCCTGAAGCATTAAAGTCAAAACCCAAAAGCATGTTTTCGATTAAACTGCAAAAATCGTTGTACGGGCTGAAACAGTCTGGACGTATGTGGTATAATAGATTGAGCGAGTATCTGTTAAAAGAAGGATACAAGAATGATGATATATGCCCTTGTGTTTTCATAAAGAAAACCAAAAGTGGATTTGCAATTATAGCAGTTTATGTCGATGATTTGAATTTAATTGGGACTCCTGAAGAGCTCAATAAAACTGCTGAATATTTGAAGAAAGAATTTGAGATGAAAGATTTGGGAAAGACAAAATTTTATCTTGGTTTGCAAATTGAACGTGTCCGAGGAGGAACGTTTATTCACCAATCCACATATACAGGAAAAGTGTTAAAACGCTTTTACATGGATAATGCCCATCCATTAACATCACCAATGGTCGTTAGATCTCTTGATAAGGAGAAAGATCCATTCCGACCTATTAAAGATGGTGAAACGATACTTGGTCCTGAAGTACCATATCTAAGTGCAATTGGAGCATTAAGTTATCTGGCTAATTATACTAGACCAGATATAGCTTTTTCTGTAAATCTTCTCGCAAGATATAGCGCTGCACCCACTTTGAGACATTGGAATGGTGTTAAGCACATTCTACGTTATCTGAAGGGTACCATAGACCTTGGATTATATTATTCGGAAAATTCCGATTCTTCTCTGGTAGGGTATTCGGATGCAGGATTTTTATCCGATCCACATCAAGCCAAGTCACAAACTGGCTATGTTTTCACATGTGGTGGAACTGCTATATCATGGAAGTCTGTGAAGCAAACCTTAACTGCAACATCCTCAAATCATTCTGAAATCATTGCAATCCATGAAACAAGTCGAGAGTGTGTATGGTTGAGAAATATGACAAGTCACATCCAAGAGTCGTGCGGATTAGCTTCATCAAAGATCAATCCAACTGTTTTGTATGAAGACAATGCTGCCTGCATCGCGCAACTCAAAGAAGGATACATCAAAGGTGATAAGACGAAGCACATTTCTCCCAAGTTATTCTACACACACGATCTCCAAAAGAGTGGCGATATCAACGTTCAACAAATTCGCTCAAGTGACAATTTGGCGGACTTATTCACAAAGGCATTACCAACATCAACATTCAGAAAGTTGGTACACAAGATTGGCATGCGCCGACTCAAAGATCTACAGTGATCTCAAGATCAGGGGAAGCAGTTGTACTCTTTTTCCTTCGACTAGATTTTTTCCCACTGGGTTTTTCTAGCAAGGTTTTAATGAGGCAACATTTGTTTTAGAGATTGGTCACTCAAGGGGGAGTGTTGTAAATATATCTAATAGATATATATGATATGAGTGATGGCCAAGTTATTAACTCTAAAACTCTATCCCTTGTACTATTATAAATAGAGGCATTTGGTCCTCATATTAAATACACACACAATTCATATTTTCTCTCGTCTCTCTCTAGTTTACAACAATTACAAAATAATAGCAATAATAGTAAATAAAGAATTGATCATTATTTTTTTTTAATATGAAAAATAATAAAAAAATAGTTTGAAATAAACGAACATATGAACCGATTAATAACATTAACTATAAAATAAAGTTATAAAAAAAATTGAAAATAAATATATAGATGGGATATTTACTTGATTTCATTTATCGTGATGTTTATCTAAAAAGATATGATTTATTATATAAAGATAGGATAATATGATTTATTGAACTTTTATTTATCGGGCCTTTATGTGTTTAAATTTATGTTTACCCTATTCACCAATAATTTACATATAAATGAAACCGGATGAAATTATCTACTATATTTTATGCAATACTGGTGTCACATATTTAAATTTATTAATTTTTCTTCCATTTTTTTATTCAATTTCAATTTATTGTGCTTTAGTTTAATTTTACACTTATTAATTAAAGATCATTTTACCCAATTAGGGTACATAATTATTTTTAATAGTTATTTAATTTTATTTTCTAATTAATAATTCATTATTTTGTAAAAAAATAATTACATACCTTAATTGGGTAGGATGAACCCTGATTAATATGAGTAAAATTAAACTAAATCATAATAAATTAAAATTAAATACAAAAAATTGAAGGAAGTTTAATATAATTAATTGTGTAGCATCAAGTGTTCTATAATGTGTAGCAGAAAATTTCATCTGAAATAAAACAAAACAATCTTAGGGATTCTATATTGATTAAAGATAACAATTACTATGGACATAAAATTATAAATAAAAAAAAATTATGAACGTACTGTATATATTTAATTCTTTAATTTGGTATCACGTCAGCTACATATTTTGAAATATAAAGTCTACAATAACATTTCGAGACACACACACACACATATATCATATTTTAAGTTATGGACATGTGAGTTAATTTAGGAATTAAAAATGCTACATAAGCACTAATATCCAACTATCCAAGATTTATAAGTGATTTTTCCCACAGGTATACATATTTGATAATTATGTGTAGTTAATTATTTATTTTAATAATTTATTAAAAAATATTTATTTTACAATACCACACAGGAATAAAAAAATAATTAAAAGAGCTCATAAACCGTGTTGCTAAAAATTAACATGGTCCTTTTATCCACATATTTACATAACTAGGTGATTATGTGTCGTTAATAATTTTATTAATTTTTTATTAAAAAAAATTAAAATAACTCATAAATCGTGTTGCTAAAAATTTACATGGTCCTCTGCTCAAAAAAAATTGCATGGTCCTTTTTATCCACATATTTACATAACTAGGTGATTATGTGTGGTTAATGATTTTATTATTTTTTTATTAAAATAATATTAACTTTTTTCAAATGACACGTGGGATTATGCGAATACAAAATTTAAAAGAAATCGTGAACCGTGTTGCTAAAATTGTGCATGAGCTTTTTAGCCAAACATTTCAATAAGTCGTGATTATGTGTGGTTAATTATTTTTAAAAATAATTATCAAAAAAATTATCAATTCTTAAATTCTTTATTGACATAAAAAAAGTGAAAGGAATTTGGAATTCATTCCTACAAATTGAAAATGAGATTAAAAGTTAATTATTTTTTAAAAATAATTATAAAAAATATTATCGATTCTTCAATTCCTTATTGACATAAAAAAAGTGAAAGGAATTTGGAATTCATATCTACAAATTGAAAATGTGACTAAAGTATTTTAATCACACATATTAAAAGTCAAATGGTAAGAAAAGTGTCAAGCTCATTTACCCACACATTTTGTAATTATGTGTGACAAAATACCCACACATTATTATGTGTGGTAAATTTATGTGTGGTTAAAATTTCAATTTCTTGTAGTGTATTGGCTATCAGAATAAACAAGAGGTTTATCATCAATGAATTTAATTTTAGATAGCACACCATTAAGCCAAATGGCTTCTTTTACAGCCTCAATAGCAACAATGTATTCAGATTCAGTTGTAGATAAGGCTACAATACTCTGCAATTGAGACTTCCAGCTAATGCATGCACCACACAGTGTAAACACATAGGATGTAGTTGATTTTCTTTGATCTCTATCATTAGCATAGTTTGAGTCAACATAACCAACACATTTAACTCCATCATCTGCCTTTGAGAAGGTCAGACCACTATTCATAGTGGATTTTAAGTACCTGAGAAGCCACTTAAGTGCTTCCCAGTGACGTAAACCAGGATTAGCCATATATCTACTCAAGCATGAAACAGCATATGCAATGTCAGGCCTACTGCTAATCATCAAATACATTATAGAGCCAATGGCATTAGCATATGGAACATTTTGCATGTCATTTATCTCTGAGTCAGTTTTAGGAGATTGATCTTTACTCAACACAAAGTGAGAAGCAAGGGGTACATTGACAGGTTTACAATTTTCCATATTAAACTTTTTCAGAACTTGGTCGACATAGGCAAATTGGTGCAGCACAAGAGTGGATTTTTCTCTGTTTCTTTCAATGTTCATGCCAAGGATTTTCCTAGCATCACCTAGGTCCTTCGTATCAAAGTTGGCACAGAGGCATTGTTGCACATGTTTCACAGTTTCCAAACATTGAACTAATCAAAAGCATATCATCAACATAAAGTAACAAGAACATGGGAGTGTCAGATTGCATATAATACAAGCAGTGATCAAATTTGCTTCTGTTAAAGTTCATACTTTGCATGCATTTATCAAACTTTATGTTCCACTGCCTAGGAGATTGTTTTAGGCCATAAAGGGATTTCTTTAGCAAACACATGTTCAGGAAAGGTTTATCAACAAAGCCCTCAGGCTGATGCATATAAATGTTGTTTTCAAGTTCACCATGCAGAAATGCAGTTGTAACATCCATTTGCTTAAGTTCCCAGTAGAAGTGTGCCACAAGAGCAAGCATAATGCGCACAGTAGTGAATTTTACAACAGGAGCAAAGATCTCATTATAATCAATGTCTTCCTTTTGTGTGAAACCCTTTGCAACCAATTTGGCTTTATACCTCACATTATCAATTTCATGTTTAATTTTAAATAGTCATTTGCATTCAACAACAGAACAATCATTAGGTTTTTCAACAAGTATCCAAGTATTGTTGTCATGCAAGGATTTGATTTCACAGTTCATAGCATCAAGCCATTTATCATATTCATTTGAATTCACAGCTTCAATATAAGTACTAGGCTCAAATTGATCAAAATTGCTGAAAACATTGAAAGTATATAGGGATAGATTATAGTCATCATATTTGGCAGATAATCTCATATTCCTTCTTACCCTATCTCTAGCAAGTTGATAATTATTTAGATTCTCAGGTTCAGGAATAGTTTCAGGTTCATTCTCATTTCTAGAACTTGTTTCAGAATCAGATATTGTCATGTTATTAGTTAGTTCATCATCAGCCTCATGATTAGACACAAAATCATCTTCATTAAGATTATCATATTCATGTTCATGTTCAGTGATAGGTAAATCATGATTCACAATTTCAGTTTCAGGCTGCATAGGGGCCAAATTATCCACATTATCCACTTCACTTGGAGCAGCAGAAGGAGTGAGCATGAATTCAAACATATTCTGATCCAGGTTTTTCAATTTCTCCACCTCACTTAGAGCAGCATAAAGTGAGGATTCAGGCAAACAAGGGAAATCATGCTCATTAAATATAACATCACGGCTAACACATGTTTTAAATCCAGGCACACTTCTATCCCATAATCTATAGCCTTTCACACCTTCAGGATATCCAAGAAATACACATTTTCTAGCTCTAGGATCAAGTTTACTCGGTTTTTGATGCACATATGCATCACAACCAAAGACTCTCAAGTTAGACAAACAAATAGGTTTATTCAGAAAGACATTCACGTAGTTTACCAAGCAAAGGCACAGAGGGAGATCTATTAATTAAATAGGTCACAGTCATAAGGGCTCCACCCCAGAAATTTTTAGACAATCCAGATGTAACAAGTAGACTTCTAACTCTCTCAAGGAGAGTCCTATTCATTCTTTCTATAACTCCATTTTGCCGTGGAGTGTAGGGCATAGTTTTGTGCCTTTTAATTCCTTGATTGGAACACAAATTATCCATTGCTTGATTACAAAATTCAAGTCCATTATCTGTTCTGATGCATTTAATCCTTCTTTAGTTTGATGTTGAATTTCAGTAGCCCATTTAGAAAAGATCAGAAACACATCAGATTTGTTCTTCATTAGAAACACCCAAGTTTTTCTAGAGAAATCATCAATGATTGACAAGAAGAACAAATTTCCACCATGGGTGGGCTCTTTTGCTGGGCCCCAGACATCAGCATGTAGATATTGAAGTATTTCAATACTAACATACTTTCTAGGATAAGGCACAGTAACCGGAAAAGAAGTTCTATGATGTTTTTCCATAACACATGGTTCACAGAAAGATAAGCTAGACACCTTATCTTTACCAAAAGCACCTGATTTATGCAAAATATCTAAACCTTTGTTGCTCGTATGCCCTAGTCTAGCATACCACAGAGCAGTTTTGTCCTCTTGGACCACATTGACAATAGGTAAACGCACAGACTGAGCTTGGACAGCATATAGATCACCCTTTCTGGGTGCAGTGAAATAAAGCATAGAGTCATTCTCAAATTTGAATCTCAAATAGTTCACAGAGCCATCAAGCATCTTGTCAACAATTTTTGACACGGATAACAAACTGAATTTCAACTTAGGCACATATGTGACATCACTTAAAGTAAGCATGCTCCCATTTTCAAATTTTAAACAAATATCACCTTTTCTTTGAATTTCATATTTTTGACCATCAGCAAGAGCAACATGTCCAGAGTTCATGTAATGCAGATTGTGAAACATATGCTTAAAAGGAGTGACATGAAAAATGCAGCCAGAATCAATGAGCCATTCATTATTTAACACAGTTTTGGACACAGCATTAGTGTAATTGATGAACTGAAAATCATAAGCTTCATGCACCATATAAATACCATCATCTTCATACACATTATCGGCATGTTGTTTAGGCTCATAATTCACAAAACCCTTATTTCTTTTAGGTTGTTTGCACCTATTAGAAAAATGACCAGGTTTTCCACAGTTCCAACAGGTTTTTCTAGGCTTTTGGCCATGGTTTTGATTATAATTCTGATTTTGAACAAATTGCTTTTCTCTTTGATGTCTTTCAGCAGCTAAAACACTAGGATTTTCACCATTCAAGGGCTTATTAAAACTGCTATGATGATTTCTGTTATTATTCCTGTTAACATACATAATTTCACCATGCAAAGGCTTGGATTTCAATTTAAGCTCATTTTCTTTTGCTTTTAAGCCAGTTACAATCATGTCACAGGTGATCTTTGACCTACTATATTTCAAAGCAGATTTAACCTCAGCAAAAGACTCTGGAATATACCCTAACAGAATTTGAGGAGCATATTTTTCAATAGAATCATCATCAACAAGTTTCAAGTCTTGAAGCAATTTATTGAAATCATCCATATTGGCATCAATATCTTTTGAAGTGTCCATTTGATAAGTCATAAATTGTGTCTGTAAAGACCATGCAGACTCTTCAGAAGTAGCAGTATATAAAGAAATCAAATTATCCCACAGATCTTTGGCACATTGATGATGAGAAACTTTTCTAACAACAATACTACTTAAATTTAGCAAAATGGTAGCCCTAGCACTGTTATTCATATCATGCAATTTCTCATCATCCGCATATTCATTTATCTTAGTCAAAATGGCTTTATTAACTTTTACTTTAACCAAAATACACTCAATTTTAGTTTTCCAATCCTGAAAATCATCTCTGCCATTAAATGCCACCATAGAAGGTTATTCATGATTATCAACAATCACAGAGTCAGCAAGCAAGCAGAACACCACACTGCAACCAATAGGCACAGCAGATCACACAAGGAGCCAAAAAACTTGCCCTTCAGAGCAGGGAAACAAGCACTAAAGGGGGATAAAGTGTTGAGGCTAGCCCAGTTCATAGCACAGATTTATCTGTGGTGCAAGGATTCACTCAGGATAATCCCCAGGCTTGTTTTCAACAGGAACTGACTACGAATCAGAACCAGTTCAAAGAAACTCAAAAAACACCGAGTTTCAATAGATTTCAAAGAATCTCAGTAACCCACAGAAGCAGAGACAAGTAAAATACAAGGAAGCAGTTAATAGGATCGCAAGATACCAATTCAAAATAGGGTTACAACCCAGGGCAGAAAACTCAATTTCACAGAACACAAAACCCTAGAGGTTTCTACCAGCAAGCAAAACCAAGCCTATCAACTAGGGAGTTTTAGTGTTTCGCCGCTTTACCAGAGCTTATTCTCCCAGGTAGGGGAGAAATCAGACCTACCAAAATCCTTGCTCATCGGGAGCGAGTCGGCGCGGCTAAAGGGCGACGGAGTGAAGGAGATGCGGGTCGGAGGGTGTCTCGGCAAGGTCCTTGTGGCTCTGATACCACTGTTGGGTATCGTGTCTTACCAGAGGTTCACCGCTTGGTTTCCGAGCCCGTTCTCAGTTGCTCAAGCAACTTGGGGCTCACTCTGATTCTTTCACTTAGATTTTATGCACTTATATCCATTTCTCCTTACTTTGATTTCACTACCTGCGAGCAAATAAAAGAGAAACAGGTAGTAAAATAAAGGCACAATAATCAGGTAATGGGGGAAAGAAGATAACAGGGAAATTTAAGTAATAAAAGAGAAATCAAAGATTGAGAAGTGGGAAAATTGTGTCTAGAAGACACGGCGGCTCAGATTTTTCCATAACGGCGTGTTGCACTTTCGGCAACAACAAGACTCAGACCACAAAGGGGAGATGATGGGTCTGAACACGAAGCTCTCACACACAATGCCACTCAGGAATCCGATAGACAGGATTCCGACAAAGTAATCGGAAGGGAATGGCAGGGCCCTTCTCAAAGATCAGAAATGTGAAGCTTAATCAGAGAGTGAGCGACGGAGAGGTTAAGTAGAGATTATGATTAGGTTTAGGGTTAAGGGGGCTAAAAAAGAAGAGTGGGCTTCAATTAGGTATTGGGCCCAGAATGGGCCACAAAAAATAAATAAAGATCATGGGCCAACCCATCACATAACAATATCTATATAAAAACGTAAATTGAATAATATTATGGTAGAGCACCCAACCTCTCCCTGAATCTCATTTAGTTTTTACGAAATTTGATAAATTTGAGAAATATAATAAAAAAAATGTACATTCCGCTTGATTTCGGACCAGCGACCTCAACATAGTGAGAAAACCCGTTGTACCAACTGCGCTGAAAACAGCTTTAGTAAAATACCTCAACTTTTGATATATAACCAACTTATCTATGGGCTATACCCTCTTCGGTACAGTTAGAGACCACCTATATCGAATTCTACAACAGAGATTATAAATCATAATTGGATAAAATAAACTCTAATTGGAATAGAATAGACCATAATAACAATATAAGTAATTGTACAGCGCTAACATTATGATAATATTTCGTTAGCATAGTGAATACAATATATCAACATATTACAAATGCTTCGGTAGCATACTTTATTATAATGCCGACGAAGAATTATTATAAGTTAACGAAAGCGTTTTCATCATGGATACGTGTAAAAATATATATTTTGCATTTTTTGTCCATATTTGTTTTTCATAAACATATCCATCACTAGCCTTGAATGAAAAGGCATGAAATTTTTTAAATTTGATACATTATTTGTGTAAATCCAATTAGAAACGAGAAAGTAATGATCGTTTAAAATTTTTAAGTTTTTTTTTTAAAAAAGTGATGATCATCATTTTTACAAGGATTGTACGATTATATCTATGTCTCCTTATTTTTTGTGTAGACTTTAATATTAAATGTCATTCATTGGATTATTTTGTTGGATGATGTAAGATGGGTTCTTAATTCTCACATGAAAAATATGTATTTTTTATCCCCTCAATATGTATATGACTCCAAATAATTGAAATTATTAATCGAATGCTAGAAAATTATGTATCGTATTTTTTTATTACTTCTATATTAATTCGTAATTAAATTACTACAATATAAATGGTCTATCAAAATTTTAAAAGAATTTATTAAAAATAACTATAAAATCAAAATAAATGGTTTTTTAATTATCATTAGATGTATCATTTCCAGCATTTAAGTCCAAGACTGATATTTATTTTTCCTCTCTAGTCTTCGAATGATACGTAACTCATATTTCGAACTCTAAATCGATTAAATTCGTTTTTCACAATTTTAGAGACATTTTAAACCGGGCCGGCCTAAATTCAATATGATCCACTGAGCTCAATCAGTTTTAGCCCACATTATCATTTTGTTATGCCGAATTGTCGGCCTCCACTAACGCTGCAGTAGTTCAATAACGATAAAGGTAATTCTATCCAAAGCCCGTTTCACTCAATATAACCCCAAAATTAATTAAAATAAAAAAATATATTTGAATATACATTTTTATCCTTAGTTATAACCCAAAACTAAAATAACCATAATCAAAATAAAATAAAACCCCCCTCGTATAGCCCCCAACCCCTTACTGTCCCACCTCACCATCATTCATATTTCAATTTTCTTCTTCATTTGTTTGTTTGTCTTTTTTTTTCATCTCCACCTCTTAAATAAAAAACAAAATAAACGAGGCTCTACAGATTCTGAAGAAACTATTGTTCCAATTAAAAAAAAAAACAAAATAAACGAGGCTCTACAAATTCTGAAGAAACTATTCTTCCAATAAAAAATTGCCGAAGAAAATTACAAAGCTTGACACAAATATTTCAATTAAATTTTCTCCTTCATTATTTAATTTCTCTTGGGGGAGTTTATTTTTCTTTTGTTTCATTTTGAGTTTATAAACTGTAATTAGATGAAAATCTCTCATTTTCTTCTCAATCATCAAGTTTCATTTCTTAATCATGTAATTTATGAATATTAATCTTCCACTCTCTTAATTATATTAAAAATCCGAAAAGTTCTATATATTTTGAGTTCGATTGCACACACGGTAGCATTGTCGTTCTTGAATATTTTTTCCTTAAATTAATTTACATAAATGATCTTGAATGTATGTAAGCCACAATCTCAAATGATTTTGAAACTCCAAGAATAATTTTATTGGAAGAACATTTGATTGAAATATCTGTGTAGAGTTCTGTAATTTTATCGTGTGACTTTTTATTAGAAGAATAGTTTCTTGAGAATTTAATAGAGGCCCATGTAATTTATTTAAGAGGTGGAATTATGGATGAAAGAAAAAACAAGCAAAGTAGAAAATTAAAATATGAATGATGGTAGGGTGGACGATTGGGGGATGGAGGCTATATAATGGGTTTTATTTTATTTTAATTTAGGGGTTGTTTTAGCCGTGGGGTATAACTAAGGGTAAAATGTATTATTAAATATATTTTTTATTTTAGTTATTTTAGGAGTTATAAAAAAGTAAAATGAGGGCTATGAATAGAATTACCCTAAGGATAAATGTATGAGGATCCAACGGTCGAAGTTCGAATGAAATTCTCTATTCCAAAATCAAATTTTTAAATTTCCAAACCATATTTTCTATGATTTTTAAATTTCTAAACCATATTTTCTACGATCAAAATTATAAAATTTTCTTCTATCCTTTCAAGTTACTATACTTTACTTTAATTTTACACTTAATTTTTAAGGTTGATTTTACAAATATATTATTATCTTTAGTATTTAATTATCAAATAAATGATTATTTTTATTGATTATTTTAAAAAATACGATTTATAATTTTTTAAATTTTAATCTTTTGCAAATAAATGTGACTAAGTTGATTATGTTATAATTAATTTTTATTTTTGTAATTTCTACTATAAAACTCATAAATAAATTTAATGGTGGAATACAACTTGGAACGTCAATTTTTTTTTTAAACTCAAAAACCTTGAATTAAATAGTGAAACAATCCAAAGGAAAAAAAAAAGATATTTCTCAAGCCAAGGCAAGTAATCTGAGACCCACTTGACTGTATCTGACAGAGAAGCAGCAAATTGAGCTAAACTACGAGCCGCTATATTGACCTTACGATACATATGAGAAATTTTTAGGACCAAACCTCCACTGACCATCAATCTAAAATCCTGAAGCTCATCAACGACAATGCAATCGTCAACATTCGAATCTATCAGAACCCGGACTGTTAGAATTGAACCCGAACACAGCAACACAGACACAATACCCTCCTCCAAATACATGTTGATACACTAATAGCGGCTAAAATTTCAACACCAAGAATAGAAGTAGGGTGTTTAATCGGCTTTGCAAGAACTGCAACAATATAACCATTAGAGTTCTGGACAATCACACCTAAATCATATAATCTCAAGATAGGATTGAAGAGCATCAACAACAACGCGACAACACCCCTCTGAAGGATAGGACCACCGTTTATCACCAACAAGAGTTTGAATTCAAGAGATCACCTCAATCTAATGACGTGCCTCACGATAAGAAGAAAGAATAAGCTCTCCCATTTCAAAAGAAAAATCAGGAAGAGAAACACCATTAGCATGCTTAACACAACAAAGATGATGCCATAAACTTCACAGATTCATAACTCAAATCTCATTGTCGCGAGTACGAAATTTATGATACATATACCGAACAATATCAATCATTGCCAACAAACGGCATTTCCACAACTCCAAATATTGAATAGAAGGATCTCAGCTGGTTCAAATTGGTCTCATAAATAAATAAATAAATGTATATTAGTAAATTAAAATATTACAATGAAATTAGATTTCACCTTTCATTTAAAAAATACAAATACATTAGGTGATATATTACCAGCTGGGTTTATCTGAATTTCAAAATTTTATTTTACGTTTTTTTTACTTTTATTTAAATTAACCTCATACTTTCACTACAGAGTAGTTTTAATTTTCCCAAATACTTACATGCACAAGGTGCATATAAGCTTTATTTCAAACGAGAGAGTCAAATTCGGGGGTCAACTTGCTTTGACCCGGGTTAACGCGGGTCAACCCGTAAAAAAACCCGACAAAATCAGTATCAACAATAATACTAAAAAGTATCACTCAAAATTCAAAAAGTATCACATTTATCGTTGAAAAGTAAGACGTCTGCTACTCATCTTATACTAGTTCATTTAGTTCAAATTGTTATTTTTCTCATTTCAATTAATGTTAGAGTTTAGAAATTCATGATTTTTTTAGAGCTCATGATTTTTTAGGGTTCATGATTTTTTTAGGAGTTTATTTTGTGTGTTTTAGGATTTTCTTGGGGGATTTTTAGGGGGGATTAGGATTTATTTTGTGTTTTTTAAGATTTTTTTTTAGGGAGGGTTAGGTTAGGGATTTATTTGGTTTTTTTATGATTTATTAACTTTATTTTAAGATATAAATTCAAATTCATTTTAAATAAATTAAATTAATTAATTTTAATTTTAGAATATAAAATATTTGAGGAAAAAAAACGTTCTGGGACTGCCGGATATAGGTGCACCGAAGGGGGCTGTGCACGTCTTTAAGTTTTAAATTTTAATTGGACAATGGTCGCGTTTATTAAACTCAGCAAGTTTAGAGAGAGAGAGAGAGAGAGTAGGCATTTATCCGAAAGTTGCAAAGGCTCACGCATACTCTTATCTATCATTATCTTCTCGCCATGGCTACTTCGTTGCTCTCTCTCTCCTCCCCCACCCCTTCCACGGCTATTACTCCTCATCTTCGCCAACTATCTTCTCATTTCAAGGTATTCTCTACAACACTTCATGCTCAACTGTCTTTTCTATTTCACAATCAAAACCTTTAATTTCTTCCCATTTTGGTTATTTCTTTGTTGGTTCAATAAACAGGGCAATGTAAGAGCCCTGAGGTCGTCGAACCCATCTCCATTTCCGTCCATAAACCTCTGCCACAACAAATCGAAGCTGAGTTATCAGCCACTTATTGTTCTGAATTCCGCGGCGTCTGCTGTGCAAGAACCTTCTGGAATCGTCCAGAATGTTCGGTTTCGGCTGGATAACTTGGGTCCTCAGCCGGGGTCCCGGAAGAAGGCGAAGAGGAAGGGGAGAGGGCATGCGGCCGGTCAGGGCGGCAGCTGTGGGTTTGGAATGAGGGGTCAGAAATCGAGGTCCGGCCCCGGTGTCAGAAAGGGCTTTGAGGGCGGCCAGATGCCGCTCTATCGTAGACTTCCCAAATTGAGGGGAATTGCTGGAGGTTTTATTTTCTACTCTAATTTACCTATTTTTCGTTCATTCATGTATTTGGGATAAATAATGTGATGTTTATCTTCTGTAGGTTTATCATGATGAGTTGCTTGATTTGAGTTTTGCGTAGTGAAACAAAAAAATTGGAGAAGAGACGAAAGTAATACTGCTATTGACTGCTATTGTGAAATTTAGAAGAGTAGATCAATTTATATTATGCTTTAGAATCTCAAACCTTTAGGGTTAGAAAATAAAGTAGCAATCTTTCCTAATGTTCATTTTCGAAGCACTTTTTTCTTTAGTCGAGTCTTGTCTTAAATTTAAGTTCAACATACATAGTGGACAATGTAGTGTATTATGGATCAAGTGCTTGCCGAACTTCTCTTATTAATTTTCTAGCTGTGGCATTCTATATATAATTCTTTGAGAATTTAAGTAAAAATAGTAGATATTTCTTAATGTATTTGCTTGAGTAGCTGGAGTCTCCACCGTTTCTGATATTCATGTTTCAAGATGTGATTTTAGTTTGTAGAAAGAGTAGCCTTTGAGTACAAAATGAAACTGCATTTACGCATGCAAGTTCGAGGCTGTACGCAATAAGGATATGCTTGTGAATTATTTTCTCTGTGATTATATTTTGTTTCTCGTAAAGTTCCAGAACAAGTAATTACAATTTCCATTCAACTTGAGAGAAGTTGGTTACTTGATTTGAATTAAATTCAGCTACTTCCATGTTTTCAATCGCAAGGTATATGGCTTCTGTGAATTAAGGCTTGTCAGACATTTGCAATTTATGACACTACTAGTCTCTTGGCATTTTGACTCCACTAAACCTGTGCTGCTCGATTAATTTTTTTGTATCTGATGACCAAGAACAATGTATACTATCACTTCTGTGATGTAAACATTTCTTGTCTGCCCCATAAGCTCAGCTAGTAGCAAGCGAAGAAAGACTCATTTACTACCTCCCTTTAGAAGCTTTTAATATTTGACTGCATTATCTCTTTATTTTTATTTTTTTTTGTAGAATTTCCTGCATGAAGCAACCTGCTTAGTCTCACATTGTTGGATCTATAAATGATTTTATTTTTTCAATATGTGATAGGTATATATTTGACTGAGTCCGTAATACATTTATGTCATACTGATACTAATGTGTGCTACTTTTGTATATCTAGGCATGCGTGCTGGATTACCAAAGTATGTCCCTGTGAACTTGAAAGATGTTGCAGATGCTGGCTTCCAAGAAGGAGAAGAAGTTTCCTTGGAGTCCTTGAAGAAGAAAGGTCTGATAAACCCATCAGGAAGGGAAAGAAGACTTCCTCTAAAGGTAACGAATAATGAGATGCTAAAATGTTGAGTATTTTTTGTGCTTAAATGTATTAGTATTACAACTTAAAACCTGGGTCTCTTTGACTCGAGGAGCCAATAAAGTCAGATTTTTTCCAATCTGTGGATCTAGTGCTCACATCAAAGTTGGTATGAAAAGTAGTCTTGAAATATCCATGCATTGTAATTCTATATGCCAGTTTTCCACCTCGATTCATTTTAGTCCCTGAGTAATGAATTCCAATTTGGGCATCCTATGGAACTGTCGTGCAAGGAAGAGAACCTTTTACCTGAAAATGGAGGAAATGTTGTGATCTCTTGAATGATTAGCTAAACCTTAGATTACTTTTTGGAGTCTTTGCTTTGGAACATTTTTTGTTTGATTTTTCATTTTTTAAATTGAAATAAGTTGCTCCTCCTACTAGTTCCTTTTGGAAGCCTCTGTGCACTAGAAACCTATTGGATTGTTCATCTGTCGTTAATTTGTTGGAGAATTGGACTTTTGGCTACAGGCTGCATAAGTAACATATATTGGTTAATCTTCTCTGTTTTAGACTTTTAAAGTAAATTTTGTTGCTCCTTGCTTTCTACTTTATCTTCTTGGTTAGAAAAGTTGGGGAAATGATATTTCATCGGCAAGTAGAATAACTTTGGAGCAATACAGGCAATTCTTTAGGCTATGAGATAGCTGTAACATCTATGCATTTGGAATTATTCACTTTGGCAACACAAATTTTCACAGTGAAAGTCACCTCATGATATCTTTGTGTTTGAAACTATGGCTCATTGCCTCTGTTCTTAATCATATATGTATAGGAGAAAGGGGTCTGATTTCATTTGAACCTTGAAAATTTATTCACTCTATGATAGCTTCTCTCATACATGTCTTGTTTTCAGATCTTAGGTGACGGAGAATTGAGTGTGAAACTGAGCTTCAGTGCGCGAGCCTTTTCAGCAGCAGCAAAAGAGAAGCTTGAGGCAGCAGGATGTTCATTAACTGTCCTTCCTGGGCGAAAGAAATGGGTGAAGCCATCTGTGGCCAAGAACCTTGCCCGTGCTGAAGAGTACTTCGCCAAGAAACGGGCTTCACCTGAGTGGGTGGACTCCACCTCTTCTGCTTGAGCCTCATTTTCCCAGCAACATAACCTATGTAAAGCAACTATTCATTCTTGTATGTTCCACCACAAATGTTACTCTATTTAATCCACTATTTTCGCTACTTATATTGCAGCAACCTTTCAGTTTCAGATTAAAAGCCTAGTCTATTGTTACTGTTCTCCTCCTTCTAACCCATTTGTTGCTAATATATCTCAGAACAGTACATCCAATAACAGGGTAAATTCTAATGTAAAGTATATGCAATACATCCCCATCTATGCACCTGACAAGTGTTTTGGGCCCACTAGAATTTGGTTATTTGTAGTCCTTTTTTTGTCCAAAAATAATAGTTTCGGCCGGTTGAAAAAATATACCGTGACACTTCAACTAACATATTGTGACATTTCGATTATCTATTGTGAATTGTGATATTTAATTACCTATTATGACAGTTTGAAATCGAAATTATTTTATCGGTCTGTCGATAAAGATTGAAAATAAAAATATTTGGCTGTAAATAGTAAGGGGGTGTAATACATCCCCTTACATTAGAATTTACCCAGTGACAAGGGATAAATACAAACTACATCGGGTGATCTAGTGGTAAAGTAGGTGATCTAATGATTGAATGGTCTAATTGTTCAAATTTTGTTATTGTCAACATTGTAAGTCGAGCTACTCATAATGTACTTATCAATAGCCGTGGTGGATTATTTTATAATAAAAAATAAAATAAAATAAAATTGAAAAGGCCCAAACCATAGAACAAAAAACAGCAATTGTGCTAGATTGGGGAACCACAATAGAACCAATTCTGGAAACCAGCTATTGCTTAACCATTTTGGGTGGTGCACTTGCACATGCAAATTTATTTTTATTGTGGTCCTTTTTTTCCAACTAAATTTTAATTAAGATTTTTTCACTTCTTAGTGGTCCTCTTATTATATGATAGCTTGTGTTGACTTGGCATGGTGTTAAGGGGCACTTGTAGTGCTTAGGTTAGTAGCGCACTGTGCGGCTAGTAGTCCGTCTTAAATTACGTCCGTCTCACTTTCAAAAGCTTTGCTCACAAAGCTTGATGCACGATGACGACGCAATTCACACCCTCCAGTTCTTTTAGTGGTCTCGGCAGAGCAAGCAACACGTGAACACGATTGATTGCAAAGAAATCTTCATTAATGCAATTGGAATGTACACTATAGCTTGGAAACAATTACAGCATGCGTTGGTTGGAGAGGGGGTCACTCCTTGCAACGCTTAGTCCGTCAAAAGTTCGCTCTTACCCCCTATAATAGGTTTAAGAAAAAAAACGCTAGTGACAGCACTAGATACAACTAAGCTAGAAAATGACAAAAACGGTCGTGCAAGGTTGTGCTTACAAATATGTACACTACAAGGGAATGGCTAGCACTCTAGGCAATGATGGAGCTTCGGGCGGGGCATTTGACGGAGGTCGCCCCTGACAGTAAGGTAGTGCTGGTGCTGGCGGCCCAGGCGGGTGCGAGTGGCCCGGGATGCTGGGACGCCAGTCATGGGAGCCCGACGGGTCTCGGCAGCAAAGGGCCCGTCGTTGCCTATCCTAAGGATCGGGATAAGGGAATGGACTTGTCCCGGCGTGACCTGGGATAGGGGATAGGATGAGGGCGGTATCCCGTGACGGCTCTCCCCCTTTTGAGTTGGCGACGTCCTCGGCGCCATGGTCTTCAGGTAGGCATCAATCAGCGGCTGGAACACTTTGAGGGTCGTCACTTTCTCCCATGTGCTCTCTTTCTTCGTGCATCTTGCCCACTTCACCAGATACTCTCTGTGAAGCTTTTTTCGCTTGCCTGTGTCCCGGTGGCAAAGGATGGCTTCCGCGATCCGTTTCCCTGTGTTGTTGACCAGACGGAGTTGGGGGGCGGTCGGGCAAATTGCGCGTAGCATCCACTTTATCTGCTTGGAACGGCTTCAGTTGGCTAACGTGGATGACATTATGGATCCGCCACCATGGGGGCAACTCTACTCGGTAGGCTACCTTCCCAATGCGCTGCAAAATGGTTAAGAGCCTGATATATTTTGGCATCAAGCGGGCGTACTGCCCTCGGGATGCTTTTGAGAGTCGTTGGTTCGGAACCTTAACCATAATTCTGTCTCCCACTCGATATTCCACGAAGCGGCGTTTCTGATCTGCATATTCCTTCATGTGTTTATGTGCTTTTTCCAGATAGCTTCGGGTGAGGTCGAGGTTCTGCTTCCATTCCAGAGAGAAACTCTGCACCGGCGAAACTCTAGCACCTTATGGGGCGTCAATCAAGTGTAGGAGGAGCGGTTGCTGCCCGGTACATATTTCAAAAGGCGTACCGTTGGTGGTAGAGCACTTTTGGGCATTGAAGCACAGCTGAGCAGCATCCAGAAGCTTCACCCAGTCCTTCTGATTAGCACTGACAAAGTGTCGAAGATATTCCTCCAGCATGGAATTGAAACGCTTCGTCTGCCCGTCGGACTGTGGATGAAAGCTCGAGCTCATATTCAATTTGGACCCCAGTAGTTTGAACAGCTCAGTCCAGAAGTTGCTAGTGAAACGGGAGTCCTGATCACTAACAATATCCTGCGGCAGTCCCCAAAACTTGACAATGTGTCTGAAGAAGAGTTGAGCTGTCTCTTCCGCTGTGATTGTCTAGGGGGCTGGTACAAAAGTTGCATACTTCGAAAACCAATCTACCACCACCACAATCGCATCCAGGTCTTTTACCTTCGATAAACCGGTAATTAAGTCCATCGAGACACTCTCTCACGGTCGCGAGGCTATGGGGAGTGGCTCGAGTAACCCTACTTTCTTGTGTCGGTCCGTCTTGTTCTGCTGGCACACCATGCAAGTACGGACGAACGTCTCAATTTCATCTCGCATCTGCTGCCAAAAGTACTTCCTCTGTACGAGGGCCACAATGCGTTCTTCGCTAGAGTGTCCCGTCCAGAGAGTGTCATAACACTCCGCAATAATCGATCTATAGGATGCCGCCTCTTGGGACATAGAGGCGGTTACCCTTGGTCTTCAAAAGTCCCTCTTCGACCCAAAAATTCCAAGTCTTCTTCTGCTCGACTAGGTTAAGTAAGCCTGCGCAGCAGGGTCCTCCTTGGTGAGCTCACGGATCTTGTCTTTCAAGTTGGTAGTCACTTTGCTGGAGGTAAGGGCTGCCACTACTTGTTGATCTTCTAAGTCTGCTCTACGACTTAGGGTGTCAGCTACATGATTGCCAGAGCCTATCCGGTACTCCAGCGAGAAATTAAATTCTGCAAGCAATTATTGCCATCTTGCTTGCTTCGCAATCAGCTTCGGTTTGGTCAAGAAGTAACTCACCGCTGTGTTGTCTGTCTTGACTACAAAAGGGAATCCCAGTAAGTAGTGTCGCCATTGTCTCAGGCAGTGAACAACAGCCAACAACTCTTTTTCATACATCGGGTAACGTCTCTCAACATCCTTCAGCTTTCGGCTCTCGAAAGCCACGGGATGTGCCTCTTGAGTTAGCACTCCGCCGAGGGCAAAATCAGATGCATCCATCTCCATGACGAAAGGTTTTGTTAGGTCGGGGAGTACGAGCACGGGGTTGCTCATGATTGCCTTCTTCAACTTCTCGAAGGCCGTTTGTGCTTGTGGCGTCCACTCCCATACCTTGGTTTTCTTTGTTAGATCCGTCAAGGGACGAGCAATCTCAGAATACCCCTTCACGAATCTCCTGTAGTAGTTAGCCAACCCAAGGAACGATCTCACTCCATGAACATCTTCCGGCGGCTTCCACTCTTCAATGGCTTGGATCTTCTTAGGATCCATACGGATTCTTCCTCTCTCAATGATGTGGCCCAGGAGCTCGATCCTGTCTTCGCCAAATGAGGACTTCAACACGAGCTCCTGTCTTGGCCAAATGAGCACTTCGACGGCTTGGCATAAAGCTCGTGCTCGCGCAGTCTAGTGAATACCTTGCGAAGGTGCTACAGATACTCCTCAAGGGATTCACTGTAGATGACAATATCGTCAAGGTACACTACCACAAACTTGTCCAGAAACCCGTGGAGTACCTGGTTCATTAAGGTGCTAAAGGTGGCAGGGGCATTCGTCAAACCAAAGGGCATCACCAAGTACTCATATGCCCCATACCTTGTCACGATGGTTTTCTTAAACTCATCTCTTTCTTTGATCTGGACCTGCCAGTAACCCGATCTGAGATTGATCTTTGAAAAATACTTTGCCCGGCTGAGGCGATCGAAGTAATCCGCCACCAATGGTATTGGATATTTGTTCTTCACCGTCAGTTTGTTAAGAACACAATAATCACAACACATCCGTAGGGTGCCGTCTGACTTCTTCTGGAATAACACGAGGGCACCATATAGGGACTTTGCAGGCCGGATCAGCCCGCTCTCGAGCAATTCCTTTAATTGTTTCCTAAGCTCCTCAAGCTCAGGGTATGACATTCTGTACGGTGCTTGGGCATGAGGCTTCGTGCCCGGCACCATCTCAATCTCGTGGTCGATCACTCTCTTTGGCGGTAACTTCTTCGGCAGCTCGTCAGGCATGACATCCTCAAACTCCCGAAGATCTTTCCCGACTTCTCCTCAATGTTTTCGATCCGGAGGGTGCATAAGAAGGATGGTTCGTTCTTCTGGCACCCCTTCACGAACTGCATGACGGACAACGGTTTTGAGCTCGTCTTGGGTGACACCGTTTGGGCCACGCAGGGTTTGTTACCCATCATTATGAGGGCATCTGCATGGGGCATCACTGCCGTCTTCGTGTCCCGCAAGAAATCCAACCCGAGGATGAGCCTGAAGTCATCCATCGTCACAACGGACAAGTTTGTCCTCCCTTCATATGGCCCCAACTTGATCAACACAGACTTCGCAACTCCAGCGATCGGTTGGGCAACAGAATTGATGGCCTTCACTCGGCCCACTCCTTTCTCCAACATTAGTCCGAGTCTTTCGACTTCGGTGCTAGCGAGGTAGTTGTGCGTGGCACTCATATCCACCATTGCCCGGATGGGCTTCTCATTGATCTTCACGTCAACAAACATCAACCCTTTCTCTTTGGTAGATTTTTTCGACGATCCTCCAGTTGCTCCATCCTCCATTATGGGGGTGGTCATCATATTCTTGGGTAACGCTTTACCCTTCTGTGTCGTCGTCCTTGCCAGGGCATTGTACCTATGTGAGAAGGCTCCAAGATTCTCTCTCTCACTCTCGGAGTCCTCATCGCACTCCTCCGGAATGGGCGCTAGTTCCTTCTCTTTCTTCTTTGACGTTTGTTTGTCCCACTCCATATCTCCACATAGAGCGTTAATTAGTTGTCGCTTCAGACAATCCTTCAGCATGTGCGGATCGTTGCACAAAAAATACCCGTCGAATTTCAAGTTCCATGCAGCTTTGTTTCCATCGTGGGCGGCTTTTGTCCGTGCTTTCTTAGGAACTCTCTTGGGAATAGGAGGGCTTTTCCCCTCCGCCCCTGTTATAGATAGGGCGGAAAGTTTTGCCCCCACCTCTTTTCTGTTGACTACTACCGGGTGCTGGTGGCTTCTTCTCTCGGGTATCTGTATGGTAGTCCATCAGACATTTCGCCACTGTCATTGCGTCGCGAATGTTGGATACTCATTGACGTTGTAGTTCTGCACGGGCCCATGGCTTTAATCCATCCAAAAACTGGTAAACCTTGCTATATTCATCCATTTTCGGGAGGTCCAATAATATGGAGGCAAACGCCTTTGTGTACTCGTTGACCATCCCCGTTTGTTTGAGCTCCATAAATGCCTTGCGGGCGTTGTACCCAACGTTCTCCGGAAAGAACTGTTTTCGGATGCCTGCTTGATGGAGATCCCATGTATCGAGCCGCTCGCGTCGATCCCGTATGTCTTGGTATTTACCTCGCCACCATTGTTTTGCGTCTCCAGTCAAATACATTGTGGTCGTGGTAATCTTTTCCGACTCGTCGTCGATGTCCGCCGCAATGAAGTATTGTTCCATATCAAAAAGAAAGTTGTCGACTTCCTTCGCGTTTCTTGCGCCACTGTAAAGTTGTGGCTCGGGGATTTATTTCTTCACTCTCCCACCAGAGCCAAAATTCTCCATATGGCCCGCTGGCCCTCTATTGATAACGGCTTGTTGGAGTAGCGCCACGTGCGTCTCCAATCTTTCGATAGCATGTTGCGTATCTCCCATTGATGACCCCGCCTCTCGACTCTCACCTAGTCGATGATGGAGGTCTAAGTTTTCTGCTTCGAGGGTCTCGACCTTGTCCTCTAAGGCCTCGGCCTTGTCCTCTAGGGTCCCAACTACGTATGCCAACCTGGCACACTCTCTTTCTAAGGCCAGGATCCGCTCGCTCTTAGTCGGGGCATTCTGGTGTGGAGTCTCCTCTTGGTGGCCCACTTGGCCACCCCCCACGTTTGATGCAGTAGCAGTTTTCATAGCAAACCGTCTCGGTCCGTGGATCAGGAGCCGAGTCTCTGATACCACCTGTCACGGGGCGCTTGTAGTGCTTAGGTTAGTAGCGCACCGTGTGGCTAGTAGTCCGTCATAGACTACGTCCGTCTCACTCTCAAAAGCTTTACTCGCAAAGCTTGATGCGCGATGACGATGCAATTCACATCCTCCAGTGCTTTTAGTGGTCTTGGCAGAGCAAGCAACACATGAACACGATTGATTGCAAAGAAATCTTCATTAATACAATTGGAATATACATTATAGCTTGGAAGCAATTACAGCACGCGTTGGTTGGAGAGGGGGTCACCCCTTGCAACGCTCACAGTCCGTCAAAAGTTCGCTCTTACTATAATAGGTTCAAGAAAGAAAACACTAGTGACAGCACTAGATACAACTAAGCTAGAAAACGACAAAAATGGTCGTGTAAGGTCGTGCTTACAAATATGTATACTACAAGGGAATAGCTAGCACTCTAGGCAACGATGGAGCTTCGGGCGGGGCGTTTGGCGGAGGTCCGCCCCAACGGTAAGGTGGTGCTAGTGTTGGCGGCCCAGGCGGGTGCGGGTAGCCCGGGGTGCTGAGGCGCCAGTCACGAGAGCCCGACGGGTCTCGACAGCAAGGGGCCCGTCGTTACCTATCCCAAGAATCGGGATAAGGGAATGAACTTGTCCCGGCATATCCTGGGAGAGGGTATAGGATGAGGGCGGCATCCCGTGACACATGGACATATGAACATTTTAAGCATCAACATAATCTTTTTGCGTGAATGTGACAAATAAAAATTTGATGCCGTTACTCATGAATAAACTTTGAATAAATCTCATTTTATATGCAGTAGCACATAAATAAAAATTAAAAAAATAATGATAAGTAGTAAGAGTGTTTTGAGTGATGGGGGTGTATTAATGTCATGACTCATAATGATAATTGAGATAAATTGTGGTAGACCATGAGGTGCCTGTAATAAAAAAACCTCCTCAACTCAAAGTGGAAGTTCTATTCCAAATTTCCAATCAGTGGTGGAATTATATTACGAGTAGTAATTAACTAACTATAGTCTATATATATTACAAGAAAACAAAATAAGAAGTTGTGGAATTTATGAATTTTGGCAAGTAAGTTGCAGCAATTTGGCGAATCACACGTCAAATGAAACAAGTCATTTTTGTAATTGGGCAGCTTCGACAAGTCGATGTGAATGTGTGAATGCTATACAAGTTATTAATGAAAACTAATTTCAAAGCAAAAACTATTCCGCTGACTCATTGTTTTAAGCATTGTGTGCTCCATCCTCCAAGTTTATCACATTATTAAATTTATTTTTGAGTTAGGGAAGGAGATGTATCTCTTTTTATATAGGTCTTCATCGCTTGGATGTCTCTAAAGAGACGTGTTTATCACATTTTCGGAAGAGTATTCTTAATTTTTTGTGATTCAAACTGTGTCTTTTGCCCGTTATATCTCTTGCACTTGAATATTTATAACAAATTATAAATTTTGCCAAGATGTTTCAATATTTTTTTGGTAAATTACGATAAATTTAGTATTATTTTTTTGCCAGGCATATATATTCTTCAAATGGATTCTTACAAAAAATCAACCTGAATCTACAACAAGAAATCAGTTTCTAGTAAATAGAAGGAAGAAGAGATACAACACGAAATACAAGGAGGAAACGTAGAAGAGACTTCTCCAACCTAATTCACAACAAGAAAATAATCGGAATTCTAGTCACCAGAGAGAAGAAAGATTAAGAACGCATGAAATTTTTTTTTTCAAAACTATGATGCTCACACACCTTTAAGAATAAAAAAAAAATGTTCACAAGCTTAGAAAGTTAAAAAAAAAATATATACATTTCTGTTTTTTTTTTCCGAAACGTCGCCGTTTGAGGGTACAGTATTTCCGGTTGTGTTTTAAACACAATAAAGGATCCGGATCCATAATTTTGATGTTTATGATTTTTTTGGCTATGATTTTATATTAACAGCGGAGGTTTTAGGCTATATGTTTAACAGATGGATTAATTTTACACTTTAAGATCTTTTTTATTTTTTTTAACCAAAAGAATTGAACAATAAATACCCAAAAATCTTAAAATTTAAAAAGAAAAAAAAGTGTTATCGAAATCTAATGGTGGAGCATTATTAGTTTGATGTAGCATGTGTGCCTACTTGAGTGACTGATCACCAAAGTTCGATTGGAGAAAATTGATTTGAAGATGAAGGTTGTGTATAAGTAAGGTTGTGTCTGTTTTTGTTATTGACCGTCCTTTCTTATCAACAACGAAATAGTGCTTTCCAATGGTTTTTTAGAGATACTTTTACAAGTGGCAAAAATAGATGAAATAGACATGTGAGAGGTCCTTTTATCAACTACAAGTTCATGCACAACAGTCCCTCAACAGATTTATTTTTCAATTGCTAAAAGCAAATAGAAAACATATTTTCTAACAAAAAAATAAAAATAAATAATATGTTTTTCAGTCAAAGTAAAAAAAAACTTCGCATCCAGTGTATATAGACAAAATTCATTGCAATATTTTTTTGGCAAAAAGTAGGAATCGCATATTATTTGTACAGCACAAGAAATTGTCATTTATTTTACTCGATTCTTAATTGGACTTATCTCATTTGCAAGCCAAGTGTTTCTATGAAGTTGACTTTGACCCAAATCCTTAATCTTAAGTTATAAATCTTGATAGTTGACCCAAACAAACATCAAAATTGTTTCTCATCTCAGCATACAAAATCAACATAAACTAAATAAAATTCCAAATCCACCCTAAAACAATTAATTACCCAATTCCCACGCAACTCTGTTTATTCTGTATCTACTGTCACTTTATGAAAACAACAACCCAATATTTGCTGATTTAAAAAGAAAAAAGAAAAAGAAGTGGTCTTAAATCATGGTAATGCCCTTGGACGGCGGCGCATACATTTCAAAGAAAGCCTATATCCCGGAGTCAATGTACATACATTTTTCCCAGATCTGCTGACACCTGGCACTATGAATTTAAGTAACAAAAAAATAAAAATATGGTGGCGTATTCCTGGATACAATTTTACTGTATTTCAATCTTCTCCCAATCTCGTGTCACTTATCTAATGAAGGCAAAATTTTATATAGCGTGCTCTCTGTCACAATAGAATTAATGTGACATTTTTATTATTATAATACATTTATTGTGACACATGAAACTATTACACTAGGTCTATTGTGATAGAGTACACGTAAAATCGAGTAAAGAATTACACAATGGACGAAAGTCCTAATTGTATCGCACCTAATATCAAAATAATCTCAAGTAAATAATTTATGCTAATTTTAATTTTTAATAAATCTGAAAATTAGAAATGCACAGGCTTCTTTAACCAATTTATGAAATTCTAGATCAAAATTTTAAGTTCTGAAAAGATTTTAGGCAGATTTAGAATTTTGAAATAGAATTAAATCTAGAGTTCATAAAATTTATGAGGTTCTTTTCTAATTTCTAAAATCTAGGGTTCCATAATGAAAATAATTTATTTACAACTAAAACCCTCCCCTTCTTCTGTCTAGAATCACGACAAGGAACAGAGTAGAGATCATAAACTAATTCTACCAGACTCCGGCGAGCCTGCCGCCGAGCTCAGCCGACTCGAACAGGGCTCGACGCGAACCGGACCCAACACCAACTCAACGACAACACGACGCAAGTTCAGCCGTAGCAGTGATTCATCGGCGACTCGACTCTATCTGGAGCTCAGATCAACGACGACGGCTAACCGACGAAACACAGACCTCAGCCACGACTCAGAGTTGCCCGACACCTACCTCGACGCAGTCGACTCGACAAACACTCTAGCTGAACCAAACTGAACCCGATACGATGCAGACATCTCCAGCTCCCCCAGCCGAGACTAATGCCGAAGACTACCCACATGGACGACTCCGACCAGAGAAGCTAATACTAGACCAGAATCTGAACAGCACTCGACGACTTCTTCCCCTCTTCTCTTCTATTTTTTTTTTTAATTTCTTAAATTCTAAATATCTTTCTGAAATCTTTTAATTTATAATTTAATTTCTAAATGCTCTTGAAATGCAGAATCGTGTGTGTGTGTGAAATTGAGTTATGACTTATGAGACATGTTTTGCTACTATATTATGCTGAAATATGATGTGGAAATGGGAAGGAGCAGTACGATAGGTAAGTGCATTAATAGGTTGAAAGAGCCGTATCTACAGATTACAGTCCGTCCGCGTATTAGCGAGCAGTAAATAGCCTATTCACAATTTTTTTTAAAATATATATATATATATATATATATATATAACCCACGTGTACGGTGGATCTGGGTCGGTGAGTGCAGGATATGAGGGTAATAAAAGTGTTTTTTATGTACCTACTAGTTAAGACTCACAGATCCTTTTTAATTGATTATTGAATGCAGTGCAGGCAGAGCTTTCACGTTTTAGATATGGAATTGACTATTTATATTGCCAAATAAATAAACTACTTTACTTCCCACTCTGTCCACCAAGATTCCCGATGGAACTTTCACTACCCTCGACTTTCCTTCCACTTTCTACACCGGAATATACCCTCTTTCGCCGGAATCCTCACGGGCCCTTTTTCCTCCGGCTGAAGCTCAGTCCAAACCCAGCATTATCGCGGCAAACAGTGATCGTAACGGCGCAGAAAAAGTCAAAGATCGATGGGGTGAGCGATGAGCTGAACAACATCGCCTCGCAGAATTTGGACCATGCCCCTGCTCGCAGAAGGGTGCGATCGGCTTTTGCTACCGTCCAGCAGCAGCTCGATCATATACTGTTTAAGGTTTTGTTTCGGATCTTTATATGTTTAACGTACAATTGTCGTTGTTTTTGTTACTACTTGGTTTTGAGTTGCGTTTTCTTCTTTCTTGTGGTGTGTAGATGGCTCCAGCTGGGATCAGAACAGAGGAGGTGAGTTCTAAGTTCTATGCCACATTGATCGTCATAAATTATTATTCAATCATTACAAATTTAAATCTTCTTTTGTTTAAATCTTATTTTCTTTTACATTATGTGAATTTCTTTTTTCTCCCCCCCCCCGCCCCCCATTTGCTTTTCAGTTCGTTCAGTTATCTTGAGTTGATTCTTGCTGCTTCATTGTCTTATCGTTGAAGTGTAATCACGATTCCTGTATTGACCGTAAGGGGAGAACCTAAAATTTGAGACCTTTGAGAAATTGATGCTATTGGAATACACAAGGTTTTCTTTCACCCTTTACTAAATTTGATTCTGATCTTACTAGAATCAAAATTGAATTTCAACGGATAAGTTATTATAGTGTTTTTCATTTGAAGTTTTATATCTATGTATGTAATTTTAATGAATTATGTAGCAATTGGGAATTCCATATACCTTAATACGGCGGTATGCAAACTCCACTTTTTGACCTCAAAAGAACTTGAGGCAAAAGGCTATTCCATTCTTTGGCATTTTGTGAATAAATGTGCTGCCTTTTGGAAATAGAAGGTTCTTTTCTAACAACATTGATTATGACACCATCTACTTTGATGTAGTGGTATGAGGTGAATTCAGAAGGGCAAGAGATTTTTTGTAAAAGCTGGTTGCCAAAGCCTGGCGTTCGGATCAAAGGTGCATTATGTTTTTGCCATGGATATGGTGATACCTGTACCTTTTTCTTTGAAGGTTTGTGTTCCTCAAAGAAAATTTTCCAGTTTGAAAATTTTGGAAGCTTTTCAATCAATTATCGATATTCATATCTTGTATCGCTAACACTTTTTGAGTTTCAGGCATTGCCAAGCACATTGCTGCATCTGGTTATGGTGTGTACGCCATTGACCATCCCGGTTTTGGTCTTTCTGAAGGATTACACGGCTATATCCCTTCCTTCGATGCCGTAGTTGATAATGTTATTGAGCAATTTAAGATAATGAAAGGTGAAACTTCTCCACTACCCTCCAAGACCGTGGATTTTTTTATTCTTTGGGGACACCTTATCACAGCAATGGAGCTATGTTATAAGATTCTACTTCTCCTAGTAAATTTGTAATATTTATTTGCTCAATTTTTTACAATTTTGTGTTGTGATACACAGGAAGGCCAGAGATTCGAGGGCTGCCACGCTTCATATTTGGACAGTCCATGGGAGGAGCAATTGCTCTCAAAGCACTTCTAAAGGCTCCAAATGAATGGGATGGCATAGTGCTTGTTGCTCCAATGTGTAAAGTAACATCACCGTTTTCCCTTTTCTATCGAGTCTTCATACTTATATGTGCTCTAATTCATCACATAATAACACCTTTCCTAATTAAACCATGTGGACTGCTTCTATCATACCTGATTCTATGATAAGTTCCAGAATTTGAATCGTCCACAGATAATAAGAGTTATATGATGGAGTTATTGTTTTCTTAATTATGATTTTCATGTCAAACTGCTGAACCAAGTTTCAGATTCTGTCTCTGATGTTTTTGTGAGTTGTGATGAAATATTTGAACATTAATTTGGTTAGTTTTAAGTCACTTTTATTTGAGTAATCGTGATAATGACATTATGGTTTTCGACTGGTTGGCTTGTTTGCAGATACACTATGATTATGAGATAGTCAGCCTCTTCTTCTATGCGAATCACTAACCATGATTTACTTGTCAGATCTCAGAGGAAATGAAGCCCCCCGTTGCACTCCAGCAAATTCTGATCTTCCTATCTAAGCTCATGCCACAAGCAAAGCTCGTGCCACAGAAAGATTTAGCAGACTTGGCATTCAGAGAGCTGAGCAAAAAGAACATGGTTTGCTGTCGTCCTCTTATCTTACTCGAGAACATGTCCCTAACACATCATTATTCTCTAATCAATGAACTTCCTTTTTCTAGGCTCCATACAATGTGATTAGTTACTCAGATCAAACGAGGTTGAAGACTGCTGTCGAACTCTTGAATGCCACAGAGTCCATTGAGTCACAGGTTGAGAAGGTGAGTATCTAACTGTGTTTCAAATCAACTTCGTTGGAACATTGTGTTGATCAACGATCACTTCACAGGTCGTGTCTCCAATGCTGGTTCTTCATGGAGCTGCTGATAGGGTGACCGATCCCCGTATCAGCCAGTTCTTACACGACAACGCTTCCAGCAATGACAAAACATTGAAGCTTTACGATGGTGGATTTCACTCCATTCTCGAAGGGGAACCTGATGATAGAATTTTGGCAGTTCTTACTGACATTGTTACATGGCTTGATTCTAGGACAACTCTGAAATAATTTTTTATTTATTTATTTTTGGAATGGTCTTAATTGCACTTATTATATATGATCTAACTCTCGTACTGTGTTAGTCGCAAGACTTGGATTGATGTTTTTTAACTATACTTCTTTATTTTTGAAAGAAAATGAATGTGCCGCTGAGTTTAACTTATACAACTTCATCATTAATTATTCTTGTTTAATCCCCTTGTTTTTAACAAGGAATTAGTTCATCTATTGTCTCACATGCATCTTCCAACATTATCAAGTAGAATATTTTGGGTATTGCCTAAGAGTGTGTAAAATCGAACCAAAATAAAAAAATCAAACCAAATCGAACTATTTGGTTTGGTTGTTTTGGTTATTTTTCTTTTAATTTTGGTTTGGTTTTTATTACTAAAATCAAAATATAGTTTGGTTCGGTTTCGGTTTTAATAAAACATATTTTGGTTAAAACCGAACCAACCAAAAAATATAGTGTGAATGTATGTTTCTAGCCAATTTTAACTTACAAAATTCTTTTCTAACCAAACATTGTATAATATTTTTTTCTAACCAAAATAAACTTTTATGACCATTTTGACCTTGATTGATTTTGAATCTAATGAGGCACTTGTAAAGGTGTCCTATTTGCTTATATTGATTTTGAATCTAATGAGGCACTTGTAAAGGTGTCCTATTTGCTTATGTTTGTTATTTCTTTGATTTATCCTAAGTTGTCACTTGTTGTGTATGAAAATGGTATCAGAGCCTAGGTAGTTTTATTTGAGAATAATATTTTATTTATTACTAAAAGTAATATCCTAATGGAGGAGACACCAAGAAAATATGGATCCGAACAATTGTTCGAGATGTTTTTGTTTCAGAAGGTATCTTCAAATTTTGAAGGAACTGGAAGAAAGTCATAAGGAGAGGCTATCCTACTGGGAAACCTAATACGAAGAACGATTCCTATCAGAATCAAGTCTGGAGGTATTAGAACAGTGTATTTCCCAAAGACAAGCTTAAATGAACTTGTTAATGGTGAATATCTGCTACAATGCGACGTAATGAACCATCAACAAAGGGCACACCAAAACCACGGTTAATGGAACAAAGAAACTACGAGATAACTCCCAAGTTCAACAAGATCGTGCCAGACACATCAAAAATCTCGAAGAAGTTAAGAGAGATCCAGAAGATGGTACAAAATTACGGAAATCACACGTATGGAGTACCACAAGAAGTAAAGCGAATTTCTATAAAACAAGATGAAATTATAACCATCTTGTCGGAGATTCAAAAGAAGATCCAGACACTATAACTAAATCAAACAAGTTCTAATAGAAGAAAATCCATCAACTTTGGCAAAGTGAATTTCACACAAAAGGCCAAAGAAGAATCCAAGAAATCGAAGGACAAAAGGATTTGCCAACTGTTGAGACAAATCAAAGAATGACATCTCTCGAGAGGATAGGACTAGAAGATCGACAAGAATTGGCAGAATTGTTTGCCAATATGAAAGTGGTAGATCTGAAGATGAATACAAGTGACGGTGCTTTAGTCCCTCGAGGATACCAGCAGGTACCCCCGGTACAACAAGTGCCGCAGGCGCCACCAGCCCAACAGTAACAGGAGAAAGGCCCGGCACAAGAGGATGTTCTCATGAGAGCCGGTGAAGACTTTCATGTAGGAGAACAACGCCCAGAGAGAGAGGCCCAATATGAACAATCTTACATGGACTAGGGTGAGGAAACAGATCCCTAAGTTCCGAGATACGCCTCTCAGGAAGACAAGCCTTGACCCCATACACCCGTACGGGCTCATGCTTAATATCGATGGTATTGACTTCAAGGACATCGATATGACTATAGACGACTGGTCATCATCGATAAGAATAGCGGCAAGAATGTTGGATCTGGAAAAGGAGGGATTCATCAAACTGATAGAAATGAGTTTGTTGGGTGTAGCCAAAACGTTATGGTCAAGGGTTGCACCGGCGGTCAAAGAAGGAACTTTGGAGCCAAGCTCATACACGGAGATCGTGGATAGAATGGCTTTCTAATTTAAGCTCACTTTCTTGGGAGCAGACCATTTCGGAATAGCAGATTCCGAGAAAAGGAAGAATTATTCTCAGGCTATTCTAAACCTGAGATTGAATAATATGGAGAAAGAGTCAATTGACCAATTCTTCAAACTATATCACATCTACCAATGGAATTCGGATATGGATGAAAAGGTCTGTGTTGAGATTTTCTTCACAAAGTTCCCAAGTCCCTGGAAGGAAATGTTCATTAATGAATACGTTCCAAGAGATCCCGATAATGTTGGGAGGAGGATGTCTTTTGTCAAACAAAAGCTATCCGAATGGTGCGGACAAGCCACTCTGCAGAAAAATTACAAGAAATTAAGAAGGATGAATAAATATTCTTATCTTGACTGCACGGCCAATGATCTCCAACCATTATTGGAGGAGAATCGCAGAGAATACTGAAGAACAAGAAACACAGAGTTCATCCTTATGCCAAAGAAGGATTCTCAAGGAAAAGAACCTGGAATCCGAGGACCAGATGGACAAGGCAAAAGGCCAGATTTTACAAATCTGGACAAAGAACTGGTCCTTCCAGAGACATAACATCACAGAGTTCGTCAAAACGAACTCCCGCAAGAAAGACTTTCAGGAGAACTTATACAAGGGCAAATGAAAGTTTTAAAGATTGCAATTGCTGGACCTGCGGTGCAAGAGGACATATTTCGATAGATTGTCCAGAAAAGAGAAGAGTCAAAAGCTTCGAGGGTGCACCAGACATCGAGGAAGCAGTTTACTACCAAGACTTGGTACAAGTCTACCAATTCGAGGATATACCCTCAGATGAGAGTATATACGAAGAAGAAGAAGTCGTTAGCGATGAAAGTATTGATGGGAGATCAAATTCAGAATCCGACGGAAGTTGAGGTTTGATCTCCCATCAAGAGCAAGTGGACGAAACTAGTTATTCCAGTCAGACCATTATTTCATAGATCATGATCGACAAAATCATGAACAAGAGCCTTAATATCCAAAGATATCAAGGTTTTTCGGCTAGACAGATTGATCAGTTACTCCGCAACTTCAGTCTGAAAAACAGGAAATACAATGTAATCTATAAGATTACCAGAAGAGAGATGTCGCTTCCCATAGAGCTTACAGAGAATCAAGTTGAGCTACAACTGATTCCATATAGTGAAGTTCAAGAAGAGCTGGGAATGATGAAGCCAGAGGTAAGGGATACCATATCCTGGATTCACATCGGTATTGTCCAGATAGTGCTCAAATCCGCACTACCCGCAGGTGTTGATACGCCCATTGATATTGCAATATGCAATAAGCATATCAGAAACCACAGAGATTCCTTGTTGGGAACTATTTCGGGAAATCTTTGTGCCAAGCAGATTATAGGGGTAATATATCCAAAAATATCCTATAATCTGAAAGATAGAGATTTCAGTCGGGCCCTGACGCTGTACCAAGACTTCAAAAGAAAGGATATCAGTTACGAGGGAAATCGACAGTTTTCTTTAACATATCAGGTGTCTTATGCACTTTCCAATTCACACCACACAGATTTATTTATGGGAAAGCAGTTCATTGAGATACCGGATGTATTCTCAAAGGTGGCACAGACAATCCACCCAGACAGATCATAAATGTCAATACCAAGAGAGATAAATATTCGAGTAGGAGACAAACCATTGTTGAAATACAATGAGAGTCTCAAGTTAGAAGATAAAAGACTGTCATTCCAAGGAGATAGGATTGTGACAGAGCCATGGATTCAGTCCTCAAGAGGAAGCTTCCAAGGAGATCTCAGGTGACCAAGGCAAGTTAAAATAAAAATCAAATGCCCAGAAGATTGGAGAGAGACCGACATAAGATTCGACAGTACAATATGGGAAAATAATTTCCCTTGCGACGTCCTGTACTGCTTACAGCAACCAGAAGTTAGCCACTATAAGGGAACTCTCGATATAGAGGCTATGACGATGGAGGTACGAGGAAGATCCGGAAGAGAATCAGGAGTCCTAATCTTAGGACTTGACTTCTTAGAAAGGTTCAAGCCGTGGGAGCTGAAGGAAGATGGGATGATGATCACCTTTAATGGAAAACAACTGGTGATTGTATGACCAGCCCATTCTCCATATACATCTTAGTAGGGATGTTATACGAGAAATATAAAGCTGAATACTAGTGGCGGAGCCACGTTTAAGCTAGGGGGTACACTTGTACCCCCCAAATTATTTAAATTTTTTTTAGTATATATACATAATATGTGTATATATAATAATATAATTATTTATTTTGTTATTGGAGAATATTAACTAAAGTCATAAAGATGAAAAAAATAAAATAGTGATTAAGTACTTTAGTTGACATATGGTGAATAATGTTATCGCAAAAAAAAAAAAGATAATGAATCATATCCTTAATCCTTAATAATATTAACAATAGCCAATCAACCATTTATTCATGACTCTCCATCTTGCTCCTCTTTAAATTTCATACATGTATAATAATATAGGAACAAGACATATACAATTATTCAGTCTTCAAAATACAACTCGTAACAATTTCAAAAATACATCAAAATTATAAATTGAGAAGTGCACATACAACACTCTCAATTGGTTGATGTTATTTTTTTCTTTTATTCTTGATTTTTCTATGTATATTATTAATTAGATTTCTTATTTATGTTTAGTGTTGCTTACATATTTATTTATTTTTTGCCTAATTAAAATTTTAATTAAACTAGGGGTTTGTTTTTTAATTAAAAATTTGAGTTTATGTACATGTGGTTTGAATTTTACAAGCATGAAAGAGATTTGATTTTGAATTGAGATTTGGACTTAGAAATTTAAAATTAAGTATAATAATTTGAATTAGAGATTTTAAACTTTGAAGAATATTTATTTATACATTTTTGTATATCGTACCCCCAATTTCAAAATTCTGAATCCGCTACTGCTGAATACTTTAAATTTAATTGTTGGAAGAAGATTTAAATTTAATTGCTGGAAGAGATTTCTCGAAAAGAGTTTTGCTCATATCTAAAGGAATAAAGCAGTCGAAAATCTTGATTGGAGGAGCAGGGAAAACACCATGGTATAAGGTAAAAACTCCACCAATCCATTTCCATAATACAGGGGCGGACATTTTGTTAGGAAACAATTTCCTACAAATGTTCAAGAAATACACGCAGGACAACACCAACCGGAGACTGATCTTTACGAAGGTTTGTGATCACAAGATCATTGTCTAGCGGCTGAAATGGGCATTCAATCGACAAATGCCACTATAATTTCACAGCAAGTGTGGTGATGAAGGACATCTTCGACAACAAAAAATGCAAGACAAAAGAAAATTCGGAGAAGTAGTCCTGAGTTTTCGTAGGGAAAAGGATCTTGAAGAACTGGAGATTCAAATCCTCAAGGCTTCTTTAATATCACATCAAGATATTAAGGAAGAAGCAAAGACATCCCTCGAAGATATCAAGCGAAAGATAGCTAGAAGCTATAGTGAAAATTCGCTGGTTTGGTAGGATAAGAACCAACTCAAAGCAACTTTGAAGGTTAAGGCCGGAAAGGAATTTGAGTTCGTTAAATAAAAGTCTATCCCGGTGAACCTCAATGATCAAAAGGATATGCGAGCAATCATCAAAGAACACCTTGATCTCAAGCTAATAGAACCAGAGAATTCGTCATACAGTAGTCTCGGATTCTTAGTAAGGAATCATGGTGAGATTAAAAGAGGTAAACCAAGGTTAGTCATTAATTATAAAGGGATTAATGACATTCTTGAGTTTGATGGATATTTTATCACAAGTAGAGAACATCTTATAAACTGCATACAAAATGCTAAGATATTCTCTAAGTTTGATTGCAAGTCAGGTTTCTACCAGATTCGCATGGACGAGGAAAGAAAAAGGTTTACAGCCTTTTCAACACCACAAGGGCATTACGTTTGGAACGCGATGCCAATGGGGTTAGCAAACGCACCCCAAATATTTTTAAGGAAGATGGATAATCTTTTAAAGATTATTCCTCTTTCATGTTAGTCTATATTGATGATATTTTAATTGCATAAAAAAATATAGAGTAACATATCTAACATCTAGAGATCTTTGCAGTTGTTTGTTATAAAAAAGACCTAGTGCTGTCAGAAAAGAAGGCAGTAATAGCCACACGAAAGATGGAGTTTCTGGGAATCGAGATGGATGAATCAGTAATTATTTTGCAAAACCATATTGTAGAAAAGGTGCAGAAGTTCCCTGATGTCCTCAAAAGAATAAGCAACTACAGAGTTTTCTGGGAGTTGTTAATTTTGTTTGGATCTTTATTAAAAATCTTGCAAAATATAGGAAGGTGTTCAGTAACATTCTAAAGAAAGATACCCCATTTGTATGGACAAACGAACATCAACAAGGAATCAGGCAGCTAAAGGAGATATGCAAAAATCTCCCAAAACTAGTGATACCACAAGATGAGGATGAATTAATCCTCTACACAGACGCAAGTGATCATTGGTGGGCTGCGGTGTTAACAAAGATCACACCCAATGGAGAAGAGCCTTGTAGATATTGCAGTGGTCTCTTTTCAGATAGCGAGGCCATTCGATGGCATATTAACAAAAAGGAGTTCTTTGCAGTTCGGAAGGCATTTAAAAAATGGCATTTGTTTCTCTTGGCAAAGAAGTTTACCTTGAAAGTTGATAATACACAAGTTAAAGCTTTCTTAAAAAATAAAATTGAATCTAAACCTGATAAAGCTAGATTGATAAGATGGAAAGCTGAATGTTAATATTATTTATTTGACATTGTTGTGATAAAATCTCATGAAAATGTTCTTGCAGATTTTCTGACGAGAGATGGAAGCGATTGAGGTCGATGCCATCATGACTGTGCAGAGGTAATTCACAGAAAAAAATATGGAGTTGCTTCAGCGTGAGTGGAACGAGCTAATTCTTCATGCTGAACAAGCAGGGAGAATACAACGCGCAGACCAAACTAAGGTCGACGAAAAAATACGAGCATGTATAAAGACCAAAGGTCAACTCTGGTCAGCTATACATGAGCTACTCTTCCGGGCCATTAATTCACTATTGATGAAAGGAGAGTTAGCAGTACTGGTCTGTAAAACGGATGCAGGGGATTCAAATACCTCTAGCACGAGCTCTAAGCCGGTGTTTTCTACGGAAACACATGCCCGAGAGGAAGTTGAGGGTCAGAAATCACATTCTGAACCGTCAAGTCAACCCAGCACCTCTAGGGTAAAAGAGGGAGAGATTAACCTTAGACCGATGACGGGTAGTTCTAAGGTTAATACTAACAAGATAGAAGTTTCTTCCTGGCAGGTTTATCAGGCTAATTAGGAGAAGCTCAATACCAGACAGGGAATCGATCCATCTAAAACTAGGATTGATGTCTCAGAAAAGTATCCAAGAGTGTGGATGATTCCAGGAACCAATCCACACGAAGTTAAGTAATGGTATGATTTCGAGGCCTTAGCCTCAATTCAGACCATGGCACCGGCTTTTTCAGAAATCAAGTGTCTACCAAAGTGGATACAGGAAGCCGTGCATGAATCTTGGGCTAACAATGATATGATAAGCCGAGGATATGTTATGGAGCTCTATTTTATCAATGCAGCACCAGAGCCAGCAGGAAAAGGGAATCATGAAGTCTTCCACTACATCAGGCTTCAAAGGCCAGATTCCAGAGCATGGGGCAATATTAAAGCCTCATCAGAAGATATCTCATTAATCACCGCAGTGACAGAAGATCAAATTACTACCAGGCGAGCATGGGTATTATGGGTCTGTCTTACTGAGATGGACAAAGTCAAGTTCCCGTTCAAATTTTTCCATAATTCAGCGAACGGGTCATTCCTGTTAAACACCATGATAGGAAGAACAACAAGATTTGCAGAGGATCTGTTTGAGAAGAAGAGGTCCTTGATATGGGAAAATAAGCTTGCCATGAGTAAAGAAACTCATCGCAAGTATTGTAACATGGCTCATTTCGGGCAGTGGGCCAATCGAATATGTTCTGACTACCAGAACCAAAAGGAGCCAGAGTTTGGCAAAGGGTTTCGTCCCATGATAAAACGAAAGTGAGCTGGGGAAGACAAGCATCAAATGCCAAAGGCAAGGATGCCAGAGCCCCACCAAAAAAGTAGATTCCCGACAAGGGAAAAGGAAGACATGTGATTACAAAAGCAATCATGTGACTTAAAGAAAGAAGGTGGCCACTAGCACTAAAAAACAAAGTTGAGTGGTCAATTTGAGAAGACACGTGGTGCCACTTATTATGCGGACCTCCACCCACAACAAACTTCACGTGAAAAAATAGGTACCGGGATCGTCCACATTTGAATAATAGTGTCGGCTAAGGGAACCACTCACGTGGAATTATTGAAGAAATAATGGAGCTGGTAATAATAGAGGGACTCCCTCCCTCTATAAAAGGAGGCAGAGAAGGAAGCAAAGATCATCGAGCATTTTCTTAGTTTTCTTCAAGCATATTGTTATAGTTGAAAATATTATGAGTGAGTGTTTTAGTTTTGTATGAGTGTGGCGAGTAACCTAGCTACTATGAGTAGCTAAACAAGTTTGTCTCCTCCCTAAAGGAGACTTACTTAATGTAATAAATATTTTATTATTCCTAAATAAAATCTAGGCTTTTGCTCATTCCTTTTGTTTGCCTTATACATTTTCTACAAACCAAAAGAATACCCTACACCCCGTGTAGGAAACGAACGAAGGTTGCGACTGGAAACCATAGATTGCGATCGGTGGTTAGGTAGGGCCTGTAAAATCCAGCGAGTTACCCGGTGACATTTTGGTCAAAAGGTATGAATTTGGTTTTAGTTTAATGTGTTTGGTTTACGGAAGCATGATGGGCCTGATGTGGTCGTTATGTACTATTTCCATTTAATTATAACAGTGGCATATTAGGATGAATAGTAAAGAAAATCATTTAAGGGCATACTAGTCATTTAGCCTTATGTTTGGTTAGAAAAGAAGATTTTAGAATTCTTGGTTAGAAAAGAAGTTGGTATTCTAAAATTGGCTACTTTTAATTTTCTCCCAAATATATATATATATATATATATATATATATACACTATATTTATAATTTATGATTTATAATTATAATATTAATTATACTTAAATTAATAAATTTAAAAGGTATTATATACCTAAATAATATTAATAATTATAATATTTAGTTTCAATTTTCTTTTTTAAAATATTAACTTATTTAATATATCATTTCTTATCTATTGAGTGCATGCTATTTTCTTTAGGTATAATTATTTTGGAAAAATAAAAATAATAATTAAAAATTCGGTTAAACCGAAAACCAAACTAAACTAACCAAAGAATTATGGTTTAGTTTTGTACCGCACCAACCATTTGCACACCCTACTATTGCCTATTTGAAAATAAGATTTTTTTTTTTTATCAATTTAGTGTAAAAAAAATAAGTGAATTATCAATCTGAGGTTTGAAATATTAAATAAACTAATAATTTAGATAGTCAATGATTGAAACTATCAATCTAAAGCCTTTTAAATCATGTATTATGATTTTTGTTTTTTTAATTAATTTTATATTAATTGTCAATGTATTCACGGATTATCTATTAAATTTATTGAAGAATTTATTAAAAATAACTACAAATAAAATAATATTGATAGTTTCAATCACTCTTCTAGATTTATAGGGCATATTATTAGGCCGACATCGAGTATAAAGCCCAATCTTATTTTCAGTTTGGGCCCAATGTTCAATCACATATTTTTTTTATACATAAGATTAAAGCCCAATCACATTTTCAGCTCGTACTTTTTACTCTTCTTGTTCGATTTTGGCCCCCCTGTGGGTATCACTTGAGATCAACTACTGTACTTTCCCATTGTCTCATTTGATGTCTTATTATTAAACTTATTCATTTTTCTTCTATTTTATTTTTTTTAAGATTGATTGGAACAAGAGATAAGATCCAAACTCAATGTATTTTCCTTTGAGAACGCATGATGCATGCTAATTTTAAATTATATATATAAAGCAAAGTATTCATTAATTGTATATGCTAAGTACTCCCCTAAATATGTTACGCTTTGGTAGGTTATTTGCATTAAATTGAATGGAGTTTTGGTTGAATCCTTCAAAATTGAAAGGGTGGTCCAAACGGCAGCTGTTTGGTGTATTGCACCAACCTTTCTGTTTCAGATTTTAAAAGTCTGTCCTCCCACATGCATGCAAGCAGTTTTTACTTCTTCTTTTTTTTTTTTTTAACTTTTTTTTAGGAATCCTCAAAAATGCTAAGGTAAGGAAAGATCATGTCCAAAATCAGTCATTGTGGGATGGGGCAAATTCTACGCACCCCCTAGTTTGGGAACTAATCTAGAATTATACATAGAAATCATGCCACGTCAACAATTTTTCTTGGGATGGGTCGTGTAAATTAATTTTTATTGTTTTTTTTTAATATTTTACTGTTCTTGTCGGCTTGAAATCACATTTAAACTAGAAAGACAATCTTTACTTAACTAAATTTTGTGTGCGCATAATAACAACTTATGTGTAACTGGTAGGGTTTAAAAATAACAACATTTATAACTATTTATAATTTTGATACAACTTTTAAAGCGTTTTAATTATAAGTTACTACATTTTAATTTGTAGTAACCACAGTATCATCATATTTTTCAGCTAAAAATGATATCTTTTCAGCATTACACGTCAGACAAGCTTTGCAAAGAAAGAAATATATTGAGAATATTGTAATTTATATAAGTTTTTTCACCAATTAATTTGAACTCAAAATAAAATAAAATAAAATAAAATATTGGAAGAAAGAGTGTTTTTTTTTAATGACGTGTATGTTAATGTGAGAATGGTCCAATTGAGACGATAATTGAGATTAATTGTAGCAAGCATGTCCTTTGGTAGACAAGAGTTTGTTATGACATAAATCTCAACCGCTAAGATATTTTTCATGAAATAAAACATGTGATGCCTAACTTTGATGACAGCTAGCCTCATCCAACTCAAATCAATGCCTAATCACTGTTCAAAACTCAATTTCTCAATTAACTGGAACTTGAGCGAATTAGCGGTGCAATGATATTAATTAATTAATCAATTCAATATATTTTTCAAGATGAAAAAAAACGTTGTGGGATATTTAATCACATGTCCAATAATTCGTGTCTGATTATGAAATCATTCCTTAAGATTTAGACACGAAAGTGATTAATATCTTGGGTAGATCGACAACTCAATGTGATCAAATTGGAATGCAATAGCTTTATTAATTAATGGTCAATCTAATTTTTCAACACTAAAATTATTCCACAACTCGTTGCTTTCAGAATTGTGCTCACAAGTCTCACGTCATATCTGTATTTTTCTCGAAAATGACATTTTTCTTATGTAGAGGCCGACCAGTAACTTTACCCTCACAGTCGTTACTAAAGTGCGTATTTTTATTTATTTTTATGTTAAGGGTAACTCACGCATTCGGTAAATTTCGCTCCCGTGTACACACCTAGTGATATTAGTGGTGGAATTCGAAATTGAGACATTTCACTTTAAACTTACACCACCACACCACCAGCCATCCCGAGGGACATGAAAATGACCTTTTAATATGTTTGACATTTTATCAATTTAGTACAATATGTATTATGTGGCATTCTTACGAATCGTCTCTACTTTAGCATGATAATTACCTAGAATAATAGATTTATTTACGATGAAAGGTAAGTCGGCGGTAATTTGAGTTTTTATGTAATTTCAATAATGTTAGCCAGCCAGATTCTGGCTAATTTTTTGATGATTAATAAAACTGTATTATTAATAAATTAATTATGTTAATTATTAAATGTTATGTTTTTACTATATTATCCTTATGTCATGAAATTAGTGATTTGTAATTAATTATTAAAATCACTCCAGAAGCGGATCGGAAGAAAGGGGCGCAGCTTCATCTTCTTTCTTTTCTTCACTTCTTTATTTTTTTCCATCTTCGATTTCTTCTGAATTGAAGCGCATATAGAGTTGCCCTAATTATTATGGAGGGCATCAATGTAAATTTATTGAATAATTAGTGTTTTTATTAATTAAATTAATTAATTATTAAAAAATAATAAAAGATTCTGACTAGCCAGAATCCGGCTGAAAATCACTACTCTTTCTTAAAATTGTTAAGGTCTAAAAATTATTTTCAAAACTAAGCCATGTATTAAAAAAAGTGTCCCTAGGGGTTAATTTAATTTGTTTTTCTTTTTTTTTTTTAAGGAAGGGGAAGTTAAAAAAAATCATGATGTGAATTACTATTTTCAAAATTAACTACTATTTTACGTGTGTGTATGCACGCACATGCGTATAGATGATATAATTAGAATATACTTTATCGGTTTCGTTTTATTTATTATTTTAGAATTTTAATCTAGAATTAATAATTAATTTTTTGGACTAACATATCCCTCCTTTTTATATTACATAAAATTCTATTCACTTATATTTTTTTAAAAAGTTGAAAAAAAAAATTCTCTCCATATATTTGTAAGATTAAATTTGAGAGAGAGACTGTTAAAATATACTACCTCCGTTTCATAATGTTTGTTGTTTTGTTTTTTTTATCTGGAATTAAGAATTAATTTTGTGGACAAATATACCCATCTCTTATATATGCCATAAAATCTAATTCATCTATATTTTCCTAAAAAATAACAATATTTTCTCTCTCCATATATTTTTCTCTCTTCATATATTATAGGTAAGTTAGAATAAAAAAATCTTGTAGGATTTGAGAGGGTTAAAATTGGGAGAGATTATGTCAAATTATATAAAACAACAAACATTTTGAAACTAAAAAAAAAAACCTTAAACAACAAACATTATGAAACGGACGTAGTATAAAACAACAAACATTTTGACACAAAAGAAAAAATTTAAAACAACAAAGAAAACGAAACGGAGAGAATATTAATTTATTGAAATAAATGTAGTTTAGTTTTGAAAATAATTTATCAACCTAAAAATTTTACGAAATTACATAAAAACGTCCAAATTATCGTTGATTTAGTTTTGACCCGATGAAACCTATTATACCAGTTAATCAGGACTAAAATGAAAACAATATGTATTATTAGGATACCGTTTCGGCTAACAAGATAAGTACATATATAGAGTACTAAAATTAATAAGTTATCAAATAAAAAGTACTAAACATGTCATTATCCCGTATTTTTTTTCTATTGCTAACTATAGCCACTATTTGTGGATGTATTTTTGGTCGTTTGACGTAGAAGTTATTAGCATGAAGTGTTTATTCGTATTTTTAGCAATAACTTTTTTTTTTTTGCGTGGAAACTAGACCCACCGTGACGAATAAAATTTATAAATATAGAAATATTGTGTTATAGCAATATTTTAATAGCAATCCACAGTAATAAGGGTTAATTACACCTCAACATTGAAGGCTTTACCATTTCTCACTTTTGTCCCCGAAAATTCAAAAGTTACAAATTCAATGCCTGAAGTTTGATAAAGTAACACTTATAGCATTAATGCATTTTTTCGTGACTCAAATATTGAAGTAGAATGACACTCTCACCTTCAAATGCCTCCTCACCTTTGTGCTGTGAAAATTAACCATCACATCATGCATCAATGAATTCACAAACAGTCATGCTGCAAATTAGGATTAATCATCTTGATTTTCATTTTTATGATTTATAAATACGCACGCAATATATGGATTTTTGGATGTATATATATATATATATATATATATATATATATATATGAAAATAACTATGTTTCGTTCCTAAAAGTATATTTCCGTATATCATCTTAAGCATATTAATTATTTATATGTTTTTGAATATTTCAATATATTAATAGATTTCATAGGATTTAGTTACCACTTACCATCTTTTATTTATTAATTTCATATACCACATTCTATTTATTGATTTGCTATATATTAATCTTTATTTTGCAGGGAAAATAATGAACTTATATGAATATAATACTATATAGTGATAGATTATTTCCTTGGAACATATACATGTAACATATGATTTGATTAATAATTTTTATAATAATTATTGAGATTGCTTAATTAAGGGACGAAAATTGAATACATTTGGTTAATACATATAAATAGTATGTTTCATATATATCTTTAATGATATATAAAGATTTGTTGATTAATTATTCGACAATTTAGTTAGTCATTTTCCATTTAAACATGTAAAAACTATGTTTTTAACTAATTATGTTACACACACATATATATATAATTGGCTAATTAAGGAATATATATGGGCAAAATTTTTATGATATGCTAGTTGTGTTAACTAATTGAATATGTAATAGAATATTAATTAACTAATACATTATATATTTCTAGTCATGGGAATATTATTTGTACAAGAAAAATTAATTTCTTTTTTAGGCATACTATCTTACTTTTAGATATAGTAAGAAGTAAGATTACTATATGTTTGTATATATTTCTAGATATTATATTTGTAATATAATTTAATTTTGCAAAATTATATTCAATAACTAACAAAAAAAAGGTTAAAACTAAATGATAGCTAGCTAATAACTTTGCAACATTAACTACCTAATAATTTTAACAAAGAAATATAAACTAACTAATAACTTGATAGTACTATCGAGTAAATAAATATTCAAGAAACAAAAAAGAAAAAGGAAATTGGAATTAGAATAAATAAAATTAAATATATCTTTTTTCAAAAAGTAAATAAATAAATCTAACGTACGAAATTAAGGAATTAATTATAAGTCAAAACAACACATGTACATGTCCACGAAATAGCTAAATAGATAAAAGAAAAATATTGCACAATCTCAATTCAATTTCGAGTCCATCATAAAAATAATACAAACTTGTGGATCATTTCTCCAAACATAGGAGAAAATGGAGAAATATATTCGAAACTTAAACTCTAATTGTGCCGCTTTTGTGTTAGGCATTTCTAACTACATCACTTTTCTTCCCCAACTCCCACTCTGATGAAGCCATGCCAAGGAATGAAGATGATAATCCGGAGCTGCAAATTAGAGGTTCAATTACAAGATTACGAGCTAAGCGATTACAAGGCTATTTCCAAGCCTATGTTCGAAAGAAGCTCGAAGAAGAAGTGCACGATCAAGGCAGCCCTAAATGGATTACCATGTTGTCAATTGAAGATGAAGAAGATCAAAGCATGTGAAGAGGGAGTTCCATTCGTCCATATTCTCATAATTAAAGATCAAGTTTTTTATGTTGGAACAGAAGCGAATTTCAAATTAGACGTGATCACGCCTAAGCTGTTGGCCGACGTTTGCATGGATTAAAGAGGCATCCCATGATTAATTGTTTGGACAACCATGTTCGATCATTAGAAGTCCAATATTGAAGGCCCAAACATGTTGGGTTTATTTTATCCTAGTTTAGATTTTTATTATTTAATTTTTTGTCTTTTTGGATTTACCTTAATAATTAGATTCCTAGTTTAAGTGGTCTTCTTTTCCTAGTTTGATTACACTTAGGTTTCAAATTCTATGTCCTATAAATAGGACATCCATGTGACATTATTACTTAGACATTATTTGATAAATTAAACTTTGTGCAATTCAATTTTGTCTCTCCAAACCTTTTGTTGGTTTCGAAACTATCACTCTTAAAGAATTAGCAAACTTTAAGTTTTATTCAAGTTCTGCTCTAGTTCTCAAGTAGTTCTAGGATTGGATTGCTATCGAGGAGATTACCAAGTGAAGTACGTTTCGTGAGATTTGTTTTCACGGGGTTTACTTTTGAGTATCAACTCATTCTACCAATTCAACATCGACGCCAAGCCATCTTCAACAACATCCATCAACCATCAAACGTCCATATCACATCCTTCCATCAAGCATAGATCGTGTTCAACAAGTGTTCCAAGCCATTCCATCATGATTCGCCTATACGTGCTCAACTCACCAAGTTAAGCATCTATACCATAAGTTCTTCATTTCCCTATCATATCCTATCTTCTCCAGCCATTCTAAACCCATAATCACATCCATAACACCCTAAACATCATCCGTAAATATCTGTCCTTAATCCAGCCCTTATTCGATTTGGTTTTGTGTTTAATTTGTGTGATATAGTTTAAATTAGCTTAGTTAGGTCTAGATTAGCACATATAGATAAAATCGAGTCTTGAGTCATTTGTTTCCGCATATTTAGTTTATTCGAGTCATTTACATTAGATTGAATCCTTCTACCGCTGACGTGTTCGTTCCTAAGACTTCCGTGCATTTTTACCCGATGTTGATCATCTGCTGAGATCACATCATAAATTTGATATTAGAGCCACGTCAGCATAGCTGATCGTGGTTCAATCCATTTTTATGTTATCTAATTTGTATCGTGTCCATCGAGTTGTAATAGATTAGTTACTAAAAAATGGCAGATTCGCCCAACAAAAAAAATTGCCTATTCAGATTTTTGATTTTGATTCTTGTTTTCTTCATGGTTTAGACTCCTCTCTTATACATTAGATAGATTTGGTTATTTAGATTGTGTCCACACTTGTAAAACACATCCAAAATTAAACTTTCCTTATCTAGCTCTTATTCTTCCCTATCTAGTTTCTTTCCATCTTTATCTTTCCTATTTCTTTTCTCCTTTCCATACAGCAGCCCTACACCATTACCGTACCATGAAGCATGAGTCCGAAGTTCCTCTCTTCCAAGGGTTCCAAGAGGAAGACGATCATCCTGAAGTGTATCTAGAATGGGAGTGGAAGATGGAGATGCTGTTTAATTGTCACAATTACCCCGAGTGAAAGAAAATTAAAATAGCAGCTAGTGGTTTTTGTGGAGAAATTCTCACCTGGTGGAATCATTTTTATTCTATTAGGAGACAAAGAAGACTACCAATAGAGACATGGAACGCAATGAAGGAGGTGTTGAGAAGGCGACATGTGTCTTATTCATATCAACAAGAGCTGGAGAAAAAGCTACAAAAGCTTAGGCAAGGAGGTCGAAGTGTAGATGACTACTACATCAAAATGACTGCAGCCATGAGATGAGCTAATACGGAGGAATATCTAGAAGATATAATGGATAGATTTGTAGCTGGTCTACGAAAGGCAATTCGTGAAAGAGTAGCATTGTGGCATTTCGAAGAGTTGGAAGACATGGTGCAATACGTCATTCGGATAGAAAAGGAGCTAGAGATGACATCCAAGGAGGTGATTCAAGTGGAGACCAATGAAGAGTTACCAACTGAGTTCGTTGCCACCAACAAAGTTTCTATTCTTGAGGTAACAGTTTTAGTTGAAGCATCTATTGAAGAATTGATAGATGTTACCACTTGTGAAAATGTTGGAAAAAAAGAGAAGATTGTGGGAGAGCTCAATCTAGAGGTGTCAGCTCTAGAGGATTCAGTTCATGTAAAATCTATGATGGGAGCGGAACAACCTTTGAGCGAAGTAGTTGAAAAGATGTTGGAAATACAACCATGTTCTGAAAAGGAGAATGACATTAGAGAGGCAATGATTGTGGATCACAAAGGACTCAAACAAGCGAGCATAGAGAAGCTGCCGAGTTCTAACATTTTTTGTCAACCGTTTTCTTGTGATGTCTTTATTTTGCAGGTTATTGAAGATGTTCCATTGAAAGTTGATGTACCACCAGATTTGTTCACAGATGCCATGTCAAGGCCTTTTATGGTGCTGGAGTTTCGACCATTTGACACCGAGTGGATGTTCACGTTCATGATCATGAAGATGTGTCTTATTGATGAAGCCGAGACAAGCATCGAAGAATCAAATCCGGAGCTGCAATTATGAGGTCTAATTACACGACTTCGAGCGGAACAATTGCAAGGATATTTCCAAGTATTTGTTCGTAAGAAGTTTGAAGATGAAGAAGGAGTTGAGAGCAGCCCCAAAATTATTACTTTGTTAACAATTAAAAATAGGAGATCAAGATTTGAAGAATAATGCATAAAGAGAGTGAAGACGTGAAGACTTGAGGCTTGAAGAATCGGTCCTTTAAATTAATTAAAGGGACACGATTTTTATCATATAGTTATTTAATTTAATTAATTGGTTTTATTCATATTTTTATTTTTTTAATTGTTATTTTCATTTTTATTTAATAAGGGAATGTCTAGAAGGTCTCTTTAGTTAGGTAATTAGAGTTTTAATTATGGGAACTTCTTTCCTAGTTAGAATTCTAGTTTATGTAGTTTCCTAGTCCAATTTTAATTCTTTTAGGCTTAATTTTCGTCCTTACTTACACTATAAATAAGGGATCCATGTGACACTTATATTTTAGACATTATCTGGAGAATCAAAGCTTTTTGTGCTACTCAATTATGTCTCACCCAAGTCTTGGAATCGTCGTCCACTTTTAAAAGAACTTGCAAACTTTTAAGTTTTAAATTCAAGTCCTGTTCTAGTTCTCAAGTAATTCTAGGGTTGGATTGCTATCGAGAAGATCACCAAGTGAAGTACGTTTCATGGGGTTTACTTTCAAGTATCAACTCATTCTACCTCAATCATCATCACCAATTTCAATCTACAACTTCAGCCGCCAATCATCAACGCACGCCTTCACAAGACTTCACCAAGTTCCAGTCGTGTATCCACTACTACATCGAGAGTTCATCAGCATCAAAGCCATTGTCCATCAGATCAAGTTCATCAATTCGTGTGTTCCATAATTCCTAATTCTTCTTCTATCCAAACCGATTCTCAAGCAATTTGCCTTCTAGCCTTTGCAAGATTTAGATTGTTTATCTCTGTGTTATTTATAGTCTAATTATCCTAGTTAATTGAGTCTTCCTATCATCATATATCGAGTCTTCCGCCTATCTTTGTTAGTCAAGTCTAGTTTAATAGGATTGAACCCTTACTAATTCTGTCGTGTGTTTCGTTCTTGGAATTTTGCATTACTTTGATAAATTGTTGTGTTCCTAAATCCTCGAGATTACATCATAAAGTGGTATCAACCATTTTAATGTTAAAATGTCAACCGTTTTATTGTGATGTTTTCATTTTACAAGTTGTTGAAGAGATTCCATCGGTAGTCAATGTGTCACCAGATTTAATTTGGGTTTCCAAGTCAGAGTATACCATGGAGTTCAAGTGGCAACCATTCGATACCAGCTGGAAGTTCAAGTTCAAGATTTTAAAGATGTGCCTGGTGCGAATTATTCCAAAAAGCTTTGATGGTCAGTTAGTGTTCATCTTTGATCCAGGTGGTTCGAATTCGAGGACGAATTCTTTTCAAGAGAAGGAGAATGATGAAGCCATGTTAAGGAATGAAGACAATAATCCGGAGCTACAAATTATAGGTCTAATTACAAGATTGCGAGCTAAGCAATTACAAGGCTATTTTTAAGCCTATGTTCGAAAGAAGCTAGAAGAAGAAGTGCATGATCAAGGCAACCCTAAATGGATTACCATGTTGTCAATTGAAGATGAAGAAGATCAAAGCATGTGAAGAGGGATTTCCATTCGTCCATATTCTCATAATTAAAGATCAAGTTTTGGATGTTGGAACAAAAGCGAATTTCAAGTTAGGCGTAATCACACCTAAGCTGTTGGCCGACGTTTGCATGGATTAAGAAGAGGCAACCCATGATTAATTGTTTAGATAGCCATGTTCGATCATTAATAGAAGTCCAAGATTGAAGGCCCAAACATGTTGGGTTTATTTTATCCTAGTCTAGATTTTTATTATTTGATTTTTTATCTTTTTGGATTTACCTTAATTAGATTCCTAGTTTAGGTAGTATTCTTTTCCTAGTTTGATTACACTTAGGTTTCGAATTCTATGTCCTATAAATAGGACATGCATATAACATTATTACTTAGACATTATTTGATAAATTAAGCTTTGTGCAATTCAATTTTGTCTCTCCAAACCTTTTGTTGGTTTCGAAACTATCACTCTTAAAGAATTAACAAACTTTAAGTTTTATTCAAGTCCCGTTCTAGTTCTCAAGTAGTTCTAGTGTTGGATTGCTATCGAGGAGATCACCAAGTGAAGTACGTTTCGTGAGATTTATTTTCACGGGGTTTACTTTCGAGTATCAACTCATTCTACCAATTCAACATCGACGCCAAGCCATCTTCAACAACATCCATCAATCATCAAACGTCCATATCACATCCGTCCATCAAGCATAGATCGTGTTCAACAAGTGTTCTAAGCCATTCCATCGTGATTCGCCTATACATGCTCAACTTGCCAAGTTAAGCATCTATACCGTAAGTTCTTCGTTTCCCTATCATATCCTATCTTCTCTAGCCATTCTAAACCCATAATCACGTCTATAACACCCTAAACATCATCCGTAAATATCCGTCCTTAATCCAGCCCCTATTCGATTTGGTTTTGTGTTTAATTTGTGTGATATAGTTTAAATTAGCTTAGTTAGGTTTAGATTAGTACATATAGATAAAATTGAGTCTTGTGTCATTTATTTCCGCATATTTAGTTTATTTGAGTCATTTATATTGGATTGAATCTTTCTACCGCTGACGTGTTCGTTCCGAAGACTTCCGCGCGTTTTTACCCAGTGTTGATCATTTGCTGAGATCACATTATACTATGTCGTTCATAATTCTACCTATCTCCTGAAATTTCTCTCACAAAAAAATTATGACTAATCTAGGAAGGCTAACAGCTTTGGAATGTTGTGTCGTTGATTAAAGAGTTCATAAAATATATGCAAGTATATATAGTAGAGCAATGAAGTGGCAAATTTGGAATAATATAATTAATTATTAATTATGTAAATTTGAATGTGTGTGCGTGTGCACGCATTCGCGAGCGATATCTACATGTTTTCATAATTAAAATTTATCATCTATATACTTGCGATATATTTGCATCATATAATAAGTTATATCATCTAATTTTATTTTATTAAAATAAAATGCATCTTCTATTTAAGTTAAAGAAGGGGTATTTTACGCACAATTTTTCATGTTGACGGTGTTTGCGCCGAATCATCACAAATTTACGGAATAAATATATATTATAAATTATAAATATATCATATAAGAAAATTTTCATTTTTTTTGTTCAAAGAAAGATTTATCCAATCAAAGATTAGATGTGTGTGTGTGTGTATTATACATGTATTATATATGTAGGATATAAAAGTTGTGTTTCTATAATAAATTAATATCACATGATTTGATAATGCTATTTAAGCTCGACCAATAAGACTAATTAGTGTTAAATATAATTTATTTTCAATAATATATATGCATAATTGGGGCAATATATTGACGATCATATTTAATTATGGCAAATATATGGGTAATGAATTAATTATGTAATTATGAATTGGTTATGATTCATGACTTCATGTTGTTTTTATATGGTATTAAATATATTGACTAAAATCAAAATTATGGTAACATTCATATAGTGCATATAAGCGTCCATAGTTGATAATATAGATTTTTACATGTTCATTAGTAATGCATATCAGCTAATTTATGTAAATTATAAATTTTTAATTGGATAATATGTTTTTAATTTATGGGATATAGTTTAGGCGGGGAAATTTTATAATTTTCATTTATATTGACTATCTTACTTTTAAATATAATATAGATATTCAAACATACTTCCTGCATATGTACATTTTTTCGAAAATGCAAATAAAAAATATTGGAAAGAAACCCCTACACATCAAAATTATAAGATTTGTTGTCAAATTTACGAGATTCGCAAACGTTTAGTTGTTGTTTGTTGTCATTTTTAATTGGAAATTTTCAACCCTTTACTATTTGAAACGTTGAAAATACATTTGTTTTATCTGTTTTTAATTTTAATTTTTTTACTTTTTCCAAACATATATATCTATTTAACAATATATATAAGTACATTGGACCCATTATTTAAATGTTCATAGATTCATTCTAACCACACAAATATTTATCTTTTAATTTCAACCATAAATTCAAATTGAAAAAATAATCAAATAAATATATTTTCATTTTCCAAACACATAACTCTAAACATTAAATCATTCATAATAACATAATCATTAATTTTTTTCCAAAAACCAATACAGCTTGTAAATTGAGTTAGAAATATTGAAAACTAAAAATGATGTTGGAAATACAACCAAACATCCCCTTATTTACCAAATAAATTGTCTAAAATACACTTACCTATATAAATAGAAGGAAAAATGGTTATTTCGGTACTCTATATTTGATCTCTTATCACTTTTGATACTCTACATATTATTTCAGCTAAAATGATTCCTTAAGAATACTTGTTTTGATTGATTCCAATTACCTAGAATAGCATGTTCATGGGTCGTTTGGGCCATTTTTATATTTTTTTAAAGTTGAAGGACCAAAATTTAAATTAAAAAAATTATATAATTTTCTTTTTTTTTCAAAAAATATATATATATATAATTTAATTTATTTTAAAATTATATAGTTTATTTTTGAAAAATTTATAATTTTTTTAAAAATATAATTTTAATTTTTATAGTTTTCATTTTTCTAAAAATTATATAATTTTATTTTTTTATAAAAATTATAATTTTTCTATACATTATATAATTTTACTTTAAAATTATAAACAAAATATATGATTTAATTTTCTAAAATTATTTAATTTAATTTTTAAAAATTTAACTAATTTTAATTTAAAAAATTATAATTATATTTTTAATATATATTTTGAATTTATAATTCTAAAAGATATATTTTTTATTTTTAGATACAAAAATTATATAAGTTTTTAAATTTTCAATATTTGTCCCTCAACTTTAAAAAATTATACAGATAACCCAAATTAAATTACCTATAAACCGGATTCTAAGTCATTGGGACCTAAATGGTTATAATATGTATTGTTATGTATCATTTTGACTGAAATAATATATATACCAAAATTGATAAGTGGCTAAACATAGAGTACCAAAATTGTCATTTCCCCATAAGTAGAGTGACAATCATTGAACTATTAAAATACCTCTATAAATTAGTAAAATTTAATTTTGATGCTGAACTTATATATTTTTCTTAAATTTATCATAATTTAGAAAAAAAATTTGAAATCTTTGGCTAAATTTTTACTACTGTTTTAAAATATTGAAATTGAAGAGATATTTATACTTAATGGACAAATACAATGAAATGTGTTATATTGTTTATTCAGGAATAGGACAAGGGAGAGTGTGAATACTTTTTCTTAATTATCACTTGAGGTTTTTAGCTATATTTTTAACGTAACGGTATGTATTTTCGAGAAATATTTGTTCTTCCCTTTTAGTTTTTTTTATTACGTACGTAAATACGAATGGAAACCTATGTCTCTTTTTAATTACTATTTTTTCACTCTCTCGTTTAAGTCATTAAAATAGTGCATGCGTGAAGTGATAATAGAGTCCACATCTTGGCTTAAGTTGTTAGTTGTTATATTGTGAAATAGAAATAGTGAAATACAACTTCTAAAAAAATATTATTGATTCTAAAAAATATTAAAATATAGAATATGTATTAATTACATTATATATTAGTTTGAATCATACCAAATTAGGATTAGAATGATCTGATTGGTGGTAAATGTTAATTTGGAGTATTATATTATAATTAATCTGACGTGCACACCTTTTTTTTTTACTCACTCACCCAGCTTGTAATATTAAATAGATTTGAATCCCTGACTTTTGATTTTCAAACAATCTCACTTCACCACTAAATCATCTCATATTTCCATTGAATAATCTGCCGTGGACACTGCAATCATTGGAATTTGGAATCGGACATATTGTCCCATTAATGAAGACTGTCTCCATACTGCACTACCCTTAAACGCGATAATAATTAATTGGATCAAATGCTCTGACTTATTTTATTTTTTTATAAAAAAAAAAATATCAAATGCGCTATTTGACATCTAGTGCCTAAAGTGAAATATTTTGATCTCCCACCTCTGAAATAGAAAATACCCAAACTCGTATGATAGATTAATTTGGAAATATGAATTCAAATATGTTTAGATCCTAGTATATTGTAAGACATTATATCTGCCATGCATCTTGTTATTAGTTGTTAATTGTAAGGGTATTCTTGTCATTTCTCGTCAACCCCAATTCTTCCATTTTTTCTCTTTTAGTTGTATCCCTACCTTTGAGAGACTGACCTTGTTTGTTTTTATTTCCAACATCAATTTTCAGTTTCCAGCATTTTCAATTCGATTTATCAGATGTATTGGTTTTTGAAAAAATGTAATGATTTTGTTATGATGAATGATTTGATATTTAAAGTTATAGGTTTAGAAAATGGAAGTATGTTTGTTTGATTATAATTTTGAATTTGAATTTGTGGTTGTGATGAAAAGATAAATATTTGTGTGGTTATGATGAATTGATGAATATTTAAATAATGGGTCCCACTATAATGATATATATATGATTAAATAGGTTATATAGGATTGAAAAAAATGAAAACTGAAATTGAAAATGAGTAAAACAAATGTGTTTTCGATTGTTTGAATAGTAAAAGTAGGAAATTTCCATTTAGAAATGTAAACAAACAAGCCCTTACTTTTTGTAATTTCAATCTTTTTAAGTCTTCTTGAACACTTTACAATATATCAAGTTCTTCAATCTTCTCGTCAATGGCTTTTACCATGAATTACTTGTTAGTTTAACAATATCATTATATGTAAACGAGAGCGTCACTGGACCATTGAAAACACTCTATTACCCATTATATTTTCCAAACTAAAGTATAAATTTGTTGTTAATAAATCCTAGCGCTCCATTTTTCCAACAATCACGTACGTGTTTCTTAAAACATATTAATATTACTGAACCCAATTAATTTTTCTTTTTAAAAATATTGAAAGTACGTAATTATAACCATTTTATGGGACGGTGAATATTTGATAGAGACAAGAGGACTATTCATGGTAGAACAAAAAACCTCAACCCAATCAAGACCACAAAAAAAAAAAGAAAAAAGAAAAAAAGAAAAAGAGAGAATAAAGAGGCAACCAAAATCTAAAACGCAAGGAATCAGACGGTTTGCTGTTTGCATGCGCTACGACTTATATAATACAACACTATCATGGTGTTTTGCTTTGATTGAGGAAAACCGAGCCATCATAATCTCATAATCCACACACACACATATATATATATACAAATTAAGTTGACCAACGACTCAAATATTCAATATCATTCATAATTATTTTATTATCAAATTTTATCTTGTCATACTATATATATATATATATCGCTAGCTTAATTAATTATATGTAATCTTGTGTGGCACTAGAATTCAACGTATGGACTTTTTGGTGAGGGAACTTCGCAACCGTTATCTTGGAGGTGTGATTCACGACTCAATTTTGCACAATAATTCAGAATTACTGCACAAAAGGAAATTCAATGCGATAATTAATTGGACGACCTAATTAAATGAGTTAATTAATTACATGCAAACTTACAATTTTTTTTATTTTTATTTTTATCAAATCTCACATGCTTCGCTAGCTACTAAACTTTATTGCTAAAATTTATTATTATGACGGCAAATGAAATAATTTACTTGGTCCATATATATAAATGAAAGGGGAAAGTACGGCGACAGAAATTCGCCCCCTTTAAAAAAAAATAAAAAAAAAAATGAAAGGGGTAAGCATGGAGGATTGGATGTTTGATTGGGGTTATTTAAAAATTTGATGAGTTTGTGGTCAAATTTAATTTTAAATTTACTTTAAAAGCTAAAGTACTCGTCGTTATAGATATTTCAGTCCACGAGATGCAAATTGCGCTAATCAACTGTTTACCACCAAATTCTATCACCATTTCACGTTTCTTTACCTTATAAATTTATTTTATGTCCAATGCTCCATCACTAGTTCTTTAAGCATGCCATATCTAGTTACAGCGACAAAATGCAAATTTTGCAACAAATTTATCAATATTTTAATTAAATAATAATATTATTAAGCCAACAAAATAGGAATAAGCATGAAAAAGAAAAAGTTACGGCCAACTCAAACTTTAAATTATGGGTTGTAGATCCAAAAATCCATAGCTGATTTCGTTCGAATTCGAGCTTTGGCAATCTAGTAAACAAAGAAAAAAAGATTGTGAAGCCGAAGGACCGTCGAGGGTTTGATGATCAAACGAACTTCGAAGTTCAAGTCGGAATCGAGAAAGAGATAAAACGAAAAGAATGTAGAGAAAAAGAAGAATAGTGCTTGAGTTAAGAGAAATTCAGAGGTCGAAAGTGAAGTCAGAAGTGTGTGTTAGAGCTCGGAATGTGCTATATCTTTTTTTGCCGGTGTTCAAGCATTTTCATAGGGAGGTGCCTCAACTGGTCGACCCTGATTTCACAGGACCTGTTACCCTTTGACATAGTTTGATCTTTAGGGTTTTGATTTGGTCATCTTACTTGACGACGCTCAACCCTAAAATCACCTCGACCCATTTACCTTCTCTTCAAACTTTATCTTAAGATCAGATTATTCGAATCCTTAAAGAACTTGGGATGTTTGACCTCTCTAGAACTGTGTGATTTCTTTATGAGCCTACCGAAAAGGGTCTCTACATGGGGTTTATGTTGCATTTGTTAAAATATCAAGTTCATACTAGATTAGGTAAAGGGGACTTGAAGGGATTTGAATCTTTCTTTATCTACACTTCCTACTCTTAAAAAAGTCTTCCTTTTTTTTTCGCACAAGCATTGTATAGTGGACTTGCCCCCTCCTACATAGTTACGAGTTATTGTACATTAATACGTTTAGGGGGTGTTTACTTTGATTGATTAGGTTGGATATATAAAAATAGTACATGCTAATCTACCGTTTACTTTAATGAATGAAAAAATTTGCTTATCCTAAAGCCCGAGATTACTTCCAATTTTTGGGATTATTTGCATGATATATATCCGGCTGAATGGCTGTGATTGGAGAAATCCTTCAAATCAGGATGAATGCTTAATGCTAAAAAGACAAATGTATCCTCGGGTTTCATCGAAAAATTGCGAACTTTTGCCTTCACACAGTTAAGAGTTGTGGATGACTCTCTCTCTCTCTATATATATATGTGTGTGTGTGTGTGTATAAATTTTTGATGAATTTATTAGTTTGTTTTAAATTTGAGAAGAACACGATGACCAAGAGTGTGAAGAACTTGACTCTCTCTCTCTATATGTATGTATGTATGTATAAATTTTTGATGAATTTGTTAATATGTCTTAAAATTTAGAAGAACACAATGACCAAGAGTGTGAAGAAATCAACGAAGAAACCCCAACTATTTCATCAACTATGGATCATATTCAATCTGAGATTGAATTTCTGGAAATGTTGCAAAATTTGAGCTTATGTTTGAATTTTGTTACGTTATACCTAATCGGGGACATCAAATTGAAATATATATATATATATATATATATATATAAAAACATAGTTAGAAGGGTAATTTGATAAAATGACTAATATTCATAATCAATCCGTTATAATAAATGCGAGATTATTTGAGTCACAATTTTAATCTTTCAATACTCATTCATAGTAAACACTGGATTGATATATAAATTTAATCATATCACCCAAGTTATCCATCATTATTCAATTCCATACATTATCAATATTGGAAAGTAAACGCTCCCTTACCACTTAAAACACACTATATGGATAATGACTTTATGATTCTCATAATCGCTAAGAAAGCTCAATTTCTTTAACAAGGGAGAACTTTATTATCAAAAAAATTAATTAAATTTATATAATTTAAACATAACGTTCAGGTTTTCTTTTGCAAAACTACTAGCTTAATATTTAATATGCATGTAAAAAATTATTTAATACTACCTCCGTTTCAAAATGTTTGTTGTTTTATGTTTTTTTTTTGTTTCAAAATGTTTGTTGTTTTATATAATTTGACATCCTCTCTCCCAATTTTAACTCTCTCAAATCCTACAAGATTTCTTGATTCTAACTTACCTATAATATATGAAGAGAGAAAAATATATGGAGAGATAAAATATTGTTATTTTTTAAGAAAATATAGATGAATTAGATTTTATGGCATATATGAGGGATGAGTATATTTGTCCACAAAATTAATTCTTAATTCCAGATAAAAAAAAAAACAAACATTTCGAAACGGGGGTAGTATAACTATTACATATAATAATGACAATAATATTAAAAACAATAATCTTTTTGCAAAACCTCAAACAGTATTAATGCTTACTTCACCAACAACAACAACAATAATAACAATAACAATAACAATAACGTAATAATAGTTGGTAAAGTTCACACAATATATCACTTTCGTTATTCGTATCTCACAGGTGCTGTTCTAGAAAGTATAAGTAACCAGAATTGCATAAAAAATATTACTTACATTTACATTTAGAAGGTTGCTTTCCAATTACTCTTCAATTCGAATATTTCTCAATACACTACGCATATGTGAAGTAAGTTGACTTTGTGAAAAAATCAGAATTTTGGAAGCGAAAAGAAATGCAAAGCAATTATAAGTTTGAGAATAATAACTTTTTTTTTTTCACTTTTGTTAACTAAGATTCTTTGAAGTGAGTTACAGCTGCTGTCAACCCATGCTTTCATTGGCCGATATTCAAACAATATATCTTTCGGCTGTAAATGAAATTTTATGACAGTGAAAAGAAGATTAATTATATATATATATGTGTGTGTGTATCATCTAATCATATGCTTTTACTTTTGAGCAAATTGGAGGGAAATTGTATCTTTCTTTTGTTTTACTCTATTTAATTTAATAATTTCCAAAAAAAATTTGGGTGCCTTTTTGCTTGTTTTACTTCTTTGTTGTTGTACAAATTTCAAACCATATTTGCCATTAAAATCCTTTCGAATTATGTGCTGCCATAATTGTCAATTTGGACCAATTCATTTGTCTTGCGATTTAGTTTGCAGTTGGTAGATAATAGTTGTCGCAAGGAACAGTACTATGGTTATTATGATTGAGGATATTATATATATATATATATATATATATGAATGCATTCATTTGTGAACACATGTTTCATGTGTAATTTGTGGACAAATCCTATTCATTAATTTTTAAGATCAATGGATATTATTAATCATTGGTGAACGATATAAGAATGCTATTTTTCTAATTTCATATGCAATAAATACTAAAATTGCACAATCAATTTTTGTTATTTTTGGTGAAAACGATTTTTAGGGAATTAGAATTGAATGGCAAATTAAATACTATCTATGATCAAACGGTTAGTTTTTAGTAAAAGAAGTATCTTCATCTTTCATCACCATTTCTAGTTAGTATGTGAATGTATGACTTATTTTAAATTGTGGACAAATCTTATCTCTTGATCAATTAAGATCAATGGCTAATATTACTTGAGAGTGGAAATATTTATGATGCTTTTTTTTCTAAATGTAGATATTTTAAAAAGGGTATAAGAATGTAAATCTTTTTTTATGAATTTTAATTGCAACGGAAATCAAGGGATGTTAATTTGTAAATGAATCCAATCCAATATATTTGAACGGAGTCATTAAATAAATAAAAAGCATTTGATTACTCAAAAAGATGAATGAAATGAGATTTTTGTTCTCGGCGGAGGTCGGATCACATATTTGATTTGCTTTAGTTTAATTTTGCTGTTAGGGATATTGAATCATAGTATTTATATTTATTGTGATGCTTTTTAAATTTTGTATAGTGCTATTATTGAAAGCATTGATTAGTGTATTATTTTTTATTGGACAAAATAATAATTATCAGTAAATTAGTATGTGTGTGTTGTTGTATCTCAACCTAATTCATATAATGACATGCTTTTTTTTTAGCCTAATTGATTAATGGTTACTGCATGAGATTGTATTATTAAGATTACATTGAAATTTATATTTGTAAGATTTTGACATAATATATGCTTGTGCTATTTTAATACTTCAGAATGCTTCTTTTTTTGTTATTTATGGTGCTTTGTTATATAATTATTAGTCATTATGTTGAAATTTATAGTGATGAGATTATGAATCAATATATCACTGTGCTATTTTAATACTTCACAATGTTTTTTTGTGAATTTTTATGCTTTTTTATATGATCATTGGTGATTATGTTGAAATTTATTCATTTAAGATTATGGATTAATATATCCTTATGCTATTTTAATACTTCATAATGCTTTTTTTTTCTTGATTTCTGATGTTTTTATATGATTATTAGTGATTACGTTGAAATTTATTAGTTTAAGATTATAAAATAATATATATCCTTGTGTGAGAACTAGGAATCAATAAATTATAACCTTTCAATTTGTATGGATGAATGGTTGAGATTAAAATTAAGAAAGATTTAATAGATAAATTATAAGCAAAATAATATTAATGTAATTTTATATCTATAATCATATGAAAATATCCAAATAAATCTCTACCTCTCTCTCTCTCTCCCCCCATTTCTCTCCCCTTTCTCTCTCTCTCACGTCATCTCTCTTTCCCTCTATCAGTCGTCGACCATTGTTGAGTCACTCCAGATTACCATTTAAGTAACGAAAACCGACATAGCATCAAATGTAAACATTTTAAGCTACAAAATTTAACAAATTCCACATTGTTAGTAAGAACATTCGAAAACTCCCGGTATACATTGATCGAAAATAAGAAATTTGATTGCATTTTATATAATGTTGCAATGCATATTATCAAAAAATCTATTTATTATTATGTACCATTTCAATGGTTATAATATTATAATATCTTAAATTTCAGGCAGAAATAACTCATTGTTTGTTTTGTAACATTTTATTGTTTTTCAAATACCATTTCATTGCATGATGCATACCAATTCGATTTTGTATTCATGAGAAAATCATCTCTTACACATAGAATTTTAAAAAATTTATAATGACGAGATATCTAATCATTGTTTATGTAGAATCAATACATTGCTTGCAAAATATTAAATTATTGTTAAATTCATATCGATAGCCCTATGGATTAGAGATTTTTTTATTTAAACCATAAATAGTCCATTGCATCTATTGTGATATTTTGTTGCTTCTCAAATATCATTTCATTACACAATGTGTAACATTTTTATTTTAAAACAAATAATATATGATTACAATTTTCTAAATGATTCATAACAATCAACAAATAAGAAAAATGAATTAATTAATTTCGAACACAAAAAATAACTCATTATTTTTAGCACAACAAAAAATACAAAAAATAACAAAAATAAATATTAAATGAATCATAAAAGATAAAAAAATATTAAAGCAGTGTTGGTGGATGATAAAAATTGTGGTGAATGAAACCAAAAACTGAAGAACTCCGATAAAAACTGGAGAGAAGATAAAACAGATAAAAAATATTCTACAGAATAAACATAAAATCACGTTGTAGTGGGAGAGAGAAATAAGGAATTAAAAATAAATGTAGATATGGCTTGACATATTATTGTGGGATTGAATTATCAAAACACTATGATACCCATATCTAATTACATATATATATATATATATATATATAATTAAAAAAATATTAAATTTCAATCTAAATATGCACCATTAAATTTGATAGATCTAACTCACACATACTTCCTTCGTTTCGTTTTGGTTGTTGTTTTAGGTTTTTTCTTTTGTGTCAAAATATTTGTTGTTTTATATATTTTGACATCATCTCTCTCAAATTTAACCTTATAAATATATGTAGAGAGAATTTTTTTTCAACTTTTTAGGAAATATAAGCGAATATGATTTTATGTAATATAAAAGTAAGAAATACAGAAGTTCAAAAAATTAATTGTTAATTCTAGATTAAAATTCTAAAATAACAAATAAAATGAGAGGGAGGGAGTATAATATATATTAATCAAAATGCCAGCACTTTGGGAAAAGAAAACACTGCCTATAGTTTTCAATCCTAATTTGAGTATTAGTTAAAAGCTTTTATTATCTGGATTCTATTATTAAGAATTAATTAACTTTATTTAATTCATAGTATATATATATATACGTGTGTGTGAGAATAAAACCATTTGCAATTTTGATAAGAATGACAGCCGAAAAAAATGTTATTTTATGGAATAAAATACTATAAATAATATTTTTAAACGATTTCATTTCGTCTAGAATTTGATGCAAATCATAATTTGTACCAAACTGACGGACAACACTTTGAAATTTAGCATTTACGGACGTTATATTCTACTACCTCCGTCATAATAGTAAGATCCACATTATCTTATTTGGTTGTCCTAATAGCAAGATCCACTACCATATATGTAAATAATTAATGTCAACATTAAAGTGAACCCCATTTATTTTATATTACTTTTTATTATAAGACTTCTTAAAGAAATGGACCCCACCTACTTTACCCACTATTTAACCAACTAATCCATTTCTTTTTAATCTTCGTGCCAATAGCAAGTGGATCTTGCTATTGGGACGGAGGGAGTATTATTTTATACCCGTTAATTGTGATACTGAAAATTCACTCTTCATGTGCCTTTAATTGTATATGATAAATGGATTGAGTTCAAAATTAAAAAAATAATCTTTACCTTGCCTTTAATCATCTCTAAGTAAAAGCAATGTGAGGCCAAAATACCCATGATTAAAAAAAAAGATAAAGGAGTCTACAATCACTATTTGAAGGTACTATGAGCAAACTTCATTTTCATATAATAACATGCAAATTTGTTAGTGCCACTGCATGCACTAAGTTTTTGTGTTGTTAAATTGGCGAGATATGTTCGACAATGTGTGTCTGGGTATGTCCCACGAAGATTTATTTTCCCCTGTGCAAGAAAAGAAAGAACAGTTGGTGAACTGTTCCAGAGTATGTCCCAGACAGAACCAGGGACACTCTATTTATGGCAGTTTCCTTGTTGGAAAGATCTTGCGCCAAACCAGTTTGGAAGGTCAAGATAAGTTCGTTTTACTGCCTTGTGGTGTAGATCCGGTGCTGAATTAACCCTCCTACACATGAGAAGTATCTACACACGTTTGGAAGGCCACAAACCACTTACCTAGTTGGCGGAAAGAAAGAGATCGACGCCAAGCTGAAGAGAAGTCTATAAGAAGACCGAATTGAGGAGCAATCAGTACCACTTATATTTTGTTTAGATTCTAGTGTTAGAATCAGTTTGTGGTCGTTTTTGTAACTAGTAGTTATTCATTAAAACGTTCAACGTGATAGACTAGTTTTGAGTGTTTACGAGTGAAACACGTGAGGGATTTTTTATATCCGTTTTGTACGCAATCTCGGGAGAGATTGTAAGTTGAAGTCGTGGGTAGCTAGAGGGAGTCTAGTGTCATGGTTGTGAGGGGATCTTACAACTTTCGGCTAGCGAAAGAGTTCGAGGAGAAGAACGGGCGACATAAGGCGGGAGACTTGTATGTGTAAGGTCCTTAATACACTCTTCGAAGGAGTACCGGTCGAATCTTCAAGTTTGGGAGCAATCCCCCCAGAGTAGGTTGTTTGAACCGAACTGGGTTACCATCTCGTGCGTTTTTACTAATTTATTCTTTTCTGTTTTTGCATCTGTCCCACACATATCACAGAACAATTTTTAAATAGTTTACTAAAAACGTTTAAAGCACGAGTTTTTCAAAATTATATAACACGAGAAAAATGTATAATACTACCTCCGTTTCATAATGTTTGTTGTTTAAGGTTTTTTTTTTAGTTTCAAAATGTTTGTTGTTTTATATAATTTGACATCCTCTCTCCCAATTTTAACCCTCTCAAATCCTACAAGATTTTTTGATTCTAACTTACCTATAATATATGAAGAGAGAAAAATATATGGTGAGAGAAAATATTGTTATTTTTTAGGAAAATATAGATGAATTAGATTTTATGTCATATATAAGGGATGGGTATATTTGTCCACAAAATTAATTCTTAATTCCAGATAAAAAAAACAAAACAACAAACATTATGAAACGGAGGTAGTATATAATCTACAAACCATGTATGTCTGCATGTATATATATGAAAAAAATTCACCATTCTTTTAAAAATATGAATGATATGCTCCGCCTATAAAATATTAATGTGATTTAACTTAAAATCTTTTGGGCACAAACACTGCAAGTCCACCGGCAGGCCACCCCAAGGGCCAATAAATTGGGAGCACAGCGAAAGAAAAATAAAGAGAATCTATCAATATTTTTAGGCTTATTTGCCAACCATGCACAGTAGTAATAAATCTCAAACTTAATAGAATTATTGATGAGATTCAAACTTGAGATATTTAACCTTAGGTCATTTCATCCACGAGATCATCCTCGAGAGAACAAGTTTGATCCCTCTTTATCAACTTAAAATAAATAAATAATGGTAAGCTGAATCAAAATCGATCAAGTGATTGACATTAATTTATTAATTTATACACATCATACTTATTTGTTGTGTGCTTTTGTTTACTAGTCGGTTTCTAACAGTATTTTAGTTATTTTACTGACCATACGAACACAACCATTATTTTTTTTTTCCGGCAAATCAACAAAGGGGAGAGATATGAAATATAAATTAATTGGAAGCGTAATTAATTATGTTCTCAATACTAATTTAGTGACTAGCATCTCTTATTATTCCTCCGTATTTATGAGGGTAAATTAAGATTGGATGTAGACGTGAGTTTTAATAAAGAATCATCTCCGGCTCTAGTGGAATTGGTGCTGTTATTCGTGATCACTTGGGTCATCTCCGGCAGGGGCAACGGCTACACCGACCTCTCATCTGCACCTGCGGACTGCATTGAGAGCGGAATTAGTTGTTGCCATGTTTAGAGTTGGATTGTGTCCGTAAGAGAGTATAGACCTTGTGGTGATTTTTACGGCGAGGGCTTTGTCGAGAAATAATGAAGGCAATTAATTTGATTTTACCTCACGATGTGGATGATGAGGTTATGAATGAAGTTTGCGATTATTTTATTATTAATTTTTATCATATGTATATAAATGTAAATGATATTTCTCATTAGTTCGCACGCAATTTGTTGCTCATTGTAGGGATGCTATCTTTTGGACATCTAGTTTTCTTCCGTGGTTACGAGATTTTTTTTTTTTTTTTATATTTGATTTATGAAAGTTATATTTTTCTAAAAAATAGTAAAAGGAAAAGTATACCTCTGATCTCCTATGAGCCACGATAACAATTTTAATAACTAGATAGCATTGATCCATTTGTAGACATAAAAATGGTGAAAAACTTTTATATTAAAGAGAATGTCTCAAAATCCACTCAAACTCCTTTTCCAACTAAAAATAATATAGTATTAGGGCATCTCCAATCCGTCTTTCCCTCAACCCCGTTCAATGCCAAATTTCACCAAAAATCATCCTCCAACACCACTCTACTTCCACATATTTTTTAAGAGGAGTGAATAATACCTCTTTACATATAAATGAGTACCATGTAAATGGGTACTATTAACTTTCTCTACCCCTTTTTATGCATTTTTGTATTCTTTTTTTATTTTTTGTACTAACTTTATTATTTATTTTTTATTAATATAACATTGTAAATTATGTTATTTTTAGGTCTAATATTATGTTTAATTTCACTTAATATAATAAAAAAAATATTATGTAATCATACAAAAATTAAAAACTTAAATTACAACAAATAACATAAAATATATTACAATAATTAAAATTACTACAATTACACATAAAAAAACATAAAATACATTACATTAAAATAAAACTACAATAATAATAAAGAAACATATAATTCAACACATGCAATACAATATTTTTCTGGTACGTTCCAAAATCGCTTTCAGATTCTCCAATATCTGGACCGTTTCCAGATCCTACTCCAATATCTAGAAAATAACCACCAAACATATCTAAAGTATTATTTATCATCGGTGGTTGATGTTAATGTCAGTTCATTTTTATAATGTAATTGTTCTTTAATATTAGTAAATGTTGGTTTTATGTTCAAATAAAATATATTTTTATAAATTAATTTAAATTATATTATTCCTAAATACTATTAAATATTAAACGTAAATATATTTGAAAAAATATATGCTACACAATAATTTGATAAAATAAGTCAATATTAGATAATATAAAAGTTAAATATTTTATTGTAAAGTGAAATGTAAGGTTGATGATTGAAGATATTTTTGCTGCGCACTATATATATATATATATATATATTTTTTTTTTTTTTTTTTGAGTGAAATATATATTTAGAATAGAAGTATTGGGGAAAAAAAATAGCTGAAGACGCTCATAGCATATCATCTGTTATTATTATTTTTACTTTAAAGTAAGATTTTAGCAAATGTGAATTCCAGTGTACTGGCTCTAGCTTTTAGGAATCTAGGGTGACTATTATCTCTCTCTCTCTCTCTCTTTTCTCTCTCTCACTCCAACTAGAGTACCATGCCGACCTAACTAAACCAGCAGGTAACCCCCCTCCCCACGTGTCCCTATTTTACAGGCTGTAATTCGTAATGTCACTTTCACCACTTAAAACTTTACTTGATATTTCATCAGATTTTTTTTACACAACCAACAATAATTAATATTTTACTTTACTAAACTTTTTGTTCAACAAAAACTAGATAAGTTACATTTTGATATCTATATTTTAGATATTTTTTTAAACATATTTTATTTTTTCAAAATTAACAAATTAATATTTATTTTTTTAAAATTTCTGCAAATATAACATTTAGTCAATTTTATATGGTTTAAGCGTGATTATCCTGAATTCTAGTGGTTCTATTATTACAACTCTTGCAAAGCCGATAAAGCATCCTACTTATGTTCTTGGTGCTAAAAGTTTAGCCCCTATTATAGGTATCGACCTGTATTTGGAGGAGGATATTACGTCTATTTGTTGTTTTCGGATCCAATTCTTATGGTTCAGGTTTTGACAGACTTGTATGCTGAAGATTGTACTGTCGTTGACGAACTTTGAGATTTTAGGATGATGGTTAGTGGAGGTTTGGTCCTAAAAGTTTCTCATATATGTACTATAATGCTAGTATGGCAGTTCATAGTTTAGCTTAGTTTCTCTGTCAGATGCAGTCAAGTGGGTCTCAAATTATCTACCTTGGCTTGAGCATTTTGTTTCTTTCGATTGTTCGACAATTTAATTCAAAGTTTTTGAACTTAAAAAAAGATTTATTGATTAGGGGATTTGTTTTTACCCGACTGGAAAAATAAAAATATCAAAATACAATCAATTATATAGGATTTTCGGATAAAAAAATTGATCAAATGTTATATTTACAAATTTTTTGAAAAGATTGGTACTGTTCTGTTAATTTTAAAAAAATGATCTAATTTTTTAAAAAAATCCAAAATATAGGTATCAGAATGTAATTTACCCAACAAATAATTATAAAAACAATTTTTCTCAATTTTTTTTGATAAAAATAATATAACCCACAAATTAAAACACTTTTTGATCTTTTCACGTAATCAGGTAGCAACTGTTATTATAGTTGTAAATAGAAAAGGAAAAATGAATTAAAGAAAAGTTTTTGAATTTTGATCTCGTTTAGGATTATTCTTGATTTTTTGCTGGCATGTGCAATTAATTTAGGATCTGCAAGTCATGACATTAATATTAATTGCACGTGTTTGTATAATTTCTGGTAAAAAATGTTGCAAACACGAAAATACTGTAAAAGAAAATATTTAAAATCTAAATGAACAACAATCCAGTGGGAGGGTCTATTTTAAATCAGTATATGCAAAGCTGCATATTTTGAATATATATAAAATAAGAAATAATGAGCTAAATTTGGCAACTTGAATTTGTGACGGATTAGAGATTCCAAAATCGGTGAAATCCCCCTCATGAATCCAAATTGTATAATCCAAACAAAAGGAAACATATATCTGATATCTTATTATTAAGTTACCATAAGACAGCAACAGCATTAAATTAAAATAAGTTGGCGTTTAATTAGAGTAGTAGTGGGGCCACGCGCTAATAATTAAATTGGGCGATGTTAAATAACTTTTTATCGACCTCACATGGTGATGCACTGATGCTGTATATAATCCCACGGACTCCTTTATCGCTCTTGCTGTCTTCCCCTCGTCTCCAAATTTTCCGTCTCTCTTTTTTCTCGCTCTCTTTTATTCATTTTTTATTTATTTATTTCTATTTCTTCTTCTTCTTCTTCTTCTTCTTCTTCTTCTTCTTCTTTTTAATCTAGCCTTGTTTCTCCTCGAGGAGGAGCCTCTCCATTTTTGAACAGCCTTTTCAGGTAACATTAAGCTCCTCTCTCTCTCTCTCTCTCTCTCTCTCTCTCTCTCTCTCTCTCTCTCTCTCTCTCTCTCTCTCTCTCTCCTGTTTGAAGTTTAGGACAGTCAGAGATGTGTTTTTTATTTGTCTCTTTTAATTTGGGGAATTTAAAAGTTTTGAGTTTTTTTGGTTAATCGTGTTGATAGCCTTTCGAGTTTGATTTTTCAGTGTCGGCTAATTTTCTTTTCCGACGGTGATAAACTTAGTATTTTTTAATTTTTATTTTTTTATTATAACTTATGGTTTATAAATCCTAACGCTACAAATGAAATTTTCTATTTGTCCGATAGATCGGCCTAGTTCTCATCTCTCTCTCTCTCTCTCTCTCTCTCATAGGAATTAAACAATACGCACCTTATACATATATATGTACGCATATTTTATAGCTCGGAGAGAACAAGTCTCCAAAAAATTGAGCCGCCTTCTAATTTTCTGGCCACGTTGACCAGATCTCATCTTCAAACAATAACGAACCAGTATTTTTTTGTGTTAAAGAGTGCTTGTTATAATCTCATAGGTCTTCCTCTTGTTCACAGATCTGCAATTTGTGGTCGTGATATTATTGTTGTGTTTACAAGATTCCACCTTTTTTGTGTGTAGCAGGTTTTGATTACCGTCCAAGATCTTGAATTAGCCAGAAAATGAATCGCTACGCAATTCATCAGAACAGCTTTGCTGCCTGTGAGGAGATGAGGGGCAACGCCGCCGCCGTCGCCGCCTGCAGATCTGTGGAGATGAAAGAAGCGGTTATCTGCCCTAAGCCGCGGCGGCTCGGCTTGCTTCAGACCACCCTTCATGAGCCTTCTTACCCAAGACCCCTAAGATGGCACGCTAGGTAATTTTCTAATTAAGTTACCTTTTTTGCTACATCCTTTTCTTTTTAAATAAATAAATTTAATTTTGGTTTCTGATTTCTTTGTTATTTCTCTATATCCTCAACAGCCATCACCAAGAGGTCTTTGATTCCAAAGCTGGAAGTGAGCTTCTTGACACCATCCTAGCAAAGGTTTGCCCTATTTTTAAATATGTTTTTGATTTAGTTTTCCTTTCCAATTTCACGAAATTAATTTGCTTGACAGATTCAAATTCCTTAGTTAGTGCTATGCTAAAGTTTGTGTGTGACTTGTGGAATATCTAATTTTTTGGTTGGATTCTTTGTGTCGAAAACGCACCATAGCCCTATTAGTGGCTACTAACAACTTTAAAGCTCGTTTCTTTGATGATTGAAGAAAGTAATTTGACTGTGTTTGGTTGTGATCTGATCAAATATGTTATTGAATTTGCAGCAGGGTGGTTGTGGTAGCGATCAACCAGTCCCACAGGTAGCCTCGTCGCCCCCATTTTATTCAGGGTCTCCGCCGAGCAGAGTTTCTAACCCACTAATTCAAGATGCGCGATTTGGGGATGAGAGATGCACCCCGGTGTCTCCCCGAACAATCCCAACCCCCTCCGGGCTGGCCCCCTCGCCTTCCTCCACCCGCAAGGGTGGTTGTGTCCGGGCGAATTTTGGGAACAACCCGGCCGTGAGGGTGGAGGGGTTCGACTGCCTCGACAGGGATAGGCGCAACTGCAGCATCCCTGCCCTGGCGTAGGAGAGTTTTGAACCAAGGCAGCAAGCAGCTAAGTAAGTTAAAAAGTGGATGGATCATTGATCATTGATCAATTTTAGTTCTAGTGTAAATATATCGATGTTGCTTCAAGGTGTCTGTAATTAAGGGATGCTGTAAGTATTGAGTTGAAGTTATTGACCAAGAAATAATTTTTAGGGATGTCTTGAGAGCTCTGACCCCCCTCTCTTGTTGTAATGGTGTAAGTAGAGAGGTGAGGAAGGGGGGGGGGGGGGGGAGCTTATGGTAATTTGAGTCCATTTTGAGGTCAGTTTTGAGATTTGATTAGGGCGGAATCTGTGTAAAGGAAGTATTGGATATATAGTTGGCATTGAGTCATCATGTTTTGTAGTCAAAATTCACTTTGTAAATCATGAAATATTATAAAATTTATTTATGTTTCCTTGTTTGATTGTGTGGTGATGAATGATGAATGACGAATGATTATGCGTTGCTTGGTTGGCACGCGGGAGCGTGGATGCGTCATGAATCATGGTAATTGGTATGGAGCGATGATAAGTGGGTTCGAATCGAATCGAATCGGATCCGGTTCAAAGTGAGTTCATTATCGGATAGGGTTTTAAATTAGTTGGGAACATGTATCATTATTTATTTTGGAATTCTCTGTAGCTCGACCTCCAAGTGTCGTATTTAGTTAGCAAAATTTGACTAAACATCTCGTAGTAGTGTAAAAGTTATAGCAAAATATTACAAAATGGAAAATATCAATAAAAGTATTTTGTCTGATAAAGTCGGCAGATTCGAGTGGTGGCTTTGGCATGCTAGGGATTAACAAGGAGAAACCGCATCATCCCATCCCGGCAATCCAACAATTACAACTTATTAAATATTTTGATTTTATATTTATTGTGTCACACACACGTGTCTGATTGCAAAATAAAATCTTACGGATGTTAATAACTTGTGAAATAACAACTCGAATTTGACCCGAAATTAAATAAAAATAGAAGAGATCAAATTACAATTAATCCATTATGTGCGTATACTCCTAGTTTCATTTTAATAGAATGATTGAGATTTTTTTATGGGAATTAAAAAAAATTGAGAAAGATAATTAATTAGGAAGTTTCCTAACCCCTATTTATTTCTTTGACAGTGAATTAATGTTTAATGTAAATATATTAAATAAGGGTATATATCAGTAAATTAGCTAAATATATATATAGTAAAAATATGTCTATGTATCAGGACATTTCAAAAAGGCAAACAAACATATCAAAATGGAACGAAGGAAGTTTTAATTATCCACTAAATTACTTCTTATCATGACAAATTAAACTAATTAATTCGATGCACACAGGGACGTTTTATCATTATATTGGGCTTAGCCAATCTAAATTCACCAATTTTTTTCAAAGCCGGATCAGACATCGAACCGGTCAAATTACCGGATTGAACCCTTTTAAAAAAATAGCATAACTTGGTATATGATATTTATATGTATACACAATAAAATATAATAAAATTAAACAAACTAGTATCATGATAAATATATTACATAAGTTTTAAAATACACCAAATTTATATCAATTCAAAGAAATAAAGTGTTTAATCTATCGATAGTTATTTCATAAATTAAGTAGTTAAAAGTATAATATTTATAAAAATAAATATTGAACATCAAATACTAGATTTTGTGAAAATATATACTTAAATGTCAAATAATTAAAAGGAAAATGGTCCCTATATTTGACCTATTATCACTTTTTATACCTTATGTATTGTTTTAGCCAAAATGATACCCTAACAATACTTGTTTTAACTATTTTGGTCATAATTACCTGTGATAGCAGGTTTATATTTATAGGTTATTAGGGTCATTTGTATAATTTTTTAAAGTTGAAAGACCAAAATTAAAATTAAAATATTATATAACTTTCATTTTTTAAAAAAATTACATTTTTTTTAAAATTAGAATTTATTTTTAAACAAATTCATAATTTTATTTTTTTAAATATATAATTATTTTTTTTAATTATTATAATTATAATTTTTTTTCAAAAAATTTATAATTTTAGATTTTCTAAAAATTACATAATTTTAATTTTTCTAAAATCTTATATAATTTTATTTTAAAATTTTAAAAAATTTTAATGATTTAATTTTCTAATAAAATAATTAATTTATTTTTTTAAAATTTATATAATTTTAGTTTTTTTAAAACATATAATATTATTTTTTAAATATATATTTTTAATTTTTAATTCTATTTTTTTAAAAAAATAAAAATTAAATATTTTTTCTAAATTTTCAATTTTTGTCCCTCAACTTGACGAAATTACACAAATAATCCATATGACTTCTAAGCCTGCTATTCTAGATAATTGTGAATAAAATGGTTAAAATATGTATTGTTAGAGTATCACTTTGGCCAAAACAATAAACATGATACCAAAATTGATAAGAAACCAAACATAGAGTACCAAAATGATCATTTTTTCAATAATTAAATATTAATTTCAATTACAAAGAATACTACACAATAACAACTAAAAACGTTGCTAAGAGGGGCGAAGGCACATAGACACTAGGGGACAGGGAGTAGCACGCCCCTGGATTTTTTTTTAAAAATTATTTATGTACTAGTAATATTAGATTTAATATTATAAAATTATATTTTCTACCCCAAATTGATATAATAGTAATAATGGATTTACTGTTTTTTTAAAAAAAGAGCTATTTTCTACCACCAAATCCCAAAGTCCAACCTACATTTTGTTAAAAAAAATATATTTTTGAATTTTATTTGTACTATTCTACTTATGATAATATGAATTGCCCCCCCCCCCCCCTCCGAAAAATATTCCTGGCTCCGTCACTGATTGCTAATCATTATCTCACAAGCTACTATTTTAAATTTTAGTTCTTCTCTCCATTTATTTTAATTTAAACTTACAAAATTAGATATTTCTAAATATTGATTTTAATTAAAATGGAGATTATTTATTTTCAATATGTTCATATATGTGTGTGTTTGTGTGTTATTAATATTCAAATAATAATATAAGAGTGTACTAGCATTTCTCCCGTATGATGCATGGAGTAATTTTATGTATTTTCAGTTTAAATAATAAAATTTATATATAAGTACTAATTAATTAAAAAAAATTAAGTTTGTTTATATAATAATAAATAATATATACAATAACGTCAAACATAAATGTGCATTAGTGAAATTATGTAAAACAACATAAAACTTTTATTATAAAATTAGATTTTTATATTATAATAAAGATTTGTCAAGTTTGTAAATATAAAATAAAATAATATATCCATATATATGTATATTGGAAAATATAAATATATTAATTTTATTATTTTGTGATGAATTGTGAAGAAATAATTAAAGTCATCAGTGCATTCACTGTGATTAAGAAATGAAGATACATTGGATAGAAATAATATATATTGTTGGTCCCAAACGAGTCGTATTCAGTTTAGAGGGGGATGAATAAACTGATTTCAAAACTTATAAGCAAATGCGGAATTCTTTTGGGGCCCTTGACTCGTGAGTTTGGACAGATTGTCTATTTTCAGTTCGTGAAAGATTTCAATTGTGATGTGTGCTAGCTTGTATGTAAACTTTCAAAGAAAAGCAAAGTACTTTAAAAATGCGATACAATACATAATCAGTTTATAGAGGTTCGAAGCCTTAATACTTCTACGTCCCCTCTTTCTTCCTTAGAAGGGATAAATTCACTATATAATTTGAGTTCACTTTACAAATTATACAATGAAAGGATATTTAGCTGAACCTGGTAACAATGAGATTCTTTACAGAGTTACCTCAGCTGGGTCGACGACTCACACTTACAGTCTCCGACATGTAGCTATTGCGACGGTAGTTTCTTTAGCGGCGGCTCACACTTAGTCAGAGAGTTAGGTGCTTTTGATGTCTTTACAAGATTTTAGATCTCTTTCGATCTTCAAGATGATAGATCTTGAACTTGGGTTATTAGTTGATAGAGTTCCTTGATTTGAGCGGATGTTGATGCTTTCTGGATCTTTTTTTTAAGAATAGCTTCAGCTGAGACTTGGTCGCAGGCTGGATGTATTTGGCATTGTAGAGCTCGTTTCTTCTCAATTGGACTTTTACATATTACTTGATACTTTTCTTGATATCAAGCTTATGCAGTTAGTGGTCTTCCTTTTTGTTTTTGAGTGCACAAACTGAGAAGGCTTTGATTAGTTTGTCATAATTTGAAGATTACAATTAAGATGTTTTTCTTTGCAAGAAATGAGTATATTAGCTCTTTTTGAATTTTGGCAAAAATCTGTTTAATGTCCTGTTCACTCATCTTATATAGAGAAGTGTAAAATGACCGTTGGTCATTTTTAGACTTTAATTAAGTCTAACTATTTTGTTGGTGTAGATATACGTTATGAGCTTAGAGCCATTTTAGCAATTGACGCCTTGGTTGACTTTTAAGATGCGTCAGCTCAGTTTGCTCATACGACCAGCAGTCTTTTAATTTGGTTGTTGTAGAAAGCCGTTCTGATCTCACAACCATTTTATCAGTTGACATCTCAGTTGGCATCTGAGAGTCATTCAGTTCACATGCTCAATCGATCTTCAGTTTGAGATGGCTCAGCTTAGACATTCCATTCTTCAGTTTGCGATTCTCTTCAGTTCGCGAAGTTCTTTGACCTTCGGGTTACTAGGTTGTGGTCTTTTGACCACTAGGGAGTCACTGCTGGGTAATTCCCTCGCATACTCGGAGTCACAGCTGGGTAACCCCTTCGTATACTCGTATCTATGGGTTGTAACCTTCGGGTTACCAGGCTGTGGCCTTTGGGTCACCAGGTTGTGATCTTTTGATCAACAGGGAGTCACTACTGGGTAACCCCTCGCATACTCAGTGGGATATTTGAGGGTGCAGTAGATATCAGGTTTGAGCTAGGATGGGCCACAGGAAGTAAAAATGTTTTGCAGATATAGAAAGGGCTTTTGCGTTTTGCTTTCCATATGCTGCCAGTTATTGTTAGATATTTCGAAAGTCTTTCAGAGTTTTCTTATAAAACCCCACTGAGTCCATTAGTACTCATGCCCTCTTTTTCAAAAAATTTTAGGTTGAGATGCAAAGGTCGATGGTGGCTGTGAAGTGGGTTGACTATTGAGATCATGTTTTATTACAACAGTATTATTCCCACTACGTTTTTTGCTACTCTGATGATTTATTGTATTTTGTTGATATGATTCTGCTACTCTGACTCTGAATATTTATTGTTTTCCTAGCTATATCCTGATTTATGCTTTAGCTATATGATAATTCTAAGGGGAGGAAGCCCCGTCTTTGTTATGCCTACTTGATCATTTGTTTTGGCCTATGGAAGGGCTTCATTTGCTCAGCATATTGGTGTCTGTTTCTTTCGTTGATCTATGAATGGGTCTATTGACTGTTGGTATCTGTTTATTTACTTCTGCATGGCCTATGAAAGGACTTATTAAATTGTTACAGCTTCCATTCTTCTCTTATAAGCCGTTTATAAACAGGGATTTGCTCTAGTTACAGAGATTATGCTGTCCAATTTTCCAAAGGGTATATCCTATCTTTGGCCTACTCGTTTGTTAATTGTATCCTAAACATTAATCCTTTTTGGATTAACACCCCGTCCCCACTTAATTATTCTTTTTCAGGACCGGACTATTATATTTCTGGTGGTGACGGTGGGCTGCAGATTACTAAATTGTGTGGGAATCCTAGGGAATCAAGTGATCATGAGAGGGGTTATTTTCTTGGCCATTAATTTCGTGCCCCCTCCTTTAATTAAGAGAGAGGGGGACGAAAATATGCTCCCCAAACCCTAATGAGATTGGGCCTCTCCACTTGTTCCATTCCCCAGTCCACTTAGGTGTTAATTGGGCTACAACAAGGATCTAGAAGAATATTAAATTGACCTACTAATTTATTTAATTTCTAATATCCAGAGCATGTATATAAATAAGTAAATTAAGTATTATTTTTATTCCACTAAAGAAATAATACTGAATTTGTATATTTAATACATATTTGCGAATATGCTTTCTCCTTTAGTTCAACCGTTCCTCATGTTTAATATATAATGTCCATTAATTAATTATGTAAGCTTCTGACAGCTATAATTAATTAATATCTTGTTCCTTGAGTAGTACCGCATGACTTCTGTTTCATGTTAAGAATAAATTAATATTCTGCCTGTAGGGCTTCCCATGATCTTTGCGCTTCCTCAATGGGACATCATTAACCTGACTCATCAGGACATGGTGACCATATCCAATGCACGACCCATCATATACATATATGTTATTGCCCAAAATATCGAGGCTATTGATCCTATCAAGAATCTCACTTATTGATAAATTAAAGCAGTAGACATAACATACATATGTCCGCCACTATATGAGGGTTAAGAACCCGAACTCTGTGGATCTTTATTCTCTCACTTAAGGTCAGAATAGATAACAGTATCTTATCGTGATCCTTCTTAGTACACAAGTCAGTGTACTAGAATAATTAGTTAGTCAAGATAAACTAACTATCAGATTATTCTATGGTGTACCGATGGTGGGTTCAGGACCATTTAAGCCGCAAGCCTTTTATTACAATGCAAGGAATCCGATGATATGATCTTTATAGTGACCCACACCATATCATCTACAATGTAAGTACATGGAACGTGTAATTAAATATAAGAATAATTAAATACACACAGTGATTGCAATTACATTATTTAATCTATACCATCTTAATATTGTCTAATGTATATAAAGACAAGCTTTCCAGTATACAAAATCAACAAGTTTAAATGGTCATAAGTTGGTCATACAACTTATTTACATTTCAGTTCAGTTGTTACAATTGATTGATTTGGCCAGACTGAATTTCACTGATTGAATATCTATAATTCATTTATTCAGTTATTTTCTTCAGTTGATTGCATCTCTTCTTTGACTTAGTTTCTTGATTTAATTGCCATTCTGATTCAGTTATTCACTTAAATCAATTGATCTTCTTCTTCCTTTGAATCGAGCTCAAGTAGTCCCAGTTGTATGCAAAGCTCTACGAATCTTGACTCTGGGAGAGGGTTTGAAAAGATATCAGCTATCTAGCGTTTAGTGTTGACGTATTTGATGCCGATATCTTTCTTCTCTATATGATCCCTCATGAAGTGATGACGTATATCGATGTGTTTAGTTCTGGAATGCAGCACTGGATTTTGTGATATAGTACAAAATATTGGCACTCCTTCAGCCTAAACTTTGTAGTCTCTTAGTTGCTGCTTCATCTATAGTATTTGTATGCAACAACTGCCCACTGCTACATGTTCAACTTTGGTTGTGGACATGGCAACCGAGTGTTGTTTCTTGCTGAACCAAGAAATTAGTTTGCTCCCTAGAAACTGACAGGTTCTACTCGTGCTTTTTTCTGTCAATCTTGCATCCTTCAAAGTCTGAATCTAAATATCCAGTTAGACTGAGACTGTCATCTCGTGGATACCATAATCCAAGATTGATAGTTCCTTTGAGATACTTCATGATTCATTTATCTGCTTCAAAGTGACTATTCTTTGGGTTGGACTGAAACCTTGCACACAGGCCAACTGAGTAGGAGATGTTAGGACGACTATGTTTTCATTACTAATAGAACACTCAAAGGTAGTTGATTCATTAGATACTTCACAGAGTCTTTCAGTGTAAGACGAAATAGTTTCATCTTTTTGAATCCTTAATATTTCAAACTTGGATGTAAGAAGTCTCAACTGAGTTTGTCGTACGCTAGCATACCTTTCACAATGTTCCTATAAAATGTTCCATGCATGATATGCTGTAATGCAATTACATATCATTTTTTTTAAAATAATGAACATCTACATAAACAAAAATAGCGTTCAAAGCTCTTGAATTGAAGTTGAAGATTATCCATTCATCCGCCGTCCATTAGATTTCAGGCGTAAGAATAAAATTTCCATCAGGTCCTTCCATTCTAGGAGGAACCCAAGCTTCAATTATGGCCATCCAAGCCCTTTTATCAATGGACTTAATGTAGATCTTCATGCAATATTTTCACATCGTATAGTTATGACCATTACTATCCAATGCCGGTGGTCAACACTGACATATTTGAATATCCATTACAGTAAATTGGTAACGTCGGATCGAATACTTAGTCTGTCAAGTACCTGCTCTTGATGCCACTTATTAGAATTTATTGCCTGAATTCCTGTAAAAATAACAAGTGCAAATGTTAAATACGATGTTGAAACTAGTGTTAAACTATGCCTTCAACATATACGGCGGAAATTTAAAAGACTTTGCACAAAAGATGGTTTTAAATCACACACCTTCGGTATGTGATTACCATAGGGTGAAATTTCTCTATCACAGGTGATAAAACACAATGTTGATGTTGTCTCGGTTCACTCCCTTGACAACACGGTATAAATATACAAGAAACATATTCTATGTACAACTCGAGAATAAGTTCTAAAGAGGGGTATTATCAGATTTTAGCCTAACATTTCAAGTAATTCACAAAAATGTCATGACCTTTTATAAATAATAATTTAATACCCGACCTTTTGAATATACAACAAATCTAACCTGAAATTAATTTTCAAGCTTTTAGTTGCTAATATGTATCTTGTTTACATGCGATGCGGAGTGAGACATAATTTTATTTGATCAATTGAAGTGGCACAAGTATTTTTCACGTCATTAAAAACTTCGGGCAAAAAGATACACGTCGGCAACTAAAAGTCTGAAAATTAATTTCAGGCTAGATTTGTTGTATATTTAAATGTCATGTATTAAATTATTATTTATAAAAGGTTAGGATATTTTTGTGAATTATTTAAAAGGTCATGCTAAAATCTGATAATACCCCTTCTAAATATACTATCTAACATCTAGATAATACTGCAACTTTGAATCCTAAACTATCTATTCAAGCATCTAATCTACAAGCATAACCAAAGAATATCTATTTGTTGATTGGAACAATAGACTCAATGTTGAACAGAAGGTTGAGAAACTCAAAGAAAAACCAGGACTCAAGCTCTGGATTTTCTCACTGTTATCGGTGATATTTTCTCTGCTTGAGTGCCTTCTTCGGGAGTGGAAACCACTATTTATAGATCCCTCTATATGCAGCAGTTTTCCCATGTTTACTCTTCAGTTTGCAACAATTTTCATGATCCCTTAATGGTAGTGAATTGGTGATAACTGCCTATAGCACAGCTTCTCACGTTCTCCACATCTGTATGCAACTGTTCCAGCATCCCACTACTAAGACCTGTTAGTTAGTGGATAAAGGAAAGAGAAAACATGGCTCCTAAAATGTAAGAACAAACTTGGACTATTTCAAAGCCAAAATATTTCACTATCTTAACTACCTATATCCACTAATTTGAACTCAAAATTTTGTAGATATATTAAACTAAGATAGAAAAATTAATTAGATTAATTTAAAAGAATTATTCCTAAAATCTAATATAAAATAAGATTAATATACTCAATATTTCAGACAATGTTATCGAAATGTGGTTACACATCTTATATAACATTGAGGACAATCTCATATTGCACATTTCCTAACAAATACATTTATTTAAACATACAATTAACATTTATAGATTTATAAAAAAAAATAAGAAAAAAAAATAAGTGGGCTTTGTCGGAACCCACGTGTAACGCACACGCCCCGGTTCGCGTATGGTTGAGAATCCCGACATCCTCAAAAACCCTTTAATTGCGCTTTCTGTATTTTTGATGTATAATTCCGCTTTCTAGTGTGTAGTGTCCTCTTTTCTCACCGCTCTTTTATAGTATCCACCACTGCTTTCTCTCTCTCTCACAAGCTCTGTTTAGACAGACACAGTGAGAAGCAGGAGGAGCCCCGACAGCTGGGATGGGAGAAGGTAAAGGGTCATCGCTCGTTCATCTTCTTGTCATAGTTCTGAGCTTAACTGCATTTGGATTCGCAATCGCTGCCGAACGCCGCCGTAGCACTGTAATCTTCTATTTAATCTCTTTCCCCTTCATTCTTTCTCGCCTTTTCTGTTGATTTGAAGAGATTCGGGCTCGATTTTGTGGATCATTGTGGAATTCTGCTGTTTCTTGCTCTGTTTTTGTGTATGTTTAATCTTGCTTTGTGTACTTAGCTTTGCCAATGTGTCTGGGTTTTTACCGTGTCTTATTGGAGGAGTATAGATTTCTTCTAATTTTATGAAATTAATTTGCTTGTTGCACTTGGATGAGGACATTTGCACTTCAAATTTGTATCTTTGGTTGCTTCATGTATTGGGTCGATTTGAATTTGAATTCTTAAAAAACCCTCGCGCTCTTAACTCTGAGCGGAACGAGGGCTTTTTCGGTAGGAGTAATTTGTTTCACATTTAGTTTTTGGGAGTGGTGGTAACGGAAAGACATGAATTTTATTTGTTTTCTTGATATGCACTCTTACTTTTTTCTTTTTAATAAGTTATTATGGCCCTCTATATTGAATATAATTCTTTTGTTTTGTTGTATTTGAAATTACTTTCATCTGATTCGGGTGGGTTAACATTATGAATATTTCAGGATGTAGTCAAGCAAATGAATTTCTTGCCTTGGTACATTGATGCCTATTGTCTCAATATATTTGATTTATGATAAGGATTTCTTCGAATTGTGAAGGATAATCTTTGCATGTCCACTCACATTCTTGAGACTTTTGATACACTTGCTGAATCATGAAGATTAATTGCTTTGACAGTTTTTACTGGTAAATCATGTCGGCGCTACACGTGCTAGAGGCTTGTTGCTGGATAACTGGAAAATATTCCAACAAATGTGTAGTTTGATTCTTTAATCTCAGAAGTGATGAATTTTCTTTCTCCCCTACTTACTCGAGCCATTGATAAATTATTCCATAGGTTTTCTGTTGGCTCTGTTCCTCCTATAATGTGTGTGGTGAGTTCCCACATTGCTGACTTACCCTTCCAAGGTTACCATAGGAACATGAACTGCTGTTTATTTTAAATTCGTATTATTTTCCCACACTAGACTGAGAGTACTTCGTGCTTTTACCCAAAATTGAGGCTTGAACAAATCGTTTTTTCATAAAGCTCTTCTGGATTTAGCTAGTTTTTTTGGCATTACTAGTTCAGTATTACGTTGATAATATAAATTTTTCTTTCAGTACCTCATTTTTTTATCCATCTCTAAGATATGTTTTTTCTTGAAGTTCTTATAAGTGAATTTATGCGCTAAATGTTGGTGAGAAGTGTGAGAAAGTTTGTACCCATAGACATCCCTCCAGGGGGACCAAACTATGGCTGGAATGATTTGGCTTCTACTTAATGACAACTGTTGATTACTTGAAAGTTGTACAATGTCCTAATTCCTTATTCAGCAAACATTATGAAGCTTGTTATTATACATAAACAATCTTGGTGCCTTTTTTCACGTGTTTGATGAAATAAATTTTTATTTACTATCATCAGAATTGCAATTACACATTGTTTTAGGCTTTTAGCATTTTGCCTCTGTACGAGTTGCTTGCAGTTGGCTTCTATACTTCAAATGTGCCTGCCAACTTATTTACTTTGAATTGTTTGAGCACTGAGGAAATCTAATCATGACTGACCTAGGTTGTTTTCTTATTTCTCGTTGCATGGCAGGGTGAATTACATAAAGATGATGCTACTAATCAAACATATTGTGTTTACAACTCTGATGTTGCTACTGGCTACGGAGTCGGGGCTTTCTTGTTTCTTCTTTCAAGCGAGTCTCTACTCATGGGTGTCACAAAGTGCATGTGTTTAGGAAGGCCTTTGACACCTGGAGGAAATCGTGCATGGGCCATTATATATTTTCTCTCTTCATGGTAAAGATAAATTACATGCATAATGCACACAACTAGATATTTTTCGTTTTCAGAGGACTTGTTACTTGAGATATATGACATTTGTGAATAATTCAACATGAACTTTACAGGATGACATTTGTGGTGGCAGAAGCCTGTATAATAGCTGGTGCAAAGAAGAATGCTTACCACACCAAATACCGGAACATGGTCTATGCAGATAATTTTTCTTGCGAGTCCCTCCGAAAAGGCATATTCATTGCTGGAGCAGTCTTTGTGGTTGCAACAATGATTCTTAATGTCTACTACTATGTGTACTTCACGAAAGCCACCACTCAACCAGCTAAAAAGATGAACCATGCTAGTTCGGGTGTTGGCATGACGGGCCGTGTATAGAGGCGAGTCCTGAAAATTTCTTGTTAGTGTCGAGCTATTGTGTGATGTGGCTGTTATAGTATACCCTTAGTTGATGGAGATGCAATTGTTCTCGGTGACTGATTAATGGTGAATTACAGCCAAAATCAGATCCAAGCAGAGAACCCTGATTTTGGCTTGTTTAGTTTTTGGCTGATGATTTGCCTTTTGAGACTAAAACAGATATATATATATATATATATATATCTATATCTATATATGTGTATGGGAGCTATGCTGTTTCATATAATGGTTTACATTAATCATAAGTGATTTTGTTCTACCAGGAATCTGTTAGTCTCATTGATTCAGGTTTATGTATAATTTTAGATTTTGTTTTGTATCTATAGAGTATCAATTAAAATCAATGCCTGCTTCAATTTTTTAAAACGTTTGTAATTCAAAAAACAATCATAACCAAAACAAAGTGGCCTCTTTCATTATGAATTACTATTGTGTAATTTCGCTAGGGATGGCAATCGGGTACGGTGGGTACGGATAGTGGCTATCCATGTTCGTACCCGCAAGTGAAGGTCGTACCCGCCACCAGACCAGCGACCTGCGACGGGTACCTTCTGCCACTCACACCCGCCACCCGTCGGGTACCCATCAACTCGCCACCCGCGAATCATAAATTAAATCTAAATTAATGGAATTTTTCACTGCACTAAAGTTTTCATAGTATATCGTGATGCTCTTAGACAAATCAGAAATCATGCTCAAGTCCAATAAGAAGCTCCGGAGCTAGACAACTTCCTTTGTAGCCTCAGAGGCAGCTACATATTCATCTTCCATGGTAGAGTCAGCGATGCATTTTTACTTGATGGTCCTCCATGCAATGGCTCCACCTCCCAAGGTAAACACATAGACTGAGGTAGATTTACTCTGATCTTTATCAGATTAGAAATCTAAGTCCGTGTAACCCAAATGCATAAGACTATCAGTGCAATATACCAATGTTTAGTGTTTATTTGTGATGTTTTCTTATACGGATTGTATGTCTTTTGTGCGCGTGTTTTCTTATTTTTGTGTTATTTTAGTGTTTTTAGTTTCATATTTGATCATTTGGTGTATTATGCATGTGTTGCGTAGACTTTGAGTTTTTGCTCCAAAAGCAGGTCTTTTATGGCACAAAAGGTGAAAAAACCGGAAGCCCAGCTGAAGAGGGCAAACTGATGATCACAACTGAGGACACACCCAAACTGAAGATGCCAAACTGATGACCAACTGGTGCTAAACTGATGGCCAAACTAATGTCCAAGATGCCAAACTGATAGCCAAGATGCCAAACTGATGGCCAACTGGTGACAAACTAATGACCAGGATGTCAAACTGATGACCAACTGGTGCCAAACTGATGGCCAAGATGCCAAACTGGTGTGTCGTTTCCACCAAAATTAAAAGTTCCGACAACAGTCGGCTTGCCCAAACTGCACAGTACAGTGGTAAGCAAGATTGTTTCCCTAGAGACTGGCGAGAGTTACCCTAACTTTTCAACCTGTAAAACCAAACCCTTCAACAGAGAATTTATAGAAATAAAATAAAAGACGTGAAACTAACGTAGAGATTAAATAAATATCCAAACATTCACACAAATAGATTATCTATATAATTGATTAAAAATTATCCGGAAGTCAATCACACCACCTTGGCTATTCAACTGATCCTAGATTCAAGAATTAAATTAATTATTCCATGCAAATCGGTTATGGTTATCGAAGACACTTTCCGGCATAACCTAATTCCTAAATCTATCGACAATCAAGAAGACACTTCATTAATTGCTTCCCTAATCAACCGATAATCTTGAGAGACACTCTACCGATTTAATGGGTTGATTGCATTAAATTCCTAAGGAACCCGACACAAAATCAATCGACTCTGACACAGGACAATTCAATTAAGTTTACTATTCCCTTGATTATGAAAAATCGTTTTGCTCCAAATTAACTCCTATCACAATTTCGGATGATGGATTTAATTAGCTAGTAATAAATTCAAACCACTAAGTATTTGCAACTACCTCGTAAATTCGAATAAATCACAACTTTGTAAAACAGAGAATAGCAAATACACGAAAACAATTAATTAGAAGAAAGTGATTAGATCTCACAGTTGAATCGAGCCAAGGATTCGTGGATTGATTTCCGGATGAAACGATGCTTAGCCTGATCGCATGTTAAAAACTCAAGAAAATATAAATCTTGTTGCGTAAAAATTAACTGGAGGAATAATATTAATGATCTGAACGGCGTTCTTCTCTTTTCTCGCGTCTGCCCCTTTCTGATATTAAAAACTTAATAATATAAAAATACATCCATATCTCCCAAGATAATTTTCTAATTAAAGAGAGTTTTATATGGAATTAAAATCCTATCCTATCCTATCTCTACTAGGTAATAGTCAAAATAGAGGCGATCAAAAGCTGTAGTAAAGCTGGAATCCGCGTCCAGGTCTTGGGCTGGATCAATACTTGTACAAAACGGGCTGAAATTACTCGCGCGGCCCAGATCCTAGCTTCTCGGTCCATTCTTCAGGTGGCTTGCCCAAACGGCCTGCTTCAGAACTTCCTTTCAAACGAACCCTGCTGCAATTCCCAAAACTAGTAGTCTATTTGCTCCATTATAACTATCCACCTGCACAACTTCAAAGCACAACAAAACTCTTCCAAAATAGATGCAAGGCAGATAATTATGCAAGAATAGATATCGAAATTATCCTCAAAAGATAGGTGAAAAGCACCGAATCAAAACCCCCCACATTTGAGCAATGCTTGCCCTCGAGCATACAAAACAAACTGAAAACAAAGATAGAGAGGGAACAACGAAGCACACGACCTGCCTCGAGCTGGAAAGTATTCAGAGGAACGATTATGACTCAACCATCCACAAACCACCAACCCATCTCATTTATAAAATCTATCACTGCTCTCAACCAAGTCAGAATTATGCTCTTGGATCCAACCTCTCCAGGATTCTCTCATATTCGCTCAACAAAAACGAGGAACTGTCTTGAAATATTATGCACACAAGTCGTGATTTGGAATTCTCAGCATAAGTTTGCTCTTTTGTCATCCCCATTATCATCAAACCAAGTTAATCCAAGGATCAAAAGGTCTTGTAAAAAGGGTGTAATGGGGCTTGGTTGACGGGTTGGATAAGTCTGGGTACTTGGCTCAAAAGTAGGGAACATGTAAGCTCATTCACCCTTGTCTTTATTTGTACCAACATCCATCATCATGGAATTCAAAAACAGCAGCTATACCCCTTTCAACTCCTCTTTTGTTTTTTTTTTTTAATAATTAACAGCCATGTACTCTGTTTTCTCTCTCTCTTTTTTTTGGCTTATATAAAATTGGCTAGCAATCTTCCCAAATTCCAAAGTTCAGCAAGTCAGAATGGCTTTCATGTTCCCAAGGACAAGATACAAGCTAAAATCAAGGCTATGGCTAATTTCTTGTGAAGTTCAGTTGAACAAGGAATTGGGGAAATTACAGGCTCAAAATTGGTTCACTAGGTGGAAACGGTAACGGTAGGGCATTATTTTCTGTTGGAGGCCAAAAATGGGGTGTGTTCCTAATTGCCTTAATCATTTCCAAAGTTTCAACTGTGGTGACAAAAATAATTAGGCAAAAGAGCAAACCAAGCATCAAATGTTCAAATCCGACACACTCTCAATGAACAATGAGCTTTCAATGAATAGACATGCTCATGGGCTCAAAACTCACTTTCTGAGGTTATGAAAACATGATCTAGAGCACAATTTTTCATCCAAGGTATCATACGAGCAATTAAAGACATCAAAAATGAGACAACAAACCACAACTACCAGTCAAATCAGGTCTTAACCATTCCTCCTCATACTTATCCAACCTTCACAGCTTATGCTCCTAAAAAAAATATTATTTTTTCTCTTTTTTTTCATTTATTTTTTTTTATTTTTTTTATTTATATAAGCAGCAGATACATACGGATCCCCCCCCACATTTAAGAACACACAGTGTCCTCACTGTGAAGAGGGAAAAACACAAAGACAAGAAAGCAAAATAAAACACAGAAACGAAAAGAACAAGTAAAACAGAAAGAAAGAAAGAGAAGAGAGGGAAAACACTAATCAGCCATGTTGCGAAGAACATGCTCCATGGCTGTAAGGCAGGTGTCTATATCATCGAGGCGGCGGCTGAGGCGATCTTCAAGTCTTTGGGTCACTGTGGTGAGCAAAGCCTCAAAAGCGAGCAGAATAGAGGCCGGAACGGCAGAGGGACCTGCACTTGAAAGAGAACTCGGGTCTTCGACACCCGGTTGAGAAAGTTGATATTGCCCATCGGCGTTAACACACAAGAGCTTCATAGCAGCAAAGTCAATGAGAGAAAATAAAGTAGCAGACAGAAAGACAGGTTCATCATGTGGAACATGCAGACGCTGGGCCAAGAGTGTAATCATATGCCCAAGAGTAATCTTATACAACGGGTGCCGAGCAGTAAACTGCCACTATCGAGCTAGCCATGCACCAAAATTCACTTTGTCACCTAAGATCATGCAATTTAACAGAAAGAGCTCTTGTTAAGAAACCACATTCATCAAGTCGACTCTACCAAAGAAAGTACAAGACAAAAAATGATGGCAAAGGCGGAGGGCACCATCACGAAGATGGTTACTCCTAACAGATTTAGCCACATACTCAGCATCTATAGACAGTTCACACCAATGCTCAGAAGCAAGCATACCAAATGAAGCAGACAAATCACGAGGAGCATCGATATAAGCATCAGAGATAATGGACTCATCAGACTCAAAACCAAGTAACACATTCAAATCATTAATAGACAAATGAAAACGACGACCCCCTAACGTGAAAACCACAGCATGAGAATCATTCAGAGGACGAGAGGCATCATACGCAAAAGTAGACAAGAATTCCAAACTCAACAACTTATGCACAGGTAAAGAAATGTCCAAGAAAGCACCTCAACCAATGCTATCAAAATAAGCACGAATATTGTCATTCTGTCCTAAAATAGCTATGTTAGCCCAATTAAAAAGTCTGGCGCCCACAAAGGAACGATTGGAGTTCCTTCGTATGCGCAGAGTTACCACATCATCGGCAAGGTAGGGAGGTGGCGGTGCAGGCCGGCGACGGCTGGAAGAAGCGGACGTGGCCTCTAGAGAAGGCGCAGAGGGTGGCGGCGAGGGAGTGGCAGAAGGGTCACCGGAAAGCTGTGGGGAGGACTGTGGAGGCGGCGGGGATGAAAGCGTGCGCTTACTGGGACCGGCTCTAGTGGGCGAAGGTGGGGGACGGCGCTTGAGTCGCCGAAGTGGTTGTGCAGTCGGGGGAGTGATGCTGGACACCGGGGATGGCTGGGGTGGGGTAGCCGCGGGCGGCGGAGATGGTGTGTGTTCTGGTGAAGCAGGGGAGCGGTCCAGCGGTGCAGATGAAGGGATGGCTGCGGTAGCCGTTTTCGAATGCTTCTTGGATGCCTTTTGTCGGCCTATCGGAGGAGATGGTGATCGGAGATCGTCGACAGGGGTTGAGGAAGGCGGGAAGTCGCGGTGGTGAAAACTGCAAGGAGACAGTGAAAATATCGCTACAAAAAATTACTAAGGCAAAAGAAGGGGTTAAATTAAAAGGGGAATTAGGGCTTGTAAAAGGAAAATCCCCAAATCAGAGTTAGGGAAATTGGAAAGAGGTCCCTGCAATTATAGAGAACAAACATTGCCCCCCCACATTTAAAATTAACCCTTCCGTTGCAAAATAAACAACCAAGTGGGTGAGAGACCACTATGGCAGCGTAACAATCACTACTCCACGTTCACCGCACCATTTTTTTTTAATCTGGAATTAAAATAAAAGAAGTAAAACAAAAGAAACAATTAAAGAGCATCAGAGCTAAAATTCGCACACAAATAAACAAAAGCAGATAAAAAGAAAGAAAAAAAGAAAGTCGGGTTGCCTTCCGATTAGCGCCTCTGTTTAAACGTCGGTGGCTAGACGAAACGGTCCGGGTCAAGTGGAAATGGGACGGGCTAAAGTAACCCCATCAAAATGTGACAACTCCATCTCGGCACAGTATGGTTTAAGCAGCTGCCCATTGACCTTCAATAATTTCTGAGTGGCAAAACTACGGATCTCCACAGCTCCATGTGGACTGACACTAACAACTTCATAGGGTCCCGTCCAACGGGACTTCAATTTTCCGGGCATAAGTCGGAGGCGGGCATTGAAAAGTAGAACTTTTTGACCGACCTCGAAAGTCTTTCTCCGAATGTATTTATCATGGAGAAACTTAGTGCGCTCTTTGTAGCCGCTAGCACTGTCATAAGCTTCCAACCGGATTTCCTCGAGCTCTTGTAACTGAAATCTCCTCTCATGTGCGGCTAAGTGCGGGTCCAGATTGCACTGCTTGATAGCCCAAAAAGCACGATGTTCCAATTCAACAGGCAAGTGGCACTGCTTCCCAAAAATCAACCTGTACGGGGACATACCGATTGGCGTTTTAAATGCCATGCGGTATGCCCAAACGGCATCATCCAGGTGCAGACTCCAGTCCTTACGGCTTGGGCATACAGTTTTCTTCAGAATATTTTTTATCTCGCGATTCGAGACTTCGGCTTGGCCATTGGATTGTGGATGGTAGGCTGTAGCAACCCTATGTGTGACTCCATACTTCTTGAACAATGCTTCCAAGGTCCGGTTGCAGAAATGTGTGCCTTGGTCACTTATGATAGCTCGAGGAACTCCAAAGCGTTGGAAAATCTGTGCTTTGAGGAATTTTGCCACCACCTTGGAGTCATTTGATTGAGTAGCCTTGATTTCGACCCATTTGGAAACATAGTCGACCGCCAACAAAATGTAAGAATGCCCATAGGAGCTAGGGAATGGCCCCATGAAATCCATGCCCCATACGTCAAAAATCTCACAAACCAGGATAGGAACCTGTGGCATCTCATTCCTTGATGAAATGTTGCCAAGTCGTTGGCAACGATCACACTGCTTGCAGAAGTGGTAGGCATCTTTGAATAAAGTTTCCCAATAAAAACCACAGTCTAGGACCTTGCGAGCTGTCCTCTTTGGCCCAAAATGGCCCCCACAGGCGTGAGCATGACAAAAGGTGAGAATAGAGTGCATCTCATCATCCAGAATGCACCTTCGAATAACTTGATCAACACAAGTTTTCCACAGATAAGGATCATCCCAAATGAAGTACTTGGCTTGACTTCTCAACTTATTCTTCTTGGCAGATTCAGTACCCTTGGGGAACATCCCAGTGGTGAGAAAGTTCACTAAATCCGCGTACCAAGGGATGGTTTCTGCAGCGGCAAGCAACTGCTCATCTGGGAAGTCGTCCCGTATGGGCAAACCGTCTGACTGGGTCAGCAGTCTGCTCAAATGATCCGCAACACCATTATCAGCTCCCTTCTTGTCCTTGATCTCCAGATCAAATTCTTGCAGCAGAAGGACCCAGCGAATTAATCGAGGCTTGGACTCCTTTTTGGATAACAAATACTTAAGAGCTCCATGATCAGTGTACACAACAACTTTTGATCCAACTATGTAAGATCGAAATTTTTCACACACAAAGACAACAGCAAGGAGCTCATTCTCAGTTGTGGTGTAGTTGCATTGAGCAGGATTGAGCGTCTTAGAAGCATAATATATGACATGGCTGACCTTCCCTGTCCTTTGCCCAAGCACCGCACCAACAGCATAGTCGCTTGCATCGCACATAAGTTCAAACGGGAGCCCCCACTGTGGTGGCTGAATGATTGGTGCAGAAGTCAGTTTCTCCTTCAACAAATCAAAGGCTTCCTTACACTTATCATTGAAGACAAAAGGAGTGTTTTTTTGTAGCAGCTTAGTCATGGGTTGAGCAATTTTCGAAAAATCCTGAATGAAGCGACGGTAGAAGCCCGCATGGCCTAAAAAGGCTCGAATTGCTTTCTCATTGGATGGGTATGGCAGCTTGGTGATCAAGTCGATTTTTGCTCTATCCACTTCAATGCCTTTCGCAGAGATGACATGCCCGAGCACAATTCCTTGCTGCACCATAAAGTGGCACTTCTCAAAGTTCAAAACCAAATCGGTTTCTACACAACGTTGAAGAACCTTGTCTAAATGTTCCATACATTGCTCAAAGGAGTCGCCATGCACTGTGAAGTCATCCATAAAAATCTCGATGCAGTTCTCTATCAAATCGGAAAAAAATGCTCATCATGCAGCGCTGGAAAGTGCCTGGGGCGTTGTACAAGCCAAAATGGCATCTTTCTGCAAGCAAATGTCCCAAAAGGACAAGTGAAGGTCGTCTTTTCCTGATCTTCTTGAGCCACAAAAATCTGGAAATAACCGGAGTAGCCATCAAGGAAGCAAAAATAAGATTTCCCTACCAATCTTTCGAGCATCTCATCAATAAAAGGCAACGGAAAGTGGTCTTTGCGTGTCGCGTCATTCAACTTCCTGAAATTGATGCACATCCGCCAACCCGTTTGCAATCTCATTGGTATTAATTCATTACTCTCATTCTTCACAAGCTGGAATCCAGATTTCTTTGGAACAACATGCACCGGGCTGACCCAAACACTGTCTGAGATGGGGGTAAATGATTCCCAATTGGAGCAACTTCAGAATCTCTTTCAATACCACTTCCTTCATCACCGGGTTTAACTTCCTCTGGGGGTCTCGGGATGGTCTGTGATCAGCTTCCAGAAAAATCCGATGCATACAGATGTCCGGACTGATTCCTTTAATATCAGCAAGAGTCCATCCAATAGCTCCCTTGTGTTTGCGCAAAATAGCAACCAGGCACTCCTCTTGGGCAAATGACAGGTCCTTACTGATGATGACTGGTAATGTCTTTCGTTCCCCCAAAAATGCATACTTCAGATGCTCGGGAAGGACCTTCAATTCCAGGACAGGAGCCTTCACATGAGATGGTAAGAGTGGCTCTGTGTTGGTCGGTATGGGCAAACGGCCTGTCAGATTCCTTGCTGGAAATTCTTCAGTGGCATAAAGCTGCTGGATTATCTCATGGATTTCTTTTTCTTCCTCTGAATCTCCAGTAGGTGCATGCATTCCTCCAAAGAGTACCTGTTCAAGCTTATCATCCCTGAAATTATTCTCAACAAACTCATCAATAATGGAATCAACAGTGTCAATCATAAAAATAGCCTCAGGATCTTCCACATGCTTCATAGCTTCGAATATGTTAAATGTGACAACATCCCCATCAAATTCGAAGCTCATCATACCCTTATCTACATCAATTTTTGTTCTTGCCGTTTTCATGAATGGACGACCTAACAAAATTAATGATCTATGTGCAGAAAAAGAATCATCCATGTCCACAATATAAAAATCAACGGGAAAAATCAAGACATTAACTTTAACTAGTACATCCTCTACCACACCTTGTGGGTATGCATTAGATCGATTCGCCAATTGGATAATGACTCTAGTATCTTTCATATGACCCAACTTCAAATCTTTGTACATGGATAAAGGCATGACATTAATAGAAGCACCCAAGTCAAGCATAACCTTCTCTACCTTCTTACTCCCAATGATGCAAGGGATAGTAAACATACCTGGATCTCGGCACTTTTGTGGTAATTTGCGTTGAATAACAGCAGAAACGTTTTCACCAACCTTGATCTTTGCATCCTTCCCGTATCTCATCTTTTTGGAACACAGCTCCTTCAAAAATTTGGCATAACGGGGAACTTGCTTGATGGCATCGATAAATGGCAAATTGATTTCCACCTTTTTGAACAGCTCGAGGATCTCTTTTTCATCATCCTCTTTCTTGTGCTTTGCTAACCTGGAAGGAAAAGGGGCCGAGTCAATTTTATCAGGAATATTCGACCGAATAGATACCTCAACAGGGGTAGAGTGCGTAGGAATTGCTTCGGAGTCAGCTTCAGGTTTGTCATCAGTTCCTGCAGTTTGCCCAAACTCCTGGGTTTTCCCTTTCTTTACTTCGACTTCAGCTAGTTCCTTCCCACTGCGAAGTGTGATAGCACTGACATTCCCCCTTGGATTTTGCAGAGTCTGGGATGGAAGCTTTCCTTGATTTCCTTGCATTTTGTTCATTTGTGTTGCAAGTTGCATGATCTGCGTGCCCATACTGCCGAGTGCAGCCTGAGTCTCCTGCTGGAACGCCTTCTGATTCTGTGCCAAAATATTCACCAGAGTATTGCTCTGTTCTAGGCACTTCATAAAAATAATTGGTGAACAACTGGTAGTCGGTGAATCCGTGGTCAGGGCACTTTCGACATAGTTGCTGAAATCACGCCCAATAATTTGCCAGGCTTTCATTCGGCTTCTGCTTGATGCTGGAGATGGCCATTCGAAGATTTGCTGCTCGAGTTTCTGGAAAAAATTTGCGCAGAAACTGTTCTTCCAGCTCATCCCAGGTGGTGATGGAAGCTGATGGAAGATCAAAAAGCCATTCTCGTGCTCGGCCTTGCAAAGTATGTGAAAAAGTTAACAAGCGCAGGTTGTCATTTGTGAAGCCTTGAGGGCGCAGGGTAGAGCAAACCCAATCGAACTCTACTAAGTGTGTGTGCGCACTTTCTCCAGGTGCATCACTGAATTTGGGTAGCACTTGGATGAACCCCGGCCGAATCTCCGCATTGTGTGCAATGAGAGGCAGTACAATGGAGATAGGCCTGTTATTTCGATGATGACCCAGCTCTCGAATCAAGGGAGCAGGTTCCTCCGCCTCAGCATTGATTAAAGCTCGATTATTCTGGTTGTTCTGATTATCACGTGGATTTGGGTTATCCGCCATGTTAACTAGCTGTTGCAAACCAGGTGTTCCTTCCTTAGGTTGGGACGTCTCCTTAGACTCCCGAGCAGCCCTCCTTAGTTGGTGTAATGTTCTCTCCGGTTCCGGGTTGAACAATAATTCTCCTTTGTGTGAGGAACGGGTCATGCACTGTAAAACAAATGAAAAAGCCACAGTAAGAAAAATAACAAATTGAAAAGTTTCGAATAATTACTGCTTTGGAACCAGTCCCCGGTAACGGCGCCAAAATTTGGTGTGTCGTTTCCACCAAAATTAAAAGTTCCAACAACAGTCGGCTTGCCCAAACTGCACAGTACAGTGGTAAGCAAGATCGTTTCCCTAGAGACTGGCGAGAATTACCCTAACTTTTCAACCTGTAAAACCAAACCCTTCAACAGAGAATTTATAGAAATAAAATAAAAGACGTGAAACTAACGTAGAGATTAAATAAATATCCAAACATTCACACAAAAAGATTATCTATATAATTGATTAAAAATTATCCGGAAGTCAATCACACCACCTTGGCTATTCAACTGATCCTAGATTCAAGAATTAAATTAATTATTCCATGCAAATCAGTTATGGTTATCGAAGACACTTTCCGGCATAACCTAATTCCTAAATCTATCGACAATCAAGAAGACACTTCATTAATTGCTTCCCTAATCAACCGATAATCTTGAGAGACACTCTACCGATTTAAAGGGTTGATTGCATTAAATTCCTAAGGAACCCGACACAAAATCAATCGACTCTGACACAGGACAATTCAATTAAGTTTACTATTCCCTTGATTATGAAAAATCGTTTTGCTCCAAATTAACTCCTATCACAATTTCGGATGATGGATTTAATTAGCTAGTAATAAATTCAAACCACTAAGTATTTGAAACTACCTCGTAAATTCGAATAAATCACAACTTTGTAAAACAGAGAATAGCAAATACACGAAAACAATTAATTAGAAGAAAGTGATTAGATCTCACAGTTGAATCGAGCCAAGGATTCGTGGATTGATTTCCGGATGAAATGATGCTTAGCCTGATCGCATGTTAAAAACTCAAGAAAATATAAATCTTGTTGCGTAAAAATTAACTGGAGGAATAATATTAATGATCTGAACGGCGTTCTTCTCTTTTCTCGCGTCTGCCCCTTTCTGATATTAAAAACTTAATAATATAAAAATACATCCATATCTCCCAAGATAATTTTCTAATTAAAGAGAGTTTTATATGGAATTAAAATCCTATCCTATCCTATCTCTACTAGGTAATAGTCAAAATAGAGGCGATCAAAAGCTGTAGTAAAGCTGGAATCCGCGTCTAGGTCTTGGGCTGGATCAATACTTGTACAAAACGGGCTGAAATTACTCGCGCGGCCCAGATCTTAGCTTCTCGGTCCATTCTTCAGGTGGCTTGCCCAAACGGCCTGCTTCAGAACTTCCTTTCAAACGAACCCTGCTGGAATTCCCAAAACTAGTAGTCTATCTGCTCCATTATAACTATCCACCTGCACAACTTCAAAGCACAACAAAACTCTTCCAAAATAGATGTAAGGCAGATAATTATGCAAGAATAGATATCGAAATTATCCTCAAAAGATAGGTGAAAAACGCCCAATCACAAACTGATCACCAGTTGAACTGATCACCAACTGAACTGATCACCAGTTGAACTGATTACCAATTGGACTGATCACAGGAGTTGGACTGATCACAGGCTGAGTTGAACTCAGCACAAGTTGAAACATCAAACTAGAGGAAGAACGGACCAGGCCAATCACCACTGGGGCACCCACCCCCGCTGGGTATGCCTCTCAATGAGGAGGGCCCAGCGGGCATTGGGCTCCTCCGATCAACCGATGTTGGGTACCTAAACCAGCGCTGGGTGAAGTTTTTATCCTGCTTCCAAGAGTATTTTTGGCATTTCTCGATTGGTCACTTTTGGCTGGCTTCTTTTGGTATTTGGTTCTTAACTCTTCATCAATTCTCAACCACCATCCATCCACATTTAATTCATGCAGAGATAGAGGAAGAGAGTATCTCCTAATAAATGGAGCAAAGAAAAGAAAAAAAGGATATAAAATGTTTATGATGTTTAGTTTAATCTCCTCAACCCCTATTTAGAATGTTTAGACTCATATTTATTTTAATGTGTGTAGTGCCATTAGATAAACATTCTTTGTGCTGAAATGGATGTAGTCTAGATTGCCTCGGAGGCAGTGGATCACTATATCCAGAAGTTGGATAAACTCCTTTTGGAGGCTATCCTTCAGCCTGTATGTGAATTCGCGATGCTCAATACCTAGTTGCTTCCAGATGTTCCACAGTTCCCTTTAGTTCGGCATGAGTAATGTGTTGACTTTTGAACCTTTACCGGAATGATAGAGGGTTTCCATCATGGTTGCTTTCGTGATCGTGATCACGTGTGCACCGACTGATGGGATGATATTGTTACCTTCGATTTGTGCATTTATATAGAACTTCGCGACAAGCTCTGGAAAAACATCTCTTTTGCTCTGGAGAGAGGGTGAGGAATTTGAGTATTTCAGTTTTCTCTGCTGCTCGCACTAATCGATGATAGGCTTCAGCTGGTAGTCTCTCCTTTAAGAAATCCAATTCTACAAACTTGTCCCTTTGAATGTTTAGGGCAGGTCTAGCTGGATCAATATGTTAAGCGGGGAGCTCCATTCTGTAAGATTGAAAATATTTTAGAAGAGTGGAATGAAAAGAGAGAGAGAGAGAGAGAGAGAGAGAGAGAGAGAGAGAGAGAGCTGCAAAGCAATGCAAGGAGAGTTGTGAAAATAAGCAAGTTATTCAATCGACTTCTCCTTTGCATATAAATTGAGCTTTGCATGCATGTACTTCGAGAAGCACTCGAGTACCTTTCAGCTGATCAGCCATAGAATTTGACTGATGCTCAGTTGAGTAAATACAATGAACATCTCAGCCATCCACATTTTTAACTTTTCTTTTGATCGGCGATTGAGATTTCATACATTTGAAAATGGGGGTAGTTTCCATAAATGGAAAATATTTGTTGTGAGATTTTGCTATTTATATCTCTTAAGCGATCAACTCACTTCTACTTTAGTGGTTGATTTTTGTCAGAAGCATTAATGCTAGCTTTTAGTGAGAGAACTTCCCATTTTTAAAATTATATCCGTTGGATTATGATGAAAATGCAATGTATCACAACGGTAATAATTTATTTAGAATAAGTTTAAATGGATAAATAATTCAAAAACTTATCTTGTATCAGTTGAGACACAGTCCAACTGATGGCTTAGGAACTGATGATGTGGCAGCTGATCAATCAGTTCGGTTGTTTCTTCTGCTTGACCCCTGTAACTGATTCATCTCTGAACTGCTGAATCAAATCTCAGTCAGTTTTCTCTTTTTGATGGGGTGAACTGGATTCTCTTCACTGCTTTCCTCCAAGCAGTTTGTTCTTGTTCTTTTCGATGTAGATCTAGTTTCTCTTGTTGGCTTTTATGGCCTTGTCCTTTTCATGGATTGACTCCGTTGCTTAGCTTCAACTGATGTGAATCTTCACATTTTATGTGAATTCCTTTTTTAGGATGGCTTGAAATGAAGTTCCTGGGAATTCAGTTGAGCTGTCTTCGAGCTTGAAGCTATCAGAGGAGTGATATATCTCTTAGATAAGAGAGTTGGTGATGTGGCAGTGTCTTCATCATCACATTCTTGAGTCACCGTAACTAGGATGAGGAGTAGATCCCTTTGTATATGCTCAGTTACATGTTCAGTTGGTCGAGGTGGCTCAGATGACTGACTTGACACATTGTCAAAGTTCAGTTTTCGGCAGTCAGGGCTAGTTGTGCAGTTGGCTGGCTGATTGATGCATGCTTCTTCTTGAGCCATGATGTCACTTCTCAGTTCGGCAAGTAGGGCAGTTGGAGGGATTTTGTTGGTTTGTCGATGACTCATAATCCTCTAAACTTGCATGATTGTTGAAGGAAATGGATTTGAAGATCCTATCCATTTTAAACTCCAAACTTCTTCTCTTTGCTAAAAACTCATACCGTGAAAGGCAGTGACCAAGAAATGAGACTGAATAGACATTGAGTGTCTCCAGTTAAATCAGTAGAAATACCGGTGCAGTTGCTTAAAAATCTCTTGATCTTGCATAGCCACGAATGCAAATTGAGTAAGAAGTAAATTGGTTACCTCTTTTTGTGCACTCTTGGCTACATTTCCACCACTGTAAAAAGTGTGAATATTTTCTTTCGTCAGTTGGAGAGGAGGGCAAGTACTCCTGAAATAATTAGCTCCATAGTCTAGATAAGGAATTCCGATGAATGGAATGAGCTCATCTGGATCAAAACACACTTTGAAATCAGCTGACGATCCATTCTTCGAGACTGGTGATGGAATAACATTGGCAGTTGAGTTGCTTGAGGCTGTGGCACTTGTCTTGGCCTTGGTCCTCCTTTTCTTCTTAAGTGATTGAAGATGAATACTCAATTTCTTAGGAATCCAGTCAGTGACAAGGACTGGTAAAGCATCATCATTTGGCAGCTTCAGAATGCCCTCTATGATCTTGCTCATCCTGAGAACAAGTCCCACCATGGACTTAAACTTCCCTGTTCTCTTTGAGTTGGAGGCCTTGAGAACTTGATGATTGATTTGAGAAAATACAAACTCTGCCCAATTTATTTCTCTTTCTTCAGCTAGGTAAATCATCACCTTGTACCTCTCTTGGGTATGCTGGCTCAAGTTTTCAATAGCTCCAAACATCATTTTGTTTGTGATGTCGAGCAAAACTCCATACTTTGGCTTCAAATCAGTTTTAGCTATGGTAAAACTGAATGCTTTTCTGCAGATGGAAGCTTTCTATTTTCTCCAATATGGTTCAGCTACTTCACTCAATTCTTGAACTGTTGCTCCTTGCCAGGTTTTGTCTAAAGAACCTTGGTGGTGTTTCCATGTAATAGAGAATTCCTGTCTTGTGAAGATTAACAAGCAGGTTTGGGCTGTTTGATTCATAGAAGATTTCCTGGAACTTCTTCATTTTAAGGAATTTGTCTCTCAACATTTAGTTTTTGAAGGAATTTGAGGAGCTGAGGGATTCTGCCATTGAAAGAATTTGGTTAGAATTTCTTGTTGAGAGAATTGGGAAACGAAGAGACTCTTGGAATGATTTGAGAATGAGTGTGTCTCTTCTTGCAAAAGGACTAGATATGAGGTGATTTATGAGCAATGAATGATACTCATATATCTTTGAAAAACAAAGTCCTTTGCCTTTTACTTTTGACATTTAATGTCGTGTGTCAGAGATTCAATGGTAAGATATTCAAAATAAATGTTGACTAGATATTTATTTATAAGCAAAAGATAATTTTCATTAAAAATGAATAAGATACTGATTTACAGGAAGTTATTTCTAGGGCTTTTGATCAGTTTGATTGATTGGCCTTTAGTTCTTTTTGTCATCAGTTTTTCTTCTTTTGGCATTTGGCTTACTGGGGTTGTCTGGTTCCTCCTTGATGTGTGAGGCTTTGCCTTTAGTATCTTCAGGTCCAGAGTAAGCTTGCAGTTTTATGATAGATTCTGAGAGCAGTTTTACCTATTCTTGCAGGTTTTTAACCAGTTCCTTGAACTGAGCTGATGAACTACTTGACTGTTGGCCTTCAGTTTGATTGTGGCCAGTTGGAACCTCATATGTAGATACTATGCCCTTCTCAGTCTGCTCTTTTGTTTTGGACATTTCTTCAGCTTCTTCTTTGACCCACTTTGTTCAATTCTTGATCTGAACTGATGAAATGGTAGGTCCTTTTGTTGAAGTCTTTGCTGATGACTCCACTTCAGCTGTTCTTATTTCACTCTTCCTTTTAGCAGTTGCTAGTTGAGTTGGCACGTCCGTTCCTATTTCAGCTGTTCTTTGTTCAGCGTGACTTTTGCTCTCATGCTTCTTCTCGGGTACCATGAATCTTTGTCTGATGGGGATATCATCGTCTGAGCCTGAATCCGATGACTTTTCTTGTTTAGTCATCTTGGCTTTTCCTTTCCCTTGCACTACTGGTGCCTTTTTCTTACTCTGTTATGGCTGCGGTTCTTTGATCTTCACAGGAGGCAGTGTTGGTTCATCTAATCTTGGAAGAAAATATGTTGGATCAACCGATCGAGTCTTGGTGTCTTCCTTCATCAGTTCTGGAAGCAGTTTCTCTAGAATGATGCTCACTCTGTTGAGATAGTTCATCTTTTGTGGAAAGCTCTTGAGGCTTTTTGTTTTGTTCTCCACAATGTCTACATATTTGTTTAGTTGACTAAAGAAATATCGTGATCAGTCTACCTCTACTCCTTCACAGATGACGTTGCAGATTTTGTACTTTATCTCCGACATTTCAGAGTGGCTTCCACACAATCCTACTAGCATTCTGGTGACAATTGCTGCCAGCATTTAAAATTCTTCTTTGAATCTTGTTATCATGTGATTGATGTGGACTCTATGATAAGAGCTGTCTTTCCTCCATCTTGCGTAGAAATCTTTAAAGACCACTTCTGTTTCTTCGAGATCACAACCATCATTTGGTAGATTGAATATCCTCTTTAGAATTGAAGGGTTAATCATGAGTTGCTAACCTCTAACTTCAGTTGTGAACTCCAGAGAATTCTTTACACCTCTTGAGTTTAGAAAGAACTCCGCCACGGCTTCTGGATAGACTCTTGAGAGAGTAGCCTCAGTGAATAACTTGAGTTTGGCTTTCTCAATCATGGCAATGGGCATTTCACATAGTACTGAGTTGTTGGTGACTTTCTTGAAGTTAGCTGGGCTGAACAATTTATCTTGGTAGAGATCTTTACAGAACGCTCTACAATCTTCACCAGTCAGTTTGAAGTTGTACTTTCGTCAGTGGGGGTTGGCAGAGAATTGAGCCATAGTGAAGGATTTTGCAGGAATTTCTGTAGGACTCTTGAAGATAATGATCTTTTGATCGATGTTCCGCGAGAGAATGCTTGAGTACTTGATCAGCTTAATTGGGTGGATTGTGAAGAGGTTCCGCCAACCTATTTATAGCTTCAAATAGGTGGTGTATCCAACGGTAGAAAGAATTTGAATGATCAAATTTGAACTGTTCTGATTAAACCGTCGATTAGGTTTCAAATCTATCCGTTGGGGTAAATGAGAGAGATAAAGTGGGTCCAACGGTAACAATGAAATGACATATGCTGACTTGGCTTCAACTGATGATCTGTTCCATTCTCTCTCTTGAGCCTCCGCGTGGCCTTGAGCCTTGAGTCTTAAGAAAATTAAATTTGAACTTATCTGTTCAATTCTCTCTCTTGAGCCTCCGCGTGGCCTTGAGCTGCTGACGTTATATGCTAACTTGGCTTCAACTGATGATCTCCAGTTGGGTTGATCAGTTTCAACTGAGATGATTTTTCAGTTCAGCTGAGATGGCTTCCAGCTCTCTTTTCAGTTCAGCTGCTTGTTTCAACTGATCATGAGTTGTTTCTCTAGTTTCAACTGATTGAACTTTTGATCAGTTCCAGTTTCCTTAACTTCTCAGCTTCTTGTCTCTCATCAGTTTGCAAGTTTTTTGGCTTGCTCTTCTCTTGAACTGATGGCTTGACCAGTTTTGGACCTTTTTGCTGACTGAACTAATGCACCTTTAGTTCAGTTTGCAGCTTCTCCTCCTTTCTTCTCATCAGTTGGAGTTGCCTTCTGCACTCTCTCTTTCAGTTGATCATCTTCATCTTCTGAAGCTAGTTCCAATAATCCCAGTTAGATACATAGCTACACGAATCTTGTTTTTGGTGAAGATGTCAACTATCTGCCTCTCTGTATTGACATATTGGATGGATATGTCTTTCTTCTCGATTTGATCTCTGATGAATTGGTGCCTGATATCAATGTGCTTTGTTCTCGAATGTAGAACTGGATTTTGAGAAATTGCAATAACACTATTATTATCGCAGACGATAGGTACTTCATTAGTTTCGACCTTGTAGTCTTTCAACTGCTGCTTCATCCAGAGTATTTGTGCACAACAGCTTCCAGCAACTACGTACTTCATTTCAGTTGTTGATATGGCAACTGATGCTGCTTCTTGCTGAACCAGGATATCAGTTTGTGACTAAGAAACTGACATGTTCCACTGGTACTTTTCCTATCGATCTTGCATCTACCGAAGTCTGAGTCTGAATAGCCAGTTAGACTCAAGCTATCATCTTTAGGATACCATAGTCCAAGATTTATGGTTCCTTTGAGGTATTTGATGATCATCTTTACTGCTTCGAGATGAATCTTCTTCAGATTAGCTTGGAACTGTGCACACAAACTGACTGAATATAAGATATCTAGTTGGCTGACAGTTAGGTAGAGAAGTGACCTAATGATGCCTCTATAGTGAGTTTGGATAACTGATTCTCCTTCTTCATCGAGAGTCGGTTGAACTGATGTATTCATGGGAATCTTGATAGTTTTTCCCTTATCAGTTCCAAACTTCTTGACTAGCTCCTTTGTGTACTTGGCTTGGCTGATGAATATCCCATCCTTGAGCTACTTTACTTGGAGTCCTAGGAAGAATGTCATTTCTCCCATCATGCTCATCTCCAATTCGCTTTGCATCATTTAAGCGAAATGAGTGCATAGATCTTTGCTCTTTGATCTAAAAATTATGTCATCCACATAAATTTGAACCATTAAAATCTTAGTTGATCATTCTATCATGAATAGAGTTCGATCAATGACTCCTTTTTGAAACCCATTCTTCAGCAAGAATGCTGTAAGGGTTTCATACCAGGCTCGAGGAGCTTGCTTCAGTCCATAGAGTGCTTTCTTCAGTTTGAAGACTTGATCTCCAATTTCAAATCTAGGTGGTTACTCGACGTATACATCCTCCTTGAGCATTCCTTGCAAAAATGCACTCTTGACATCCATTTGGTAGATTGTGAAGTTGCAGTGAGCTGCATACGCCAAAAATAGTCTTATAGCTTCAAGTCTTGCAACTGGTGCGAATGTCTCATCAAAGTTGATCCCTTCACTTTGAGAGTATCCCTTAGCTACCAGTCTTGTATTGTTTCTTGTGATAACACCTTGCTCGTCAAATTTGTTGTTAAAAACCCACTTTGTACCAATGACTTTCTGGGTTTTTGATCTATCAACAAGAAACCACACGTCATTCATGGTGGACTAATTTAGTTCTTCTTGCATCACCATGATCCAATCTGGATCTTCCAGGGCTTCTTTGACATTTACTGGTTCGGTTTGAGATATAAAGTATGTGAAGAGAGCATGCTCAGTTGAACTTCTGGTTTGAACTCGACTTCTTGGATCTCCAACAATTTTGTCAGCTAGATGGCTTCAGAGCCATTTGGGTAAACTGTCCTCAGCTGGTTCTTCAGCATTGTCATCAGTTGGTGTCTTTTCTTCAGTTTGCTCTTCATCTTCATTAGTTCTTCCCCCTACTTCAGTTGTGGGATTGATGGTCTCAGCACAGTTTGTCTCTTCATCGACCTGGTTACTTTCAACTGGTCTGGTGCTGGACTCGTTATCTTTATCTTCTAGCCTAACTTCAAACTGCTCTGGGACTATATGATCCACATAGTTCTACGAGTTATCATTTTTGCTAGGTAGAACTTGAACTGATTCTCAACTGCTTCTTTGTTCCTGTACTGATTGGCAAACTCATCAAAAATAACATGACATGTTGCTTGTGCATGAGGGGCATTGGCATTGTAGCTAAGAAAGATTCCCTCATCAGCTTTGGCACTGAATGCTTTTAGTTGACTCTTGCCATTTTTGTGAATGTAACATTTACAGCCAAATACTTTGAAGTATGAGATAGATGGCTTATGACCCTTATACAGTTCATAAGGTGTCTTTTCATGTGCATTGACAATGGTGTTTCGGTTTTGAGTGCGGCACGCTGTGTTGACTGCTTCGGCCCAGTAGTTTTCAGCTATGTTGGAATCTGCTATCATTGCTCGAGCTGCTTCCTTGAGAGTATGGTTGTGCCATTCAGTTACACTATTTTGCTATGGAGTTTTTACAGCTGAGTGCTCATGAGTTATTCCCAGTTCACTGAGAAAATTGATGATCTGCTGGTTTATGAATTCAGTTTCATTGTCTGAACGAATTCTTTGAACTGATCTTTCCCTTTCAGTTTGCAGCCTTTTGATCATTGCTGATAGCTTGGCATAGGTTTCATCTTTACTTTTGAGAAACTCTACCCATGTATATCTTGAGAAGTCGTCGAGTACTACAAGAGTGGATCTCTTTCCTTCCTTTGGGAGTTTACGGTCTAACTGGCCGAAATAGATCCATGTGTAGCAGTTGGAGGGGAGCAATTATCCCTGGAGGATGACTTCTGTTTTTGAATGATGAACTTACTTGCTTTTCTTTTTGGCATGGCCCACAAACGCCAGTTTTCTTGAAAATCTCCTTGAGAAGCCTATCAACTAGTTCCTTTTTGGCTAGGTGATTGATGGTTTTGAAGTTGAGGTGATTCAGTCGTCGATGCCATAACCAGCTTGCTTTAGTTGATCATTTTGATAGAAAGCAAGCCTCTCCATAGCCTGTTGACCAGTCAACAACATACATGTTGCCTTTCCTTACGCCAGTTAGGAGAATTGCTCTAGATGACTTGTCTTTTATATCGCATGAGCTTCGACTGAAATCAACTGTGTATCTATTGTCACATAGTTGACTGATGCTGAGTAGTTTGTGCTTCAATCCTTTTACATGGGAGATTCCGTTGATTACCACCTTTCCTTCGACCATGAACCCTTCTCCAATGGTTCAACTTCTGGAGTTATCTCCGACTGTGACTAATGGCCCTTTTATTTCCTTGTATCCTTCGAGATCCCTTTTATCTCCATCATGTGTTTGGAGCACCCACTATCTAGATACCAAACTTCTTTGGTCCTCTTTTTCAATAGGATGCTCATTTCCTGTAAGAAAAATGATTAGTGTTTAGGTACCCGTATGATATCGAGTCCTTGTTGACTAATCAAATGTTTAGGAATCCATATTTGCCAAACTTTTAGCTTATCAGCAGGTAAAGAATTTTCAGACTTTGATCATCTGATTAGTTTTGCTCTCTTTTCAACTCTTCTTCTTTGAGTTGAATCAGTTGACTTGTACCTACGACGAGAGTTAGTAGGGTAAAACACTTCAATCATAACTCTCTGATTCTGAGCTTGTTTAGCCTTTCCATAAGGCCAGTTTTTCACATGTAGCCATTTAATTCATCCTGGAATTATTCTTGGTTCATTTCTTGAATCTAAGTACTCATCATATTAGCTAACAAAGGTAGTTCTCTAATTTCTTCTCTGGAATTTTTGATACATTTGCTGCTGATTATACCTTGATAGTTGATGAGACTGAGGTCCAAACTGAGTATTTCTTCTTACTTTAGTTGGCCTGTCAGTTCCGTTCACTGGTGGCCTAAACTGAGTTTGAAGCCTTATGTGAACTGGTGCTCTGGCTTGAACTGACGGTCTCCAATGAGTTGGAGGTCTTGGTTGAGCTGATGACCTCTGCTGATAGGCGGGTTGCCTACACTGAGCTGGTGGCCTTTGATAAGTTAGCTGTCGTTGATGAACTGATGGTCTTAACTGAAAAGAGCCTTTCAGTTGAACTGATGCTTTCAGTTAAGAGGTTTGACTGGACCGATTTAGTTTAGCTTGAGGGATTTTCAGTGTTCCCTTGCCTTTGGTCATCTCAACTGACTGGGCTAATGCAGGTCTGAAAAAACCAGGTAGAGCTCCTTTTTCACTGGTTTGAGCAACTGCCTTTCCTTTTTCAACTGCAGTGAACCTGTTGTATCCTAACCCTAGACCACCAGTTTCAACTCTTTGATGGATTAGAATTTCATCAAGAGTCTGAGATCCCTTTTGAACTTGAGAGTTACCTTTTCTCTCTTTTGGATCTCTTGCTTGAGTTTCAGGTTTTCAGTTTCTAGATCAACAATTCTAGATTTTAACTGATCAACTTCTAACAACTGAGCTTCAAGATTATTTATTCTTTCATGAACCAACGCTCAGTTCTTTCACCTTACTCATCAGTTCATCATTCTCATCCTTCAGTTCGACATGCATGCATAATATAATCGCTAACTAATTTTCTAGCATTCATAATTGTTCATTTAGTTCATTGCTAGAAATGGATGCATCATGAATATGATAGAAAGAGGATAAAGAGTCGGAAGTGCTAACCTCTTCATCATTATCAGGCATGAGACAGAACAGTGCTTCATCATCAGAACTGTAGCCGTCTGAGTCGATTCTGGATGGATAATCTGAGTCATCCAGTACAACATTCTCGGAGCTGGCTAACATAGCTTTTCTTTTAAAAAAGCTCTTTCTCACTTTAGCCTTCTTGTCATCAGGGAGTTCAGGGCAGTCATATCAGTAGTGCCCTTGGTTGTGGCAATGAAAACATTCACCCAAGCTTCAGTTGTTTCCCTTGATTTGTTCAGCTGCTCTTTTAGCTGGTTGATGAGTTCTTTCAGCTCTCGGTGCTTCATCAGTTTGAGGTTGAACTGATGGTTGGTCTCTGATCTTCTTGAGCTTCTCTAATACCTTTGTAACTGACTGAATCAGTTCATTGATATCTTCAGTCAGGTTTTCTTTCTTTTCAGCTGTTTCTCACCTTCGGTTAGTTACTGACCCTCCTTGATTCTCTCTAGCTGATGTGCTCCTTGGTCGGTAGCTGATTCTTTCTCGAGTTTCTCTAAACTGATTTCTTTCTCCATAAAAAGCAGTATTTTGAACTAATGATGATGTTGATGCTTCTCTTTTTCAATTTTTAGGCTATACTTGTGAGCTTTGAGAGAGCCAAACAATTCTCTGGGAGTGATGTTATTTAGATTTCTTGATTCTTTTGTAGCAATCACTTTCATATCCCACTCCTCTATAAGATTATCCAAGATTTTGGAGTTCATCTCACAGTTGGGATAATTTCTTCCCAGGTTGTTCATCTCGTTGGTGATGCCTAGAAATCTTATTTCAAGGCTAGAGATTGTTTCTTCTGGTTGTATCTTGAAGGACTCGTATCTATCAACCACCAATTGGAGCTTATTTTCTTTAATTACCTCGGACTCCTTGCACAGATCTGCTAGTAAGTTCCATATCTCCTTGGCAGTTTGGCAGTTCTTTGTATCCTTCATTCGATCCTCATCTAGAGTTTGAAAAAGTGCAACTTGGGCTACAAACTCTAGGTTCTTCAATTTCTTCTCTTCGCTTGAGAGAAGATGAGTTGATTTCGGGATCCTCGGTGGTTGATTAACATCAACTATGTGGGCTTCATTGTCCATTATGATTGTGATAGGACCATCCTCTATCACTTCCCACATGTTCTTATGTATTGAGTAGAGTTGAGCTTTCATTTTCCTTCTCTAATTGTCGTAGTTCTCAACTAAAAAGATAGGTAGCTTATAGTTTCCCATAGCTGACAAATTAGCACAGATAAGTAGATCTGATTCAGTTGATCTGCAAAAATGGTTGATCCTTAGAATCAACCGCTCTGATACCACTTGTCGGTCTCGGTGCAAGTCTAAATTAGTTTAGAGGAGGGGTTAATAAACTAACCCCAAAACTTAAAATAGTTGCGGAATATATTGGGCCCTTGACTTGCGATAGAAACTTATCGGTACACTTGATCAGTTGAGATGGTCAGTTTGCTCGAAGTGCAGTTTGTATGCTAGAGGTGTGCAGTTAATGCATGCAACTGAAAATAGCAAACTGAGCACACAGAGACGATTTATAATGGTTTGAAGCTTAAACTTCTACGTTCTCTCTTCCTTACTGAAAATGGCAATCGACTATGTAAGTGTAAAGTTTCTTTATTACAGTTACACAGTGAAGACAATTTGTTGAACCTGGCGAACAATGACTTTACGAGTCGCGGCCTCCTTTTCAACTGGTCCTGTCCCGAAAATGGCAATCCAACGAATGCGGCCTCCTCAGCTGGTAGGTCGACAGCTCACACTTAAGATCTCCAACTACTTGTTGGAGAGATAAGGTGCTATTGCCCATCTTTACAAGGTTTCGATCTTCAAGAATTCAGTCTTGAAACTGTTATCAACTGGTGTGCTCTTTTGGCTTGAGCTGGGTAGTTGATCAGTGTAAATCTTCAAACTGAGAAGCTGGCTCTGGCTGGACCTCTTTGATAGCTAGCTTGATGAGCGGTTTGCTTCTTCTTCTTCTCAGTTGGGACTTTTGCTGCGGATGAGTTTGAACTTTGAGCTTTGAAAGCTGTTCTTTCATTTGCAGAGATAACTCCTTTTCCTTTTATTTTGTAAGAGTCGTTTCCCAGATTTTGTAAAAGTCTCGCAAAAGCCCCCATCACAAGTTGAGTAACTCACCCATTATATAAGAGTGAGATTGTGATCGTTTGCAGATCAATGAATGATCATAAATGATCCATTGATTTGTTAAAGCCGTTGAGAGGTTTTTTGTTGAAGTAGTTGTTTTGCTACCTGTATTCTCTAACAAGCTTTTACTCTAGGATCTTGGTTGCATTAACTTCAAGATTTTCGTGTTGGCAACTCTGGAAATTTGAATTCTAGTTTTGGCTTCTGTCTTCATCTTCAGTTCTGGGCTTCAGCTGGCAGTTGTGATCTTCAGTTTGGAACATTTTCTCAGCTGACAGTTCTGCACATTTTGTTGGCAGTTTTTAAGCTCCAATTTTGACTATCTTCAGCTAGTAGTTCTGGGCTCTGGCTTGATGCTTTCTGAGCTCCAGTTTAGTCTTCTTCAGCTGGTAGTATTAAACTAGTGTTTTCTTCAGCTGGTACTTTGGACTAATGTCCCTTCAGTTGGAACTTCTTGAACTGGTACTTTCTTCAGTTTGGATACTTAACTGGTGCCTCTTTAGCTGGTATTTTGAATTGGTGTATCTTCAGCTGATATTCTCAGAATTGGTACTTTGAACTAGCACATTCTTCAGGTTGTGCCTTGAACTAGTACATTCTTCAGATGGTACTTCATTCTTCAGTTGGTACTTCCTTGAGCTGGCATAATCTTCAGCCCGTACCTTGAACTGGTATATTCTTCAACTGGTACGTCATTCTTCAGCTGGTACTTCCTTGAGCTGGCATGTTCTTCAGCTCGTACTTTGAACCGGTACATTCTTTAACTGTTACTTCATTCTTCAGCTGGTACTTCCTTGAGCTGGCATATTCATCAGATCACGAACTGTAGACTAAGGGCATGGTTGGTATGATGGAATGGAATAGGAATGGAATCACATTCCCACGTCCATTCCCATTCTTATGGCTGATATGATTTTTTCAATTGGGAATGGTCATTCCCGAAGGAATCACATTACCATGAACATATGATTAGCCATTACTCCCCGCTCCCATGATATTATGTATTCCTGATTATCAAAATAAATTTTATTTTTTATTTTGCAAAACTATACTTTGTTTTTTGTATTGACAAATGAAATTTTATATTCTTATAAAATATTTTATTAAAAACACAAATTTATGAATTTTTCTTAAAAAATCATTAATAATTTATTAATGATTCATAAAATTTTGTAAAATTTCACAAAAGTACTAATGATATTATAGGATTACATAAAATATACAAACCCGCTAATCATTAGCGAAATACTTATTTAAAGTATACTCAATTTTTTTCACAAATGTTAATAAAGTAAAAAAAATCACATAATATTCAACAATATGTTATTAAAATATAATAATATCTTGTAAAGAAGAGTAATTTATTATTTAGAACTAAATAAGCCAATTCGTGCATTTTATTTATTAATTAGATATTGTTATAATAAACAATTTAAAAATGTAAGTTTCATTCCTATCTTATTACTTGTGATACCAGCCAAAGGAATGGTAATAGTCATTCCATTCCATTCCCATCACCATTCCATTACTAAGTTCATTCCATTCCCACTTGATTTCATTCCGACATACCAGCCATCCCCTAAGATGCTTAAATTGGTACTTTGAACTTATCAGTTTCTGCATCTTCAGTTTGCTTGTCTTGCTAACTGATCTAGCAATCAAGCTTTCTTTTTCTCAGTCCTTAGCTGGATTTCTCTCTTTTCTTTTTCTTTTCTCTCTCTTTTCTTTTCTTTTCTTTCCTTTTCTTTATTTTTTTTATTTTCTTTTCATTTTCTTTTGGATTGACCATTCTTTGGCTTTGTTTAGCTCAATCTTCTGTTTGATCAATCTCGATTTTCTACTTGATTTTCTTTCAGTTTTTCAAAGCTTTTTAACATGTTTTGACATTTCATCAAAACCTCAACAGAGATTAGGTAACTCTTGATAGTTTTTCCTAACAAAATATATATTTAATTAATTTATTTGATTTTGTATATAGGCTGATATATTGACTAGGGTTCAGAAAGTAGAGCCAGTTGATTCCTGGTACAGATAAGCTGCAAGAGGTGGACATGAGCCAAATTTATGTCGCTACCCATCGGCACTCGAAGAATAACCGCATATTTGGGCTTGACAATCGATTACGAAGAATGCCAGCTAATAGTGTATCTTCTGCAGCTCCTCCACAACCCGAAACTCAGGCTGCAATCTTGGAGGTATAGGTAAAGATGGATGCACAGGTAGAGCTTATCCAGGCCCAACAGGAACAGATACGTCAGCAGTAGGAGATGATACAGCAGTAGACAACTATGTTCGAATAGATGCAGATGCAGTTTAGGGGTCCTCCTCCATCCTTATCCTGATTAAATTTAAAAATAATGTTATTTTATTATGTTTATTGTCATTTAGAAATACCACAACATTATTTTATAGCATTTTATGTATTTTGTCGGATATATATATATATATATATATATATGTGTGTGTGTGTGTGTGTGTGTGTGTGTCATTTTATGTGTTTCTATTTGTGTTTTTGACAAAATTTATAAACAAAAATTGAAATCGTAATAAATATTAAAAAAATTAATTGACGACGGAAATTTGCAGTCATTATATTTAACGATGGTCATTTCCGTCATAAGAGTCTGAAACAACCGTTGACAGTTACCGGATTTACGATGGACATGTCCATCGTTAACATCTAACGACTGTACATTTTCGTCGTTAAATTAGTTGCTGGCGAACGTTTTAATGATGGACCGTGTACGTCGTTAGGTTAACTTAAAGATGGAAAATTGATATTTATTGATGAAAATTTCTCTCGCTAGTTCGCGATTTTCTTGTAGTGTAATTAATGTAAAATGTTGGTTTAAAAATGAAGATTTACGAAAACTAATTAAGGTGTAGTCATTATTAATTAATTTATGATTGTTTAGATGATCTAGTTCTTGTTGGTATTGTACAATAAGGGGGTATATAAGACTAACAAACAATGTGGATTATGTCTATTGTTGATGTGATTTCTACTTTCATCATGGTATTATAACATCTACAATAAACCTCAATCGTGCTCATCAATCACCCACCATAATTGAAATCAGGGTCGACCCTCAAACTTCAAGAGCCTGTGCGATGAAAAATGGTGCTTCTAGTTCAATATATAAATAAAATCAAAATACATATAAATGAGCTTAAAATATCTTAATCTTTAAAATTACAAAATTTAGTTGGTATGTTCAACTTCACAAAAAAAAATTACATTTTAAAAGGTTTTAAAGGAAACAAAATTACATAAAAAATTATCATATACGAGGCTTAATAAAAAAATGATTTAAAGATACTTTTTCTAACATTTTTTTTTTGAAAAAACTCACTAATATTTTTTTTTTAAATCAACATTTTCTAGCAAATGTTTTTAAATGTGTTTCATCATATCATAACTTGAATGGCCTAATCGAGTATATTAATTCATGTGTAATTTGATTGATGGTCTAATTCAAAATTATTATTTATGTTAGATTAAGAGATCTTTTGTTTCAATAATACAAACTGTTGGTCCCGGGGCGAGTCAGAATCAGTTTAGAGGGGGGTGAATAAACTGATCCAAATCTTAACAATATTTTGTGGAATAATCAGGGCCCGTTTGACTCGTGAAGTTATCCGTGCTGTTAGGAGATCAGTTGAGATGATCAGCTAGCTCGGAGTGCTGTGTGTGTTTGAGGTGTGCAGTTTAAAACATACAACTAAAAACTAAAAACAGAGCAGAGCACACAGACAGTTTTATAGAGATTCGAAGCTCAACTTCTACGTCCTCTCTTCCTTCCGCAGAAGGGTAATTCACTATGCAAGTGTAAAGTTCCTTTATTATAGTTACACAGTGAAGACAGGTGTTGGACCTGGCTGATGGTGACTTTATGAGTCACGGATTTTTTCCAAATGGTGCAGTCCCGGAAGTAGCGATCCAACGATATCAGCCTCCTTAATCGATTTCTGGTCGACATCTCACACTTACCGGTCCCAACTGCTCGATGAGACTTTAGGTGATATTACCCATCTTTACAAGGTTTTAGATCTCTTTCGATCTTCAAGAAGACAGTCTTGAAACTGGTATCAACTGATGTGCTCATTTGCGCGTCTTCGGCTTGAGCTGGGTAGTTGATCTTTGTAGAACAGAACTCAAAGAGTTGCTCTGGCTGGAATTCTTCAACATCTAGCTTGATGAGCAGTCGGGCTCCTTCTCTTCAGTTGGACTTTTGCTTGGCTGAAGTTTAAGCTTGAGGCTTTAGTGATTTAGCGAACGTCTTCGCTGAGTCTAAGCAGAAAGTATAAGCAAAACATCTAAGCAAAAAGTCACGGCCATCTTTTCAGGTTGCTCATCTTTTTTAGATGAGTGGCTGGTGACCGTTGATGATCACTGTGTGATCATAAATGATAAAGCCGTTGAGGGGCCTTTCATTTAAAGAGCAGTTGAGTAACCTTTATTTTTCTGACATGCTTTTGTTCCAACATCTCGGTTGCATTAACTTCAAGATCTTCTTGTTGGCTATTCTAAAATTTGAATTTTAGTTACGGCTTCTGTCTTGATCTTCAGTTCTGGACTTCGGCTGGCAGTTGAAATCTTCTGTTCTTTGGCTGTCAGTTCTGCACATTTTCGGCAGTTTTGTAAGCTCCAGTTAAGATCATCTTCAGCTGGCAGTTCTGGACTCTGGCTTGATTCTTTCTGAGCTCCAGTTTGATTTACTTCAACTTGCAGTATTGGACCACTGTTCTTCAGCTGGCATTTTGGACAAGTGTGCCTTCAGCTGGAACTTTTGGTCTTCAGTTCGGGTGCTTGTGTTTCTTTAGTTGGACTTCTGAATTGATACGTCTTCAGCTGGTATCCTCTGAACTGGTTTATCTTCAGCTAGAACTTTATTGTTCAGCTGGAACTTTCTCTTGAGCTGGCATATCCTTCAGCTCGGACTGATGCTTTCTTCAGATGGTATTCTCATTCAGCTGGAACTGGTCCTCTCCCTTCAGCTGATAGACTCCTTCAACTGGAACTTTCTTCAGCTGGAACTTTGGTCTTCAGCTGGAATTGGGCACTTCTGAACTGGTGCCTTGAACTGGTATTTTTCTTCAGTTCACAACTGTAGACTGATGGCAATTGGTACTTCGAACTTTGGTAGTACCTGCATCTTTCAGTTATACTTGACTTGCTAACTAATCTAGCAAACAAGCTACACTTTTTTCTTTTCCAATAGCTCTTGGCTGGATCTTTTTTTTTCTTTTTCTCTCTTTTTTTTCTTTAGCTTTTCTTTTCTTTTTTCTCTCTTTTTCTTTTCTTTTCTCTCGTTTCGTTTTCTTTTCTCTCAGGTTGATCATTTTCAGGCTTTGATAGCTCAGATTTTATTTTTGATCAATCTTAGTTTTCTGCTTAATTTCTCTTCAATTTTTCAAGGCTCTTTTCATATTTTGATATCTCATCAAAACCCCAGTTAGGAAAAACTCTTGATAGTTTTTTCTAAAAATTTTTCCCTTTTTGATGATGTCCAAAACATGGCAAAATTGAGCAATGATGGAAAAATTGAATGTAAGAAATTTTGAGTTGTGTAAAAGAGAACACAATCAAGCAAGAAAACTTTTTATAGCTAAGAAACTGATTATATAAACTGATTAGATTTCTTTCAATCTACAATAGTTTGTTTTTCTTTTTCTTTCTTCTTTTTCTTCAGTTTCTAGCTCTTCAGCTGCTGCGCTTCTTCAGCTGGTACTCATCTCCTTCTTCATCTGTTTCACCAGTTGCTAGACTCTCTTTTTTCTTCTCTAGCTCTAGCATTCCTCCAGATGTCTCCCCGGATTTCCCCTTGAGACAATTGTCTCCCATCTCTGGTTGTTCCCCGGTTATTTCCCAAAACTCCCCCCCTGAGGCTGATGTCTCTCTTCTCGAGCAGTTTCTATAGTCCTCACTACTTCCCTTTGAGGCTGTACTTCCACCTGAAACTGCAAGGGTTTCCTTTGAATCTCATCCCAGAGACTCAGAAAGTTTATTCCATCATCTTTCTCAATTTCTTCATTATATTCCCCCTTTTTGGCATCATCCAAAAGGGTGTGCAATTGTAGATCAAAAGATGGAATGAGAACATTTGGAAACAAGATAAAGGTAGTAGCTAGGTTACCTTCAAATGGAAAGGGATGTAGCTGTTCTCACGATGGTGAGGGTATCCAGTTGGAAGCTTCTTCTGTGGGCATGAGGTGCTGTAGATCTGGCAGTGATGACTGAACTTGATGTTCAGTTGGCATCAGGGCTAGACTTGTGAAGAAGTCATCATTTGGAGATGGGTAGCTGAACTCTATTGGTGTGGACGATGAGTTGGATGGTTTTGCAAAAGGTAGAGGAGCTGCGGCTGGTACTCCATGCTCGATTTTGTGAATCATCGAATCCATGATCTCGAAGAGTGTGGGAGTAGCCGTGAATGGATTGTTCATCCAGTTTCTGCTCCAATTTCCTTCTTGACTCCAGAAGTGACATACCTTCTTATCAAGCAATTTAAACATGATTGCTTTATCAACTTGATATATATCCAAAGTGACAATCTGAGATATCTCTTCAGTTGATTGAAGAGATCGGAGTCGTAGCTATTAATGATGTGAAATCTCCTTGATAGCAGATTGTTGAGAGTCTCGTTGAAAAGATATTCAACGCTATCCATGTAGTTGTTTTCAACTGGTTCCGACTCAGCTGGCACAGTTGACTTTGACACCATGTCACCTTCTGACATGGGTTGCTTTCCATGACTGATTGATGTTGGTTCAGTCGGAATCGAAGGGCCTTTTTTAGTAGTTCTTTACCATCTCGATCGTTTGCCGAAAGGTTTTAGGTTTCTTCTTCTCTTGACAGAGATTATGGAAAGATAGTTTCTTCTGTCCAGCAACTCGCCTTGTTGATGGAGAACTTGGATCTGATCACATATGATCATTCTGATCCAGTTGAGGAGCCCTAGTTTCTCCGTGAATGTTCTTGTTTGATGGTCAAACTTGACCTTGCGAACATTCTAGCGCAGTTGTGATAGCACATACGATGTCCATTCAATTTTGTATCGGTTAAAGATGAGTGCCATCAGGTGAGCATGTTCAGCATTGAAACGAGTATAGTCCAGGTTGCCTCACAGGTTATGGATGACTATATCTTGGAGTTGAATGAACTCCGACCGCGAACTATTCTTTAGTCTGTGTGAATAATCATTATGCTCAACTCATGGTTTCGTCTATTGGCTCCACAATTCTCTTTGATTTGGCATAGCTATTGAGCCTACCCAAAAACCTACTCTGAGAAGATGAAGTGTTTCCATCATTGTATCCTTGGAGATGACGATCGGTTGCATGCCGACTGTTAAGATGATGTTGACGTTGTTTGCAACTTCAGAGTGGATATAGAACTCGACAACAAGCTCTGGAAAGCAACGCCCATTCCGCGGGCCTTGAGTAAGAAACTTAAAAAGTTCAGTTTCCTCCGCTGCGGTGAGCAAGTGATAAAAATCATCAGCTTAGAGTCTCTTCATCATAAAGTCCAGTTCTACAAACTTGTCTCTTTAGAGATTAAGAGGAAGTGTTACTGGATCGATATACTAAGCGGGGAGTTCCATTCTGTAAAAAGAGAGTAGTTCAGAGAGTTTTAATGAAGTAAAGAGAAAAGGATGCAAAGCAATGCAAGGAGAGTTAGGAAGATAGATTAGTGATCTTTGATCGGTATCTCCTTAACATTTAAAGGAAGCTTTGCATGCAGGTACAACGAGTAACACTCGAGTACTCCTCAGCTGATCAGTTGATGGATTTGATTGATGCTCAGCTGGGTTAAATGTGATGGATATCTCAGCCATCCGCAAGATATGTCTTACTTTGGATCAGCGGTTGAGATTTCTTCCATTTTAAAAATGGGGTAGTTGCCATAAATAGTATATATTTGGTGCAGGATTTTCCTATTTATATCTCTCAAGCGATCAACTCATTTTCCACTTTAGTGGTTGATATTGGTCAGTAGCATTAATGCTAGCTATCTTTGAGAGATCTCCCATTTGAAAATTATGCCCGTTGGATTATGAGAGAATGATCCTCAATGGTAATAATTTATTAAGAATAAGCTTAAAGAACAATCAATGTAAAACTTATCCTTGGTCAGTTGGGATACAGTCCAACTGATGACTTTTACGAGCTGATGATGTGGCAATTGATCGATCAGCTCTGTCATGTCTTCTGGTTGACCCTTTGAACTGATTCATCACTGAACTGATGACATCAGTTGCTGAACTGCTGGATTAGATCTCAGTCAGTTTTCTTTTCTTAATAGGGCGATCTAGATTCTTTTCACTACTCTCGTCAGGGCAGTTTGGTCTTTTCTTCTTAGACGCAGATACAGTTCTTTCTGCAGGCTCCGCTGGCCTTACTTTCTTCATAGAGTGATTTCGGTGCTTGGCTTCAGCTGATGTGACTCTTCACATATACTGCAAGTTCCTCTTGAGGGATGACTTGAACTGAACTTCCTGAGGGTTCAGTTGAGCGGCTGTCTTTGAGCTTGAAGCGATCAATGGGGTGACATATCTCTTAGACAAGAGATTTGGTGATGTGGCAGTATCTTCAACATCACATTGTCGACTCACTGCAATTGGGGTGAGTGATAGATCTTTGTGCATCTGTGTAGTTGCAGGTTCAGTTGGTCGAGGTGGCTCAGCTAGTTGATTTGACAGATTGTCAAAATTCAGTTTTCGACAGGCAGGACTGGTTGTGCAGTTGACTGGCTGCTGGACTCCTGCTTCTTCTTGAGCCTTGGTGTCACATCCCAGCTTGGCAAGTAGAGCAGTTGGAGGAATTTTGTTGGTCATTCGATGATTCATAATCCTCTGAACTTGCATGATTGTTGGAGGAAATAGATTTGAAGACCCTATCCATTTTAAGCTCCAAACTTCTTCTCTTTGCCAAAAACTCATGCCGTGAAAAGCAGTGATCAAGAAATGAGACTGGATGGACATTGAATGTCTCCAGTTGTATTAGTAGAAGTACCGGTGTGGTTGCTTGAAAAACTCTTGATCTTGCTTGCCCACAAATGCAAATTGAGTAAAAAGTAAATTGGTTACCTCTTTCTGTGCATTTTTGGCTGAATACTCACCACTGTAGAAAGTGCGAATATTTTCTTCCATCAATTGGAGAGGAGGGAAAGTGCTCCTGAAGTAGTCAGCTCCATAGTCTGGATGAGGGATTCCAATAAATAGAATGAGCTCATCTGGATCATAGCAGTCTTAAAAATCCACTGTTGATCCGTTCTTTGAGACTGGTAATGGAACGGCATTGGCAGTTGAGGTGGTTGAGACTATAGTACTTATGTTGCATTTGGTCCTCCTTTTCTTCTTGAGTGAGTGAAGATGAGTGCTTCCTCTCTTGGGAATCCAGTCGGAGACAAGGACTGACAAAGCATCATCATTTAGCAGCTTTAAGATGTTTTCAATCCTCTTGCTCATCCTGAGAACGAGTCCTATCATAGATTCAATCTTCTTTGTTCTCTTTGAGTTAGAGGCCTTAAGAATATGACGCTTGATCTGTGAAAATACAAACTCTACCCAATTTGTTTCGCATCCTTCAGCTAGGTGAATCATCACATTATACCTCTCTTGGGTAAGCTAGCTTTGGCTTCCAATTGCTCCAAACATCATCTTGTTTGTGATGTTGAGCAGAACTCTATTCTCTGGCCTTAGATCAGTTTTAGCTGTGGTAAAACTGAATGCCTTTCTGCAGGTGGGGGCTTTCCACCTTCTCCAGTATGGTTCAGTTGTTTCACTCAAATTTTGAACTGTTGCTCCTTGTCTAGGAAGTTGAAACACTTCAGCAACTATTCCTTCAGTTATCTTGGTGGCTTGGCCTTGGATAACTGATGAAATTTCCTCGCCATTTGCACTGATTTGTGCTTGGAGAATAAATTCACACACCCGGTTTTGTCTGAAAAACCTTGGTGGTGTTTCCAGGTAGTGAAGAATTCCTGTCTTGTGAAGACTAACAAGCAGGTTTTGACCGTTTGAATCATGGAGAATTTTCTGGAACTTCTTCCTCTCAAGGAATTTATCTCTCATCAACTGAGTGCTACTTCTTACTGAACCAGGATATCAGTTTGTGGCCAAGAAACTGACATGTTCCACTGGTACTCTTCCTATCAATCTTACATCCACCGAAGTCTGAGTCTGAATATCCAATTAGACTCAAGCTGTCATCTCTGGGATACCATAATCCAAGATTTATAGTTCCTCTGAGGTACTTCATGTTTCTCTTTGCTGCTTCAAGATGGCTCTTCTTTGGATTGGCTTGGAAGGGTGCACATAAGCCGACCGAATATGAAATGTCTGGTTGACTGGCAGTTAAGTAGAGAAGTGAACCGATGATGCCTCTGTAGTAAGTTTGGCTAACTGATTCTCCTTCTTCATCGAGAGTCAGTTAAATTGATGTATTCATGGGGATCTTGATAGTTTTTCCTTTATTAGTTCCAAACTTCTTGACCAGCTCATTTGTATACTTAGCTTGATTGATGAATATCCCTTCTTGGAGCTGTTTTACTTGGAGTCCTAGGAAAAATGTCATTTCTCCCATCATGCTCATCTCGAATTCGCTCTGTATCAGTTGTGCGAACCGAGTGCATAGATCTTTACTCTTCGATCTAAATATTATGTCATCCACATAAATTTGAACCATTAAGATCTTTGATAATCGCTCTATTCTGAACAGAGTGCGATCAATGACTCCTTTTTGAAACCCATTCTTGAGCAAGAATGTTGTCAGGATTTCATACTAGGCTCGGGGCACTTGCTTCAGCCCATAGAGTGCTTTCTTCAGTTTGAAGACTTGATCTCCAATCTCGAATCTAGGTGGTTGCTCGACGTACACATCCTCCTTGAGCATCCCTCGTAGAAAAGCACTTTTCACGTCCATTTGATAGACTGTGAAATTATTGTTAGCCGCATAGGCGAGGAACAATCTGATAGCTCCAATCTTGCAACTTGTGCAAACGTCTCATCAAAGTCGATCCCTTCACTTTGAGAGTATCCCTTGGCTACTAGTATTGCTTTGTTCCTTGTTATGACGCCTTTTTCATCCAATTTGTTGTGAAAAAACCCACTTGGTTCCAATGACTTTCTAGGTTTTTGGCCTATTAACAAGAAACCAAACATCGTTTCTTATGAACTGGTTCAGCTCTTCTTGCATGGCTATTATCTAATCTGCATCTTCAAGAGCTTCATTGATGTTAGTCGGTTCAGTTTGAGATAGGAAGCATGTGAAGAGAGCATGCTCTGTTGAACTTCTGATCTGAACTCGACTTCTTGGATCTCCAACAATTTTATCAGCTGGGTGGCTTCTCAGCCATTTGGGTAGGCCTTCCTCAGCTGGACTTTCAGTTGGATCCGTAATATTGACATCATTTGATGTCCTTCCTTCAGTTTACCTTTCATCTTCATCAGTTTTTCCCCTTGCCTCAGTTGTGGGGTTGAAGGTCTCAACATGATCAATTTCTTCATTAGCTTGATTGCCCTCAGCTAGTCTGGTGCTGGATACATTTCCTTCATCTTCTAGTCAAACTTCAAACTCTTCTAAAACTGTGTGATCCACATAATCTTGAGAGTTTTCAGCTCTGCTAGGTAGTATTTGAACTGATGTATTGAGTACTTCTTTGCTCCTGTACTTATTGGCAAACTCATCAAAAACAACATGAAAAGTTATTTCCACAACTAGTGTTCATTTGTTGAACACTCTGTAGGCGTGAGCATGAGGAGAATTGTAACTATGAAATATTCCTTTATCAGCTTTGGCACTGAAAGTCTTCAATTGACTTTTGCCATTGTTGTGAATATAACACTTGCAGCCAAATAATTTGAGGTATGAGATAGATGGCTTACGACCCTTGTATAGCTCATAAGGTATCTTATCATGTGTGCTGACGATGGTGCTTCTGTTTCGAGTGTGACATGTAATGTTAACTACTTCGGCCCAGTATCCTTCTTCTATGTTGGCATCAGCTATCATTACTCGAGCTGCTTCTTTGAGAGTGCAATTTCTCCTTTCAGTTACACCATTTTGCTGTGGAGTTCTAGCAGCTGAGTACTCATGAGTTATTCCCAGTTCACTAAAAAAATGGATGATCTACTGGTTGACGAATTCAGTTCCATTGTCAGAACAAATTCGCTGAACTGATCTTTCTCAGCCTCCTGATCATCGCTGATAGCTTAGAGTAAGTTTCATCCTTGCTTCTGAGAAACTCTACTTATGTATATCTCGAGAAGTCATCGACTACTACAAGAGTGAATCTTTTTCCTTTGGGAGTTGATGGTCTAACTAGCCCAAATAGATCCATGTAAAGTAGTTGGAGGGGAGCAGTTGTCCCTGGAGGATGACTTCTATTTTTAAATGACGACCTCACTTGCTTCCCTTTCTGGCATGGTCCGCAGACGCCAATTTTCTTGAAAATCTCCTTGGGAAGCCCATCAACTAGCTCCTTCTTGGCTAGATGGTTGATGGTTCTGAAGTTGAGATGATTGAGTTGTCGATGTCATAGCCAACTACTTCAGTTGAGCCTTTCGAAAGAAAGCAAGCTTCTCCATAGCCGGTTGACCAGTCAACAACATATATGTTGCCTCTCCTTACGCCAGTTAGGAGAATTGCTCCAGTTGAATTATCTTTGATATCGTATGAGCTTCGACTGAAATCAACTGTATGTCCATTATCACATACCTGACTGATGCTGAGCAGTTTGTGCGTCAGTCCTTCTACATGGGAGACTCCACTGACTACCACATTTCCTTTGACCACGAACCCTTCTCTAATGGTTCGGCTTCTAGAGCTGTCTCCAAATGTGACTAATGGTCCTTTCACCTCCTTGTAACCTTCTAGATCCTCACTGTCTTTCGTCATGTGTTTTGAGCACCCACTATCTAGGTACCAAACCTCATTGGTCCTCTTCTTCGATAGGATGTCCTTTTTCTGTAAGAGAGATGATTAGTTTTTAGGAACCCGCATGATATCGGGTCCTTCGTTGCTAATCAAGTGTTTGGGGATCCAGATTTGCCAAACTTTTGGCTCATTAGCAGGTAGAAAGTTTTCAGACATTGATCGTCTGGTCAGTTTTACTCTCTTTTCAGCTTTCCTCCTCTGAGCTGAGTCATTGGACTTGTACCTACGACGAGAGTTAGTAGGATAGAAAACTTCGATCATAACTCTCTGATGTTGAGCTTGTCTAGCTCTTCCCTGTGGCCTATTTCTTTTGACTTCATGAGCTCTGTCGCTCTTGTGATATGGCCAGTTTGCAAACCAGTTATAGTTGGAGTTTGCCCTTGGTTCATTCCTTGAATCCAAGTACTCACTATACTGAGTTATAAAGTCAGATGGAGTGAACTTCTCCAGGGGAATAGGAGCGTGTTAACGTGTTTGATACAGCTTTGTATGCATGTTCCTCCTTGAGTCAACATCTCTTCTGGGTTGACTTGCTGGATGTCTATAAAGATAGGCTGGCGGTGCAGTTCTATACTAAACTGGTGCCCTATCTTGATGAGACTGTGGTCCAAATAGAGGATTTCTCCATACTTCAGTTGGCTGGTCAGTTCTGTTCATCTTAGGCCTGTACTAAGCTTTTGGCCTTGGGTAGATTGGTGATCTTTGTCGAACTGACTGTCTCTGATGAGCTGGAGGTCTTGGCTGAACTGACGACCTCTGTTGATAGGCTAGTTGCCTTTGCTGAGCTGACGGCTTATGCTGAAAGGTCGACTGCCTATTTCGAGCTGGTGGCCTTCGAGATGGCTTCCTCTGCTAAACTGATGGCTTAAACTAAACTGAGCCTTTCAATTGGGAGGATTAGTTGGACCACTTCGACTAATTTGAAGGGATGTTCATAGTTCTCTTGCCTTCGGTCTCTTCAACTGGTTGGGTTGGTGCAGGTCTGACAAAACCAGGTAGAGCTCATTCTTGACTGGTTTGTGCAACTGCCTTTCCTTTCTCTGCTGCAGTATACCTGTTATATCCTAACCCCGGACTACCAGTTTTAACTCTTTGATAGCTTAGAATCTCATCAAGAGTTTGAGATCCCTTTTTGAATTTGAGAGATATCTCCTCTCTCTCTCATGGATCTCGTGCCTGAGCCTCTCATTCTCAGTTTCTAGCTCGTCAACTTTCAGTTTCAACTTCTCACATTCAACTGACTGATCTCCAAGTGATTTAGTTCTATCATGATCACTTCTCAGTCTTTTCACCTTATCTCTTAGGTCATGATTTTCTTTCTTCAGTTGCAGATGCATACATGATATTGCAGATAACTGATCTTCTAGCATTCTTAATTGTTCGTTTAGTTCATTGCTAGAAATGGAAGTTTCATAAATGTGATAAAAAAAGAGGTTAAAGAGTACTTGTGCTAACCTCTTCTTCATTATCAGCCATGAGGCAGAACAGCGCCTCATCTTCAGAGCTGTAGCCGTCGGAGTTAATTCCTGATGGATAATCTAAGTCATCCAGCACGGCATTCTCTGTATTGGCCATCATAGCTTTTCTCTAGAAAAAGCTTCTCTTCACCTTGGCCTTCTTTTCTTCAGGGAGCTCTAGACACTCATAACGGTAGTGTCCCTACTTATGGTAATGGAAGCATTCTCACATGCTTCTGTTGGCTACCCTGGGTTGTTCAGCAGGTGGTTGGTTTCTCTCGCCTCTGGGCTCCTCATCAGTTTGAAGCATAACTGATGGTTGATCTCTAATCTTTTTGAGCTTCTCTAGCAACTTGGCAACTGACTGGATCTGGTCATTGATGTCTTCAGTTAGGCTCTCCGTCTTCTCCGCTGCTTCTCTTCTTGGATCAGTTGAGCCTCTTGATTGTTCTCTAGCTTGAGAACTTCTTGGCCTGAAGATGTTTCTTCCTTGAGTTTCTCTAAATCGATTTCGCTCTCCATAGAAAGCTGTATCCTAGGCTAACGATGTGGATACCTCCCTTTTTTAGTTAGACAGTACTCGTGAGCCTTAAGAGAACGGAAAAGTTCTCTTATGGTGATGCTATTCAAGTCTCTTGACTCCTTTGTAGCAATCATCTTCATATCCCATTCCTCTGTGAGATTGTCTAAGATTTTGGAGTTCATCTCACTATTGGGATATATACTACCCAGATTGTTCATATCGCTGATGATGCCGATAAATCTTATTTCAAGGCTTGAGATGGTTTCATCTGAGTGCATTTTGAAGGACTCATATCTATCCACTGCCAGTTGGAGCTTGTTTTCTTTAATAGCCTCGGACTCTTTGCATAGATCTGCAAGTAAGTCCCATATCTCCTTGGCAGTACCCCAGGCACTTCCCATATAAGAATGACTACTAAGAAGCAAGCAAGTATTTTTAGGCCCATAACAGCTCCACGTTCATTATACTTATTGAATATTCCAAGGGCTCCATACACCATCAGGGTGAAAAGAAAGTGCATGGGACATATGTAGTATAACACATAGCTGCCACAATTCTTTATGTCCTTCATGCGGTCTTCGTCTAGAGTTTGGAACAACGTGGTTTGGGCCACGAACTCTAGGTTCTTCAACTTCTTCTCTTCGCTCGTGAGAAGATGAGATGGCTTCAGGATCCTTGTTGGTTGGTTAACATCAGCAACGTGGGCTTCATTGTCCATCATTATTGTGATTGGACCTTATTCAATAACTTCCCACATGTTTTCGTAGATTGAGCATAGGTGCGCCTTCATTCTCCTGCTCCAGTTATCGTAGTTCTCAGCTGAAAAAATAGATAGCTTATGGTTTCACATAGCTCACCGATTAGCACAGATAACAAGATCTGATTCAGTTGATCTACAGAAATGGCTGATCCTCAGAATCAACCGCTCTGATACCATTTGTTGGTCTCGGGGTGAGTCAGAATCAGTTTAGAGGGGGGTGAATAAACTGATCCAAATCTTAACAATATTTTGCAGAATAATCAGGACCCGTTTGACTCGCGAAGTTATTCGTCCTGTTAGGAGATCAGTTGAGATGATCAGCTAGCTCGGAGTGATGTGTGTGCTTGAGGTGTCAGTTTAAAACATGCAACTGAAAACTGAAAACAGAGCAGAGTACACATACATTTTTATAGAGGTTCGAAGCTCAACTTCTATGTCCTCTCTTCTTTCTACAGAAGGGCAATTCACTATGCAAGTGTAAAGTTCCTTTATTATAGTTACACAGTGCAGACAGGTGTTGGACCTGGTTGACAGTGACTTTACGAGTCACGGATTCCTTTCAAACTGGTGCTGTCCCAGAAGCGGTGATCCAACGATAGCAGCCTCCTCAACCGGTTTCTGGTCGATAGCTCACACTTACCGGTCCCAACTGCTCGTTGAGACTTTAGGTTCTATTGTCCATCTTTACAAGGTTTTAGATCTCTTTTGATCTTCAAGAAGACAGTCTTGAAACTGGTATCAACTGATGTGCTCCTTTGCGCGTCTTCGGCATGACCTGGGTAGTTGATCTTTGTAGAACAGAACTCAGAGAGTTGCTCTGGCTGGAATTCTTCAACAGCTAGCTTGATGAGCGGTCTAGCTCCTTCTCTTCAGTTACAGTTTTGCTTTGCTGAATTTTAAGCTTGAGGCTTTAGAGATTTAGCGAACGTCTTCACTAAGTCTAAGCAGAAAGTATAAGAAAATGTCTGAGCAAAAAGTCACGGCCATCTTCTGGGTTTCTCATCTTTTATAGATGAGTGGCTGGTGACCGTTGATCATCACTGTGTGATCATAAATGATAAAGCCGTTAAGGGGCCTTTCATTTAAAGAGCCGTTGAGTAGCCTTTGTTCTTCTAACATGCTTTTGTTCCAAGATCTCGGTTGTATTAACTTCAAGATCTTCTTGTTGGCTATTCTGAAATTTGAATTTCAGTTACGGCTTCTGTGTTGATCTCCAGTTCTGGACTTCGGCTGGCAGTTGGAATCTTTTGTTCTTTGGCTTTCAGTTCTGCACATTTTCGGTAGTTTTGTAAGCTCCAGTTAAGATCATCTTCAGCTGGCTGTTCTGGACTCTGGCTTGATTCTTTCTGAGCTCCAGTTTGATTTACTTCAGCTGGCAATTTTGGACCACTGTTCTTCAGCTGGAATTTTGGGCAGGCTCCCTTCAGCTGGAACTTTTGGTCTTCAGTTCGGGTGCTGGAATTTCTTCAGTTGGGCTTCTGAACTGATATGTCTTCAGCTGGTATCCTCTGAACTGGTATATCTTCAGCTGGAACTTTATTCTTCAGCTGGAACTTTCTCTTAAGCTGGCATATCCTTCAGCTCGGACTGATGCTTTCTTCAGCAGGTATTCTACTTCAGCTGGAACTGGTCCTCTTTCTTCAGTTGGAACTTTCTTCAGCTGGAACTTTGGTCTTCAGCTGGAATTGGGCACTTCTGAACTGATATTTTTCTTCAGTTTACAACTGTAGACTGATGGCAATTGGTACTTTGAACTTTGGTAGTACCTGCATCTTTCAGTTATACTTGACTTGCTAACTAATCTGGCAAACAAGCTACAGTTTATCTTTTTCAACAGCTCTTGGCTGGATCTCTTTTTTTTCTTTTTCTCTCTTTTCTTTTCTCTTTTCTCTCCTTTTCGTTTCTTTTCTCTCTTTTTCTTTTTCTTTTATCTCTGGTTGATCATTTTCAGGCTTTGATAGCTCAGATTTTTTTTAATCAATCTTACTTTTCTGCTTACTTTATGTTCAGTTTTTCAAGGCTCTTTGCATATTTTGACATATTTTGACATCTCATCAAAACCCCAGTCAGGAAAACTCTTGATAGTTCCTAACACAAGCATTTGTGTTGGAGGCTGGAACGTATCGTGATCAAAATTTGTTAAACGGTACCATCTCTAGATTAATGCTGATATTCAATGACATATTTATAATTTATTAATATTTGATTGTATTAATTGTTGTTACTATATTTTTATTGATAAATTGTAATACCGAGCCGGTTATGTATTATCATTAACACAAATGAAATTTTAAATATTTGAATAAAACAAAATATGCATTGTCCTATAGTATCAATGACCTAAATGTAGTTTTTTTGTCTCCAATATTTTAATTACTATTTTTAACATGTTTTTGTCAATTAATAAATAAATAAAAGTGAAACTACTTTAAATTTACATATTTTGATCATAGTCTTCACAAATCTATAATCGTAAGTTCTAGTGGAGTGTGCTAGCAACATGATAAATTAAATATTCATAATATTGAGTTAAACAAATTTTATTGTCTTTGCTATGGATTAATTGTTTTTTAAAGTTCAATTTTTTAAAACCAAAATATATTAATATGACTATTAGTACAATAAAATATAAAAATGGTGCCTCTATAATTTTGAGGTCCCTATGCGGCACACCTCTCGCATGGCCTTAGAGCCGCCACAGATTGAAATGACGTGTAATTATTAATTAAACGTAAATACTCCTGTACATAAGATGTACATCAGACGGTCAACGCGTTGACTCGGTCAAAGCGTTGATCAAAAAAATCGTTAAAACAGGTGATACTTTTTAGGGATATAACTGATACTTTTTATAATTTTGAATGATACTTTTTAGTGTTTCGATTGATACTGATCTTAACAGTTTTTTTCTTTATTTTTTTTTCTGGCCAATACTTTTTTATTGATACAAATGATACTTTTGGGCATTTGAAATGATACTTTTCAGTATTATGAATGATATTAATTTTGACGGTTTTTTTAGTTAAAGCATTGACCGGGTCAACACGCATTGATCCGATCAACACGTTGACCGTCTGATGTACATCTTATGTACATGAGACTTGCCCATAATTAAATATTCCATCATAAACTCTATTGTGGATTGTACAAGGAAATAATTTGCTTATTTGAGTTATTTTCTACACCACATACATCATAAATCGTAAAATGTATTAATAATATTTATTATAAAATACAAATTAATTATAACATAAGTAAGTATAGTCAACATTTATCAACAAAAAATGAATTAAATAATTATAAAATATAATTTTGAAAAAATCAATCATAATAATGAATTATTAATTGAAAATTAGATATTAAATATTAAAAAATAATTATAAACCCTAATTGGGTGGTGCGGACCCTAAAATATCATAAAATTAAACTAAATTACAAAAAAATAAAAGTGAAATATATATATATATATATATATATATATATGAAAAACTCGTAATTTAAAATGTAACATGGAGTGTAACACATAAAGTATAACAGGAAATTCCATATGAAAAAAATGTAGGGTCCATTAGATCGAACCTTTTATGCCATCCCCAAAAGAATTGATAATATAATTTTGGCAAAACACATATCGTTAGGTCCCTTTAACTTATATGTTTTATTTCGATTGGTCCCTATATATTTTTTTTTGTTTTATTAACTCCTTCTACTTCGAAAATACATTTTCTCAAGTTCTCATACTTTTTTATTTTATTTTGAGAGGTCCCTTTACAATTTTTTTTATTTATTTTAATGTCTCCTACTTCTATTTTAATATTATCAAGTCCTCATTTCAATAAAAAAAAATTATATTTAATGGAACTAATAAAATTATTACTTGTTTGATATTTATTCAAACCGAATTATTAAATATTATAAATGAACCAAATAATTACAAAAATCTAAAAGAGACTTCACAAAAAAAACACCTTCCAGTTCTTGAAAGTCTAATGATTTTAGTATTTTTTAATTTTTTATATGAATTTATTACTGATTAGAAATTTAAATATTTGGTGGGATTTATTATTATTATTATTATTATTATTATTATTTTTTGTTATTTTCTCATTTCAAAATAGACATAAAAAATAATTAAAATCAAAGTGCTTTTAATATGTAGAAAAAATGAATTGACACTAATAGGTGAAGAGACAAATATTCCTATGTCAATCCTTACTATGTTGGAAAATAATCGTTCTTTCAGATTTAAAATGTTACTACGTACACATATAAATGTATAAATAATGAACATTTACTTTTGGGTGCTTGATTTTCAGCTATTCTTTGTATTGTTGCTACTGTTAAACAGGATTTTTATAGTTCTGGTTATTTTCGCTTTGGTTAGAGAGGTACTTTTTTTTTCTATATAGTTTTTTTCCCATTGGAGTTTTCATATGGGTTTTAATGAGGCCCCAGTCCCTAGTATCGGCTTGTGATATCTAGAATTTTTAGGGATTGTTACTTTTCTTTTCTTTATTTATACAATTTATTTGGGGTATAAATAAAGAACATAAAAAATGATTTGATAATTATGCTAATTAGATTCATTGAATAAGGACTTGATTATATCAAAAATATATAAGTAGAAGGACTTACTAAAATAAAAAATTGTATAGAGACCTATCGAAATAAAATATAAACGTATAAGGACCTAAAAAATGTATTGTTAAAATAGAAGGAACTAGTAAAATAAAATAATTGTACAATGACCTAATGAAATAAAACACAAAAGTATAGGGACTTAAGAATGTGTTTTGCCAATAATTTTGTATGATTGCAAGGCATATAATTATGGTAAAACCAAAATAAATGAAAACAAAGGATAAATAACACTTTGATGCCTATAGTTTTTGTTCTTTTTAAAAAATAGCCAACTTTTTTCAAAATTAATAAAATAGTGTACCCACTTTTTCAAAAAATTTGGAAATTTAACATTCGATCAATGTTCCAGTCCGAAAATCTTATGTTATTGATTGTATTTTAATATTTCTATTTATCAGTCACGTCAAAAAAAATTTAGTCAAGATATTTTTAAATACAATCAATTATGTAAGATTTTCAGACTATAAAATTGATCAAATATTAAAATTCTGAAAAAATTTAAAAAATGTTACTGTTTTATTAATTTTAGAAAAAATGAGTTATCTTTTAAAGAAGGCCGAAAAATGTAGGTAAAGTATAATTTGCCCAAGAAACAAATAATAGTCGTAAACTGTAAGTGATCATGTGCTTTCCACATAAATAGATATGAGTAAATGATCCTCTATATTGGAGTTGGGCATGTCTGTCTTAAATATATGTCAGGATAATCAATAATAACATAGTATTTAATTTCTACCAAATTAAATTGATTAATTAAAAAAAAAAAAAGGAGAGGTGAGGGAGAGGACATTGATTTCTGGTGAGTTTCCTTATTTAAAAATAAAACAAAATTGTAGCACATTTGTGGATCCATAGGCACGAGGTGAAGACCAGAGGAGACAGTTGGCATTTCGAAGTAGTTCACAAGACCACTAGTCAAAACATCTAAACCCCCCAACACACACACACACACACTCACTCACACAGGTATATTCTCCTCAAGATATATATGTACTACTGTACCAGTATACCATGATATGTATTTTAATTAGTGATAAAAACATGCCCATGAGTATATACGATGTAATAATTACCATATAATAATTAAGTAATTAATGAATATATATATATATATATATATATATATATATACATACATACTCGGTTAGTCGTTAAACAACAAATTACTTCCTTAACACCATAGCACGATTCCCGGCTAACCTACCAGGATCCAGTCTCATTTTTTTTAATTAATTAATTATATCCTTCCTCCATTAATCTCTTCAACTAATTACCCATGTGATGAAGGACCTGCGCATTTCTATAAAATGAACACATCATATCTGCTTATTAGTAAAAGAAATGTATAAACCAACTAAAAGAGCAGCACCCGTCGCACCAATTAGATTGGTCATTTATACTCTTTTTGTTATTATTTATTGTAAATAAACTTTTAATAGATTATATTATATCGAGACATTTTTTTTATTGTACGTGTTGATTATAATTGCACGTGATAAAATCTCTAGATCTTAATAAGTCATGAAACATGATCATGCATATGATGATGATGATTATGAAATATGTTTCTTGTACTTAGATCTTAAATTAGTTCCGAGTTACATAACTGATCAAGATGGGATATTGAACAGTTTAACTCGTACGTATGATACACACTCATAAGATGAGAATGTTAAGTTTCATTGACATAGTGTGGTGACGTAAATATATATGTGGGTGCTTGTTGGAGAACAAGTTCATCGAACAAACCCATTAGAATTTCTTAAATGGAATATATCGAAAATATGAATTTCTAAATTGCAATAGTACACGGTTAGTCATTTGACTTGAGACACCATAGTAATCTTGTATTAGTTATATCTCATTTTGATATAGTCTTTGGTTGCATGACGATTGAAAAGAGATCATGTTAGATGTTATATTAATTAATATGGAGATTAATAGAGTAGTCAATAAAAGATCTAATACTCGATTGTCGAGAGAATCTTCTAATTAATTTTCACGATTCATGATTCAGAAGACATTGGCCAAGGTGTGATGAATATTGATTCATTAATGAATTGATTGAATGGAAATGAAAATGTAAGAATTGGATTAATTGAGTTTTTCGTATTATTTCATAACTCAAGATCTAATCAGGAGATTAGATAATAGAACGATCGTGCGTGTATAACAATTTATAATTAAATAGGTTTACTCGCTATTTCACCTAGTGCTAGGTAATCATGCTACTTGCTAGATGTTCCCATGATTTGTAGGTTATTGAAATTAAAGAGTTAATTTCGAGTATATTAATTTATTGGATAAATTAATAAAATAATATTGTATTCGTTAAGTTGTAAATGTTACAAGCCTACTACTAGTACTAGTTGTGAACCTAAGAGGGTTACACAAATAGATTGGACTTGTATCGGTTGAATTGATTCAATTGTTGAATCCAATTAATTAATGGTATTAATTAATTGAGACTAGTTTTGATTTAATTACTTAAATCAAATAATCAATTAAAATATTTAATTGGAATTAATTGGATTAAAAGTCTAATTCAAAATATGGATTAAATTAATTGGATTAATTTAATAGATATATAAATTTAATTGGATTAACTTATATATAAAATCACTATACGAATAATGACAATAGACTACTTGAGAAAGACAACGTGTTTTGATACATGCGTTGTCTATTACACAATAGACAACGTGTCTACACAGCCGCGTTGTCTATAGCCGCATTTTCTTTTATTTTTTTATTTTTTTATTATAAGAATAAAAATATGTGTTGTCTATAAAGATATAGACAACGTGCTCTAGTATCATGTCATCTATAACAACACTGTTCTAATTTTTAATCTTAAATGACGTCGTTCTAAGATCCCTCCTCATAACGTTAACGTAGGAGTGAAAATTATGAGGACTTGGAGAAAAAAATTACAACTTTTGAAAAGCCCTAATCGTCTCCGCTCACTCTCCTCCGCCTCCCCTCCGCCCTAATCCTTCTCCTCACCATCAAATTTACGCCGCTGCTACCACTCAACGCCACTACTTCCCTAAATCCCTAATCACAGCCTTCCCCTCCACCCTCGCTCTTCTCTTCACCGCTGCTTCTAGCCGCTGCTGCAACTCACTAGTTCTCGTCGCTGCTGCCACTCAACTCCCCTACCTTCTTGAATCTTTAATCTCCAATTGTACTATCTGCATCCGCCCTCGCTACTGTTTCCATTCACTGTCATTGCTGCTACTTATCGCAGCTGCTCCTCATCATCATCGGGTAGAAAGAAAATAGTGAGTATGTCGAACGAACTCTAATCCCTCATCTTTATCAGTTTGTGTGAGATTATATATTTATCGCCTTTTCGGAAGAAATGCATGTGTTTGTTACAAATTTATTTCATTGTTTCATAGTTTATCAGAAACAGTGAGCGTAGCACATAAATCAACATAATTGAAGTTATTGGAATGTGTTAAGAGTATTTCTATCAACTAGCAGAAATAGTTTGGCTATCTATATTCATGTTGGTAAGCATGATGTATTATTTGCTATGATGTAATCAATTATTGCATTAATATGAGCAATTATGTATATATATAAATATTTAAATTTATTCCAAAAGATTAATATTATTATTATTATTATTATTATTATTATTATTATTATTATTATTATTATTATTATTATTATTATTATTATTATTATTATTATTATTATTATTATTATGTAGTGGCTGAGGGAAGGATTGGTTGTTGTGTATATATATCTACCTTTATATCACATTCTGAATAGACTATCTCATAATTTTTATTGTCTAAGACTAATATACAAATGATGATTTCCATTGTAGCGCCCTGGTCTCAAATGAGCTTTGATCAGGGAGGCCAGAGGCGGCTCGAGTAGTTCTACATTTGTAGTTTTATCAGTTACATTATATATATTATTCTGAATGACTGAATCATTGAGTTCTTTTTCACCATCAAGAATAGCAAGAGCAGTGGCTGACAGCATATCAGAGATTATGTTAATACAGGGTCTTACTATATAGTCAGCATCCCCGTTGTGTTACTACTAGGATTTGTATTGGACTCGAAAGGGAAAAGCTTTTGGAGTGGATTGGTAGTGGGAGCAACTGTGCAGTACTTATCACTTTCTCCAATAACAACTCTCACTAATTTGGAGAAATAGGTAGATATAATATATGTGTTTCCTTACTTATCTTATACCCAAATCCACCAAAATGGAGTGTTAGTTATATGGAAGTTTTGTGACAGTTTGTAGTTACAAATGTTGAGTGTTTCATTCATTGTTAAACCTACATGCAAGGGAGTTAAGAGATAAAAATTTTAGCTTGCAAAACTTCACTAGAGACCGGGCCATCTTATAGGATAGGGAAGCGAAAATCATAAATTGTGTCAGTTCTTTTTATATGGTATCATGAACTCTTATTGCTCATATATATGAAGTCAGTTTCTTCGTTTAAAATATATACTTACTCTTTGATGTGCAGTTTAACCATGACAATGTTGCACTGTCACGTAGCTTATTCTTTTAGTACTACTGCAAGGTTTGTTCTTGATCATACGTTGCTCATGAACTATTGATACCAAACACAAATGCTGACTGAATTTCTACCTTTTAGCACTCTAGTGACAAACGAGCTAGGAATAGGGAAATAGAGAGAGCCAGAGTTGTTGTATATGTAATACTGGCTCTGGCAGCTGCTGGGTTTTTCTAGTAGCTAGTGGTATCATTTACGCATGTCGTCACATTCTGGGATATGCATTTAGATCTGCAGCAAATCATTGTGTGTTGCTACTAAAAAGTGTATACTTTAAAATTATATTTCCTAAAAATATTTGAATATTTTTGTGATTCTTAATTGCTTACTTTCTCACTTATTTTTGTATTGGGCTTTTTTGGTGTCAAATTATAATCAGAGATGCAATCTCACTCCATACTTGTGCAGATTAGTAAGAACTTTAGATCCCAATTGAAGTTTTTTTGTTATGTTGATTGCAATCCCGTTTCACATTATGTTCTACTGATGATGTTCATGTGAGTTTGATTTCTTAACTTTATTTGTTTTAATATTTTAATGACTTACGATTTTCTTATGTTGAATTTATTTATTTTGTGAAAGTTGCAGCATTTGGTGAAGTCTTGATGAAGGTCGAGTCATTGATTCTTTCTAGAAGGCTGAGGGTTAAAGTAGCGAGCCAATTGAATAATTATCCATTAAAGAATGGAGATGGAATTTAAATGAATTTTAGAGTTGTGTACACTATGTAATTTTTAATCTAATACGTATTTGTTACTTAGACAAATTAATTTGACAGAATATTTGTTTATTAGACTTGTTACTTGGAAATATTTATGGTTTATGTATACATTGAATTCGTTGTATGATGAATTATTAATTTATTATTGCTGTATTCGTTTTATAATTTTCTTATTATTTGAAATATAAGCAGATTAATAATATAAAAATCTGGAATACAAAAAAAAAATAGTTTAAAAAAGACAACAGTTTTGAGACTGTTGTCTATAAATGATCAGACAATGATTATATAATGTCGTTTATTACAATATGACCGTTGTCAATGATATAATAGATAACGCATTTTTCATGTCGTCTTTAACCACCCAATCATTGTCTATGATGTAATAGACAACACATTTTCTGCATCATCTTTAACCTTTTGACTTTTGTCTTTAACTAATAGACAACACTCTTTCCACGTTGTCTTTTACCACACCCTTATACACAACACTGTTGTAGACAACGCTCGATTTTCAGATAGGCAACATGTTTTCCGCGTCGTCTATTACCATTTTTCTTGTAGTGAATGTTAGTTCTATTTTTGTGGAATTAACGTATTGGATTAAAAATCTAAACAATCAAAAGGATTAAAAAGATTTTAATGGGATTAAAGAGTAATTAATGTGGAAATTAATTACCAATTGAATTGATATTATGGCACACGATCATGGATGAAAAATGATGTATCTTTTCTTATCATTTTCTCCAAAGATGATTATTCTCTTGTTCTTATTTTTATGCTAAGCATATTCCTTCGTATATCGATTCCTAGTGAAATCAAGATATGAGATACATTCTAATTGTGTGGACTTGATATAGTAGATACATTTGGATCTCTACGAGTAGACAAGCAATTGATTATTACACACCCATCATCAACCGGATTTATTATTATATAAGAAAATTGGTCCGCCCTCAAAAATTATTGTAGAGAATCGAGTTAAATCTTTGGCTTGTTGAGTCATAGTTCTATTTAGGGGTGTAATCGAGTTGAGTCGAGTCGAGTATTAACATTATTGAGTTTGAGCTCAATAAGGAAACTCGAAGCTAGACTCGACTCGAGCTCATTCAGCTTTGATTTTTCGAGCTCAAGCTTGACTCGATAGCATACTCGACAAGCTCGGCTTGATTTGACTTGACTCGATTATGTATAAATATTAAATAAAAATAATTTAATTATTAATGATATATATGTAAATAATTTAATTATCAAGGGTAATAATGTAGTTGCCTTAAAGCTTGATTAAACTCGATAAGACTTATGAGTCTGTCACTCACTATTATGGAGCTCAAGTTCAGTAGCTACTTGAGTAACTCAAATTCAAGCTCCACTCAAAAAACCTCAAGTCGGTTCCGATTAGCTCACTAATAGGTTTGACTCACTTATACCTTTAGTTGCAGCATATTTAAGATGGAATTAAATAGCCCACGGCCACGCCCCCCTCCTCTAACTCAACTAGTGTAATTAAGTCGGCACATTTTAATTTCATATATTGTTTAATTATACATTTAAATTTATGAAAATCAGTCACGTAAAAATGTATAAATTAGATATATCCTACTTAATTAAATTTTTAAAAAAATTGAATCTAATTAAATTTTAAAAAAATGGATATAATTAATTTGATTCGTTGGGTAGTGAGCTATAGCAATTTAACTTCTCTAAATTCAATTCATTATATTATTGAGTTAGCTTATTATATATTAGTATGTTCTAATTTTAATTATAGTGCATTAAATCAAAATTTTTAAAATTGGATTGGCTCTGCCGGCAACATGTTCGAACAGTCAGTGCAGCAGTGTGCTACGGTCCAACTAGAGGTAAATAATGTTTTGAAATTTTGTGTTCATATTTTCACTTGGATCTAATTAATTATTGAATGTTATTCATGATTCCTATGTTGATGTGAAAGTTGTCATTAAATATGGCAGAGATAGTGCCTCTATTGATGTTATCATAAGTTCTTTGAAATCTAAAGAATTGGAAATTTTGGAGTCAGGGGGAGGGTAGCAGGCAATAAGGCAATGCATACTAGAGAAATGGAGAAAAATAAAACTCCTTGTAACTCTGAAAATGGAAATAAGAAGAAAAAGGGCAAGTCCAGGTCCAAATTCAGGTCCAAGCATGTTAGGAAGTGTTATAACTATGGTGAAACTGATCATTACATCAAGTTAGGAGTGTTCTCAACCTAAGAAAAATGATAAGAAAAAGGGTAAAATTGACAATGATCATGCTAATGTGGCTGCTGGAGATAATCTTGGTGGTTACTATATGATTATTCATTTCTCTCATGCTGCTGTGAACTCAGCTTCATCTACTATGTGTGAATCTGAGTGGTTGATTGATTATGGCTGCTCTTTTCATATTTCTCATTTTAAGAATATTTTCCCATCTTTTAATGAAATTGACAATGCCTTTATGTCCATGACTAATGAGAAAAAATGCAAAATCTTGAGAATTGACACTATGTGTTTGAAGTTTAAGTCTAGTTCTGAAATTATTATGAGAAATGTAAGATATTTGCCTAATTTATGCTATAGTTTGTTGTTTTATGCTGCTTGGAAGATGATGGTTTTGAGGCCAGATGGGGCAATGGCTAAATGGAAGTTTTAAAAGGTTCTTTGGTTATGTTTAAAGCTCTTAAGCAAAATAATTTGCACATCTGTCACACTGAACATGTTCTTTCTGTGCATACTATTAAAAATGACAAGACTATGTTATGGCATAAGAGGTTAGGTCATATGAGTAATAAAAGCTTACAACTTCTTAAAAATGATGACATGTTTGGCTCTGATGTAATATCTGTTTTGCCTCTCTATGATACTTGCATTTTTTGTAAACAACATAAAGTGCAATTTCCTGTTTCTGCTAGCCCAACTGAGTCTAAAAGTAATGAAATTCTTGAGTATATTCATGCTGATGTTTGGGGTCCTGCCACTGAGGCAACTCATGGTGGAAACAAATATTTTCTATCCATTATTGATGACTTCTCTAGAAATGTGTGGGGTTTTCTAATGAAACATAAATCCTAAGTATTTGAGAAATTCAAAACCTGGAAGTCTTGATTGAAAATCAAACTGGAAAGAAGATATTCATAGAACTGATAATAGCCTTAAATTCTGTAATAAATAAATTGATACTTTGTGTGCTCAATCTGGTATAAAAAGACACAAAACGGTTCCTTATACTCCCCAACAAAATGGTGTTGTTGAACACATGAATAGAACTTTATTAGAAGGAGTGAGGAGTATGCGGACCTTATTTGGTCTTTCTAAGAAATTACAGGGTGAAGCTTTGTGCACTATTACCTATTTGATTAATAGATCCCCCTCTGTGCCCTTGAAAGAGAAATATGCTAAATCTATTTTTACTCAAAAACCAGATGATATTTTTAATTTGAAAGTGTTTGGCTATGCTGCTTATATACACTAAATTGGTGATAAACTTGAACCTCGAGCTAGAAAATGTGTTTTTTCTAGGGTATCCAGAAGGGGTGAAAGACTATAGACTATGGGTGAGGGATGAATTTGGTTTCAAAACAACTATAAGTAGAGATGTTGTGTTTAATGAATTTGATTTTCCTTGTTTATCTTCTAAATTGCCTGAATATGATATCTCTTCTTATACCATTCCTTTTGAGGTGGAGCCCAAACCTATTTTGTTTCAGTCTGTTCTTTAAAATGATACTGATGATATTGTTCTTGCTCCTAATACTATAAATGGTGATGTATCTTCTAGTGATCATTCTTCTTTTGAATATGGTGTTGTGTCTGAAACTGAGTCTGACATTGAAAATGAGCATGAATCTGGTAATCAATCCTTTAAGCATAGAAACTTTTAAAATTATCAACTTGCTAGAGATAGAGTTAGAAGGAATGTAGTAAGACCTATAAGATATGCTGACTGCAACTTATTTGATTTTTCCTACAATGTAAATGAATATTTAGATAGCAATGAGCCTAAAACATCTAAACAAGTTATGAAATGTGCTGACTTTACTAAATAGTTAACTGCTATGGAACAAGAAATGAAATCATTGTAGGTAAATAAGACTTGGGTCCTTGTCCCAAGGCCTGCTCAATATTCTATTGTGGATTGTAAGTAGATCTATAAGGTAAAACATGAATTAAATTCCACCAGGTTCATGCCCAAGTTGGTGGCTAAAGGTTTAACTCAAAGGGAGAGAGTTGATTATTCAGAAATTTGTGCTCTTGTTGTGAAATTCACCACTGTGCATATTATGCTTGCTTTAGTTGCTCACTATAATTGGGAATTAAACAGATGGATGTTACCACTAATTTTTTGTATGGCGATCTTGATAAGCCCATCTATATGAATAAGCTAAAAGGTTTTGTTGACTGCAATAAACCTGACTATGTGTGTCTTTTAAGAAAATCTCTTTATGGTTTAAAGCAGTATCCTAGGCAATGGAATATTAAATTTTATAATTGCATGAGATCTTTAAAGTTTGCTAGAAGTGCTTATGATCATTGTTTATACTTTAAAGATGTTACCATTGTGCCTATGTTCTTGCTGATTTATGTGGATGATATGCTTTTAGTGAGTCCCTGTAATGAGACTATCAAACATGTTCAAAAATGTCTAAGTGACAACTTTGAGATGAAAGATTTAGGGAAAGCTAAAAAGATTCTTGGCATGAACATAATAAGGGATATAAAGAATAATGAACTTTTCTTGAGTTAGTCAAGTTATGTTAAAAATATTTTATCTAAAATTGCTATGTATGATGCTAAAGTTGTTTATGTTCCTCTTGCTTCTCACTTTGTCTTAAGTAAGGATCAGTGCCCTAAATTTGATTCTAAAACGAATGCTATGAGAAAGGTACCTTACTCCAATGCAATAGGATATGTGATATATCTCATGGTAAGTATTAGGCTAGACATTACCTATGATATTAGATGTCTTAACAGGTATATGTCTAACCCTGGTATGCCCCATTGGGGAGCTCTTAAATGGTTGTTGAGATATTTAAAATAATTTATGCATGTGGGGTTGTGTTTCTCTAAGCATGTTAAGGGGACAGTCTTAGCTGGCTATGTGGATTCTAATTATGCAAATGATAGGGATAATAAGAAATCAACTACTTTCTATTTGTTTACCCTATGTGGCTCTTGCATAAGTTGGAAGTCTCAATTGCAAAACATCATTGATTTATCTACTACAGAATCTAAATATATCGCTATAATGAATGTATGAAAGAAGCTATCTGGTTGAAAGGTGTTATGACAGAAAGTGGTTTCCTTAAAGATATGGTTACTGTATATTTTGATAGTCACAATCTGCAATTCAGTTGTGTAAGAATCTTGTCTTCCATGATAGGACAAACCATATTGATGTGAGATTCCACTTCATTAGAGATGTTGTAGATAAACAAATTATTTATCTTGAAAAGATCCACACTGATTTAAATCCTACTGATATGGGCACTAAGTGTCTACCTCTTGAAAAACATGTTTTCAGTATGAAAATTCTTAATTTTAATCCTGGTTAATTATTTTTGCAGGTTTCCTGATCTGATATAGTAGGTGGATTTCAGCAACAATGTATAGTTCATAATAGATTGTGTGTTAGTTATGTGAGCTCATATTGTTGTCGAAGTTCTATCTCCTATATTGGAAGAGGAGGTGGTGGAATTCAACTACAGTAAGATACTTGTTGGTCCCGAGTGATTCGGTATCAGTTTAGACGGGGGTGAATAAACTGATTCAAAACTTGAACTCAAATGCAGAATGTAATTAAAGCCCTTGCTCGCTTTAAACACTTATCTATGCACTTGTCAGTTTGATAGTTTTTAGTTGACTTGTGAGTGCAGTTTGTGTGAGCTTGTGTACAGTTTAGAGATATGCAAGTTAAAGCAGAACAATACAACACATAATTAATTTATAGAGGTTCGAAGTCTCAAGCTTCTACGTCCTCTCTTCCTTTCGCAGAAGTGCAAATTCTCTATATAACTTGAGTTTTTTTACAAATTATACAATGAATGACAGGTTCGCTGAACTTGGTAATGGTGAGTTTTTTTACACGGTTACCTCAGCGGAGTCGACGGCTCACACTTGTAGTCCCCAGCAGTTAGCTATTGCGGAGGAAGTTTCTTTAGCGGCGGCTCACACTTAGCTGGAGAGTTAGGTGTTATTGTCGTCTTTACAAGGTTTTAGATCTCTTTCGATCTTCAAGAGATTAGTCTTGAGCAGGGGTGTCAACTGATGTTGTTCCTTGAATTGAGCTGAGTAGTTGATCGATGCATGGCTTGAACTAAAAAGATTGCTCTGGCTGGACTTTCAACAGCTAGCTGATTTTTTGAAGCTTTAAGTTCTTCTTCTCAGTTGAGACTTTCACAGCTTTGAGATAGTGCTTTTAATTTGAGCTGAAATGGAGGGAGAAAGAAAGCTCAGTTGTGAGTATATGCGAAAGAATTGAAAATAGAAGTCTGATTGGTGAAAAGTCATTTGAAAATCAGATTCACTCGTCTTATATAGAGGAGTAATCTTGTGACCGTTGGGTTCTATTGATCGATGGTTCTGTTGGTTCATCAATGGTATGTGGATTTTCATAGCCGTTAAAGCTTGTTGATGTAGCCGTTACTCAGCCAATCGATCTTTGATGAGCATTAACTCTGTGGTCTCTGTTGAGCATTAACTCCATTGATTCTCCAATTGGCAGTTCTGCATTTAAGCTTAGCTGCTCAGTTTGGCTATTGCTTAAGTTGGTTATATCTATGTTAGTGCCATCTGCACTTATGTGTTCGGATTGTCATAATCTGTATGGCAATATGGCAATTCCAAAAGAACACAAAAGGTTTTGGTTATTCATGTTTGAAGACCATGTGCTGGACATTACTGTGAATATTCCACTGCCAATCTGATTAAAGATCAATTTGGTTGTTCATAAATCCATGTTCGTGCAAATCATAATTTTATGTAACGTGCATGTTTACCACAGTCTAATAAAAAAACATGCAAAACAGATTCGAATCTAATAAAGCGGAAGACATAGAAACGAATCTATTTACAAATTGATACACGGTCTGTGGACAAGTTTAAAGATCTAATCTTGCTGTTGAATGAACTGTAGTTGGCGCCACCTAGCACTCAAAATTTCGACCACCACAGTATTTTACTCCAAGATCTTCTGTTGTATTCCCGGACTGTATCTAGATTCAGAGTGGGCTGAAATCTACTAGATAGAATTGTGAAATCTATGGATAACTTTGAGAGACTAAGAGGGGCTGATTTCCTATGAAAATTATCATCAAAATTTCGTGACCCCCTCCCCTTATATATAGGGAGGGGTGAAATTTCATGTTCCAGCCCTACTGGGCTTGGGCCTCTATCTCAAGTTCAATATCCAGTCCACTATCAGTCAATTGGGCTACAACAGGGATCTAGAAGAATATTAAATTGGCCTACTAATTTATTTAATATCCAATATCCAATAAACCTAGGATATAATTAAATAAATTAAGTTTTACTTTTATTCCACTAAAGAAGTAAAACTGACCTACCAATTTAATACATATTTACGAATATGCTTTCTCCTTTAGTCCAGCCATTCTCCGTGTTTAAGATATAATGTTCATTAATTAATTATGTAAGCCTTTGACAGCTATAATTAATCAACATCTAAAACCTTAAGTAGTACCACACAAGCTTTATTCATGTACAGAATAAATTCCACCCGCAGGGTTTCAACATGAACTTGTGCTTCCTCAAGAGAACATCATCAACCTGGCGCACCAGGACACAGTGCTCATGCATACTGCTCGAGACATCATATATACATTGTTATTACCGAAGATATCGAATTCGATCTACGAAAAGATCTCATTCATTGATAAATCAAAGTAACAAACAACGCACACATATGCTCGCCAATATCACATGAGTTCAGAACCCGAACTCTGTGGATATTTATTCTCTCAGTAACTGGGTGAGAGACAGAGAATAGTATCCTATCGTGATCTTCCTCAATACACTAACTAGTGTACTAGAATAATCAGTTAGTCAAGATAAACTAACTTATCAGATTATTCTACGGTGTATCGATGGTGTGTTCAGGACCATCTAAGCCGTGAGCTCTTTAATACATTACAAGGTTTTAATGATATGATCTTACCGTGTGACTCCCCACACCATATCATCTACAATGTAAGTATATGGAACATTGCATGAAATAATTATAGAACATAATCTAAATGCAAACAGTGACTGCAATAACTTTCATTTCATATCATCATATCATCAGAAAAGTATACAAAGACGAGTCTTCCAGTATACAAAACTAACAATCTCCCACTTATACTTGAAGCATGTCTTTCAAGCATAATAACTAATTGGAAAACTCTCCAATCTAAAACTATCAACTCAAACTGCGCTACCGGATCTGCATCTCACTCCCATTTTCTCCACGTGACCATCAAAGGTCTTAGCCGCCAGGCTCTTCATGAATGGATCATCCAGGTTGTCCTCAGATGCAATCTTGACCACCGCCATGTCTCCTCTCTTAACGATTTCTCGTATAAGATGGTACTTTCTCTCTATGTGTTTACTTGCCTTGTGGGCTCTGGGTTCCTTCGAATTTGCCACTGCACCAGAATTATCACAGTATATCGTGATAGTCTTAGGCAAATCAGAAACCACGCCCAAGCCCACTAGGAACCCGCGGAGCCAGACAGCCTCTTTTGCAGCCTCAGAGGCAGCTACATACTCAGCTTCCATGGTAGAATCCGCAATGCATTTCTGCTTAATGCTCCTCCATGCGATGGCTCCACCTCCTAGTGTAAACACATAGCCCGAGGTAGACTTACTCTGATCTTTGTCGGATTAAAAATCTGAGTCCGTGTAACCCAAAGCTACTAGACTATCAGAGCGGAAAACCAACATGTAGTCTCGAGTCCGTTTAAGGTACTTGAGAATGTTTTTGACCGCAGTCCAGTGACCTTGTCCAGGGTTAGACTGATATATGCTTACCATGCCAATGACATAGCATATATCAGGCCTAGTGCATAGCATAGCATACATCAAACTTCCCACAGCCAAAGCATATGGTACTTTCTTCATTTCCTCTATCTCAGACTGTGTTTATGGACACATTTCCTTGGATAGATGAATTCCATGCCTGTAAGGTATAAAACCTTTCTTGGAATCTTGCATGCCAAATCTAGCTAGCACTGTATCGATATAAGTCGCCTGGGACAGACATAACATCCTTTTCTGGCGATCACGAATGATCTTGATGCCAAGGACATGTCCGGCTTCACCCAGATCCTTCATATCGAACTGCTCGGAAAACCACACCCTAATGTTTGACAACACCTTCTTACTGTTTCCAATAAGCAAGATGTCATCAACATAAAGTACGAGGAATGACACCACATTTCCGTCACATTTCTTGTACACACAGCTCTCATCCGGACTTTGCACGAATCCATATGACTGGATAACCTCGTCAAATCGGATGTTCTAAGACCTCGATGCCTGCTTAAGTCCATAAATGGATCTCTTAAGCTTACACACCAAGTGCTCTTGGCCCATAGCAATGAATCCCTCTGGTTGTTTCATGTGAATGTTTTCCTCAAGACTTCCGTTTAGGAAAGCCGTCTTGACATCCATCTGCCAGGTCTCATAATCCAAATGAGCGGCAATAGACAAGAGAATCTGGATTGACTTAAGCATGGCTACCGGCGAAAGGATTTCCTCATAATCGATCTCTTCTTTCTGAGTATACCCTTTTGCCACCAATCTAGCTTTGAAGGTTTCAACCTTCCATCAGACCCTCTCTTGTGCTTGTAGACCCACTTATAGCCAATGGGTTTTACCCCATCTAGTGGTTCTACAAGTTCCCAGACTTGATTGTGATCCATAGATCCAATCTCAGACTCCATTGCAGTTTTCCAAGAATCTGCATCTTTATCTCGAATTGCCTCATCATAGGTCCTGGGATCCAATTCATTGAGACCCTCTGGGAAATCTGAAGCCTCTCCCAGACCAATGAATCTATCAGGTTGGCGTACAACCCTCCCACTGCGACGAGGCAGTTCCTGTACTTCTGTGACACGTTGTGCAGTGTTTGGTGGTTCCTCTTCTTGTACAACCGGTGTAGGATTCGATCCACCCCTTAACTCCTCAAGGATGATGTGACTCCTTGATTTGTGATTTATAACATAGTCTTCCTCTAAGAATCGAGCATTGGTGCTAACAATGATCTTCTGATCCTTAGGACTATAAAACAAACCACCTTTCGTTCCTCTAGGATATCCAACGAACAGCCTTACATCAGTACGAAGAGCCAGCTTATCAGCTTCCTTGTCCAACACGTGTGCTGGGCTACCCCAAATCCGAATATGGTTCAAATTGGGCTTTCGTCCAGTCCATAGTTCTGTAGGTGTAGCAGGAACTGATTTCGATGGAACCAAGTTAAGAATATAGGCTGCTGTTTCCAGGACATATCCCCAGAATGAAATAGGCAACTCAGAATAACTCATCATCGATCTAACCATCTCTAACAATGTACGATTCCTTCTTTTCACCACGCCATTCTGCTGTGGCGTTCCAGGCGCAGTCAACTGGGATGTAATCCCACTCTCTACCATGTAATCCCTAAATTCACTTGAGAGGTACTCGCCACCATGATCAGAACGTAGTGACTTGATACTTCTGCCTATTCATTTCTCCACTTCCGCCTTAAACTCTTTGAATTTCTCAAAGCATTCAGACTTGCGACGTAACAAATAGATATAACCGTATCTAGAGTAATCATCAATGAGAGTGATGAAATACTCGAACCCTCATCGAGCTTGAACTGACATAGGGCCGCATAGGTCAGAGTGAATCAAATCTAATAGCCCTTCGGATCTATTTCCTTTTGACTGGAAAGGACGCTTGGTCATTTTACCTTCCAAACAGGATTCACACAAATGAAACGATTCCAGTACCAAAGAAGACAATGGTCCATCGTTTACAAGCCTTTGCATCCTTTTAAGGTTAATATGACCTAGCCTTAGATGCCAAAGATAGGTTTGATTCAATCCCGAAGGTTCTTTTCTCTTGTTAGGGTTTATGATCGATGTATTCAACAGTTGTCTATGCATAGTGTTTTCAGTTGGTTTAAGAAAGTATAAGTGTCCATCCAATGTGCCAGAACAGATAAAATGTTTACCACTAAAGATGACTACTTTGTTATCAAAAGAAATAGAATATCTATCCATAATCAATTTAGAAACTGAAATCAAGTTTCGCCTAAAACCAGGCACATAAAGACAATCTTTCAAAACCAAAGTTCTATCACTACTGAAAGGTAAAACAACGTCTCCCACTGCAACAGCCGCCACTCTCGTAGCATTGCCCATGTAGACGGTGATCTCGTCCTCACTTAGCTGTCTTTTTACCAGGAACCCCTGTAAAGACATGCAAACATGATGAGTAGCTCTAGTATCTACTACCCATGACTGGGTAGAACAAGTTGCTAAACATGTTTCCACAACCAGAGTGTGAGATGTACCTCTCTTCTTCTTCTTGTTAGGACACGCCGCCTTCCAGTGACCTGGTTGGCCGCACTTGAAGCACTTAGTCTTCGACTTGAACTCCTCAGGAGGAATCTTTGCCTTTGGCTTCTTCACCTTAGGCGCCTCATCTGCAGCCTTCTTAGGTGCGTTTCTTTTCTTCCTTTTTCCACCAGAAGAAGACGCTCCTTTTTCAGCTATGTGGGCCTCAGGATTGCTCTTTTGGAGCAATTCAGCCGCCTGAAGATCTATGAGCAGTTCAGTCAGGCCGACATCCCTTTTAATCATGTTAAAATTCAGCCTGAACTACTCAAACTTCGAGGACAAGCTATGAAGAACAATGTCGATTTTAGAATCGCTATCTAGCTCTCCACCTAAGGTCTCGATCTCAGATAAATACCCCATCAACATGAGAACGTGATCCCTAACAGGTGTGGAGTCAGACATTCTCGCATCCATTAGTTTCTTCATTGCCAAATGGTGTGCCGAGCAGTTCTGATGACCGAATAGCTGCCTAAGGTTGTACATGATATCATAAGCGGTTTTCATAGGCTCATGCTGATGTTGCAACACACTTGACATAGATGCCAAGATGTAACAGCGCGCTATCTCATTAGACCTAACCCACTTATCATATGCAACCTTTTGGGCTTCGTCAGAATCCTCATCTGGCGTCTGAGGACAAACCTCTTTAAGTACAAACTTGTGTCCCTCAGCAACAAGAACTAAGTTAAGGTTACGAATCCAGTCATTGTAGTTTTCACCGACAAGTTTGTTTTCTTTGAGGATTAAGGACAGATTGGAGAGTGCCATTGATGATATGAAATAACTGAAATTAAACATGCAGTACAGTCACATAACACGTTTAGGATAAACAGTATATAATCGAAAGCCTCATAAAAATTATATACTTTTCCACCAACACTTTAAAAACGTCTTTTATAAACCACGATAGCGTGGACGTTTATAAAATCCATTCTTAAATAGGTTAAACCTTTAATTTTCCTCCAGTTGAGTTTCCTTACAACAAGCAAATTAATAGCCGGATTAAACACGGTCATGTAATCGTCTAACTGATAAGCCACGATCATGTGGACGTTTATCAATAAATTACATCTAAGTGTGCACACCATTATCTTCGCACCAAGAGCACTATTCGAATTTAACCGCTCTAGATGGAGGAGTCAGTTAGTCCTAATAGTGTTCTACAGCTATCCATTTAGGAGATTTAATTTCTAGAGAAATCTGTGATATGACACATCTGATATGGAGGAAGACCGATGTCAACGCGCATGCCCATCACTTCTCAATTAAACTAGATTTTAATGGAGACCGAATAAGATTTCTACATACTTTGGTATGAATCTCTCCCACTTAGTTATTTATGTTTGAGGTTTCATTTGATCCCATTATCGAACATGCAAACATCACATAAAATGATAAATATCCATTGCATGCTTCAACATAATAAGCAACAGTAATATTCCAACTATCATGGCTTATATCTCATGTTGATTGATGAGATAAAATTGAAAAGTCAGCTCCGGAACAGGCTAGGAACCGCCGCGCCTCGGCGAAAATCCTAGCTCCATTTAGGGTTTCGGAACGTGAACCGGTGAACCTTCCTTTTTGGTGCTGAACCACTTTCCTTCTTTGAGTTGGTCTCCGATCTTTATTCAATACAGACTATCCATTCCAAAAGGAAAAATCTAATATTGCTAGAATAAAAATTACAACTCAAAAACTCGGCCTAACAGCTTTATATCTATTACATTAAAACAACGTAAAATAAAACTTAGACCTAATCCATGGATTTTCTCATGGATTAAAATCACGTAGCCAAACCGGCATACGGCCAACATCCATTCAACATAAACATACATCACATAAAATAAAGGAGCCACGGTAGTTGGTAAACCTGCAAACAAACACAGTCTACAAAAACCAACAATCATGTATTATATGATCTACATAAGATAACATATGATATCTATGCATGAATATTAAATAATAATCGAATTTTACAATTAATTAAATTAATTAATTCGATATTATCCACAAGATAAAAATTGGAAATTAAAATAACTATCCACCAATTTTAATCTTGTATTTTCGAAAATATCCTTAAAATAAATCTGGAAATTATTTATAATTATCCACCAAATTTATTTAATATTTTCTATCCACCCTAATTAAATAATAATTGAATATATTGATATAAATCAAAAATCTAATCCAAATATTATCCATAAGAATCTAAATCTTCAAGGATAAAGTTTGGAGATTTGATTCCAATCCAAAATCTTCCAAAACTTATCCAAATTTAAAATCTTATCACAATTGGATTTTGATAATTATTTGTATATATATCCAAAATCACCTTTTCCAATATTTAATCCTATAGATTTCGAAATTATCCAAATAATAAATTGGAGATTTGATCCAATCCAAAATCTTTCAAATTTACAATTCTATTTTCAAATCTATCTAGATTAAAATTAGGCAAATTAAGATATACATCAAATAATATCAAATCTTAATCCAATACACATTATTTTCGACCTACATTATTAAATAAATCTGAAAATTTAATTTTCATTAAAATCTTCTCCAAATTTATTTAATAAAATCGAAAACAACATAGAATTAACATATTTGGAAATTTTGACATTAATCAAAAAAACTATTCCAAATAAAATACATAGGTTTCGAAAATTGCTAGAATAATAAATCTGGAAATTTTGATCCACTTCAAAAATTACCAAATTTAAAATTCTAATTTCAAACCTATTTTGATTAGAATTTTGTAACTTTTGATATACATCAAAAATCACCAAAACCTATTCTAATCATACTAAATTTTCGATCCTACTCCAAATTAAAGTTGAAAATTTGATCTTGATCAAAACATCATCCATTCTTTAATTAATATGACCGAAAATTAAAAGAACAAATTAGGGAATTTGATACACATCAAAAATCGAAATTTTTGACATCCAAATTTTCGAACCATGTGAAATAAAATCTGGAAATTTGAAGATCATCAAATATCATCCCAAATCTTTATTCCACAGTGGCCGAAAATTCATATACCTCAAAACTAGAATTTTTTATTTTTACATCTCAAATTCTTCCAAGTTTTGAATACCATAAAATCAAAACACATACCAATTAAATCTGAAAATTTAAACACCATAAATTTATCATCAAATTTAATATGTAGTTCGAATTCATGCATGAATTAATTCTAGAACAGTGCCAAAACCCGCTCTGATACCAGTTGTTGGGGTTTTTTCGAATTAAACCACCGCAGGATCAATTTGGTTGTTCATAAATCCATGTTCATGCAAATCATAATTTTATGTAACATGCATGTTTATCACAGTCTAATCAAAAAGCATGCAAAGCAGATTCGAATCTAATAAAGTGGAAGACATAGAAACGAATCTACTTACAAATCGATAGACGGTCTGTGGACAAGTTTAAAGATCTAATCTTGCTGTTGAATGAACTGTAGTTGGCCCCACCTAGCACTCAAAATTTCGACCACCACAGTATTCTACTCCAAGATCTTCTGTTGTATTCCCGGACTGTATCTAGATTCAGAGTGGCCTGAAATCTACTAGATAGAATTGTGAAATCTATGTATAACTTGGAGAGACTAAGAGGGGCTGATTTCCTATGAAAATTATCATCAAAATTTCATGCCCCCCCTCCCCTTATATACAGGGAGGGGCGAAATTTCATGTTCCAGCCCTACTGGGCTTGGGCCTCTATCTCAAGTTCAATATCCAGTCCACTATCAGTCAATTGGGCTACAACAGGGATCAAGAAGAATATTAAATTGGCCCACTAATTTATTTAATATCCAATATCCAATAAACCTAGGATATAATTAAATAAATTAAGTTTTACTTTTATTCCACTAAAGAAGTAAAACTGACCTACCAATTTAATACATATTTATGAATATGCTTTCTCCTTTAGTCCAGCCATTCCCCGTGTTTAAGATATAATGTTCATTAATTAATTATGTAAGCCTCTGACAGCTATAATTAATCAACATCTAAAACCTTGAGTAGTACCACACAAGCTTTATTCATGTACGGAATAAATTCCACCTGCAGGGTTTCAACATGAACTTGTGCTTCCTCAAGAGAACATCATCCACTTGGCGCACCAGGACACAGTGCTCATGCATACTACTCGAGACATCATATATACATTGTTATTACCCAAGATATCGAATTTGATCTACGAAAAGATCTCATTCATTGATAAATCAAAGTAACAAACAATGCACACATATGCTCGCCAATATCACATGAGTTCAGAACCCGAACTCTGTGGATATTTATTCTCTCAGTAACTGGGTCAGAGACAGAGAAAAGTATCCTATCGTGATCCTCCTCAATATACTGACTAGTGTACTAGAATAATCAGTTAGTCAAGATAAACTAACTTATCAGATTATTCTACGGTGTACCGATGGTGTGTTCAGGACTATCTAAGCCGTGAGCTCTTTAATACATTACAAGGTTTTAATGATATGATCTTACCGTGTGACTCCCCACACCATATCATCTACAATGTAAGTATATGGAACATTGCATAAAACAATTATAGAACATAATCTAAATGCAAACAGTGACTGCAATAACTTTCATTTCATATCATCATATCATCAGAAAAGTATACAAAACTAACAGTTGATTCGGGTAGGAAAGGGGTCGAGTGACGGGAGTCTTTGTGTAATAACCTTTGTAACCATTCAACGGATTAGTAAACTATTTCTCATGGACTTGATAAGTCCCCCTGACGTAGATCAGTTGATCGAACAGGGTTACCAACCTCGTGTTCATTATTTGCTTATGTTTTTATATTCTGACCATACATGTTCACAATAATGTTTAAGTACATAATGATGAGCATGATCGCACAATTTTATGTAACTTCAATTGGTACTAGAGCGGGTCACCTTTGGTGTTAGTGTGAAAATAGTCCTTAAAGCTACATATCTGCGTGAAGGTTTTGGTTGCAGTTCAGCCATGAGTGCAATCAAAGAAGGAGTATCTACGGTCAGACTAACATTGCTAGAAGGCAACAACTATCTCTACTGGAAAGCGAGGATGAGGGCGTTCCTAAGATCGATTGATGAACTCGCATGAAAGAGTGTCACTGAAGGATAGGAAAAGCCAACTGTTGCCAAATAAGGGAAGTATGTGGAGATTAAAGAAGGAGAGTGGACTGTACCGCAGAAGAATCGGTACAATGTCAACTCCAAAACTCTCAATGCAATATTCTCTGCAGTGGATCTTGAGACATTCAGTCTAATTTCAACCTGTGAGACTGCAAAAGCTGCATGGGATATTCTGGAGACTACCTTTGAAGGGACAAGTTCTGTGAGACTGTCAAGACTTCAAAATTTGAAAGTCTCAGAATGGAAGAATCTGAATCCATTAGAGAGTTTAATGCCTGACTGAGAAGCATATCAAATGAGAGTTTTGCCCTTGGAGAGCGTATCAGCAATAAAAAGCTTGTGAGGAAGGTTCTCAGATCTCTTCCAAGAAAGTTTGCCTACAAAGTTGCTTCTATTGAAAAAGCCAAAGACATCAAGAATATGAGGCTTGATGAACTGATGGGGTCGCTGAGGACGTTCGAGATGAATCTGGATAAAGAAGATAGTAGCTCAAGAAAGAAATGTATTGATCTTAAAACTGAAGTCTCTGAAGATGTATCTGAACATGTACAGAAATAAAAAACTATACTTGATTTAGATACAATGAACAATATGGTCCTTATTACCAAGAACTTTAGTCGAATGCTTAAAAGAGTAAACAAGCAGTCTTCCAGAAGGTCCAACAATAGAAGACAATCTTCTAGCAATCCCCAAAAATATAGAAACTCTAACAGTGAGTAGAAAGAGTTTCAATCTTCAAATATAAAGAGAGAAATTCAGTGTAGAGAGTGTGATGGTTTTTGACACATTCAAGCTGAATGTGCCAACACTCTGAAGAAGAATAAAAAAAACTACAGTGCCTCTCTTAGTGATAATGATTCTGAAGAAAGTAGCAGTGAATCAGAAGAAGAGACCTATGCTTTTACAGCAAAAGTCTCTGAGTTCCAGGATCCTTTCATACTTGCAAAAGATGAAGACTCAGACAATGAAGATTTCAGTCATGAGGAGTTTGTTCAGACCTACAAAGAGATGTATGCAAAATGGCTTGAAGTAGCTGAGATCAACAAGACTCTGCAATCTCACAACAAAGATCTGCTAAAAAAAAAGGGGAACTAATCAGATCTGATTCAGAACAGAAGGTCATTATTCAACAACAAAAGAAGGAGATTGAAGAGCTGTCTGCAGAACTGAAGTCCATCAAAAGGAATGTCAACATACTGAACAATGGATCTGAGAATCTTGATAAGATTCTTATTACCCCGGGAAATTCTGGGAAAAGTCATCTAGGTCTTCGATACAATGATGGACAATCCAAGATAGTATTTGTCAAAGCAAGTATAAGCCAGCCAGTGCATGTACAAAATAATATTCAGAACATCATGAAGAACATTATCAAGAAGATGACTGCAAATAATGGCAACAGAAATGGAATCATCCACCATTAATGTGAAGAAAAAGGCCACATTCGTCCTCATTGTGAAAAATATCTCTTTGATCTGAGGAGAATGAGAAGAAGATTTGTGGCTTAGCATTCCAGCAAACCCAGAAGAAATCAGCTACTGAAAAAATGAAGAAGCCTGCACAAAAGAAGCAATGGGTTGTCAAGCATACCAGTCTGATTGCCCATACTTCACTACGAGTGGAAGACAAAAGCAGCTGGTACTTTGATAGTGGCTGTTCAAGACACATGACTGGAGATTGCTCTGTGATGTAGAATCTAAAAGCTTGCTCGTTAGATTTTGTTACCTTTGGAGATGGAAAAATGGGCAAAGTCATGGGAAAAAGAGAGCTGATTGTTGAAGGAATGCCCAAACTCAAGAAGGCTATGTTAGTTGATGGACTCAAAGCTAATATGATAAGCATCAGTCAACTATGTGATGATGACATGATTGTTGTCTTCACCAAGGAGAACTGCAGAGTTATGAATAAGAACATTGACTTATTCATGGAAGGGAAGAGATCAGCTGACAACTGTTATCAGCTACATGTTCCTACATAATGTTCTTTAATATGTCAAAGAACATCTATTGAAGAGTCAGAGATCTGGCATCAAAAACTTGGACACATCAACTTTAGAAATCTTTAGAAGATCATTAACAAGGAGATTGTTAGAGGGCTGCCTCAGATCAGAATTAACAGAGATAAAGTCTGTGGTCCTTGTTTGCATTGATGACTACTCAAGGTTTACTTGGGTTGACTTTCTCAGAGACAAGAGTGAAGCTTTCACAGCATTTAAGAGATTAGCCTGCAAGATCACAGTTGAGAAGGATGATCAGATTATCAGAATCAGAAGTGATCATGGCAAGGAATTTGAGAACTAGTACTTTGATACATTCTGCAGTGAGAATGGTATCAGTCATGAGTACTCAGCCCCCAAAACTCCTCAGCAGAATGGAGTTGTGGAAATGAAGAGCAGAACTCTTTAGGAGATGGCAAGAACCATGATTGCTACTAAAGGAGTTGCTGCTATGTTCTGGACAGAATCCATCAATACTGCATGCCACATCAGCAACAGAGTTCATCTCAGACCAGGTACTTTCACTACTCCATATGAGATTTGGAACGAGAAGAAACCAACAATGAAATACTTTCATGTGTTTAGAACCACATGTTATATACTCAATGATAGAGAATATCTCGGCAAGATGAACCATAGAGGCGTAGAAGAGATGTTTGTTGGATACTCCAAGAATAGTAAATCATTCAGGATTTACAATAAACAGACAAAGGTTGTGATTGAGACAGACAATGTTAGATTTGATGATCAGGATAATATTGTCAATGCCCCTGAAGATGATTTTCATATAGATGTCTTTGAACATTCTAAAGTTCATGATGATACAGACAAAGAAACTGAAGAACAGACAGTAAAGCACAAAAAGCCTTCGAAGCAGATCATTAAGAATCATCCTACTTCAGAAGTTCTAGGAGATCTTCATGAAGGAAAGATGACCAGAAGCAGATTAAGAAAGATGATGCATGATGAGATATCCTATGTCTGTTTAATCTCTAAGATTGAACCAAAAAACATCCAAGAAGCTCTTAAAGATGACTACTGGATAGAAGCCATGCAGGAAGAACTTCTACAGTTCAAGAAGAATGATGTTTGGGATCTGGTGCAGAAACCTGAAGGAGTCAACATTGTTGGAACCAAGTGGATTTTCAAGAACAAGACTGATGAAGCTAGAAACATTACAAGAAACAAAGCTAGACTGGTTGCTCAAGGTTATTCTCAGATAGAAGGCATTGATTTTGATGAAACCTTTGCTCTAGTCACATGGATTGAATCAGTCAGACTTCTTTTAGCTATGGCATGCATCATGAAGTTCAAACTATACCAGATGGATGTTAAGAGTGCTTTTCTGAATGGATTCCTGAAGAAGGATGTGTTGGTTGCACAGCCTAAAGGATTTGAAGATCCACACCAACCAAAGTTTGTGTTCAAACTAAAGAAGGCTTTATATGACTTAAAGCAAGCTCCTCGGGCATGGTATGAAAGACTGGCTACATACCTAGTAAGCAAAGGATACAACAGAGGAGGAGAAGACAGAACTCTGTTCATCAGGAAAGAAAAATCACAAGTAATTATGGTACAAGTATATGTGGATGATATAGTGTTTGGATCAGTGTCTGATAAGATGGTCAAGAACTTCATCAAAGACATGGAAACTGAATTTGAGATGAGCCTTGTTGGAGATCTTAAATATTTCTTTGGACTTCAAATAAAGCAGCCAGAAGAAGGGATATTAATCTCTCAATCCAAGTATGCCAGAAACTTGGTGAAGAAGTTTGAGCTTGAAAATTCAAAGCACAAACGAACTCCTATCAGCACTACAGTCAAGATTGAAAAAGATGATGCAGGAACTGAAGTTGATCAAACTCTCTACAGAAGCATGATTGGAAGTCTCCTATATCTCACTGCAAGCAGACCGGATATAGCATACTATGCGCGAGTGTGTGCCAGATATCAGTCCTATCCTAAGGAGAGTCACATGAAGGCTGTTAAGAACATCATCAAGTACATCAATGGAACTGCTGATTATGGTTTGTGGTATACTTCAGATACAAACGCAAGTATTACTGCATACTGTGATGCTGATAGGGCTGGATCTCCAGATGATAGAAAAAGCACTTCAGGTGCTTGTTTCTTTTTAGGGAACAATGTTGTTTCCTGGTTTAGTAGGAAGCAGAACTACATATCTCTATCTACAGCAGAAGCAGAATACATTGCAGTAGGGAGCAACTCTACTTAGATCATCTGGATGATGCAGATGATGAAAGACTATGAAGTCAGTCATGATACTCCTATTCTGTACTGTGATAATCTAAGTGCTATCAAGATCTCAAATAATCCAGTGCAGCATTCGAGGACCAAACACATAGATATCAGACATCACTTCATCAGAGAGCTGGTTGAAGAAGAAGTGTTAAAGATTGAACACATGAAGACAGAAGATCAACTAGTTGATTTTTTCACCAAGGGAGTGGATGCAGCTCGATTTGAGAAACTCAGATCATCCCCTTGGGGTGTGTTTGGTTCAGTAAAAAACTAAGAAGAGGGGTATGAGTGTGTCTATTTCACATTCAGCATGAAAGAACCATTCCTGCATAAAGGGACTGAACATTCCCATAAATGTTCCTACATGTGATTCAAACCCTGAGTACATCTTTGTCAACGGCTAGTTCTGACGTGCTATCCTTATCTCTGATTTTTCAGGATTTTTCTCTGATTTCTTAGTCTAGCGAAAACCTGAGTTTGTTCTATGAATGGAATACTCTCTTATATATATATGTTTAGCCGTTTTGAGAGAACGTTCACTTTTCAAATTTCTGAAATAAAAAACCCTTCTCTCTTAATAAAACCTCTGAGTTTTCTGAGTTTCCACTCTTGATTGCCATTGTTTTTACTGTTGATCATTTCCATCAATCACCCATATATTATCAATAGCGCCGAAATAAAAACATGTCTGTCCCAAGAAAGTCGTGAAACCCAGAATGAGGTATGAAAAAGTTACATATTCCAAACCTTAAGAACAGTTCTATGAGGAAGATGAGTTTGATAGACAGGTTCGAGGTGAATTAACATACAAGAAACCTGTTCAGAGGGCAATTCACGATGAGTCTTCAAGCAAAAAAATAGAAGAATTGATCGAGACATTCCAAGGAAGTTGCGAAGTCATATAACGTCAACAGAAAGAAGGCAAGAACAAAGAGAACTGCATTCAAGAAATCCAAGAAGACTACAGCCCCTTCATCAAAGAAGATCGTCACAGCACCTACTGCCCAAACCCTTCAGAAAGTGAAGGGATCTGCTGCTGATGATCAAGTTAAGCCTTCAGATGTGCCTGAACATGCTGAGGAACATGTTACAGAGAAGAGCACTGCTGAGACATCTACTCCAGCTAGTGTGATGCTGAAGTCACCTGTTCAACCTTCTACTACAGAAGGTGATGATGGAGATAGGGAAGATGATATTCCCTTAAGCTTGAATATGAAAGCCATAGCTGCTACTCTTGCAAAAGGAAAGAAGAAGGTCATTTACAGACCTTTAGTTGCTGATCCAATAGACAAAGAAGCCGTTCAGAGTTCATCCTCTGAATCTTCTGAGAAGACTTCTGTTCCACAATAGGAAAAATTACTTGCGTCTGCTCAATATGATCTGTTTGCGAGATCACCAATCAAGAAGAAAACACCAAGGAAGAAGTCTTCTACTGCTGTGATGCAGTTGGTTCCAAGAACTCCTGTGACCAGAAGTCGAGCGTCTGCCACTCCACCATCCACTGTTGTATCATCAAAGAAGAGGAAAGCTATTGAATCAACTGGTCCTTCCAAAAAGGCCAAGAAAGTTGCACAGCCAAAAGATGTACCTAAAGATGTTCACTCACAATCTAGTGAACATGAGTCTGAAGCTCACAAACAGATTGTCCGTGTTCCAGGTACCTCAAGTCAAACAATCTTTCGTTCTTCCAAACATGTTGAATTATGGGACAAAGTGAAGCAGGGGTCTATGATCTCTAAGAAGAAGATGGATAAGGATTCACTGTTGGCTACTGGAGTGTATACCTTGTTGGAGCAAGTTGGTTTACTTGGGACAGTGCAGAAGATTCAAGAGTTTGTTCCCAAGGTTGTTACTGAGTTCTACTGCAACTTGACCAAAGAGATTGATGATCCAGAGTCTGAAGACTTTTAGAAAGTCTGTGTGAGAGGTGAGATGTTGAATTTTTCCCCTGATCTCATTAATGAGTTTCTGGGATGTTCATCTGAGGGGGAGTACAAAGAAATAGATGACTGGGGGATGGTTGCTAAGGAGCTGACCCAGAGCATCTACACCAAATGGCCATCTCATCCACAGACTATTCCAACTTCCAAGCTGACTCACAAGTATGGTGCTCTGTTCAGAATTCTGCTCCACAACTGATTACCCACAAAGCACAGAGCAGCAGTGACTCAAGCTCAAGGGAAGTTTCTGTATCACCTTGGAACTGGAAAGCAGTTCAATTATGGTGAGTTTGTGTTCGGCAAGATCATCAGCAGTGCTGAATCTACAGTGGTTAAGACACCTCTATGCTATCCTTCACTGATATACAACCTCATCAAACAATAAAAGAAGAATATCTCTTCAAAGAAAGATAAAGTTGTTCCTCTCAACAAGCCTCTCGTGATCAAGGTTGCTCCTGACATAGGAGATCCTTATCTTCGCCTCCAATTCAAGCAGTACCTGTCATTCAAGAAAGGAATGGATGATACTGTTGAGGAATCATCTCCAAAGGGTGTTGTGCTGAAGTTTCTAGAGAGAAGCTTGGAGTTTCATGCTCGTCTGATTTCTGAACATACTTCTGAGAAGATGAAGATTCAAACAATGATTGCTGATCTTTCATCTGGAGAAGACTTTGCCTCTCCAGAAGCAAATATTCCTGAGAATGTTCATAACTTGCAGAAGCTTGCAAGTACTACCGAAGCTGCTGCTCAGAAGAAGCCTACTCCAGCATCAAAGCAAGGGAAAGCACAGACTGCAGCACAAGAGAAGAAAGATGAAGCTGTCCAAGAAGAGACTACAGAAGATGTTCATGAAGAAGAGCAGGAGGCTGCTGAAGAAGAAGTTGATGAGGAAGAGGAAGCTGAGACAGAAGAAGAGGTTGATGAAGAGATAAAGGCTGAAGAAGAAGAAGAAGGTTCTGAAGCAGAAGGAGGATCTGAACAAGATGATGCTGATTAAGACCCTGACAAATTTGAGTAGTTGCTGGATATTACTCCCTTGCCTTTTTCGGTGGCAAATAGGGGGAGTAATGCGATAAGTTTTTTTTTATGTTTTTTTCTATTCTACTTATCTTGCATCATGTTTTGCAAGATATGTTTTGTTTTTGCTCTGAATAGCTTGTAATAGTTATGTTGTTATGGAACGGATTGACTTTCCTCCTTATATAATTCATATCTGCTAAAAAATTGAAACTACTATCAAAAGATAAAAAATAAAGAAAAAAGTTAATATAGCAGAACATGTACAAGTTGATAAGAAAGTGAAATACAGCTGAATCATATGATGTTCTTTACAACATTCTAGTTCATTTTAAAGTACATGATCCTACAGTTCAAGGGTTGTGTTCTTTTAAACATGGAGCTAATTTGCCACCAGATAAAGACAAAGGGGGAGATTGTTAGTGCCATCTGCACTTAAGTGTTCGGATTGTCATAATCGGTATGATAATATGGCAATTCCAAAAGAACACCAAAGGTTTTGGTTATTCATGTTTGAAGATCATGTGCTGGACATTACTGTGAACATTCTGCTGCTAATCTGATTGAAGATCAAGACACGTTCCTAATCATGTTCAGAGACATGATCATGTACATGGTTGTCCAGAGAGTTTACAAGAGACGTATGCTAGATTCAAGGAGTTGAAGCTGCAGATTCAAGAGGACGTTTCAGAATAGAAGCTGCCTTGTTCATGATGAAGATCAAGAAGAAAGGAAGGAGTTCTATTCAAGGAAGATATCTAAACTAGAAAAGTCCGATTTAAATAAGGAAATTATTTCCTTGTTAAATCCTAGTCAAAATAGGACTTCTGATTACCTTATTTAGGCTATATTTGTTGTTTATAAATAGCCTGGGATTCAGACTAGTTTAGGTGACACGAGTTTTTACAAATACACTAAAGGGCCGAGAGTTAAAAGACTTCACATTTGAAACATATAGTATTCGGGTAGACTAGGTTTGATCAGTTAGATCATTGTGTTTCTAGTTTGTGTTTGACACTCACTTTCATACACACTTAGAGGAGTCTTGGAAGAGATTTCCTGTGGGAATTAGAGGGATTCTAGGTTGTGAGGGGAGCTCGCAATTCAGTTTAGTGAAAGAGGTTGAATCGAGTAGGAAAGGGATCGAGTGACGGGAATCTTTGTGTAATAACCTTTGTAACTATTCAACGGAGGAGTAAACTGTTTCTCACGGACTTGATAAGTCCCCCTGACGTAGATCAGTTGATCGAACAGGGTTACCAACATCATGTTCATTATTTGCTTAAGTTTTTATATTCTGACCATACATGTTCAGAATAATGTTCAAGTACATGGTGATGAACATGATCACCCAGTTTTATGTAACTTCAATCTCTAAGCTTCTCTTGTCAGTTCGACTGATGACTCTTCTTGAGCTTCAGTTCACTGACTTCAACTTGGTCAGTGGTTGTCTCTTCTTGAGCTTTAGTTGGCTGACTTCAACTCTGGTCTTCAGCGATTGCTTTGTCTTTGTGCTTCAGTTTGGCTGATACTAATTCTGGCCATCAGTTAGGTGCTTCCAGTCTTCAGTTCAACTGACTTGCTGCAAGTTCCATCAGTTGGGTTGACTTGGCTTTTCCAGTTCAATTGATCTGGCAGTCAGTTTGATAGTAACTGGTTTGTTTCCTGTAGAGCTTAACCCTCAGTTAGGTTATTTTCTGACTGGTTGAAATATCCCTCCAGCTGGTTGACCATGCTCCAGCTTGGTTGTCATTTCCTTCAGCTAAAATTTTTTGGAGCCTCAATTTGGTCAGCATAGCTCTCCAGCTTAGTTCTCTTTCAGTTTTTCAAGAAGTGTTTGACATGTTTTGACATCTCATCAAAACTACATCTTAGAGTTTTCCTTGATAATTTTTTCTAACAATACTGTAGTTTATTGTGTGTAAGTTGTTGTTTATTGGTGTGGTTGAAGTTCCACCCCTTGAGTTATTCTCTGGTGATTTACCTTTTGGTGATTACCCTTGGCTATGACTTTGTGTCTGGTCAACCACAGTTGTAGTTATCTTTGTGAGCTCTACATAGGGGTAATGATGATGATGACAAATGAACAGACTCCTCCACTGATGAAGTTAATTCTAAATGTGCCAAGGTGGAGAATGTTAGAATATGGCCCATTTCATTTTGGGCTTCTAATTATTCGAAGCATTGGGCCCTTACTGCCCAACCAATCTGTTGGAAGGCCCATTCCCTTTGTCCTTCCCACCGACCTATATAGTTGGATTCCCTTCACTATTTACTTACAATTCTCATATCTGGTGTGTGAGATGGCTAGGGTTTTCTTTGTGTGTGAGAGAGAGAGAGGGGAAAGATTTGAGACGGTTATTGTGCTCAGCCTTTGTGTTTCATCTTCCTTCTCTTCTTTTTCTTCCTTCTGTGAAAAGCATTTGGCTCTGTGTGAGTTTGGGCTGAGAGAAGTGGTACAACCCAGATATTTCGCTGGTGGTTTGAGATTTGTGCCGCCGTGAGTACTCTGTGGAGTTCACAGTTTCTTCAAGGTAATTTAGTGTTTGAAGTTCTGAGTCATTTGAAATCTCGAATCCTATATTAGAATTTACTAATAATTTCAATTCCAGATTGTAATCTTGTAATAATTGATAGTTTGGTTATAAATCCTCCAAACAACAATATATGTGTGTTGTGTGTGTGTGTGTGTGTGCTGGGCAAAAATTTAAATGTCAGTTGATTCAATAAATATTACAAACATCATATCATATCATCCTAGCCATCCCCAAATGAATTAAAGTCCAACGACGTGTCGAGTTCGATATATGTTCCCATCATGAGTGGGGCCCAATTAGCTGCAGTAAAATGCTCCCCCCATCGCCATTAAAAAACAACAAAACTTGTTGAAAAACCGCTTTCTCTTCTTACATTATAATTTATATGTATGAATTATGATCAACATTCAACATTTAACAACCCCACCCCTCTCTGTCTCTGCCGTGTAACATGTAAATGGAACAAATAGCCGTCAATTCCTACTTAACCATAATTCAGCTGCCCACTGTGCCATCCTCTCTCTCTCTTTCTCTCTCTCTAGAGCGAGAAAATACAAAGCAGATATTTCAAACTGAAGAAACTAAGACTCAGTAGCCCACACCGGCGATATATATCACTCAAAAGAAGAAATAAAGTTAAGCCTTTTGGGGTTATGTGGGCCCAGCCCGATGTCACACTCCGGCAGAAAGAGACCATTTTGCACATCATCTCTGGCGGTGCTCCTCATAATATCACTTCTGCTTCTGCATGTATGGATTTCAGGCCAAATCCGGGTAGGGGCAATAAGGTCATTTCCCCAACCCCCTGCAGGGAAGAAGAACCACACCCAAATCTTCAGACAGTTTTTCAACGCCCGAATTTCCGGTCACAACTCGCCAAATAACGGTACTTTTCTTCAAAATAAGAGGAGAGTTCCTAGCTGCCCGGATCCTCTCCACAACTAATTAATTATTACTAGATTTTGCTATTCATCAATTTATTTTTTAGATTTACATTAATATTTTCTCCGACTTTGTCCAAAATACCCACGTTTTTTCTCGTATTTGTAATCGATCACGATACTATATATTGTATTTCCATCTATTGTTCTAACTACAACTACCGGAGTAGTATTCATATTCACGGGGTAAACCGTGGGTATTTTGGGATTTCAAGATTCTTCCCCCTTTTTTTTTGCTTCAGTGATCAAGAAGTTGAAGAGGAACGATCATGATGTACATAGAATTTCAGTACTCGAATTAATTAATTAGTTTTTAATGTTCTTAATTTTTTATGAGTTAATATTTGGTTATGCGACCCCTTTTAATTTCATGATTCTCCGCTTGCAATTAGTTTAATGGTAGAGATTTCGGGAGTAAATATTTTGGTGGTTTATATATACATTTTCAAATTTCAATTGAATGATGTGATTAGTCAATTAATTTTTTATTTAAACAATATAATAGTTTTTGGAAGATTGATGGATTGAGAATATTGCAAAATATTGGAAAGTGTTGTCACTGTTTCTGGGCGATGACCAAATAATATATGGCTTTACGGAGAATTGAAGCACAGTTTACATTTTTGGTATTGCTTAAAGTGATATATCTGTTTTATGAGTTATGACAGAGGAGAGAGGAGAGGAAGGGGAGAGGAGAGGAGTAAAACTTTTTTTAACTTTTTGAATTGTCGTTCTGTTACCTCTTTTTTCCACAACTGGTAACTTGAGATTCTATACGCTTGTCATTTACTACTCCACACTTTTATACAAATGTAATTAACTAGCTGCAACTCTTTCTTTTTTTTTTCTTTTTTACCGTCATAAAAATATCATTTATATATAGGATTGATGTGTCTGGGATGGATTGACTGTTGCATCTACATCTACAGCTTCGTCTATCTTGATGTGGCTTTGCCGTGAAGCCCTCGCTAAAATGTTTTGAATGATTGCATAATGAAATGGGAATGGGCCCCATACAATAATTATTTCAATATTTTCATTCAAAACTCTGTTTTTTGAGGTCTTATGTTTGTTGATCGGTGCTGCGGCTTGTAAATAAATCAAGTGCGGTCCGAACGTATATATACTTGTTTGAATTTGTTTGTTTATATATCGAGTCAAAAGCTTAAGCGAGCTTCAATTGAGTCGAACACATGCAAGTTGAGTTCAAATGTTTTGATATTTTTATGCATGTATGTTTTATTTTCAATTTTCGAGATCGAGTTCGAGCTAAATTTTAATTTAAACTCTATCAAATACAAAATTATGTTCAAACTTGTTTGATATGCTCATTGAATCGAGTTCAAATAAATTTGTAGTGAACTAACACGAGTCGAATATCGAGTTATTTAGTATGAATTTTAACCCTATGAGTGGATTGGGTATATACCAATATACCATATATAGTGACTGCAGGCTGTAAATCAGCATGTTAAAGTTTTGACAAATTTAACTTCGCACAAAAGAATGTGTTTATTAATTAGCTAGCTAGGTTCTCATGTAAAAATAAATTTGAAGAATTTTAAAAGAGGCAAAAACTATTTTAGCCACTTGAACTTTAAAACATATTTATTTTAGTCAATAAATTTAAAACATATTTATTTTAGCCACTTTGGATGAAAATGCCCTTGTGTGCGCTGACATTGTGCGCTAGGGTTGCACGCATGCGCGCTGGCAATGCGCGCAACACGCAGGGGCAAAATTGTCATTCTGACTAAAATAAATATATTTAAAAGTTAGTGGCTAAATTAAATTTTTTTAAAGTTTGACAGGCTAATTTTATATATTTCCATATTTTAAAATGAAGTAGTTTTTAGATAAGTGTACGTAATGAACCGGGATTAACATGAGAATATGGAATAGACGACGATCTGATTTCAGAACACAAGATGCAACATATATTCATTAATCCTAATATTTTATATTTTCATAAGATTTTTTTTTTTTTTTTCGCGATCTTAACCCCCACAAATCACAATGTTGTAATGAAGTAAGTTTTTGATTATGTGTAAACATGAAATTGCTACCATGCAGAGTCAGCATTTCATCCTCCATGCACAGACGCCTGATTTTGAGATGGCATGCACGTTAAGCTCGAGATGATTTTGAGTTTTTCTCGGGTCTATCCCAAAAAATTCCACCCACTTACATCATTTGATTCACTACTTTGGCATTATATTATTGTAAATGCAAATTGTAACATTTGAACAATGAATCATTATATGATGACCAATTAATTTCATAGAGTGACGATTGTACGGTTAAATGAATTCAAATTCTACCAATATATTATATATATATATATAATTAAATTATAAGATATCTGGACACAATTTAAAATATTATTGTTCGTCTACACAATTTATATAATAACTCTTTTGGGCACCGTATATGTGGCAACTACATCAATAGATTTTATTATGATATAAAATTTAATATAACATAATCAAATACAATTACCATTTATTGTTAATAATTGATAGTATATATATACCTTAAATGAGGAATAATCAATCCAAAAAAATCAATTATTAAATTAAAATTCTAAAATTAATTATAAACTCTAATTAATTTTGTGGTATAAATCCTAAATAATAATTATAAAATTAAACTAAACCACAATAATAGTATAAAAATATCTAAAAAAACTTGTGTGAGGGTGACGGTCAAATAGGTGGAGTCCACAAAAAAATGCACGTATAAGGTGGGTAGGCTACGATTCCTCATATATATTAAGACTAATTGTCATGGCTTCATTTAGATGATGCGTTCATGTTGGTAGTAATTAGTTCTCCACACAATTCAATTTTTTTTCTTTCCAACTTCTTTACTTGAATTAGCTCGACTTTTGGATCAGTTGAAGTAGTGGTTCTGATTGAACTGTCATTTTATAGTAATTGATTTTCACTAACATAGAACATTTCTTGTACAAACACGACTTCTAAAAAAAAAACTGCTAGAATAAAGTTCCGTTAATTACACATTAGTTCGAAAATTTGAGTGTTTTTAACACTTTTGTCCCAAAACTTCAAACTATTACATATTAATACTCAACATGACAACATGTGCACAAAAATGAAAACTTATTGCACCAGATCAAATTTCCGACGTCCCAATTATTGATGTGGATTTCCGGAAATATTGTGTTATTAGCGTCTTCTCTCTACATATACTTCATAATTTAAATCGGGAGAAATTCCACACAAGATTTCCAACAACCTACATCAATATTTGGGAGGCAAAAAATTATTCTAATCCTATATATGTAAATTGTACAAATGTTGTACTTAATATGTAATGTCTGAAACGTTCGGGTAAAAGTGTATAAATATAATGCCGAAATATTGGGTAATTGTATATAGTGTAATTTACTCAATGAAGTATATATATACTATGTTAAACTGCAATAAAATCAATTACAGACAATATATCTTTACTAATTACTATTGTACGACATATATATTTAAAAAAAATCTAGAAAATAAAATGAATATACAAGCTTAATAAAGTGAACGCTGAATCAACAATGTTTCAGTTTTAGGAGCCTTTAGGCTAAAGTATTTAAAATCAAAACTATATAATACATAAAAAGGCCAACGAACTCATTATAAAAGCATGAATGTGCAAAAAATCAAATGGAGACTAATTAAGAAACTTTGTCACATGGGAAGTTAGATAACATAAGATTGATTGAGAAATTTCATAAGAAAAAATAAAAGCTATTATTTTACCCAGAAAAAGTTAGATATATATAAGTTTGACAGGAAGGTGCAACTGTTACATTGAGAGGATTGATGATTAGATAGATAGATAAACTGATTCAACTTTAAAGAGAGACAGATCCATTCCTCACAACAGTTAAAATTTGGTCCACTTCACCATCAAACGCCAAATTTTGGCTGAAATCCACATAAATATAACCTCTTTGTCATTTTCTTGTAAAAAATGGGTGAGGGCAAATAAATATTACTGAATCTGAACAAATGTTACAGGATCGTGTCAGGGCCATTATGGAGATGGAGATATATATATATATATGTATATATCTTTGATTTTATTATTATACTTTCCTATACTGGGCTGGAAATATATAGAGTACGGCAATTAGAAAACCATGATCAATTATTTGCTGAATTAAAATATTCATGTTTTGCAGGCTATTACATTGAGGCGGGGTTTACCCAATGCGCACCTCGGTAGGGGCTGCGGGTTACCTTCGACAAAAAAAAAAAATATTCATGTTTTGAAATCGAAAGTTTCAAATTGAATCTCATCAACACCCTTTAAATTGAAAATGAATGTTTCGAATTCAAATTTGTCGTGTGATTTATAGATTACCATTATCATAACAAAAAAAATTGAGGTTAGTTATTCTTAATATTCATGACAAATTGTGTGCGCGGTAAATGTTGGTGATTGTTGGTAACGGATAATATATAAGTAGTCTGTATTTGAATATATTGAAAAGCGTCTCGGTGGGGATGGTCTAGTGGTGGAGTGAGGTTGTTTGAAGACCAAAAGTCATGAGTTCGAATCTCTTCAATACTACAGATCGGGTGTGTGAGTAAAATAAATAAATAAAATAAAATAAAGAATATGTTGAAAAGCTATGGTATGAAAACATGTCCGTTTATTTTATAATTTGTCAAAATAGGAAGGGATCAAGATCAAATAAATAGCTTTCTCGACTATTTTTCGGAACTCACATTGCTCCCCTTTAACTATTTGATCTAATTAATAGTTTCATCTTCTCTCTAAAATCACTCACATTGTCGATCTCTTTCGTGCATATAAAATTTAACAACAATAGCAAAAATTAACTAACACATATTTTTCTCACACTCTTGGATCTTTTCATATACTTAGCACACAATTATACACACATTAATATACACTTTTACAATTAACCAAAATTGCAACGAAATAATAAATTGTACTTAATAATAAATAAAATAATAAATACACAAAAATTAATTAATAATAATAATAATATGAAGAATTTAATATTTATAATATAGATAGATATAAATAGATCTATTACACATAAGATTTTATGTTGCACCATCTGTGTTATACACCATGTGTTGTACTTTCAAATTACGAGTTTTTCTTGCATTATTTTCTTCATTATTTGTGATTTAGTTTAATTTTAAGAACATTCTTAGGGTCCACCCCACCCAATTAGAATATATAATTATTTTTTAGTATTTAATTTTTAATTAATAATTTATTATTATTTTTTTTAATTCATTTTTTATTGATAAATGTTGACTATGATTATTTATGTTATAATTTATTTTTATTTTATAATAAATATTATTAAAATCATAAATTTGATAGTGAAATACGAAGAAGTGTCACATGAAATATTATTAAAATCATAAATTTGATAGTGAAATGTGAGTTTTTCTTGCATTATTTTCTTTATTTTTGTGATTTAGTTTAATTTTAAGACCATTAATTTTTAGGGTTCACCCCACCCAATTAGATTATATAATTATTTTTTATTTTTTATTTTCAATTCATAATTTATTATTTTTTTAATTCATTTTTTATTGATAAATATTGACTATGATTATTTATGTTATAATTGATTTTTATTTTATAATAAATATTATTAAAATCATAAATTTAATTGTGAAATATAATACGAAGAAGTGCCACATGAAATTTGAACTGAATATATTGAGATAATTTATAATATCATTTTAATCTAAAAAAGATTGACGTGTCAATTTGAAGTTGTCATACCTAAAACATCGATCAATACATTCTTCAATGGCTGGATTAAAACTCTCTCGTTCATCAAGATCAGCACTGAATATCTTTAGCTTCTCTAATGCTCCCGCCCGATTTTTCAGGCAACTTAACTCCCTTTTCTTGTTTGGAAATTGAAGCATTAATTGTTACTCAATTTCAGATTATATGGCTCCTTCACCATTTTCAGATTAATCAAGCTCTAGTGAATATATATATATATATATATATATATATATATATATATATATCATGTGAGAACCACACTCCCTGTGAGAACTGAGAACCAATCTCAGCCACGGATTGCTCATTTTTGGACGGCCAAGATCTGTCACAGATTGAAAAAAATGCGGTGGCATAATTATAATATTACTGACTTTTTAATGAAGCAAGGGTATTTTTGTAATTTATGAATTCATATGTCATTTCACCAAATCTTCTCTCACTCTATTCGCGTCTCTTTCTTCTGGCAATGGTGGTTCCCATTTCACCCGCCATCAGAGACGGTGCCGCCTCCGCTGCTTGTCATCGACGGCATCAACAATCGGCCACTTTAGCTCTACCAAACAAAGGCGAGCAATTTTCAGCGGACAAGAGATATGATTATTAATGAAGTAACTATAATGTGTAAATGAGAGAATCTTGTGTGATATATAATTAATATAAAAGCATTAAATATTTATTTGGTGAGATACAAATTAAGGTGTAGATCAGTGATCGATCCAGGTGGTGTTGGAATTAAAAATGGAGTTGTTATCGTTGTTGGGGGTGTCGTTGATGCCCATTTTACAAGTGTTTATATTGTGTGTGTTGGGAGCTTTGATGGCTACCGATTATCTCAAGCTTTTCCCACTCACTGCTAGAAGATCCCTTAACCGGGTATATATGCAATATATATATATATATGCATGTAGTGATCTTTATTTTTATATATACTGACATGCATATATAATTTAATTAATAAATGACATATATGCAGATTGTGTTATAAGAAATCATCAATGAGTATTATAAAAAGCATTTTATTAACATGTACTTTAGCACTACTGTGATCTATTTTAGTACTGTTGTAACCTATTTTAGCACTACTGTGAACTGTTTTAGCACTGCCATATACTTTAGCATTACTGTGATCTATTTTAGCACTGTTGTAACCTATTTTAGCACTATTGTAAACTATTTTAGCACTTAGGTTGATGAAGTTGATGAAGCTGTTATTTTGAATTTTTCACTATCAGTACTTTAGCACTACTGTGAACTATTTTAGCACTGTTGTAACCTAGTTTAGCACTACTGTGAACTGTTTTAGCACTGCTAGACTTGAACATAAATCAAATGGATTTGAAGAGGAAATTGTGCAAGAAAAGGATTCCATCTTATCTTTCAATCATTAAGTGTGTGTTAAATTCCAATACAGTAGTTGGAATACACAATGAAATATAAAGTTGAAATAGATGATCTCGTCCGTTAATCGAATGAGATATGATATGTATGATGAGCATAATGTATATAACAAATGATTGAAACACGCTTTTTCTAGGCATTACACTTCAATACATAAATATGGGCAATAAAATACCATGTAAAGTATGATTGTGTGAAGTTCGTGATGTATAACTAATCACTAATGTACCATCACTAATGTACCATGCATAATAAAATCAAGAAAAAGGAGTAACATGCATTTATAATCTATATATAATAGTAAATATTCTCGATGTAGTGAGTAACTTTTATAATATTAAGTCAAAATGCATAATCTAATGTTTATATATGCAATCTATATGTATTTACGAATAAGAATAATAAAATGTACAGTCAGTACACATATATGCATAGAGGAATAAATATAAGTTCAATTATTTGAAATTAATAGTTTTATAGTTAAACTTTTAAAAAAGCGATAAAAAACGTGTTTAACTAAGAAAAACTTTAGAAAAGCAATTGCTTAGAATAAACTAATGATTTGTCTGTGAGTTGTAACACCACTTTGTTTAGAAAAAAATCCAATTTTTCAGTGGACTGTGGAAGATATGCAGTTGACAAAGAGTCATGACAATTGTGCAAGAGAAGGAGCACGCATTGTTTAAGCACGCATTGATTAAGGATTTATACAATATAACTAATTTGTTTGATGATAATGTTAAAAGGCCATAACAGTGCTAAAAAAAAAGGCTAAACAAGGGTCATGTTAGTGCTAAAATAAGTCATGACAGTGCTAAAATAAGTCAAGATAATGTTAGTGCTAAAATAAGTAATGACAGTGCTAAAATAGGGAATGACAATGCTAAAACCCTAAATTGAAAAATATACACGTAAATCACATATACAATGCTAAACTCTAAACTACAGTGCTAATTGTAATGATCATGACACGTTTTTAATCACAATGCTAATATAGGATTATGTTAATGCTAAAAATAAGAGTTTGCAATTGTAATAGTATTTGCGTACTATATTCATATTTCAACAACATGTAACAGTGTTTGTTCATTATTTTTTTACAATGCCGATGATAATTTTTTATTGTAATGCTAAACAATTGTCATGCTAAACAAGGGTCATGTTAGTGACAGTGCTAAAAAAACGCTAAACAAGGGTCACATTAGTGCTAAAATAAGTCATAACAGTGCTAAAATAAGTCATGACATTGCTAAAATAGGCTATGTCAGTGCTAAAAAAGACCATGACAGTGCTAAAATAGGAATCCACAATCCTATTGATGTCTAAATAGTGCTAAAATAAGTCATAACTGTTTTAGATCACTTGTTGTCTAAATTATAAATACAGAGTGATTTTCAGTTGGTAGATCTTCGATAGTAGTTGTAGGGTTTCTTATAAGAAATGTAAATTTGAGGAGTGCAAGCTAAGTTCATGATTACAAAGATCATTTTTTTTTTGAGAAAAGTGAATATTTGATAGCATCACAGCCCAGTAGATTTGATCACTGGAACTAATTTTAAGTAAGTCTTATGGTTGTGTTGTCTCGATGCAGCTTATTTTGAAAATTGAGTGGCCATGTGAATCCACAATCCTATTGATGTTCATGTTTGGATATGATTTTAGTTTTACATTTTGCTGTTACTAAATTCCTGTTTGATAGGATTTGAAACTCTTCTGAAGTTTCTATGTATAAATATAGTGTTAAGTTCTTCCTCAAAGAAAAAAAATAAATTAAAAAAAAAGTTAAATTCATATTCTAATTGCAAAAGGAATTCAATGTCTTCTACAAAATTTTTCAATAGGTCTTTCCTTGGAACATGCACCACCGAAGAACTTCATCGCTTAGTGTTGCCGTGTAGTTTCAATAGTTGTCATGATAAATTTATAAGATATGCTTCAGTTTATAACAGAATGAGATTTATAGGGTATTGAAGCAAACATTAGTGAAGGACCCTGTATTCATCGTATTTTCTCATGCATATATTAGTGAAGCAAACATTGTATTTTAAGCACAAAAAATGCATGAGTAACTGAGCCTTTTAGCACAAAACTGATGAAATTAACGCTTCTTTCATCCAAATATAATTAATTTGTTTGATGAAAATGTTAAAAGGCCATGACAGTGCTAAAAAAAGCGCTAAACAAGGGTCATGTTAGTGCTAAAATAAGTCATGACAGTGCTAAAATAAGGAATGATAATGCTAAAACCCTAAATTGAAAAATATACACGCAAATCACATATACATTGAAATTTCCAATTTTACCCTTACTAAGATTCAGGGGCAATAAAGTTGGACGTTATTACAATTATGCCATCACATTTTTTAAAATCTGGAGCATATCTTGACCGTCCAAATATAGCGGATCTATGGCTCAGATTGGTTCTCAGTTCTCACCTAGAGTGTGGTTCCTTCTAGAACCCAACCATATATATATATATATATATATATATATATAGGGGTGGTTATAATGCAAACCAATCCTAGTGTAAGAACTATGAACCATCTCACACCATACAATCAATAAAGATCTATGGTCCAGATTTGATTAAAAGGACTGGTGGTAATTCTGTAATATTTGGAAAAAAAAACGCGCGGGGGTATTAACATAATTTGTTCATTCTTATAAAAATCGCGGAAGATATTTGATAACATATCGTCATGCTAATGAAATATTATCATCATGCTAACGAAGAGTTATCGTTATGCTAATGAAAATTTTTCTCAGATTGTTAACGAAAAATTAAATTCTAAAGTGTAATTATAAATTCTAATGGGATGAAATAAACCATAATTCAGATATAATAAACTCCAATGATCTAAAAATTGAATTAAATTCTAAAAATTAATTATAAAACTCAATTGGATGGATAAACCATAATAACAATATAAATATACAACATTAGCATAATGATATTGTTTTATCAGCATTGCGAATAAACTATGTTAGCATATGACAATTCATCGTTAGCATAAGTTATAAACCATAAATGGATGAAGAAAACTCTAACAAATATATTCTAATTTGATGAATAAATAATATATAATAATCAATTAGTAATGAAAACATAAAAACTAAATCATAAAAAATAATTATAAGTCATAATTGAAATGTAATAAATCATAATAATAATATAAGTATGTGTACTATGTTAACATTATGATAATCATTCATTAGCATAATGAATGCAATATGTTAGCATATAACAAATGTTTCGCTAGCATACGTTATCAACTTATGATAATGCTGACAAACCATTATTTAAAAGCTAGCGAAAGCATTTTCGCGCTGGACACGAGTAAAAATGTATATTTTGTATTTTTCGTCTATATTTATTTGAACAAATATATCCATGACTCATCTTGAATTAAAAAGCATGAAAAAATCTTTCATTTGGTATATTATTTGCGTTAATCCGATTTGAAACGAATGAGTTATAGTCGTTCAAAGTTTTTAGGATATTTTTTAAAAAGTGAGGACATCAACTTTTTTTATGGGGATTGGACAACTATACCCCCGCCTCCTTTTTTTTTGCCTTGACTTTGACATTTAATCTCAACCATTAGATTATTTAGGTGGACGGTATAAGATGGGTTCCTAGTTCCTACACCAGGAAAATGTGTATTTTTGATCCAACCCCTATATATATATATATATAGGGGATGGTTCTGGTGTAAACCATCCCTAGTGTGTATACTGTAAACCAATCTCCAACCACACATCCATCAAAATCTAATGGTCAAGATTCGGTCAAAGGGGTGGTGGCATTCTTGTAAATAAAGGGAACTTCAAAAAACTCAGTGGTATTTTGGTAATTTTTGCGTTTGGGTTAAAATTAAAAAAAATAAAAATTGGACTTCCAGAATGTGGGCTAACGGAGACACAATCATATGCTGACGAATACATAATCATATGCTAACGAAGTAGAATTATTTCATGCACAACACCTAACTTTAAACACAAAACTGATTTTGTTAGGAAATTATTAAATGACGACTTTTATATGATTAGAAAGCTGGCCATGCCTAATTTTCAACAAAAAATAATTTCAAAAAAATATGAATCGTGGACAAAGTTATAGTTGTTTGATTGAAGGTTGTTAGTTGCATTATTTGGCTTCAATCCACAACATTATTGCTTTTGTTAGCATTGCGTATAACTTTTCTTTAGTCTTACATAATACTTCTGTTAGTATACGACAGTGCTAACAACAACAAATGATAAAATTCAATAAAATTAAATTATTAAACTCTAAAATTAATGTGATAGCAATATAACTAATCATAATGCTAGCGAATTGTTGGTTTTGTATACTAGAAGACCTGTCTTTTGTATACATTATTAATAATGGTTTTATGATGATATAGAATGGATACAATTGCAGTCACTATTTGCATTTAAATTGTTATATTTACATACATGTTCACTATACTTTCATAGGATCAATAATCTCGATATCTTGGGTTGTGACATTTACACTTATGATGGGGCGTGCAATATGTAGGGGCACCGTGTCATGGTGCGCCAGGTTGATGGTGTCCCCTTGAGGAAATGCAAGTTCATGCTGAAACCCTGCAGGTGGAATTTATTCCGTGCATGAGTAAAGCTTGTGTGGTACTACTCAAGGATAAAATATTAATTAATTATAGCTGTCAGAAGCTTACATAATTAATTAATGGGCATTATATCTTAAACGCGGGGAATGGCTGGACTAAAGTAGAAATCATATTCAGAAATATGTATTAAATTGGTAGGTTAGTATTATTTCTTTAGTGGAATAAAAATAATACTTAATTTATTTAATAATATCCTAAGTTTATTGGATATTGGAAATTAAATAAATTAGCAGGCCAATTTAATATTCTTCTAAATCCCTGTTGTAGCCCAATATGACTTTAATGGACTGGAGTTGGAAAAAGAGATAGAGATGGGGGACGAAATTTTGGTGTAATAGATCAACTCCTCTTGTGTTCTCTTTATCTCCACAGATTCCATACCGATCTAGTAGATTTCAGCCCACCTTGAAACTAGATTCAGTCCGGAAATACAACAGAAGATCAAGGAGTGGAATATCACTGTGGGGCATCATTTTTCATACATACAACAACAAGATTAGACCTTTAATCTTGTCCTCCACCCGTCGTTTAATTTGTAAGTCGTTTTTGGATTTCTATGTTTCCGCTTTAGTAGAATCGATTAAACCGGCTATGCATGTTAATTAAACTCGGTTAATTAAAACATATGAGATGCATGAATTTATGATCTACATGACATTAGGATTAATGAACATCCAATTAGATCATGCGGTGGTTCAATTCGAAAAAACCCCAACAACTGGTATCAGAGCGGGTTTTGGCACTGTTCTAGGATTAATCCGGGCATAATTTCGAATTGCATAATTAAATTTGATGATAAATTTATGGTGTTTAAATTTTCAGATTTAATTGGCTATGTATTTCGATTTTATGGTATTCAAAACATGGAATAATTTTTGACGTTAAATTCGAAAATTATAGTTTTGAGTAGGCTAGAATTATCGGTCACTATGAAATAGGATTTGGAATAATATTTGATGATCTTCAAATTTCCAGATTTATTTTCATAAGTGTTCGAAAATTTAGGGATCAAATTTTTGAATTTGATGTTGTAAAATTCCCTAATTTTGTACATTGAATTTTCGGTACTATTAAATTAATTTGGAGAAGATTTTAATGATAATTAAAATTCCAGATTTATTTGATAGTATGGTTCGAAAATTCTAAGATGATTAGAATGGGATTTGGTGATTTTTTATGTATATCAAAGATTGCCTAATTCTAATCTAGATAGGTTTGAAATTAGAATTTTAAATTTGGTAATTTTTGAAGTGGATCAAAATTTCCAGATTTATTTTTCTTGAAAATTTCGAAACCTTTACTATATTATTTGGAATAGTTTTTTGATTAATGTCAAAATTTCCAAATGTAAAATGTAGTGGTAATTTTCGAAATTATTGAATAAAGTTGGAGAAGATTTTGATGAAAATCAAATTTCCATATTTATTTAATAAGGTGTTTCGAAAATTTGGGAGATTGGATTAAGATTTGATGTTATTTGATGTATATCTTAATTTACCTCATTTTAATCTAGATAGATTTGAAAATAGAATTTTAAATTTGGAAGAATTTGAAATGGATCAAATTTTCCGATTTATTATTTATGAAATTTTTGAAATCTATGGATAAGGTGATTTTGGATATATACAAATAATTATCAAAATCCAATTGTGATAAGATTTTAATTTTGGATAAGTTTTGGAAGATTTTGGATTGGAATCAAATCTCCAAACTTTATCCTTGAAGATTTAGATTCTTATGGATAATATTTGGATTAGATTTTTGATTTATATCAATATATCCAATTATTATTTAATTAGGGTGGCTAGAAAATATTAAATAAATTTGGTGGATAATTTTTAAATAATTTTCAGATTTATTTTAGTAATATTTTCGAAAAATACAAGTTATAAATTGGTGGATAATTATTTTAATTTTCAATTTTTATCTTGTGGATAATATCGAATTAATTAATTTTTATTAATTGAAAAAATTCGAATATTATTTAATATGTCATGTTTGGATATCATATGTTATTTTATGCTAATCATGTAATTGTGATTGTTGGTTTTGTAGACTGACTTGTTTGCAGGGTTACCGACTATCATGGTTCCTTAATTATGTGATGTATGTTTTAATTTATGTTGGATATATGATTGGCCGTATGCCGGTTTGGCTACGTGATTTTAATCCATGAGAAAATCCATGGATTAGGTCTAGGTTTTATTTTATGTTGTTTTAATGTAATAGAAATAAAACTGTTAGACCAAGTCATTGAGTTGTAATTTTATTCTAGATATATTAGTTTTTTCCTTTAAGGAATAGATATTCTATATTGAATAAAGTTTGAAAATCAACTCAAAGAAGAAGAGTAGTACATCTCAAGAAAGTAAGTATCACTGATTCACGTCTCGAAATCCTAATTGGAGCTAGGATTTTCGGCGAGGCGCAGTGATGAGGGCGGTGGCCATGCCCGAGGTTCCGGAGCTGACTTTCCAGTTTTATCTCATTCAGCAACATGAGATATAAGTCATGATAGTTGGTTTTTATTATTATTGCTTATTATGTTGTTTGAAGCATGCAATGGTGTTTTATCATTTTATGTGATGTTTGCATGTTTTACAATGGGATAAAATGAAACTTCAATCTTAAATAACTAAGTGGGAGAGATTCATACCAGAGTATGTAGAAATCTCAAACGGTCTCCATTAATCTGGTTTAATTGAGATGTGATAGACATGCGAGTTGACAATAGGTCTTCCTCCATAATGGATGTGTCATATCACTGTTATCTCTAGAAATTAAACTTCTTTATCAAGATAGCTGTCGAACAGTACTAGAACAAACTGACTCCTCCAACTGGAGCAGGGAGTTCGAAATAGTGGACTTGGTGCTGAGATGATGGTGTTCACACTTAGGTGTAATTTATTAATAAACGTCCACACTAACGTGGCTTATTAATTTGAAGGTTACACGACCGTGGTTATTTCCGACTATTAATTTACTTGTCATAAGGAAATTTGACTGGAGGTAAATTAAAGGTGGTTTTATCTGTTTAAGGATGAATTTTATAAACGTCCACACTAACGTGGCTTATAAGAAACATTTTTAAAATGTCGGTGGATTACATATAATTTTTTGAGGTATACGATTATATGTGAGTATCCTAAAGTTTGTGACTGTACTGCATGTTTACTTTTCAGTTATTCTATATCATCATGGCACTCTCCAACCTCTCCACTATTCTCAAAGAAAACAAGTTAATCGGTGAAAATTACAATGACTTGATTCGAAACCTTAATCTTGTTCTCACTGCGGAAGGACACAAATTCGTACTTGAAGAAGTATGTCCTCAGAAGCCAGATGAGGGTTCTGACGAAGACCAAAAGGTTGCATATGATAAGTGGGTTAGGTCCAATGAGATAGCGCGCTGTTACATTCTGGCATCTATGTCGAATGTGTTGCAACATCAGCATGAACCTATGAAAACCGCTTAAGATATCATGTACAACCTTAGGCAGCTCTTCGGTCATCAGAACTGCTCGGCACGCCATTTGGCAATGAAGAAGCTAATGGATGCAAGAATGTCTGACTCCACACCTGTTAGGGATCACGTTCTCACGATGATGGAGTATTTGGCTGAGATCGAGACCTTGGGTGCAGAGCTGGATGGCGATTCTCAAATCGACATTGTTCTTCATAGCCTGTCCTCGAGGTTTGAGCAGTTCAGGCTGAACTTTAACATGATTAAAAGGGATGTCAGCCTGACTGAACTGCTCATGGTTCTTCAGGTGGCTGAGTTACTTCAAAAAGAAAATCCAGAGGCACACCTAGCTGAAAATAGGGCGTCTTCTTCCGGTACTAAAAGGAAGAAGAAGAACGCACCCAAAAAGGCTGCAGAGGGGGTGCCTAAAGTGAAGAAGTCTAAGATTAAGATTCCTCCCGAGGAATTTAAGTCAAAGACAAAGTGTTTCAAGTGCGGCCAACCAGGTCACTGGAAGGCGGATTGTCCTAACAAGAAGAAGAAGGGTACGTCTCAATCTCTCGTCATTGAAACATGTTTAGCTACTTGTTCTACTCAGTCATGGGTAGTAGATACTGGAGCTACTGATCATGTTTGCATGTCTTTACAGGGGTTCCTGGTAAAAAGACAGCTGAGTGATGGAGAGATTTCAGTCTACATGGGCAATGCTACGAAAGTGGCGGCAGTTGCAGTGGGAGACGTAACCTTATCTTTTAGTAGTGATAGGATTTTAGTTTTAAAGGATTGTCTTTATGTGCCTGGTTTTAGGCGAAACTTGATTTCAGTTTCTAAACTTTTTATGGATGGATATTCTGTTTCTTTTGATAACAAGGTTGTTATCTTTAGTGATAAACGTTTTATCTGTTCTAACATATTGGATGAACATCTTTATTTACTTAATCCTATGCGAAACACTACGCAAATGTATTTACTGGATACATCGATCATAAACCCTAACAAACGAAAAGAACCTTCGAAAATGAATCAAACCTTTCTTTGGCATCTTAGGCTCGGCCATATTAACCTTAAACGGATACAAAGACTAGTAAACGATGGGCCCTTGTCTTCATTGGTCCTAGAATCGTTCCCTTTGTGTGAATCCTGTTTGGAAGGTAAAATGACCAAACGACCCTTTAAAGATAAAGGGAATAGATCTGAAGAGGTACTAGATTTGATTCACTCTGACTTATATGGCCCTATGTCAGTTCAGGCTCGAGGAGGGTACGAGTATTTCATCACGTTCATTGATGATCACTCAACGTATGGATACATATACCTGTTACGCCGCAAGTCGGAATCCTTTGAGACTTTCAAAGAATTCAGAGCGGAAGTGGAAAAACGTACAGGTAAAAATATCAAATCACTACGGTCTGATCGTGGTGGTGAGTAGCTCTCGAATGAATTTAGGGACTACTTAGCAGAGAATGGGATTACATCCCAGTTAACTGCGCCGGGAACGCCACAGCAGAATGGCGTGGCGGAGAGAAGGAACAGAACATTGTTAGAGATGGTTAGATCGATGATGAGCTATTCAGATCTTCCTATTTCGTTTTGGGATATGCCCTGGAAACGGCAGCCTATATTCTTAATGTGGTTCCATCAAAATCAGTCCCATCAACGCCCACAGAACTTTGGACTGGACGAAAGCCCAGTCTTGGACATTTTCGGATTTGGGGTAGTCCAGCACATGTGCTGGATAAGGAAGCTGATAAGCTGGCACCACGTACGGATGTTAGACTGTTTGTTGGATATCCCAAAGGAACGAAAGGTGGTTTATTTTATAGTCCTAAGGATCAGAAGATCATTGTGAGTACCAATGCTCGATTCTTAGAGGAAGACTATGTAATAAATCACAAGCCAAGAAGTGAGATATTACTCGAGGAACTACGAGGGGAAAATTCAAATCTGACACCAACAGTACAAGAAGAGGAACCACAAATTACTGCACAACGTGTCACAGAAGTACAGGAACTGCCTCGTCGCAGTGGGAGGGTTGTACGCCAACCTGACAGATTCATTGGTTTGGGAGAATCTTCGGATTTTCCTGAAGGACTAAATGAATTGGATCCCAGGACCTACGATGAAGCGATCCAAGATAAAGATGCAGACTCTTGGAAAATTGCAATGGAGTATGAGATTGGATCTATGGATCACAATCAAGTCTGGGAGCTTGTAGAACCACAAGATGGGGTAAAACCCATTGGGTGTAAGTGGGTTTACAAACGCAAGAGAGGAGCTGACGGGAAGGTTGAAACCTTCAAGGCAAGATTGGTGGCGAAAGGGTATACTCAGAAAGAAGGGATCGATTATGAGGAAACTTTTTCACCGGTAGCCATGCTTAAGTCAATCCGGATTCTCTTGTCTATTGCCGCTCATTTGGATTATGAGATTTGGCAGATGGATGTCAAGACAGCTTTCCTGAATGGAAGTCTTGAGGAAAACATCCACATGAAGCAACCAGAGGGTTTCATTGCTAACGGCCAAGAGCACTTAGTGTGCAAGCTTAAGAGATCCATCTATGGACTTAAGCAGGCGTCAAGGTCTTGGAACATCCGGTTTGACGAGGTTATCCAGTCATATGGATTTGTGCAATGTCCGGATGAGAGCTGTGTGTACAAGAAGAGTGATGGAAACGTGGTGGCTTTCCTCGTGCTGTATGTTGATGATATCTTACTTATTGGAAACAGTAAGAAAGTATTATCTAACATAAGAGTGTGGTTGTCCGAGCAGTTCGATATGAAAGATCTGGGAGAAGCCGGACACGTCCTTGTCATCAAGATAATTCGAGATCGCTAGAAAAGGATGTTGTGCTAATCCCAGGCGACATAGATCGACACAGTGCTAGCTAGGTTTAACATGTAGGATTCCAAGAAAGGTTTTATACCTTTCAGGCATGGAATTCATCTATCCAAGGATATGTGTCCCCACATACAGGCTGAGATAGATGAGATGAAGGGCATTTCATATGCTTCGGCTATGGGAAGCCTTATGCATGCTATGCTATGCACTAGACCTGATATATGCTATGCAGTCGGCATGGTAAGCAGATATCAGTCTAACCCTAGATAAGGTCACTGGACTGCGGTTAAGAATATACTCAAGTACCTGAAAAGGACTCGAGATTATATGCTGGTATACCGCTCTGATAGTCTAGTGCCTTTGGGTTACACGGACTCAGATTTTCAATCCGATAAAGATCAGAGTAAATCTACCTCAGGCTATGTGTTTTCCTTGGGAGGCGGAGCCATTGCATGGAAGAGCATAAAGCAGAAATGCATTGCGGATTCCACCATGGAGGCTGAATATGTAGCTGCCTCTGAGGCTACAAAAGAGGCCGTCTGGCTCAAGAGCTTCTTGTTGGACTTGAGCATGGTTCCTGATTTGCCTAAGAGTATCATGGTATATTGTGATAACTCGGGTGCAGTGGCAAATTCGAAGGAACCCAGAGCCCATAAGGTAAGTAAACACATAGAGAGAAAGTACCATCTTATACGAGAAATCGTTAAAAGAGGAGATGTGGCAGTGGTCAAGATTGCATCGGTGGATAATTTAGCTGATCCATTCACGAAGAGCCTTTCGGCTAAGACCTTCTACGGTCACGTGGAGAAAATGGGAGTGAGATGCAGACCCGGGGTTGCCGTTTGAGAATTTAGTTAGAGTTGGAGAGTTAGCCAGTTTGTTTTATATTTGAAAGACATGCTTCAAGTATAAGTGGGAGATTGTTGGTTTTGTATACTAGAAGACCTGTCTTTTGTATATATTATTAATAATGGTTTTATGATGATATAGAATGGATACAATTGCAGTCACTGTTTGCATTTAAATTATTATATTTACATGCATGTTCACTATACTTACATTGTAGATGATATGGTGTGGGTAAACACACGGTTAGATCATATCATCAGTTCCTTGTAATGTATTAAAAGGCTCACGGTCTAGATGGCACTAAACCTGCTATCGGTACGCCGTAGAATAATCTGATAGTTAGTTTATCTTGACTAACTGATTATTCTAATACACAGGCAAGTGTATTGAGGTGGATCTACTTAGGATTTTATTCTCTATTCTGACCTTAAATGAGAGAATAAGAATCCACAGAGTTCGGGTTCTTAACCCCTATATGTTGGCGGACATATACGTGTAGTGATTGCAGCTTTGATTTATCAAAGGGTGAGATCCTTTCATAGGATCAATAATCTCGATATCTTGGGTTGTGACATTTACACTTATGATGGGGCGTGCAATATGTAGGGGCACTGTGTCCTGGTGCGCCAGGTTGATGGTGTCCCCTTGAGGAAATGCAAGTTCATGCTGAAACCCTGCAGGTGGAATTTATTCCGTGCATGAGTAAAGCTTGTGTGGTACTACTCAAGGATAAGATATTAATTAATTATAGCTGTCAGAAGCTTACATAATTAATTAATGGGCATTATATCTTAAACACGGGGAATGGCTGGACTAAAGGAGAAATCATATTCAGAAATATGTATTAAATTGGTAGGTCAGTATTATTTCTTTAGTGGAATAAAAATAATACTTAATTTATTTAATAATATCCTAAGTTTATTGGATATTGGAAATTAAATAAATTAGCAGGCCAATTTAATATTCTTCTAGATCCCTGTTGTAGCCCAATATGACTTTAATGGACTGGAGTTGGAAAAAGAGATAGAGGCCCAAGCCCATTATGTTTAGGGCTTGATAATTTCGACCACCTCCCCTTTAAATAGGGAGGTAGGGGACGAAATTTTGGTGTAATAGATCAGCTCCTCTTGTGTTCTCTTTATCTCCACAGATTCCATACCGATCTAGTAGATTTCAGCCCACCCTGAAACTAGATTCAGTCCGGGAATACAACAGAAGATCAAGGAGTGGAATATCACTGTGGGGCGCCGTTTTTCATACATACAACAACAAGATTAGACCTTTAATCTTGTCCTCCACCCATCGTTTAATTTGTAAGTCGTTTTTCAATTTCTATGTTTCCATTTTAGTAGAATCGATTAAACCGGCTACGCATGTTAATTAAATTCGGTTAATTAAAACATATGAGATGCATGAATTTATGATCTACATGACATTAGGATTAATGAACATCCAATTAGATCCTGCGGTGGTTCAATTCGAAAAAACCTCAACACGAATCATCTGTCATTTGCTAACGAATCATGCTTAATTGATATGGATGTTATACATTAATAATACACATGCAACATTAAACACGTATGATTCTATTATCAGATATAATTATACTACATTAGCATTATTATAATATTTTAGTTTGCATATGTCAATGCTAACGTTAGCAGTGCATTAACATTCTCATATAAAAAATTTCTTAATGCATTAATGTATTGTTCATTGTGAATATAATTGATACTAATGAAATATTTGTTATATGCTAATGAAACACATCCTAATTGAGATTAAATAAACATTTATAACAATATAATTGATGTTAGTGAAACATATATTAATTGAAATGTAATAAATATTTACAATAATATAGTTGATGCTAATGAAATATTTGGCATATGCTAACGAAGCATTTGTCATATGCTAATGAAACATTTTTTATATGATAACGAAACATATCTAATTATGATTGAATAAATCTTTATCGCAATATAACTGATGCTGACGAAACATTTACCATATGCTAACGAAACATATGTCGTATGCTAACGAACTATTCTGAGCTTAAATTGTCATATGCTAACGAAACATATGTCGTATGCTAACAAAGCATTCTGAGCTTAAATTGTCATATGCTAACGAAACATATGTCGTATGCCAGCGAAGTATTCTAAGCTTAAATTATCATATGTTAACGAAACATATGTCGTATGCTAATGAAGTATTCTGAGCTTGAATACGTATGACAAATGAAACTTTTGTATTTTTCATCGATATTTTTCCAAATAAACATATGCTTCACTGATCTTAAATGAAAGAGGATTAAAAGACCTTTAATTTGATATATTATTTGCGTTAATCTGATGAAAAACGAGCAAGTTATGATCGTTCGAAGTTTTTAAGAATTTTTTTAGATGCTGAGTCAGCATGACATCAGCTTTTTTTCAACAAATAGGCGAAAATACCCCCATAGGCTAAAAAAAGTAGTGAAAATAACAAAAATGCCACCACATATTTGATTAAATCTGGAGCTCCAATTTTTATTGAATGTGTGGTAATAGATTAGTTTACAGTTTACACACCAGAGAATGGTTTACATTTGATCCATTCCCTATATATATATATATATATACACATACATACATATATACAGAGAATTAATTAAAAGTACGTATTTTCCTAGTGTAGGAAATAGAAACTTATCTTACATCATCATGATCTAATTGACTGAGATTTAATGTCAAAGTCAAGATAAAAAAGAAGGAGGCGAGGGTATAGTTGTCTTATCCTTATAAACAAAAAAGCTGATACCATCACTCTTTTTTAAAAAAATTAAAAATTTTAAATGATCATATCTCACTCGTTTCTAATCAGATCAACACAAATAATATATCAAATTAAAGCACTTTTCTTGCTCTTTAATTCAAGATTAGTTATGGATATTTTTGTATAAATAAATATAGACAAAATACAAAATATACGTTTTTACTCGTGTCCAGCGCGAAAATGCTTTCGTTAGCTTTTAATAATGTTTCGTGAGCATTATATGACGCATGCTAACGAAGCATTTATTATATGCTAACATATTGTATTCATTGTGCTAACAAAAGATTATTATAATGTTAATATAGTACATATACTTATATTGTTATAATGATTTATTACATTTCAATTAGGGCTTATAATTATTATTTTTATTTAATTTTTATGTTTTAGTTACTAGTTGATTATTATATATTAGTTATTTCATCAAATTAGAATATATTAATTATGATTTTCTTCATCCATTTATGGTTTATATCTTATGCTAACGATGAATTGTCACATGGTAACATAGTTTATCTGCAATGCTGATAAAACAATATCATAATGCTACCGTCGTATATTTTTATTGCTATTATAATTTATTCATCCAATTAGGATTTATAATTATTTTTAGAATGTAATTCTATTTTTTAGATCATTGGAGTTTATTACATCTGAATTATAGTTTATTCTATCAAATTATGATTTTTAATTACTTTTTAGAATTTAATTTTTCGTTAACAATATGAGAAAACTTTCATTAGTATTATGATAATATTTCATTAGCATGATAGTAATGTTTTGTTAGCATGATGATATTGTTATCAATTACCCAACACGTTGTTATAAACATTACCGAATTATGTTAATACCCCCACCTAGAAAACTTATCAAATATTACAGAATTTACACCACCACTTTTAAGCAAATTTAGGCCTTAGATTTTTATTGATTGTGTGGTGTAAGATGTGTTCCTAGTTCTCACACTAATATTAGTTTGCATTATAACAATAGGGGATGGATTAAATGAGACCATTTTCCTAGTGTGAGAAATGAGACCTCATCTTACACTATCCAAGTTAATGATCTAATGGTTGAGATTTAAGGTGGTAATTTCATAAATAATAGGACAAAAAATAAAGGAAAGAGGGCTATTTTCGTCCAAACCTATTCAAAATGATGATGTCAGCAATTAAAAAAAATCTTAAATACTTTAGATGACCGTAACTTGCTCATTTTTAATCCAATGCACATAAAAAATATATCAAATTAAAGCTCTCTTCGTGCTCTTTCATTTAAGATATCGAAAGACTATGTTTAGATGAAAAAATATGAATGAAAAATAAAAAAGATAATTTTTTACGCGTGCCCAGGTTGTAAATGCTTTCGTTAGCATATAATAATTCTTCGTCAGCATTATGATAACATATGATAACATCTGCTAACGAAATATTTGTCATATGCTAACATAATATATTCGTTGTGCTAGCAAAGAATTATCATAATGCTAGCGTAGTACAAATTTATTAGGGTTTATTCAATCTCAATTATGGTTATTTCATCTCAATTATGGTTTATTCCATCCAATTATGATTATTTTTTTTAGTTTTATTTTTCATTTATAGTTCTTAATTAATTATTATGGTTTATCTCATCCAATTATGGTTTATAACGTATCTTGACAGAGTATTGTCATATGCTAACATAGTGTATTCACAATGCCGACGAAGCAAAACTATAATGCTAACGTAGTACTGATCTAGGGTTTACTGATCAAATCTGGACCTTTGATTTTTCAGAATTATGTGGTGTTAGATGTAGTCTCATTTATCACACTAGAGAGTATTTTTATATAACCCCTCCCCTATATATATATACATATATATATATATAGGGGGTTAGGTAAAAACAATCATAGTGTGGGAACTAGGACCACATCTCACACCACACAATCCTAAAAAATCAAATGTCCAGATTTGATTAAAAGGGTGGTGGCAATTCTGTAATATTTGAATTTCGCACGGGGGTATTAACGTAATTTGGTAATTCTTATGACAATCACGGAGGATTTGATAACAGATCATTATGCTAACAAAGTATTATCATCATGCTAATGAAGCGTTATCGTTATACTAATTAAAGTTTTCAAATATTATTAGCAAAAAATATATTCTAAAAATCAATTATAAACCTAATTTGATTTAATAAACTTTAATTCAATGGAAGAAACTCTAATTGGATGAAATAAACCTAATTAGATGTAATAATCATTGATTGGGTGTGATAAACCCTAAATGAGTCGGAACAAATCATAACAATAATATATATGTACTGCGTTAGCATTATGATTTTATTTTGTCAGCACTGTAAATACATTATGTTAGCATATGACAATACTCTGTCAACATATGTTATAAACCATAATTGGATGGAATAAATCCTAATAATCAATTAGGAACTAAAAAAGAAAAATTAAATTCAAAAAAAGTAATCATAATTAGATGGAATAAATCATATTGAGATGAAATAAATCATAATTGAGATTGAATAAATCATAATAAATTTGTACTACGTTAGCATTATGATAATTCTTCGTTAGCACAATAAATACATTGTGTTGGTATATGACAAATGCTTCGTTAGCATACATTATCATACGTTATCATAATGTTGACGAAACATTATTATAAACTAATGAAAGCATTTATAACCTGAGAATATGTAAAAATTTATCTTTTTTTTTTATTTTTCGTCCATATTTTTCATCTAAACATAGTCTTTCGACACCATAAATGAAAGAGTACGAAGAAAGCTTTAATTTGCTATATTTTTTGTGTGCATTGGATTAAAAATGAACAAGTTATGGTCGTTTAAAGTTTTTAAGATTTTTTTTAAAATTGATGACATCATCGATCAATTTTAATGGGTTTGGACGAAAATAGCCATCCTTCCATTATTTTTTGCCTTAATATTTACAAAATTACCACCATATTTTATATTAAATATCAACCATTAGATTAATACATTGAATGGTAGAGATATGGTCATAGTTCCCATACTTGGAAAAAGGTCATATTTGATCAATTATATATATATATATATATATATATATAGAGAGAGAGAGAGAGAGAGAGAGAGAGAGAGGTTAAAATGGGAACCAAGTCCCTCATATGATTTAATTAGATCTAAAGGCTACAATTAATCAATGTTTTAGTGAAAGTAAGGTGATAGACTTGTAATATTAGATAATCTTCATGAAGAGGGGTCATTGTTGTAATTTAGAAATTATGTTATATTTTTCAGAGTTAAGTAGACAACACTTTAAAGCTATTATTTTTCCAAGCATATGTATTGATAAGATAACGTCAGAGATATATGTTGCTAATAATAATGAATTATATTATTAACATGAGAAACTTATATTAGTAATATGCGCGAGATCATATTGATAAATTGATACGTGTTAAACAATATTCATATGATATATATATATATATATATATATATATATATATTTGACCACAATTGAAAGAAGATTGAGTAATATGTTGTAATATTATACATACATCATATTGCTAATATGTTATTAACATATATATATATATATATATTGTTAATATGTGAACAATGATTTACTAATATGTAGACAATATTATTCTAATATCATATGTGTAACATTTTGCTAATATGATTTATATATGTTGTTATGTTTTTTACAGTTTTCATGATGAATTAACATCCTTCAGTGGAACGGTCATAACTTTCTCAACGATCCATATTTTTTTGAAATTCTTTTTTTATTAGAAAATAGACTAGACTAACTTTTCAACTAGATATAGTTCATGCTTTAATTATTTTTACATGATAATAATTGTGTATTCAAAGTCGAATATCATATATAAATTGACGCTATATATACGCTATATTTCAGATTACTTGAATACACACTATATATATTTTATCACTATTAATAACTTAAAAATGGTATATCAATAAATTTTTAGATTAAAGTCATTTAATAAATTATCTCAATATATAGATATATGTATTATAAATATTGAATTCTTTAATATTATATCATTATATATTATGTTCTTTTTTATTTATTAATAAATTTGTGTGTATGTATTATTTTATTTATCATCAATCATAATTTATTAAATTATTGAAAATTTTCATAATCATAAAAGTGTATGTAAAAATATGTGAAAAGATAAGAGTGTAGTAAAAATGTGTGTTAATGTGTATTTACTAACATTATTGAATTTTCTATCCACAAAAGGGGTCACGTGAATTGTTTGAGCCAAATAATAAAGAGGGGCAATGTGAACCCTGAAATATAAGTTGAGACTTGAGGATACTATTTGACTCTCATCCAGAACAGGAATCATTCATCATTTTCTTTCCTTTTTATTTTTTGTAAGAATAAAAAGTGGTTGGTGTTTTGGAGATTTGGCTTAAAGGTTCAATGAGGACACTTGGTCAGACCAATCCATGCTCGTTCATCCTGCGTCAATCTCAATATTGTAGAAAAGCACAATTTTAAATGTTAAGTTGAATATACATTCTTTAATTACAAACTTATCTTCTATTTCGATTTTTTTATCCTTATAAATCAGTTCACTAGTCAAGGCAAATCTGCAGAATTTATTATATTATTTTATTAGCATATGATAACAAAATAAATAAATATACTAACACATAATAATGCAAAAATAGTGTGTAACTACTTTGTGGAGGCAGGCTCCTTGAATTTGGTGTTGGCTTTGAATTTGATAGAAGAGAAGGGAAAAAAAAAAAAAAGAAAAGAAAAGAGGCAGTTTTCGACATTTTAATCGAGGTTGGAAAATGCCACGTATTGTGCGGCGGAAGAAGCCAAGGATTGAAATGGCATACGAAAGGTTTTGTTTGGTAGTTTTTTGGATTCGAATCAATTTGACTCAACTTTTGTCCTTTTTTTATGCGATCCCCCAGACACGCACTTACCACTCTTTAGTTTCAGATACCAATTTCTTTTTTTCTTTTTTAATCTATTTATTTATTGAAAATGTATTAATATCTATAAAAATTGAGAAAAAATTATAAAGGGGGTTCCATTTTGAATTTTTATTAGTTTTTCTTTATTTTTTTCAATTTTAATTTTTTGTCGCTTAGTTTAATTTTACAATTGTTAATTATATTTTATTTCATTTAATTAAGATTTTTAATTATACATTACTATTTATTTTTTTTCTCTAGTTAATAATTGATTATTAGTATTAATTATCTCATAATTAGGGTATATAATTTTTTAAAATTCAAATTTTTATCATAAATGTTTATTATAATTGATTATATTATAATAATTTTTTATTTTAATACAAATATTATTAAAATAGTTAATTTAATAGTGAGGCACAAGAGTGAAATATGAAGCACATTAATAGTTATTTGCTAACTGTAGCCAATAATTTTCAATTTCTTGCTAAGGACGAAGTATATTAAGAGGGTGGGACAACACCATTGAGATGTTCTGAAGAATTCGAGATCGATGAGCAAGATGCTGCTGTAAAATCGGCTGGAAAAAATGCACCAGAGACGGGTCAAAATTTCTCAGAAAATGATGAACCTGATAGGGTTCGATGTATGTCAGAAATGGTTTTACCCCAGAGAAGGGTCGCGATTTCTCAAAAAAGGATGAATCCGAGAAAACAAGTTCAAAAGCAACCGATTTCCTCAAAACGGGTTCAAATTGCACTCAGATCTAAGAAAAAGAGTCCGAATGCACTCAATTTCCTCTAAACGGGTATAATAGGGTTTATAATCCTTTTTATACATTTTGCACCCGTTTTCAATACAAGGGTGCATTTAGTTTTGTTGACATGGGTGATTTAGTTTTAATTTTTTTTAATTTTATTTTTAATTAGATCCGAAGTACTGTTGTCCTTCATATAAAAATTGGATAATTATTTTTCAAAAAATAAACTTATAAATAAAAAATATTTTTTAGATTTTAATGCAACGAATGCATTTAGTTTCATTGACACGAATGCTTTAATTTTTTTTTTTTTTGTGATTCATGTATTAATAAATAGTATTATTATTTGTGTACACTTTTTTCTCCAAATCCAATTATGTTTTTTCTTGAAGAAAAAAATTATGGAAAAAAATAAATTAAAATTTAAAAATAATGTTAGAGGTACACAAATTAATTTAATATATGGTAGAAACATATATACAGTATATTGGAAGAAGTTATTATGTGAAAAGTTAATGTAAATATCATTTCATGTTTATCAATCATGAAAAATTTAATAGCAAAAAATTATTATTAAAGATTAGTTTAGCGATTACAATCAAATGTTCTATCTTGCATGAATTTAGATAATGCTCTCGAGTATTTACAGAAAGTCTCGCACACCTACTTTGAAACTTTGATTCATCCCTCTTATATAGATGAATCGGAAAATGACCGTTGGTTAATTTAGACATTAACTAAGCCTAGTATCCTGTTGTTGTAGAGAGCAGTTCTGAGAATTTGAACCACTTTAGCACTTAAGTTTTAGTTAACTTATGTGTGTAGTCTCTTTTAGTTGCTTGATGTTTTGACAATATTCAGTTCGGGGAGCTTCAATTCAGGAACCTTGTACTTTAGTTGCTAGATTCTTCAGTTTGGTTTTATTGCGAGCTTTGCAGTATTTCCTCAATTTGGTTGAGTTGCAAATTGAACTTGAAGTCTTTTCTTTAGTTTGTTTGAGCTTACAAACTGAACTTGATGTATCTTCTTTAGTTTGATTTACAAGTTGATCTTGATGTCTCTACTTCAGTTTATTTGAGCTTATAAACTGAACTTGATGTCTCTTCTTCAGTTTGATTTACGAGCTAATCTTAATGTCTCTACTTTAGTTTAGTTTACAAACTGAACTTGTTTTTAGCAACTGATCAAAACCTTTTTTCATTGGATTTCTTCGGCTAAGTTCCAGGGTGAACTTGACTCAGTTTTCTCTTATTTTATACTTTGTTGGTTTTTCGACATCTCATCAAAACCTTTATCTACATGATTTTGCCTAACAGTATCTACGCATAGTACTTTAGATTTCCACCACGCTTTCGCCACACTTCTTATACACATTTTCTCATCCAAACATTGATCAAATCCTTAAGATAGATTCCTTGATCAAAAGACGAAAAATCTTGAATTTATAAGTTTACTTGATTCAGATAATAGTAAGCCACGTTAATGTGGACATTTCCAATTAAAACTCTTAAGCTTTATAAATTACACATTTTTGGCATATTTGAATAAATCTCATTGGTTGCTTTGTGTAGATGTTTTACTCAAGACTTCTATTTAAAGAAAACTGTCTTGACATCTATCTTCCAATCTTATAAAACATAAGATAGGATTTAGACAAAAGAATCTGGATAAAACAGTTTGAAAGTTCTAACTTTCCAGTTTAATCCTTCTTTTTGTCTACTAATCAATATGCATCCAACGATTTTACTCCATTGGGTGGATCTATGACGTCCTAAAATTTCATAAATAAAATATCTCATTTATTCAATAAATGAGTTTAATAGAGTAAAAATAATATTTATTTAATATTGACCATCATTCCGTCTCCACGTCATCAGCCGAGCTTCCTTAGCCTGAAAAATAAATAGCTTTGGAGTGAGTACTATTAACTCAGTGGAGTCTACATTTATCCAAATTATACAAATACATAATATAACAAGTCATCATAGCATAGTGCCCGTAGGCCGTCACATCATAATAACCCGGAGGGTGTCATCAATAAACATAAAATCCGTAGGCCATCATAAATTACCCAGAGGGGGTCATCATAAATATAAAGCCCGTAGGCCATCATCAAATAACTCGGAGGGTGTCATCAATAGCATCTGCATATCATATACAAGCATAATAGGGATAAATGTTCTTTAATTTCAATGTCGGATCCCCCCACCTTTACTTGACTTTAAAACTTGATTGAAAATGAACTTAGTTAGATCCGTGCGTGCCGCCTAGCATTAAAAATAATAATTATCATAACTTTAATGTAATTTAAATAACTTCAGTAATAATAATAATAATAATAATAATAATAATAATAATAATAATAATAATAATAATAATAATAATAATAATAATAAATGCATGGGGAACCAATTCCCAACTCCACAAGCCCCAATTTCTCTCGGCTCAATCAACAACTCATTATAAAAAATAAAACAAACCCAACTCTTCATGAATTAAAAGCCCAACCATTTATTAATCCTAGCCCATCTCACCAATAATAAAGAAAAAAATAATTTTATTCTAGCCTACCATCTTTTTTTTTTTGAAAAGTTCTAGCCTATCATCTTTGACCAAAAGAAAATGAAGTGAAAAAGGTAACACTTTCATCAACATATCCCCTCGGCCAAAACCATTCTCAACCATTCTCTCTCTCTCTCTCTCTCTCTCTCCAGAACACCCCATCCCCATCTCTCTCAACCTAACTCCAACCATCACTACACCGCTAATATTGCAGCTTCGTGTTTTGTCGAGATTGCACACGCAAATCCCGGACTGACCCGCAAGAGGACAGGGTCGATTGTAGGACGGCGAGTCAACCCGAGTCGTGTCTCTTGAGGAAAGCTTAACAGGGCAATTATCTTTCTATGCTACACACATGGATATATACATGACATTAAACACAAATATAAATATTCTAAATCAAAGGGTTGGAAGGTTTTTAACTAAAAATTACTAAATTAAGGGAAGCGAGAAATAACAAGACAATAATAACAATAATAAAGACGAATTAAATGATTGTGAACGAACATTAGGGTATAGATTCTCTATTTGGCTTCTCTTCTAGCTTGATTCAAGTTGATTTCGTTAACTTTAAACGTACAATAGTCTCCATAAAGAGGCATAACTTCATTTACTGTCACCATCAATCCATTAAATCCCCACCGGCTAAATTATACGAACAAGATTAATAATTAGGCATATGAACCCAGTCAACCTAACGTTGAAAGAACCCTAGTTGGGTAATAGAATCTTTTATCGATCTCATCTATTGCCTAGCAATATTGAATATTGATCAGACACTCAACATGAACAAGTTCAATTCAATCAATAGGAAATCAACAATCACAAGCATAGATCGAAACCAAATCAATTATATACCCCATAATGTATGGAACTAGCCCCTCATTATGCAAGATACCAAATAAGAATCATATAAGTTCTTCATCTCATAAATTAAAAGAAAGATAGATAAAATACAAACTTACACAATTTTGTTTGTCTCGACAAAGTTTCGGACAAATCCCCACAAATCGACTGAAACTGAAAGGGAACATAAAAGAAATGGAGATCTTTTACCAAACCTAACTGAACAGCCCCGGCTTGAGTTTTGGATCGCTTCTTCTCTGTCTCCATCTCTATTTCAGGATCCTGCTTCTTTTTCTCTTGTGGAAAGATGATGAATGATCGTGAAAGATGAGTGAATGATAGATGATAAGAAGGATGAAAGGTGAATGGCTTCCCCTCCAAGCCTCTCCCTCCGTGTGGAATTGATTATTCCGTGTGTAGTAGTTGGAGGGTTATTAAGACCAAAAAGCATCCGCAATTTCCAAAAATAGCCTTGGGACACCCTGCGCCAGCGGAGCACCCTAGCACCAGCGGAGTACAGAGTGAGTGTCCCTGCATCGGCGGAGTGTCCCAGCACTGGCTGGGTAAGGGATCCTAGTGTCGGTGGAGTACTCCATGCTTGTAGGGGCTCTTTTGCTGAAAGCACCCTCCAGCACTAGCTAGGTACCCCGCAGCGGCTGGGCTCGGACCAATTGTGGCTCTGGTTTTGTCTTCAGTTCTCTTTCCCTCCGGGCTTTTGGCTTTCCACTTCTGTGCCATTAAATCACAGTTTTTGGAACAAAAATATGAAGTTTGCACAAATTTGGCATAATTCACCAAATGAGCAAAAGTGAAGATAACAACATAAAAAAACACAAAAATAATGAAAACACACATATTAAGGACACGAAATTCCTATAATAAAACATCACAAATAAACACTAAACAACTCCCCCACACTTAGCCTTTTGCTTGTCCTCAAGTAAACACAGTATTCAAAACATGAAGCAAGAAGGAATTGTTCCCAAGTAGATCATGCACAATAAACCATTCCACACGGTTTCAAACTAGAATGCTTATTATCAAAGAGAATAAAGACATTTATTAAACAAGGCATGCAGTTCATCAAATGAGAATAACGAGGGCAAGTTGTTCTCAAAGCAATATGCACCAATTATCCTTTTAAACATTCCTCCCACTAACTTCTTAACCAATTATTTAAGACCAAATCGGGAATGCACTTAAAGGACATAATTCATTAGGTAAAATCATCAGGCAAAGCCGAGCTTCCTAACGTGGTTTTCCATACTCATCATGGAGAAATCCAAAGGAATGACACACATGAAACAACGGGGACAATCTCATGCAGCATGATCAACTTAAAAACAATTCCTTCAAGATTCATATCCTAAATCATCAAGTTTGACAGGTAGACAAGACAAAGAATACTAAGTGCGAGTCACAACACATAAAACACAACATGATCAAGACATAATTCAAAAGATAGAGCTAAAAGACACATGACAAAATCCAAAATATAACATAAATCATAAACATAAGTTCACCCCCCATACTCAATTCATACATTGTCCTCAATGTATGAAAAGGAAATGCAAGAAATAAAGAGAGAGAGAGAGAGAGAGAGAGAGAGAGAGAGACACACACACACACAAAGAGAGAGAACATCACAGATTGTAGAAGACCGACAACAGACATATGTTCCTACAAAATAACAATAACAAGAAATAAAAAATGAACAAAATAATCATAGAAATAAGAAAATGACTAACAACTCACACAAAATATAAAAACACATAAAAATAATAAAAATAACTTCACTGCTCAGGTGGCTAGTAAGGTAGTGGAGGAGGTTGTGGGCCTAGCGCCGGCTGTATGGTCCAGCGCCCACTGGAAGGACGATCGAGCGCTCGCAGGGAGTGTGCATGCGTGAGGAGCCAGCACTTGCTGAGAGGGCAGCGCTCGCTACGACAATTGGCCGAGAGCACTATCCCGTGCTCGCGGAGTGGATTTTCTGAAATTCATCCCAACACTCATTGGACTTCAACGTTGGCTGGGCTAGAAATACCAAGAGATACCTCAAGCGTCAGTTAGGATGGCCAGCAGCGGTTAGATTTCTCAAATTTTTAGCATTTTTTCATCAGTTCAATTGAGCTAAACACACGAATTGGGAAACTTCTCCCTATGAGACAAACATAAAATCACAAAACACATAAATGTAAAAATTGTTCAAAATACATAATGAATACAACCATGGGTTGCCTCCCATACATCACTCATTTTAAAATCCCGAGCTGGACAGAGTCTCAGTAGAAGGTCATATGGGGTCATCGAGCATGAAAGATTCGACTCCATGCCTCCGAGATTAGTCTTCAAAGAATGGCTTGATTTTGTGGCCCTTGACTTGGAAGAAATGCTTTGTCCATGGACTGAACAACTCGATTCCCCCATAAGAAAATGGTTCTTTAGCCATCAATGCCCCACTCTCTTTAGATTTTGATTTGCCAGGGAACCACCTCAAATGAGTGTTAGGTATGATCCTTTTTATCCCTTGGGAAACTTTCTTCCTTGGGGTGCATTTGTTAGGAAACTTCTTCACCTTGTCCCTCTCAATCTCCTTGCACTCACTCTCGGAGCTATCTTCCTGCACAAAAACTTTCTCGGACCCGGCATCAATAACATCAATGGGAGAACAATTTTTGATCAAGGGATTAATAGGCATATGAGCATCATACATAGAGAAAGATACAATTTCTCCCAAAATAGACATTTTCAATGTTCCCTGCTTAACATCTATGAGGGTATTTGTGGTAGCCATGAAAGATCTACCCAAAAGCAGTGTATGTTATTTTCCGGTTTCCTGGACATCCCTTACATCTAAGACAACAAAGCCAACGGGGACTATCAATCCACCCATTTTCATAAGGATATCCTCAACAATTCCCTTAGGATACCTAATAGATCTATCAGCAAATTGCAAACACATTTTAGCGGGTTTCAAGTTCCCTAACTCTAATTACGTAAAAATAGAGTAAGGTATTAAATTTATCACTGCCCCCAAGTCTAACATTCCACATGCTTCCTTACCATTTTCCAAAGCAATTTTAAGAGTAAAACTACCAAGGTCACTGAGCTTGGGGGTAAATGATTGTGCAAGATTGTACTTGCCACTTCAGAGATCATAATCTTTTCATCATCTACGAATCTCTTTTTTTCGACACCAGTTCTTTGACATTCACTTTAGAGAAGAGTTAGTAAAACTCTTGGAACTGTTGATCGTGTTTTTCATCCCTCAACCGGCCCGGGTAAGGAATAAGAGGTTGTTTAGTGTCTAATTGTGTCATTTTAATTTATTTATTTTATTGTGTTTAGTATTTATTTTGTTTGATTTTATATTGCTATATGTTGATTTTATGTGTTTATTGCTCTAATGGTGGATTATGCCAAGTATTGCAAAACTTGAGCTTTTAATCATAAAAGCAGGTATTTTACGGCAATTAGGTGGTAAGTGCAAATCGAATAATTGAGCTGGATCGTTTGAATAAGAAGATCAAGATTTTCTTAAGAAATTGAGAAAAAGCACCCGCGAGGGCGGGCTAGGGAGCGCGGGCGGGAATCAAAAGGCCGAGAGCCCCATGCCCCCACCGCGCCCCCATGGCGCCAGCCCCGCCACGGTGCTCGTGCGCCCCTGCTCTGCGGGGCTAGCCCCCGCGGTGCCCCTAGCCCCCGCCACGCTCGCCCCCACCGCGCGCTGTGTCCTCTGTGGTGCCCATGCAGCCCGTCGGCGTGCGGGCTACTCCCTCTCCCTCTCGGGTCCAGTTTTTCCCATATTCGTTGCAATTCCGCTCTTTTTCACTCCAGTTCCAACTGATTTTATTTAAATCAGTTCAATGACTCTTTTGAGCCATTTTTTTTTAATTCCTAGAATCTGTAGCTTATTATTCCCTAAATCCTAGAGTTGGACTTTTGCTCCCAAAAATCTCCAAAAATCTTTGCATTAAATGATCCCTTACCATCAGCTCCCATCACCTTTTCTCTTTTGCTCTCTCTCTCTCTCTCTCTCTCTCTCTCTCTCTCTCTCTCTTTCGTCTCTCTTCTCTATCATATCTATTGGAGATTTTGAGGATCATTCATCATTCACACCCCATTCACTCATATACCATTCTCCTCTCTCACCACTCCACCATCTCTACCATTCTCTTCATCTTCTACACCACTTCATCATCTTTCTCTCTACACACACACTACACATACTAAATCTCTACACCACTTTCTCAACATTTTCACACCATCACCATGACCTAAGAGAAGAGGAAAGAAAAGGAAGAGCAATTCATTGAACTAAGGGAGATGGAGAAGAGACGAGATGGACCGATGACGAGCCATCCGCGGAAACTAAGCTCGAAGAGGTTTATCTTGTGTTTTTCTTTACATTTCTTGGATGTATTTGTGGAGGTTGTTCGAAACTCTTGAAAGACACTTAATATTGTAGAAGTTTGAGTTATTTGCATTTGATTTATGAGATGACTTTCTTCTATGGTATTTGTGTTGTTTTGAGCATGTTTAGTGGCTAATCTCACTATTAGGGGGTAGAGGATCGATGTGGTTGTGATTTATGCTTGTTCTTGTTGATTGTTGTTGTTGGAATCGTGCTTTTTCATGTTTAGGTACTTGATCACTACTTGAACATTGATAGGATTTAGCGGAGTCTTGATTGTGAATCTAAAACTGGAAATTGGTTCCTTCAACGTTAAGTGGATGGGTTTCCTAAGCCTAATATGTTAATCTTGCTTGTACGATATAGCTAAGAGAGGTTTAACGGATAGACGGTGACAGGAATTGAAGTTAAACTAATCGGAAGGGTCTATTGTATTGGTGAGAGTAGCATTATCAACTTGAATAAATCATAGTAATAAAACCATTAAGAGAATCTACACCCTAATACCCTAATCCAACTTATTTCCTCCAATCGTAATTTAATTTGTGTATTTGCATTTAATTGTCTTGCTTTATTATCTATTTCAAATTCATAGCATAATCATCATCAAACCCCCCCTCGTTAGAATGTTTAGATTTATTTTAGTTGTTTACTTAAAGCATGTGTAGTCTTTAGATAATTCTTTCCTATAAAGTCTTCCTTGAGAAATCGACTCGGGTTAAGCTTATTGCGTTGACAATTGACCCCGTCCAATTGCGGGTGTGGTCCTAAGTAGTGTCTAGTGAGCATAAATCGGAAAATATAAATAGTAAATTTGGACCCAATCAAATTTTGGCGCCGTTGCCGGGGAAGACTTTTAAGAATTGTCTTATTGGTGCTATATTCGCTCTTATGTTATTTGTTTGCATTTGTGAAAGTGATCTTGCTTAAGTGTCGTGTTTGTGTTGTTATTTTTGTTTTGATTTTCTTGTGTTGATTGTTTAGTCTCATTTCTCTTTCCGCAAGGTACGTGTGATCTCCATTTTGTTTTTGGTTGTGTATGCTAGGGAGGAGGAGCCTCAATCGGAGATTAGCCCCCATGTTTGACGACATTCATCGACCAAGGAGATTCGACGTGTTCGAGTGGGAAAGAGAGATGGAATCTAATCCCCTCAACAATCCTGAAAATGCCAATGCGGCTAGGAACATGAGAGACTTTGCTCATTCCGTGATTGGGGCGTCTACTTCTTGCATAGTTCTTGGTGAAGCCACAAGGAACTACGAGTTGAAGAACATTCATTTTAGCCAACTTTCCTCATTCTACGGGATGCCGGTCGAAGATGCTTTGAACTTCATCCGGGAGTTCTATGCCGTTGTTCAAACCTTTCCTCTACAAGGTTTAAACGAAGATCAATTGAAAATGAGGTGTTTTCCCTACACCTTGAAGGATCGAGCCAAGACATGGTTCATGTCCCTATCGGCCAACTCATTGGCCAATTGGAATGCCGTCTACGAGAAGTTTATGGCCATGTACTACTCCAACCAAAAGACCCAAGATTTGAGAGCTCAAATTGTTACCTTTATCCAATCCCCGGGTGAATCGTTTCATAAATCTTGGGATCGATTTTGAGGTCTCCAACAACAATGCCCTCACCACCACCTCGCACCCGAGATGCTCAACCAATTCTTCTACGGCGGGCTTTCACAAAATTTCCAATATATGGTGGACAATACGTCGGGAGGAGACATTGGAGGCCGCACCGCCGAAGAGGTCTCAAATATCTATGAGACCATGGCCACAACTTTTCAACAAAAGAGTGCTAGGGGGAAGAGAGCTTCCGTCAATGAAGCCAACCCTAATTATGATGTGACAAAACAACTTGCTGAGTTGACAAGGTAAATAGAGATGTTTCGCACTTCCGAGAGGCCACCCCAACAAGTGATGACCGTTGAGACTTGTGTGATTTGTGGAGAGTATGGCCATGGGGCCAACTTGTGTCAAAAGTCGATTGAGCCGGAATTAAGTGAAGAGGCTCATTTTCATGCTCTTCAAGAGTAAGCGAATGCTCTTCAAGGCTTCCAACCACGTCAACAATACAACCCTTACTCTCAAACATACAATCCGGGGTGGAAAAATCATTTGAATTTCTCTTGGAAACAACCTCAACAACTACCTCAACCACCACAACAACCGCCTCCACCTCAACAAGCCGAAGGTGGCCAAGCTCCACCTTATCCGAGGCCGCAACAATATCCAGCCCAACCAAACCAACCGCCTAGGCCGACATTGCAAGACACATTGCAATCCTTCATCCAAGCCACTCAACAAAGATTTGTATCCGTTGAGGCTTCCGTGAAGAGAATTGAGACTCAAGTGGGCCAAATAGTTGGGACCGTTGGAGAGTTGGCCAAGCAAGGAAAGCCGGGCAAGTTGCCAAGCCAACTGGAGCAAGCTCAAGCCATTACCGTGCTTAGAGGAGGCAAGGTGATCGATAATAAGATGGGAGAGTCAAGCCCAACCGAGAAGGTTGAAAAAGAAGATGAGACTCCTTTACAACAACAAAAGGAGTCCGAAAAAGAAAGAGAAGAAGTGAAGAAGCCCACACTTCACAAGGCTACCAATCCTTACAACCCTCCAATTCCATTTCCAAGCCGGTTGAGGAATGAGAAGCAAGACACTCTATTTCAAGAGTTCTACAAGCTCCTTTCAAAGGTGAATATCAACCTTCCACTCCTTGATGTCATTCGCAGCGTGCCGGCCTATGTCAAGTTCTTCAAGGAACTAGCTTTTAAGAAGAGGAAGTTTGGAGAGGATGAGAAGATAGAGGTATCCGAAGTGGCTAGTGCAATCCTACAACATCAACTTCCACCCAAGCTCCGTGATCCAGGTAGTTTTACTCTTAAAATTGCTTTGGAAAATGGTAAAGAAGCATGTGGTATGCTAGATTTAGGAGCCGGAATTAATTTGATGCCTTACTCTATTTATAAACAATTAGAGTTAGGTGAATTGAAACCAACTAGAATGTGTCTACAATTGGCGGATAGGTTCGTGAGATATCCTAGGGGAATAATAGAGGACATTCTAGTTAAATTTGGTGGATTGATCATACCGATTGACTTTGTTGTATTGGATGTGGGTGATGTGAAAGAAACGGGTAAAGAACATACTCTTCTCCTAGGTAGACCTTTTATGGCTACAACAAACACCTTAATTGATGTTAAAAATGGAACTTTAAAAATGTCGGTTTTAGGAGAAACCGTGTCTTTTTCCATACATGAAAACAAGGCTATTCCCATCTCCTCATTTGAGGAAAATTATTCTTACATAGATGCTATTGATGTCTTGGCCGAGGAGGTTTTCTTGCAGGAAATAGGTGCTCCTTGGAGGAGTGAACCCTCGCCCGAGGAACTTGCTATGGATGAAGCCTACCTCAAGTTTGGGGGAGACAAGTTGAATGCCGAGGACATGGAGATCTTGCTAGGAGAAGGCATGAGTCTCATGGAAGTCATGGCCTCAACCGAAGAGGAAGTGAAGCCTACTCCCAAGCTTGAGCTCAAGGAGCTCCCATCTCATCTCAAATATGTCTTTCTTGACGATGAAGAGAAGAAGCCCGTGATCATCTTTTCCGGGCTAGAAAAGAATGAAGAGGACCTCTTAGTAGCCGTACTAAAGAGGAACAAGCAAGCCATTAGATAGAGTATTTCCGACATCAAAGGCATTAGCCCCTCTACGTGTATGCATCGCATCATTCTAGAGGAAGGGGCTAAGCCGGTTTGTGAAGGGCAAAGGAGGCTCAACCTACTGCTAATGGAAGTCGTAAAGAAGAAGATTCTTAAGCTCCTAGCGGAAGGGATCATTTATCCCATAGCCGATAGTGAATGGGTGATCCCGGTCCACGTGGTGCCAAAGAAAGGATGGATAACAATAGTAGAAAATGACAAAGGAGAACATGTGGCTACTCGAACCACCACCAGGTGGAGAATGTGTATTGACTACCGAAAGCTCAATGCCGCCACAAGAAAAGACCATTTTCCCCTTCCTTTTATTGATCAAATACTTGATAAACTTGCCGGGCATAGTTTTTATTGCTTTTTTGACGGTTTATCAGGTTATTTTCAGGTGGCCATAGCACCGGAAGACCAAGCCAAGATCGCATTCACGTGCCCATTTGGTACGTTTGCGTGTCGAAGGATGCCATTTGGACTATGCAATGCACCGGGCACTTTCCAAAGGTGTATGTTCTCTATCTTCTCCGAAATGATTGGAGACTTCATTGAGGTATTCATGGATGACTTTTCGGTCTTTGGATCTTCATTTTCCGATTGTTTAGGGAAGTTAGAACTTGTTTTGAAGAGATGCATAGAGAGTAGCCTTACTCTTAGTTGGGAAAAGAGTCATTTTATGGTTACTAGTGGCATAGTCCTAGAGCATGTTGTGTCTAAAGAAGGAATGAGTGTAGACAAGGCTAAGGTGGACGTGATTGAAAAACTACCTCCACCCATTAATGTGAAAGGAATTAGAAGCTTTCTAGGCCATGCCGGTTTTTACCGTAGGTTTATTAAAGACTTCTCAAAAATTAGCCAACCTCTATGTCATTTGCTTTCTCAAGATGTCCCTTTTGAGTTTGATGACAAATGCTTGCATGCTTTTAATACTCTTAAGGAGAAATTGATCACCGCACCTATTGTTATCCCTCCTAATTGGTCTTTACCTTTTGAGATAATGTATGATGCATCAAATTCTGCCGTGGGTGCCATTTTGGGTCAACGAATTGATAAAATTCTTCATGTAATTTACTATGTTAGCTTTACCTTGAATAGTGCTCAAGTAAATTACACCACAACCGAAAAAGAATTGCTTGCCATTGTGTTTTCATTGGATAAATTTATATCCTACATCTTAGGTTCTAAAGTAATTGTGCATAGTGATCATGCGACTTTAAGGTATTTGTTGACCAAACCACAAGCTAAACCTAGACTCATTAGGTGGATTTTGCTTGTGCAAGAATTTAATGTTGAGATTAAGGATAGAAAGGGGTGTGAAAACGTGGTAGCGGACCATTTATCTCGCCTCCCCGTTGATGAAAATTTCAATTTGTTGCATGATAAAGGAGTTGATTGTGATACATTTCCATATGAGCATGCTCTTGAGCTTAATTCCTCTCCTTGGTATGCCGATATTGTCAATTATATTGCTTGTGATAAAATGCGGCCTAACCTTTCTTTTCAAGAGAAGAAAAGATTTTTGGCAATGTGTAGGTATTACTTCTGGGACGATCCATACTTTTTCCATTTAGGAAAAGACGAGATAATTCAAAGATGTGTCCCGAAAGAGGAGCAAACCGATGTTCTAGCCTTTTGCCACTCATCTCATTGTGGTGGTCATTTTGAAGGGCAAAAGACGGCTAGAAAGATCCTACAATTCGGTTTGTATTGACCTTCAATTTTTAAAGATGCTCATACCTACTTCATTTCATGTGATAAAGGCCAAAGACTTGGTAATATTGGGAGGATAAATGAAATGCCTTTAAATATCAATCTTGTTGTTGAAATTTTTGATGTTTGGGGTATTGATTTCATGGGACCATTTCCTAACTCTTTTGGCTTCGAGTATATCCTGTTAGCGGTCGACTATGTGTTAAAGTGGGTTGAAGCAATCCCCACTAGGTCTTGTGACGCTAATGTGGTTATCAAGTTTGTGCAGGAGCACATTTTGAGTAGGTTTGGATTCCCTAGAGCAATCATAAGTGACGGTGGAACTCACTTCACCAACAAGCTTTTTGCAAAATTGCTAAAGAAAAATGGAGTGACTCACAAGGTGGCGACTCCATATCATCCTCAAACTTCCGATCAAGTTGAGACGAGCAACAAACAAATTCAAAACATATTGAAGAAGACAGTGAATGTGACGAGGAAGGATTGGTCACAAAGGCTAACGGATGCTCTTTGGGCGTACCAGACGGCTTACAAAACCATCATAGAGATGAGCCCATACCGCCTCATTTATGGAAAAGCATGCCATCTCCCCATCGAGATCGAGCACCGAGCCTATTGGGTTATAAAAGCGGTGAATTGTGACCTAACAAGTGTGGGAGAGGAGCGAGCCTTGCAATTGTCCGAGCTTGATGAATTGAGAAATGAAGCCTATGACAACGCCAAGATTTACAAAGACAAAGTGAAGAGGCTACACGATAGGCGAATTGTCAAGAAAGAGCTCACGCCGGGCATGAAAGTTCTCCTTTTCAACACCAGATTGTGGCTCTTTTCCGGAAAACTCAAATCACGTTGGAGCGGACCGTTTATCATTGAAGAAGTGTTCCCCTATGGAGTGGTCACACTGAAAAATCCGATAACGAACGTTACGTTCCAAGTGAATGGCCACCGAGTCAAGCCATACTATGAAGGGTTTTCGCATGAAGTCGATGTGGAGGAATTGAAACTTATCAATTCCGATTGAATCTTCCAAAAACTTCATCTAGCTCGAGACATTAAAATGAGCGCTGCATGGGAGGCAACCCATGATTTTTATTGTTTGATTTTATTTTCTCTTGTCTTAATTTTAATTTGTTCATGGTATTTTGTGGTGTGGAAAATTTTTAATTGGGGAAATAATTTTACAGGGGTGGAGAAGAGGAAGAAAAACGGAGAAAGAAGTGCAAATTGGGAGATGTTAAAAGACAGTGCGCGGGCGGGCATCGCAGCACGAGCGGGGCGCGAAAATGCCGAGACACCCTCGCCCCCGCTGCACCCCTATGCCCGCCGCGCCCCCGCTGCACCCCTGTGCATTCATCTCCGCCCTTTATTTCAAAATTGGTGCACTTGATGAGGTTGCCCCAGCTCGCACTGGCTACAGATGGCTCGATGCCCCCACAATTGACAAAGGGGAGCTCAAGCGAGCCGAAGTAATTTACAATGAGTGACAGGTGCGACCTCATACAAAGAGAACTTGCATCGGCACCTTGAAACAAATCCAGCGCAGCACCATGGAGCTAACAGGAGGGTCCTCGTCGGCACCACAAGAGCCCAATGAGGAGGGCGACGATGAAGAGCATGACGCTGGCGGGCAACAAGAAGGACATGCAGCCCATCACGGGTACCACATGTCTGTCAATGACTCGGGGTCATTCCAAGGGTACATGGACTCTCGACTGGACCACTTCTAGCACTCTATTGCCGACACCATGAGCACCTTTGGGGATCAAATCCGGGATTCCATGTCGACCTCTTGGCAAGAGCATAATGCTCGCATGTTGCAACAACAAGAGCGTTGGGATACCTCTTTTGCACTAATGCATGATGCGATTGGGGCCGTTCACCAAGATGTTCGGGGCATCAACACTCGCCTAGACACGCATGATGAGCAAATTCGAGCCCTCCAATCGAGCTGGGATGCATGGACTCTTGCCTCTTTATTTCCACCACTACCACCAAATGAGCAGTGAAGTACTTTGTGTTTTGTCTTATTCGTGTGAGTTGTTTTTCCTGTAGTTGTCGTATTTTCTTTCCGTTTTTGTGTTTCCTAGTGTTGTTTTGTAGGAGCTCGTGCCCATTGCCGGTTTTCTACAAAATTGTGACGTTCTTTACTCCCTTCTATCTTATGCTTGCATTCGTTTTTCATACATTGAGGACAATGCATGTTTTAAGTGTGGGAGAGTCATGAAGCTTGTTATTATAGTACGTTTTGTATTAGTTATGTTGGATTTTGTATTGTTGGACTATGTTTTTAGTTGTTGGTTCTCTTTTTTATGTTGCTTAGGTTTCGATCATATTGCGTTCATTTTATTGTTTGATTATGTCGTGTATTTTGTTCTTCCCTTGCTTAGCATGATGTTTTTGTCTAATTGTCAAATTGGAAATTTGAAGATGAATCTTCAAGGAATTATTTTCAAATCAATCATATTTATTCAATGATTTTGTGGTTTCACTCATAAGCACAATTTTTCTTGAATGTGTTCATAATTGAAAAAAACTTTGTGTGAAACCTTGCCCTTGAAAGATTATGATGCTGGGTAGCCTTATTCTTGAAATTATTCCCTATTTATCTTTCTTCATTTTTATTTTTGTATTTTTGATTGATATATAAAAAAAACAAAGAGAAATAAAAAAAAAGAGGAAAAGAAAAGGGCAATAAGGATCTCTACTCCTCTTGTTGATTTATTCAACAACGAGTATGGGAAACCACATAAGGACACTAGGGATTTCTCCCCTATAGTTTTCACCTTGTGAATTTTGATCCGCCCCCATAATTCGCACAAATAATTTGGATTGCATTCCGGATTCTACTCCTCTCATGTGTGGTAAATGCTTCTTTTATTTTGCATGATGAGTATGGGAAACCACATTAGGAAGCTTGATTAATTTCGATGATTAAACCTAATGAATTTTGTCCTACGATTGCAATCCTTTATTTAGGAGCATACATTGCTTTGTTTTAAATAAATTTTGGAAGTTATTTGTGGGGAATAATTGGATAGAATCGTGCTTCCTTGATCATCTTGATTTTGAAAGGTCGGGCTCATCACTTGTTTTGATATTGTGCTCATTTTCATAGATGATGGATGCTTTTGTGGGAACCATAAATCGTGATCAAATATATGATTGAGTTGCAAGTTTTTCCTTCTTGATTCATGTTTTTAATTTCTTATTTGCTTGAGGACAAGCAAAAGGCTAAGTGTGGGGAGCTGTTTAGTGTCTAATTGTGTCATTTTAATTTATTTATTTTATTGTGTTTAGTATTTATTTTGTTTGATTTTATATTGTTATGTGTTGATCTTATGTGTTTATTTGTGTTTATTGCTCTAATGGTGGATTATGCCAAGTATTGCAAAGCTTGAGCTTTTAATCATAAAGCAGGTATTTTACGGCAATTAGGTGGCAAGTGCAAATCGAATAATTGAGCTGGATCGTTTGAATAAGAAGATCAAGATTTTCTTAAGAAATTGAGAAAAAACACCCGCTCGGGCGGGCTAGGGAGCGCGGACGGGAATCAAAAGGCCGAGAGCCCCACGCTCCCGTCGCGCCCCGCGTCCCCACAGCACCAGCCCCGCCGCGGCGCCCGTGCGCCCCTGCCCCGCGGGGCTAGCCCCCGCGGCGCCTGTTGCCTCCGCCGCGCTCACCCCCGCCGCACGCTGTGTGCCCCACGGTGCCCATGCAGCCCGCCAGTGCGCGGGCTACTCCCTCTCCCTCTCGGGTCCAGTTCTTCCCATGTTCGTTGCAATTCCGCTCTTTTTCACTCCAGTTCCAACTGATTTTATTTAAATCAGTTCAATGACTCTTTTGCGCCATTTTTTTTAATTCCTTGAATTTGTAGCTCATTATTCCCTAAATCCTAGAGTTGGACTTTTGCTCCCAAAAATCTCCACAAATCTTTGCATTAAATGATCCCTTACCATCATCTCCCATCACCTTTTCTCTTTTGCTTTCTCTCTCTCTCTCTCTCTCTCTCTTTCGTCTCTCTTCTCTATCATATCTATTGGAGATTTTGAGGATCATTCTTCATTCACCCCCATTCACTCATATACCATTCCCCTTTCTCACCACTCCATCCTCTCTACCATTCTCTTCATCTTCTACACCACTTCATCATCTTTCTCTCTATACACACACTACACACACTAAATCTCTACACCACTTTCTCACCATTTTCACACCATCACCTTCACCTAAGAGAAGAGGAAAGAAAAGAAAGAGCAAGGGATCGAACCAAGGGAGACGAAGAAGAGATGAGATAGACTGATGATGAGCCATCCGCAGAAGCTAAGCTCGAGGAGGTTCTTGTGTTTTTCTTTACATTTCTTGGATGTATTTGTGGAGGTTTTTCCAAACTCTTGAAAGACACTTATTATTTCAGAAGTTTGAGTTATTTGCATTTGATTTATGAGATGACTTTCTTCTATGGTATTTGTGTTGTTTTGAGCATGTTTAGTGGCTAATCTCGCTATTAGGGGGTAGAGGATCGATGTGGTTTTGATTTATGCTTGTTCTTGTTGATTGTTGTTGTTGGAATCGTGCTTTTTCATGTTTAGGTACATGATCACTACTTGAACATTGATAGGATGTTGAGGTTGGCCCAATTGGCCTTTCCCTTCCCTCAGGTCCATTTGATTTAAATCCTACCCGGCCCACTACCCTTGACCCCAAACCCTAACCCGACGTTGCAATTCCCCTGTTTATCTCTCATTATTGATCTCTCTCATTCCCTATGTTCTGGAACTCTCTATAATGGGTGAGAGAGCCCCCTTCTCTCTCAAGACACACAAAAGTCGTAACCCTAATCTACTCTCTCTCTCTTTCTAGATATTCTCAGCTGTCTCCCTTGGTTTCTCTGGCCGAAATCCTGTGCTCCGATTCATGTTTGGCCTATGAGTGTAGTGGAGTAGCTTGTGTGAAAAGAGAGTGTGTGTGAGCTTGCTTCCTGTCCCTCCAACCCAACCATCGTTTCACCATCCCCTCCCTGGTCTGGGTCATTTTCGGTCGCCAGAGTTGTTGTTGCCGTCCGCATTGGGAAAATCTGAACCGTGGTGCCCCGAGCACTTTTCCCACCACTAACTCATCTCTGTTTCTCTTTTGTCTCTTTGATATATTAATATCTCTCTCTCTGTACTCACTAGTTTTTTGGTGTACTCTTATACAGATCTATCGATTGGTGCCCTCAAGCCTGTGAAGATACTTGAAGGCTCTCCTAGTCTTCTCCTCTGAGGCTTCCTGTGAAGAACTCAACTCTGTGGTAAAGCTTTTTGAAGCTTGCTCCTCATTGATACAAGTTGTAATTTACTGTATTCTTTTCATTTTTGTATCAAGCTACTTGAGTAGCTATTGTGATAGACCGCAGGGGAAGGGAACCAAGTAGTGAATCCCCCAGCTAGGCCTGTACCTCAATAGTGGTATCAGAGCCCGATTGGTCTAGCCGGGGGCACTCTCCTGCCCACATCTGTCACACCCCGCCGCCAGTAAGGGCCGCACCTCTCTCGCCCCCGTCGGGCTCCTTTAATTAGGTATAACCGGTTCTTCCCTACCTGGAAGAACTGGCTCTGGTATTAACCATAAAACCCTAAAACTTTTTCTGTGTGGTATTTTTCGATCTTGTGTTTTTTCTTACTTCTGCTCTTGACCCTGACTCTCCCTTGGCATTCCAAGCCATTCCTCAAAACTTTTTTACGGTCGGGACCGTCTGGATTCCCCTGTGGGTCACCACAAAGCGGATTTCCCCGATAGCTATTTTGGGTAAGGGATTTTCAGTAGAAAAAGGGGGTTTTGGGTTGTACTGGTGTTATTCTGTCTCAATTTGCTCTAAAAACTCTTAAATTTGTTGGCATTTGCCTGCTTGTTGTGATTCCTATTTTTTTGTTGGAATCTGTACTGAAAACTCTGGTTTAAGAGTTCCTGTGGATAGACTTAGTGATCTAAGTCTGGTTATTAGCCTAGTTGGGTTTTGGGATTGACCTGAGTGAACCCCTGCTCCACAGATCAATCTGTGCTGAGAACTGGGCTAGCCTCAGCTCTAAATTCCCCTTGTGTACCCATCTTTGGGCCTGTGGAGGTGTTTTCTCATGTTCTGGGTGATTTTGTGTTATCCTGTTATTTTTGTGGCAAAATCTGGTTTATTGGTGAAATACTGTGCTCTCAGTGTTATTCTGTGTGAATCTGTGAAAAAATGAATAATTTGAGTGTTGTTCATTTCAATGGAAATGATGATTTTGGTGATTGGAAAACAAGGGTTGAGTGTATTTTGACAAAAGAAAATCTGCAAGATGCTATTTTTGAAAGAATTGATGAAAATGAAGCAGATAAAACTCTTGTTAAAATAAATGCTGGTGCTAGAGCTACAATTTTATTAAACCTAAGCAGTGCTGTTGTAAGACAAGTGTCTCATCATAAGTGTGCTAAAGATCTGTGGGATGCTTTGACTGCTCTGTTTGTGGCTAATTCTGAAGAATCTGCATATTCTTTACAAAACCAAATCATGACTTTTCAAATGGATCCCTCTAAAGACATTGATTTAAACATGCATGATTTTAACAAACTTCTGAAAGACTTAAAACTTGCTGGGGATGACACCCTTGAAAAGTATGCCCCTCAGATCCTACTTGGTGCTATTCCTGAAGTCTTCTCTGAAGTAAAATCAGCCTTAAAATATGGGGGGGGGGTCTAAGTTCACTTGTGATATGATAGTCTCTGGGCTTAAGGCAAAGGAAAATGAAAAGAAAAAATTGCAGTCTAGAGCCTTTACAAAATGAAGTCCTTTATCTGAACAAGCCTTTTAGACCTAACCCTGAAAATCCAAGTGACATTGCTGCTGTGAGGCACAAGAGGTAGTTTAACCGTGTGCACAACCTTCCCAGCAACCCCAGAACTCACAATCTTGTTAAAATTTACTCTCAATACCCCAGAAATCAGAACCAAGCCCAAACTTCTAGTCTCAGCCCCTCTCCTTACCCTCCCAGAAACATAAGCTTTCCCCAACACCAAAATTCAGACTTCAAACCCAAAAAGAATTATTGGAACTGTGGAAAACCAGGGCACTTCTCAAATAGATGCAAATAGCCTAAAAGGGGCAGGGGGTTTGGGAACAATCAGGCTAATAATGTAATGCACTTTAATCACTCTGAGAATCATGTGTATAAAGATGAAGACTATGACTATCATGAGAATGGTGAACTTTATATGGTGCATTCTGATTGTGATTTTCAATTCATAAATTTCTCAAATGTTGTGTCTAAATCTGTGCTTGAGTCTGAGTGGCTAATAGATTATGGCTGTACCTTTCATATCACTCCACACAAGCACATGTTTCACAATTTGCAACTCTTAAACTCTGGATTTGTTGCATTAGCTGATGGACAACACTGTGATATAATTGGAAGAGGTGATGTGTGTCTTAAATTTGAAAATAAAAGCATGATTACACTCCATGATGTCAGATATGTTCCCAAATTGAAATTTAACCTTCTATCTGTCTCTAAACTAGCTGATCAAAAGCTATTTGGATCTGTGAATCATAAATGCTTTCAATTTAAGATGAACTCCATGATATGCTTTGATGCTCCTAGAAAAGGAGACTTATATGCGGTACATGCTTACTCTGTGCCTATCCAATCTGCTAACCTGGTGCAAAATGATAAAACTGCTTTATGGCATGCAAGATTAGGGCATATGAGCAATAAAGGATTAGAAATCTTGAGAAAGTCTGGTGCATTTAAGCATGATAAAGTATCTAGCATGACATTCTGTGAACCATGTTTGATGGGAAAGCAACACAAGTTGCCCTTCCCTGTGTCTGGTCCATACCCTAAAGCTCAATTCAGTTCTGACATACTTGAATATATACATGCTGATGTGTGGGGTCCTGCAAAGGTCTCAACCCATGGTGGTAACATGTTCTTCTTGTCCATTATTGATGACTTTTCAAGAAAAACCTGGGTGTTTCTAATGAAAAACAAATTTGAAGTCTTTGAAAAATTTTCTAAGTGGTCTGCAGAAATTCAAAACCAAACTAATAAAAACATTAAGTGCCTAAGAACAGATAATGGTTTAGGATTCTATAATCAATCTATGGAAAACTGGTGCCTTGATCTTGGAATCAAAAGGCACAAGTCTGTGCCTTACAACCCCCAGCAAAATGGGGTTGTTGAAAGGATGAACATGACTCTCCTTGAGAGAGTTAGAAGCCTTCTGGCTGGTTCAGGCCTTAATAAGAAATTTTAGGGAGAAGCTCTAATGAATTCTTATTATTTGATTAATAGATCTCCCTCTGTCCCATTAAAGGGCAATCTCCCTAAGTCTGTGTTCTATAACAAACCAATTTGCTTGTCTAATCTGAGAGTATTTGGTTGCAGTGCTTATGTACATCAAAAACTCAGTAAAATTGAACCAAGGGCTAGAAAATGCATATTCTGAGGATACCCTGAAGCAGTAAAAGGGTATAGGTTATGAGATAAAACTCTGTCTGGGTTCAAAACTTGCATAAGTAGGGATGTTTCATTTAATGAATCTGTCTTTCCATGCTTAAATGAATCCTCACTTTCTTCTGCTCCTTGTGAGGTGGAGAAATGTGATACTCCTATGTTCTTTCCTGTTCTGTCTAAGGTGGACCCTCCTCCACCAGAGTTTCCGGAGACTAATGTTCCAAATGATCACCCTCATATGCATGATAACATTAGTCCTTCTGATTCTGGATCTAATCATGATTCTGAAGCTGACAAACATGCTCATGTAAATGTATCTGAATCTGAAGCATCTGAATCTGAACCTGGTCAATCTGCTGAGCATGAATCTGAACATGTGAACCTTCATAATTACCAATTATCTAGAGATAGGCCTAGGAGAACTGTCAAGGCTCCCTCTAGGTATGATGGTTGTAATTTGTCTATGTATGCATTCAATGTGATCAACAATGTTGATTCCTCTGAACCTAAAACCTATAAGGAAGCTGTCAATTGTGCTGATTCTGATAAATGGTTAGATGCTATGAAAAGTGAAATGAATTCATTGTATGATAACAAAACTTGGATTCTTGTGGAAAAACTTGATGCATGCTCTCTTGTAGAATGTAAATGGCTATTTAAAATAAAGCAAGAGATTAATAGTGTGAGGTACAAAGCTAGACTTGTTGCTAAGGGCTTTACCTAAAAAGAAGGCATAGACTATACTGAAATCTTTGCTCCTATGGTGAAATTCACCACAGTTAGGATAATGCTTGCCTTAACTGCTCATTTTGACTGAGAATTGAAACAAATGGATGTGACTACTGCCTTTTTGCATGGTGAATTAGAAAACAACATTTACATGAAACAACCTGAAGGCTTTGAAGATAAGTCACACCCTAATCATGTATGCTTACTGAAAAAATCTCTATATGGATTAAAACAATCTCCCAGACAATGGAACATTAAGTTTGACACATGCATGAAAAGTTTAAACTTCTCCAGGAGTCAATTTGATCATTGTTTGTATTATATGCAATCTTCTGTGCCTATGTTCTTATTGCTTTATGTGGATGATATGTTGCTGATAAGCCCCTGCTTGAAAACCTTGAAGCATGTCCAATCCTGCCTAAGTGATAATTTCAATATGAAAGATTTGAGAGATGCAAGAAAAATTTTAGGTATGAACATTGTCAGAGACAGAAATAAACACTCTCTCTTACTTCATCAATCTTCTTATGTTGAACAGGTATTGAAAAAATTGATATGGATTTGTGTAAACCTGTAACTATACCCCTTGCATCCCATTTTCAATTAAGTAAAGATCAGTGTCCCAGGAGTGACACTGACTTGAATGACATATATGGAATTCCTTATGCTAATGCCATAGGGTCTGTGATGTACCTAATGATCAGCACCAGGCCTGACATAGCCTATGCTGTATCTTGTTTAAGTAGGTACATGGCTAACCCTGGGCTGCCTCATTGGAAAGCCCTGAAATGGTTGCTAAGGTATCTAAAGTTCACTGCTTCTCATGGTCTAATTTTTTCAAAATTCCCTGATGGTGTTAAGTGCATTGGCTATGTTGATTCAAACTATGCCAATGATAGAGATTAGAGAAAATCTACCACATCATATGTGTTCACTTTGTGTGGGTCATGTATAAGTTGAAAGTCTCAGTTACAAAGTATAGTTGCCTTGTCATCCACTGAGTCTGAGTATATTGCTGCTACTGAAGCTGTTAAAGAAGCAATCTGGTTAATGGTGTGCTAATTGAAATTAATTTCATTGATGATAAACCTTTGCTTTATTCTGACAGTCAGTCTGAAATCCAATTATGCAAAAATCATATTTTTCATGATAGAACCAAACACATTGGTGTGAGATACCATTTTATAAGGGATATTGTTGAGAAAGGGGAAGTCTTGTGTGAAAAGAGAGTGTGTGTGAGCTTGCTTCCTGTCCCTCCAACCCAACCATCATTTCACCATCCCCTCCCTGGTCTGGGTCGTTTCCGGTCACCGGAGTTACTGTTGCCGTCCGCAGTGGGAAAATCTGAGCCGTGGTGCCCCGAGCACTTTTCCCACCACTAACTCATCTCTATTTCTCTTTTATCTCTTTGATATATTACTATCTCTCTCTCTGTACTCACTAGTTTTTTTGGTGTACTCTTATACAGATCTGTCGATTGGTGCCCTCAAGCTTGTGAAGATACTTGAAGGCTCTCCTAGCCTTCTCTTCTGAGGCTTCCTATAAAGAACTCAACTCTGTGGTAAAGATTTTTGAAGCTTGCTCCTCGTCGATACAAGTTGTAATTTACTATATTCTTTTCATTCTTGTATCAAGCTACTTGAGTAGCTAGTGTGATAGACCGCAGGGGAAGGGAACCAAGTAGTGAACCCCCCAGCTAGGCCTGTACCTCAATATAGGATTTAGAGGAGTCTTGATTGTGAATCTAAAACCGGAAATTGGGTCCTTCAACATTAGGTGGATAGGGTTCCTAAGCCTAATATGTTAATCTTGCCTGTACGATATAGCTAAGAGAGGTTTAACGGATAGACGGTGACAGGAATTGAAGTTAACCTAATTGGAAGGGTCTATTGTATTAGTGAGAGTACCATTATCAACTTGAATAAAGCATAGTGATAAAACCATTGAGAGAATCTACACCCTAATACCCTAATCCAACTTATTTCCTCCAATCGTAATTTAATTTGTGTATTTGCATTTAATTATCTTGCTTTATTATCTATTTCAAATTCCTAGCATAATCATCATCAAACCCCCCCTCGTTAGAATGTTTAGATTTATTTTAGTTGTTTACTTAAAACATGTGTAGTCTTTAGATAATTCTTTCCTATAAAGTCTTCCTTGAGAGATCGACTCGGATTTAGCTTATTGCGTCTACAATTGACCCCGTCCAATTGCGGGTGTGGTCCTAGTGAGCATAAACTGGAAAATATAAATAGTAAATTTGGACCCAATCAGAGGTCCATAGGAGTTCTCGGCCCTTTGGAGAGGAGGCATTTTCTCTTAAGCTTTTATTTTTTCATCATCCATCTTCTTGTGTTGAGGAGCCCTTTCATTTTCAAAGGAAACTTCATTCTAGTTGGACCCTCCAACTTTGTTCTCAATTATGTCGCCACTTCTGAGCACAATTATGGCATGCACTTGCTCGAGCTGGCTTGGCAATTTTCCATTTTTGATCTGCTTAGACAGGTCACTTACGGTATCCTCAACTTGACTTACTTGGGTCTTGATCCGCTTAATTGAAGCTTCCACTGACTCGAATCTTTGTTGAGTGGCCTGCATAAAGGCTTGCAATGTATCTTCCAAAGGCAAACTTGCGGGGTGGTTCTGCTGATTTGGATACTGTGGCGACCTGGAATATTGTGGAGCTCCGCTACCCCCAGCTTGTTGAGGTGGAGGCGGTTGATGAAGTGGTTGAGGCTGCTGAGATTGCTTCCAAGAGAAATTTAGATAATTTTTCCACCGTGGGTTGTATGTCCGGGAGTAAGGATCATATTGCTGTCGAGGTTGAAAACCTTGTAAGGCATCGACTTACTCTTGAAGATCAAAAACTAAGTTTCCTCGCTGAAACTGGACTCCACCTATTTTTGATACACATTGGCTCCATGGACATACTCTCCACATACTCCACATGTCTCAATAACTATAGCTTATCGAGGGGGGCTTCTAGATGATCTCAGTTTTTCCACCTATCTAGTTAGCTCGACTAACTGTCTTGTCACTTCATAGCTGGGGTTGGCTTCATTGACTGAAGATCATTTTTTCCTATCGCTCTTCTTCTGAGATGTCGTGGCCATGGTCTCAAAGATGTTAGAGACTTCTTCAGCGGTGTAGCCACTTATATCTCCTCCCACTGCATTATCCACCATATATTGGAAATTTTGTGGCAACCCCTCCTAGAAGAATTGGTTGAGCAACTTGAGTCCTAGATAGTGGTACGGTCATTGTTGTTGAAGACCCCTGAAGTGATCCCACACCTCATAAAATGCTTCTCCCGGAGATTAGGAAAAGGTAACAATCTGAGCCCTCAAGTCTTAGGTTGATAAACTCGGGGTTTTCATGCATTTCGGGTGTGTTTCTACCTTTGTTTTGGAATGATTGCATGTGTTTTTTGAATGTTCGGAATTGAAATGCCCTTTATATATGCGGTCACGGGTTCATCAAGTTTTGACAGGAAAAATGTTGGTTTTGAGAGGATTTGGTATACATGAAGTCAAGGGTGGAAGTGAGTATCTAAGTCAGGATCGAAAAGATGAAATGAGGTCAAAAAAGTAAAGGATCGTGTGGTACAAGGTGAGCACGGGCCGTGCTCCACCTTGCACGGTCCGTGCTGCCTTTTAACCATAGAATTCAAGTGTTGTCGGAGAGCACGGACCGTGCTTCACTTGGCACGGACTATGCCAAATTTTTGAAGGACGTTGTGGCTAAACAAAGAAGGATTGAAGAGTATGAAATAGTAAATCTGACTGAAAAGTGTAGTGCCATTCTCCAACGAAAGCTTTCTCAGAAGTTGAAGGATCCAGAAAGCTTCACCATTCCATGCGTAATTGGAAGCACTTATTTCAATAAAGTGCTGTGCGACTTGGGAGGCCAGCATTAATTTGATACCGATGTCCATATTCAAGAAGCTTGGTTTGGGGACAGTGAAGCCATCTTCTATCACATTGCAGCTGGCTGATAGATTTGTGAAACATCCCAAGGGGATAGTTGAAGACGTGCTAGTAAAAGTTGACAAGTTTATTTTTCAGTAGACTTTGTCATGTTGGAGATGGAGGAGGATCATGAGGTGCCTCTAATTTTAGGAAGACCATTCCTTGCTACTGGCCGAGCTCTCATTGACATGCAGAAGGGGGATTTGACGTTTAGAGTAAATGATGAGCAAGTGGTCTATTCCATTTATGATGCCATGAAGTTTCAAGGGGAAATGGAAGAGTGCAAGGCTATTGATGTTATTCCAGCTTGTGTTGATGAAGAACAAGCCAGGAGCTTCCTAGTCGATCCTTTGGAATTTTGCTTAAGCCATTCTATTTTTTCTTGCACTTCTATTATTGATTTTGATAATGTCGAATTGTTTGAAAATTTGAGTACCTTGCAGGCTTTTCAAGAGCTGGAGATGGAGGATCCACAATTTGAAAACATTTGGAGCATTGAGAAGAAGGAAAAAGGATCCGAGAGTAAGCTAGCTGAGATAGAGGAGGCACCACCCTTGAAAGAACTCCCAAGTCATTTAATGTATGCATTCTTAGGTGAAGGTAAAAAATTTTCTATGATTGTTTCCTCTACATTATCTGACAGTGAATTGAGTCAATTGCTAGCTGTGCTTAGGGAGTATAAATCTGCAATAGAGTGGTCTCTAGCTGACTTAAAGGGTATTAGTCCATCTATTTGCATGCATAAGATTTTAATGGAAGAATCTCATAAACCTTGTGTGCAACATCAACGTAGATTGAACGCTGTGATGCAAGAAGTTGTGAAAAAAGAGGTGCTTAAATGGCTTGACCATGGTATTGTTTTTCCTATCTCTGATAATGAGTGGGTAAGTCCCACACAAGTCGTAGCAAAGAAAGGGGGGATGATTGTGGTTAAAAATGAACAAACTAATGAAGTGGTGGCTACTAGAGTAGTTAATGGGTGGAGAATCTGTATTGACTATAGGAAATTGAATGAAGCTACCCGAAAAGATCATTTCTCCTTGCCTTTCATTGATCAGATGTTGGATAGGTTAGCTGGGCATGAATTTTATTATTTTTTAAATGGTTATTCTAGATATAATCAGATTGCAATCGCTCCTGAGGATCAACATAAAACTACTTTTATTTGTCCTTATGGTATATTTTTGCATTCCAAAAAATGTCTTTTGGTTTGTGTAATGCACCTGCTACTTTCCAGCGTTGTATGATGGCCATTTTTCATGATTTAATTGAAAATATTATGGAAGTCTTAATGGATGACTTTTCTATTTATGGCTCATCATTTGATCATTGCCTGCACAATTTGACCCGTGTTTTGCATAGGTGTGAAGAGACTAACCTGGTTTTAAACTGGGAAAAATGTCATTTTATGGTTAGAGATGGTATTGTGCTTGGCCATCGTATTTCTGCTGCAGGTTTAGAGGTCGACCGAGCTAAGGTGGTTGCAATCAAGAGATTGCCTCTACCTGCCAACAAGAAGGCCTTGAGGAGTTTTCTTGGGCAGGCCAGATTCTACAGACGGTTTATCGAAAATTTCTCAAAAATTGTGTAGCCCATATGTCGTTTATTAGAGAAAGATGCTCCTTTTAATTTTGATGAATCGTGTTTGCAGGGATTCGAGATATTGAAGAAAGCACTGATGAATGCACCCATCCTGGTGACTCTCGATTGAACGCAACCATTTGAGCTTATGCGTGATGCTAGTGATTATTCCTTGGGAGTAGCGCATGGGCAAAAGCGGGAGAAGCTTTTCCGGGTTATCTACTACACCAGCAAGATGTTTGATGCAGCTCAGAAAAATTACACTACCACAGAAAAAGAGATGTTAGTAGTGGTGTTCGCATTTGATAAATGTCGTGTATATTTGATTGGCACCAAGACGATTGTTTACACCGATCACGCCGCTATTCGGTACCTTTTTGAAAAAAAAAAAGATGCTAAGCTGAGACTGGTTGGTTGGATTTTGCTTTAGCATGAATTCAACTATGAGATTCGAGATAGAAAGGGCTGTGAGAATGTCGTAGCAGATCACCTGTCAAGGTTGGAGACAAACGAGAGCCGTATCGAGAATCGGGCACCCATCAAAGAAGTGTTCCTCGATGAAAGAATTGTTGGTGGTGGAATCTAGCTTCCCATGGTATGCCGACTTCGTGAACTATTTGGTTGAAGGTGTGATTCTTCTCGATTTTAGTACATACCAGAAGAAGAAGTTCTTGCATGATGTGAAGTTTTATTATTGGGATAAGTTGTTTCTCTATCGGCGTTGTGCTGACATGGTCATTAGGCGGTGTGTGCCACAAGAGGAATGGATTCTGATTGTGCAGCAGTGTCACTCTTCCCCTAGCGGTGGTCACTTCGGCCCCAACCGCACTGCCGCCAAGGTTCTACAATCTGGATTTTATTGGCCATCTATTTTTCATGAGTGCTAGTTGTTTGTTTTGCAGTGCGATAGATGCCAACGAACCGGAAATATTTCCAAGCGGAATGAGATGCCTCTGACGAGCATAGTTGAGGTGGAGTTGTTTGATGTGTGGGGGATCGACTTTGTGGGTCCTTTCCCCTCCTCTGAAGGATACCTCTATATTCTCCTTGTTGTCAACTATGTCTCTCGATGGATCGAAGCCATTCCCACCAAGACAAATGATGCGCGAGTGGTGTTGAATTTTCTAAGGAAGAATATTTTCACGAGATTTGGAACTCCTCGAGCGATTATTAGTGATGGGAGAAAACATTTCTGCAACAAGTGGATGAATGTTCTTCTCGCCAAGTATGGAGTCAAGCACAGAGTTACCATAGCTTACCACCCACAAGCAAATGGCCAAACGGAGCTGGCAAATCGGGAGGTCAAGCAAGTGTTGGAGAAAACAGTTGGAGTCACTTGTAAAGATTGAGCGCCAAAGCTTGATGATGCACTGTGGGCGTATCGAACGTCGTACAAAACTCAATTGGGTTTCTCCCCATATCAGATCATTTTTGGGAAATCCTGTCATTTGCCTGTAGAATTGGAGCGCAAGTCATATTGGGCAGTGAAGAAGTTAAACATGGATCTTTACGCTGCGGGTGAGAATCGTACCATGCTCCTCAATCAATTGGAGAAATTTTGGGAGGAATCTTACGAGAGTTCAAAGTTATACAAGGAACGAACAAAGCGGTTTCATGACAAGATGATCACCAAAAAGGATTTTGAGGTGGGAGAAGCCGTGCTTTTGTTTAAATCCAGATTGAGACTCTTCCCTGGAAAATTGAAGTAAATATGGTCGGGGATGTTGAGTATGATGTGTTCCAGATGATGTTATCACTTCGTTTGATAACATCACAATCAATGTCGTATCTAATGATGTTCCGTCATTCTCATCACATTGAGTATAACACTCGGATGTTAACCTTATCCTTTCCTAGTATTTTGTATTAATTTATTTTAAATTAATCTGAATAAATTGTGATTTTTGTCATATATCATTTTCCACGTTTTTAGGGATTTATTAGATATTTTATTTTGAATTAAAACGTGGATAAATGTTGATTTTGACTTGGTCAAAATCTATTCCAGATTTCATGTGGACGTGATGTTCCCACTCTTTCTTGGACCCAAACTGTTGCAGGAGATCTTGGGTTACTGGAGTAACCACTACTATTGCACGATGTTGAAGAACGTGTGTCACACAATGCAGAAGATGGTTATCTCAAGTCCACTTCAGCAATGGATAGTGGAAGGCGGTTGATTCAAGTCCAAGTCATCTAGGATCGTGAGGCAACTGCCAAGACAAGATGGATGAAGTATTTAAGGTCTCCTTAGACCTTAAAATCATTCATGCAAGCAGGTTATCACCGTTGTTTGTGAAAAGCTCTGAATCTTGCATCTAGTGTCATCTTTGAAATCCAAGACATCTTCCTCCACATCTGCCTAGCGTCCCAATCAGCCGGAGACTTTCATTCCATTTGTGTGTGTAGGTTAGATAGTCAACTTTGAGAGTCTAGGATTCCTCTGTATGTTTTATGCTGTGTTGTCAAGGGAATGAACCGAGACTACATCAGTATTGTTTTTGTATTTCACTTGTAATAGTGAATTTCGACTTAAGGCAATCACACACCATAAGGAGTGTGATTTAAAACTTATTTTGTGCAAAGTTCTATTTACATTTCCGTTGCATATTGAATGCAATGTGGTAACACTAGCTTTAACATTACATTTAACTTTGCAATTTACATCTGTAATTCACATTTTTTCAAGCAACAAATTTTAACAAGTGGCATCAAGAGCCGGTACTTGACACACTAAGTACTCGATCCGGTGTTGCTTGAAATTTGTGATGGATATTCAGATTAATCAATGTCATCCTTCTGCTCTAGATAGCAATGGTGGTAACTATGTCATATGGAAATCTCGAATGAAGATTTACATCAAATCTATCGATGAAAGAGCATGGATGGCAGTGATTGAAGAATGGAGCCCTCCTAGGATGGAAGGTCCGAATGGAGATTTTATGTTAACTCCAGAATCTCAATGGACAAATGATGAGAGAATAATCTGAAATTTTAATGCTTACGCTCTGAATGCGATTTTTATTTCAGTCGATGTTCCATGCTTAAAAATGATTTGCAATTGTGTTACTGCATATCAAGCATGGACCATTCTTCAGGAACATTGTGAAGGGTATGCCAGTGTTAGGAAGACCAAAATAAGGTTGCTCACATCAAAATTTGAAAATTTGCGCATGTTTGAAGATGAAACTATTTCATCTTATGCTGAAAAATTATGTGAGATCTCAAATCAATCTACCGCTCTTGGGAGTCCAATCTCTAATGAGAACATGGTTAGCAAGTTGCTTTGAACTCTCTTAGAAAGATTCAATATAAAGATTTTTGCGATTGAAGAAGCACATGATGTAGGAACCATGAGTATGAGTGAAGCGGTCAGCATCTTGCTAACCTTTGAGATGAACCTGCAAAATCAGAAAGCAAACTCAACTTCAAGGGGAATTGCTCTCCAGACAACAACAGTGTCATCTGATGTTCATGATGATGTTGACGGTCTTCAGGAAATTAACAAGGAAGAGAATCTAAGTGTTGCACTTCTGACAAAGAAGTTCAACTCACTAGTTCGTTCCATGAAGAAAAGCCCCCCAAATATCAACCCTCGATGACCGTTTGACTCTCCATCCTCATCAACATCAAATTCTGGAAGATCAAATGTCAAGAAGGAAGTTGTTGACACTAGGAAAGACATTGATTCAGTTCAATATAGAGCATGCTCTGGGTATGGACATTATTCAAATGAATGTCCAACAACACGAAGAAGACAAAGAAATAATTTTAATGCTGTTCTCAGTGATGATTCTGATGCTGAACATGATTCAGATCAGAGAGTGTTGTTCATCAATGTCATGAAAGATGATGATCAGATTATTGATGCTCTGAATGATATTGATGAACTTGACATTGAAAAATGTGAAGTTGAAGATGAAGTTCTTCCAGATGTTGAAGCAGAAGCTACTGAGATTTCACCCAATATGACAAATTGGTATGAAATGACTCTTCTGGATGAATTCAATCAGGCTTCTGAAATCAGGGAACATGATCCATATGAAGGTAACCTACTACCTCACTTCAAGAACTCAACAATGCTGTGAATGAAGTCTGCACTCAGTGGACAACTCAATCAAAAGAGCTGAGATTTCTGATGGAAGAAAACTAGTTTCTAAGAGGAGAGGTTGTAAGTCTGGAAATTAGACTTACCAGGAGTGATGCTGAAATCAGCAAACTAAAAAAGGAAGTGGAGGACACCTCAAGAACATTTTAGAAGTGGAATCAAGGAACTAATGTCCTAAATGAAGCCTTAACATTGGGACAGAGAGATAGAGCTGGATTGGGATTCTCTAATAAATCCTCTATGTCTTTCTAATAACATTGGAACATTTCAGTTTGTGAAAGGTAACAACTCAAACACGACTACAAAGAACAATGTTGAAGATGATGATCAGAAGCAATGTAAGGGCTTAAAGGTGCGGAAATATGTGTGCCATTATTGTCAGGAGCCTGGACATATCAAATCACATTGCTTCAAGTTTCATGATGATGTTGCAACTGGAAGAACAACATCAGGGATCACATCTAGGAATAAGAATCTGAAGAAGTCCAAAAGGATGAAGGTTACATGCAATGTTGTGTACACATGCCTGAAGGCCAACATTACTAGAATATGGTACTTCGACAGTGGATGTTCTCGACACATGACAGGTAATAAGGAGTTTCTTGAAGAATATACCACTACAAACAAAAGCAAAGTCAGTTACGGAGGAGGAACTTAAGGAAACATTGTTGGAAAAGGTACATTAAATGTCAAACATTTTCCTAAGCTTCAGAATATCCTACATGTTGAAGGATTGACGGCCAATTTGATCAGTATTAGTCAGCTTTGTGACGATGGTATGCATGTCAAGTTTGACAAAAATACTTGTGAAGTGTTTAACAAACACGACAAATGCATAATGTTTAGATGTCGTGCATCTGATAATTGCTACCATGCTGATAAAAATGAAACCTGCAACATGACTGTAAATGATGAAACAAAGTTGATTCATCAAAAACTCAGTTATGTGAGCATGGTAAATTTGAAAAAGTTGATTGAGTCTGATGTTGTTCGTGGCCTACCAAAACTGAATGTTGATCATGATGTTGTATGTGGTGCATGCCAAAAGGGAAAACAAACCAGAATTCCTCACAAAAGCCTGGGTGGTTGTCAAACAACAAGATGTTTTCAACTCTTACACATAGACATCATGGGACCAGTCGATACAAAGAGTATGAGTGGTAAGAGTTTCATCCTTGTCATTGTTTATGATTTCTCAAGGTATATTTGGGTTGAATTTCTGCAGGAAAAATCTGAAACTTTCATGGTCTTCAAAAGATTCTGCCGCACAAAGTGTTTGCAATTTGACACCAACATTGCATGCATAAGAACAGATCATGGAAGAGAATTTGAGAATACAACATTCGATGATTTTTGTGAAAGGAAGGGAATACTCCATGAGTATTCAGCTCCCAAAACTCCACAACAAAACGGAGTAGTGGAAAGAAAGAATCGAACTCTGCAGGAAATGTCATGTGCAATGTTACAGGCTAAAGGGCTTTCAAAGAAGCTGTGGGCTAAAGCTGTTAACACAGCATGTCACATCGGAAACAGAGTCTATCTTCAACCAGGAAGAAATGAGGCTCCATATGAACTTCTAAGAGAGAGAAAGCCAAATCTTAAATATTTTCATATGTTTGGATGTATCTGTTACATTCTGAATGATAGAGACCACCTTGGAAAGTTTGAATCTGTTAAAACCGTGGGTTTTGTTTATAACCGTTGGTTTGTTATTTGTTTTGGATATGTTTTGTCTTTCTTTATTTTTTGTGCAGGAAAATAATTGATTGAGATATTCAAGGAAGGTTGTTATGCTTAACTAAATCCAGGTTCTAGAAGTTGATTGAGTCAGAGGTTGTTATGGAAGTTGCAAACTTGCGGCGCAAATTTAGGGATGAAGAGATCAAGTTGTTATTTGGAGTAGAGACCAAGTTTTAAGTTTTGTATAAATAGGAATCAGTTGTATTGAGTTAGATACGGAGTCTTAGAGATATACATTCAGATTATAGATCGAATTTTTATATTCTGCAGATTTTCTACTAGATTTGGTTAAGACAACTTTAGTCTCAACTTTCTGTGAAGGAAGAGATAAAGTGTCTTAATATTTTAGTTAGTGTTTTCTAGTAGTGTTTTTATAATTCACATATTCTATATAGTGAAGATTTCGCCCTGAGGCATTTCACAAGTTATAGAAATATAATCTCGTGAAAATTTCAATCCATTGCTCTATTTCTAAATTTCCGCTGCGTAAGCAAAGTTGTTTCAACTTTGGAGCCAACTTTGATCACAACTCTGTTAAAACCGAGAGTTCGGTTTTTTCAATTGGTATCAGAGAGCAGACACTTGATACACTAAGTGGTGATCCTGTTTTCGTAAGCACAATGGATTGCACGAACCCGTTGTTCAACAAACCTCCAGTGTTAGATGGCATGAACTATTCCTTTTGGAAAGTTCGGATAAGAGCATGCATCAAGTCGATTGATGCAAGAGCATGGAATTCAGTTTAAAAAGGATGGGTACACCCCAAGACCGTGGATGCTGAAGGTGATGTATGTCGCACTCCTCAATCTGAATGGACCAGAGAACAAAATGAAGAAGCCACGTTCAATGACAAAGCGCCTAATACGATTCAATCCTCCTTGGATGTTCAAATGTTCAAACTCATAAGGAATTGTGAGATGGCCAAGGAAGCATGGGATATACTTCAGCAGCATTGCGAATGTGATATTGGAATTAAAGAATCAAGGCATCGGATTCTCACCACAAAGTTTGAAAACCTGAAGATGGAGAAGGATGAAACCGTTGGATAGTACTGCAATAAGCTACTTGAGATTGCTAATGAGTGCAATGATTTGGGTGATCCAATCACTAATAAAAAGTTAGTCTCAAAAGCTTTAAGGACTCTAACATCTCGCTTTGACATGAAAGTAGTTGCAATTGATACGGCTTCAACTACTGGATCTCTGGAGTTTACCAAATTGATGAATGACCTAAAGACGTATGAGATGGAGTTAAACGAGAAAGGTGGACTGTCCAAGAAAAAGGGAATTGCCTTGACAGTTGGGGTATCTTCAAAGGCAACGTCAGCCTATGATGAAGAAGAAGATGAAAACCTTGAAGAAATTCATGTAAAGAATCCTGACTTTGCTCTTATCACTAAAGGCTGAACTCTCTCATTCGTGCCACCAAAGGAAAACAACAGAAGGGAGGTTCTGAACAGCGCAAACCTCGATTTGATCCTTCTAGGTCTCTGGTTCTTTATGAACGTTTAAACTCACCCGGAAAAGAACTAAAATTTGTGAAACGTGCTGCTTCAGACCATTTTAGGCCAACAGAAGTGAAGGACTTCGCCACCGTTCAGTGCTATGAATGCAAAGGTTATGGACACTTTGCAAATAAGTGTGCCAATACCTTCAGAAAGCTGGGAAAACCTGTAAACTTCTTATCCCTTAGCGACAGTGAGCTGGACACCTCTGGGATTCAAGTTGAAGAAATCCCAGATGACGCCCAGATTGAACATGCAGCCTTAACTGCAGTATGTGAAGATCCCACCGAAGTTGAGATAACTTCGGATAGGTATGATGAATCATATTATGAGAATCTTTTTTGTTTTAATATTGTTGTGACTGCAGCAGGGGATGTTGAAGAGGAAGTTATAGAGGAAGAAACTCTTGAGTTATTAATGAAAATGCAAGAACTTTACAAGGACTTGTATGCTAAGTGGGCCAAGCAGTGCAAAGTTGTGGAGTCACAAAATGAAGAAATCTCCGTGCAAAAGACGACGCTAACAAAACTGGAAGCCATGTTGACCAAGAAGGATGCTGAGTTAGACAATATGAGAATTAAACTCAATCATGCTGATGAGACCTTCAAAAGACTCAACACTAGTACATCTAAACTTGATGAAGTTCTGGCACAGACACAGGTAACTTTACATGGCATTGGCTATGATAGCAGTGTGAAGCCAGCTTTCGCACAAATCATGTCTACTCATGGAATACCGTTTGTTAAAGCCAAAGAAGCTTCCTCCACCTCTTCTGTAAGAAAGAAACGTAGGAGGTACATTTGTCACTACTGTTTTCTTCCGGGTCACATCAAACCATTCTGTCACAGATTCTTGTAGGAACATCAGAAGGAGATGCATCTGAGGAAACAACTGTCAAATCCTATTCTAGCAGGAAAAGGGAATAAGTCCAAGAAATTGGTATGGAGACCCAAAGTTACCTCCACAGTTACCTGCCAAGTGGTCTTCACTGCATCACCTGTTGATAACTCAACAACTTGGTACTTTGATAGCGGGTGCTCACGTCACATGACAGGTTCTAGATGTTACCTATCAAACTATCAAAGAGTTAATGGTAGCAAAGTTACCTTTGGTGGAGGATCAAATGGCAAGATTGTGGGACGCGGTACCTTGGACAGCCCTGGACTCCCAAAACTGGCCAACGTATCACATGTTGAAGGGTTAATTGCAAACCTTATAAGCATCAGCCAACTCTGTGATGACAACTTCAGTTTCATCTTTGATAAAAAAAGGTGCACTGTGATGGACAGCAATGGGAATCATATGATCTCAGGGGTAAGATCTTCCAATAATATCTATGAGACCAACAGAAACAGTTGTCTAAGTGCGCAGGTGAATGAGGCGCAACTTTGGTATCAAAAATTGGGACATACCAACTTCCGTAACATGAAGAATCTCCGAAGGCTAAATGCTGTTCTAGGAGTTCCCAAGTTGAACATCTCAAGTCCTAGTCTTTGTGGAGATTGCCAAAAGGGAAAACAAGTCAAAGCTTCGCACCCTGTTGTGACAACTTCTGAGAGACCTTTCGCAACTCAAAGCTGTTTCGAACTACTCCATATGGACCTTATGGGACCAGCTGAAGTCGAAAGCCTTGGAGGTAAATGGTACTCTTTTGTCATTGTAGATGACCTCTCTAGATATACTTGGGTGAAATTCTTGAGAAATAAGGGTGAAACATATGACACCTTCTTAGAGTTATATGCTACGATCAAAAAATATTATCACGCTTGTGTAAAAAGGTTAAGATCCGATCATGGGAGGGAGTTTGAGAATATTCATTTCCTAAATTTTTGCTCTAAAGAAGGGATTCATCATGAGTACTCAGCCCCAAAGACACCTCAGCAAAATGGTGTCGCCGAGCGAAAGAATAGGACTCTGCAAGAGATGGCCACTGTTATGCTGCAATCAAAGAAGTTGGCCAAGCAATTTTGGGCTGAAGCCTTAAACACTGCATGTCATGTAAGTAATAGAGTAAATCTAAGGACCGGAACCACCATGACGTCATATGAGATTTTGAATGGTAAAAAGCCCAACTTGAAATACTTACATGTTTTCGGTTGTGTGTGTTACATTTTGAATGATAGGGATTATCTTTATAAGTTTGATCCCAAAAGTGACAAAGGTGTTTTCATCGGGTACTCTCTCAACAGTCATGCTTACCGTGTTTATAACCTCAGAACCAGAACGGTGATGGAAAGTGTGAATATTAGGTTTGATGATTTGGCCAGTCTTTATACTCCTGTTGATGATACTGATGGTTTGATTGAGATACAGGGTAGAACAAATGACACAGAAGTAGAAGAAAGAGTGCACACTGAAGTTGAGCCCACTTCAACGGCAACCGAGGATACACCAGCCAATGAACCTGAATCTGATCATGAGCAAGAAGGTCCAGATATCCCTGTACAAGGCAGTGCAAGAAGGGACCCACCGAAAAGAATTCGCAAAGATCATCCAATAGACCAAGTCATTGGAGATGTTAACGAAGGGGTCCGAACAAGAGGGAAAGCAATTGCCAACTACAAGGAAATGGTAAGGATGGTGTGTTTATCATGTGTCATACATGAAGTCGGCACGATTGTGTTCTTGTCCATGATTGAACCTAAGAATGCTGCTGAAGCCTTAAAGGATGAATTTTGGATTAGTGCAATGCAAGCCGAGTTACTTGAATTCGTGAGGAATAAAGTCTGGACACTTGTGCCCAGACCTTCTGAAGTAAATGTTATTGGAACTAAGTGGATATTCAAAAATAAAACTGATGAATTTGAGAATATCATTAGAAATAAGGCTCGCTTAGTTGCCCAAGGATATACTCAGGTAGAAGGCATAAACTATGATGAAACTTTTGCTCCAGTTGCACGAATAGAGTCGATTAGGCTTTTATTTGCTATTACATGCTATCTCAATATCACTCTTCACCAGATGGATGTTAAGGCAGCTTTTCTCAATGGAGTTTTAGAAGAGGAGGCGTATGTGGAACAGCCCAAAGGATTCGAAGATCCAACAAAGCCCGATCATGTGTACAAGCTACACAAGGCTCTTTATGGACTAAAGCAAGCTCCTAGAGCTTGGTATAGTCGGTTAACCGAATTTTTGCTTGATTTTGGTTTTTACAGGGGACATGCGGATAGGACACTCTTTCTAAAAAGGGAAAACAACTTTCTAACGATAGCTCAAATCTATGTTGATGACATAGTATTTGGGTCAACAAGTGAGAAAGCCTTGAAAGAATTCATGGAAGCCATGTCTACCTCTTTCGAGATGAGTATGGTTGGGGAACTTAGCAACTTCCTTAGACTTCAAGTCAAACAAAAGGAAAATGGTGTATTCGTCTCACATACAAAATATGCCAAAAATCTTGTAAAGAAGTTCGGTTTGGAGAATGCAAAGAACATGAGGACTCCCATGAGTACGACTGAAAAGCTGTCAAAGACAACAACAGTGTCATCTGATGTTCATGATGATGTTGACGGTCTTCAGGAAATTAACAAGGAAGAGAATCTATCCGAAGTTGGACCTGAAGTTGATTCAACTTTATACAGATCAATGATCGGAAGTCTCCTTTATCTGACCGCTAGTCAACCAGATATCATGTATAGTGTGTGTGCATGTGCTTGATTTCAGTCATGTCCCAAGGAGGAACATCTTAAGGCGGTAAAGAAGATTATTCGGTATGTGGCTGGCACATGTGAATTGGGACTATGGTTCACAAAGGACACAACTACAGATCTAGTTGGATACAGTGATGCCGAGTGGGCTGGAGAAATTGATGATAGACGAAGTACAAGTGGAGGATGTTGTTACTTAGAAAACAATCTCATCTCTTGGCACAACAAAAAGCAAAATTGTATCTCATTGTCAACAGCCGAGTCCGAATATGTAGCTGCTGGGAGCTGTTCAACTCAATTGATATGGCTGAAGTCGATGCTGGATGATTATGGCCTGGAAAGCAATTACTAGGTGATGCTCTGTGATAATACAAGTGCCATCAACCTTGCAAAGAACCACGTTCATCACTCCAAATCCAAGCACATTCATTTAAGGTATCATTTTATTAGGGATTTAGTTGAAAAGAAGTTATTAAAGTTAGAGTATATTAGTACAGATAATCAACTAGTTGATTTATTTAAAAAAGCTTTAAGCTATGAGAGATTCTCAATTTTGAGAAAATCTCTTGGCTTGTGTTCAATATAAAAATTTTAGTTGACCAAACTGTTGTCACAACTTTTGGCATATCATCGTTAACTATGAAGTTGAATAGATTCGAGGATGAAAAAGCCTATTTTTAGGTGAAACCATGATTGTTCTTATAAAATCATATAACTAGATCAAAGATCTTAGATAAATGATTTTTATGAGATTCTTTTGGTTATTCATTTATTCATCATATGTTTCTCTTCTTAATAAGTTTTCTATGATATATCAAAAGTTCTCTGATGAATATTTTTTTGGTAACAATAGTTGGATAATTATTAAAAAATAAAAATAAAAAATAAAAAATAAAAAAAAAATTTTGAAAGTCAGTTGAATGTATCTGGAAATGTATCTTACTCTATCTTTAATACTCATTTTGACTATATCTTTAATTTATTGATTCCTATTTATTTGGACGCGGGTATCTATCAACTATATTTATATCCCTTTATTTTTTCATTCTTGTCATTTTCATTTAGATTCTCTTCTGAAAAACTCTTCATCTTCCCGAAATCCTTTTCTTTCATTCTCCAATCCTTCACCATGAATCCCGATAAGTTGAAACAGATCTAGGAGCTCTTCAACGATCCAGAGGCGTCGGTCTATCTCCGACACTTGTCTACCTTTCCCCCACAACCTTCGTTTTCTCCGCCACAACCCATTCTTCCTAACCCTTTCCGGTTTCTTTCACCGGACTCCACCCCAATTCTTTGACCTAAGGTGCTTATGTCTCCATCTAAGGGAAATACGCCAATGGAAATTTCTCCAGAAATTGCAAGTTGTTCTGAGATTCAATCTCACCCACTTGCATTACCGGCCTCCTCTCCAACAATCGACTCCTCTCAGGCTATAATACTCGCTCCCAACGAAGTGATTATGACAGCTATCGATACTCCAGTTCTTGACACACAAGTCCTCGACACTCCAGTTCTTGCCAAAGAGTAAATCGACCCATTTCCTTCTTCCGATGAAGGAAACATATACAATGAAGGACCAATCGAGGTCCCATTTTCTGAAATTAAAGAAGAAACAAAGGAAGAGATGCCTGAGAAGTCTACTCCAACACATTCCCCGCCCAAGAAGAAATCGACCAAGTCAAAGAAGGTTCCTCCGACTAGACGGTCCAAGCGTCTTCATGTGACTGGTAGTTCCTCGAGAACTCCAGTAGAGCCAATTGAGATCATCAGTGTAGCTGAAGAGGAGGAGGAAGGTGAAGAAGAGATGTCCAATGATGATGTGGGTGAACAGACTCTTTCAGATTCTGAAGCTGATGATGAAGTTGAAGAGACTGTTGCTTCGAAGAAAGGCAAAAGAAAGATTTCTTTCTCTTCTCCCTCGAAAGGTCGTGGAAAAGCTATGAAGAAAGCTAAGAGGGTTGTTGCTCAAACTGAGGAGGATGCTGATTCTGATTCAGATTTAGAGGTATCAAAGGCTAACTCAATCTTATTCTATTCAGATTTTGCTAAGCGAAATTGGGAATTCTTTAAGAATAGGGAAATCTTGTGCGTGGAAAGATATTCATAGTTACTCCTGCTAGGATTAACAAATGTTTGGGAATACCTAATGTTATTGAAGCTGATGAGGAGTTGGAGGCTAAGATGGCTGATGTGTTAACTGGTGGCCAAACTGAGATGTGGGTGGCTAACAAGAAGCCAAATAGACTTGCTTCGGTTCTCACATCACTGTTTTCAACACTTCACAAAATCTCTGTGTCAAACTGGATTCCTACTTCTAACACAACAATGGTGCCATTCGAGCATGTTTGTCTATTGTATAAGGTGTATATGGGAGAAAAAGTGAATTTAGGGCAACATATTTTCAACTCAATTGCCGAAATTGCCATGACAAAGTCCAACAAAAAGTTGGTTGTCCCCTCTCTCATTTACAACATACTTCTGGATCAAGGGTTTAAGCCCACAAAGAAGGATATTCTCACGGCCAGACTTCCTCTCCAGACTGTTCAAAAGGCTTTTCTTGCTGAATCCAGAACTCGTGATCTTCCATGGAGTGATGCTGCTGAGACTGCTCCTCCATCTTCAGATTATCTTTGTTCTATCCCTATATTTGTTTTGCAGGAACAGATTGATCTCTACACTGCCCAGATTGAGATTTTTGCCAAGCAAAGAAAAGTATTCCAGCGTCTTCTTTCTTCCCAAAAAGGGGGAGACACTGGTGGTGGAGAAGGGAGTAGCAGAGGCAAAGGAGGGGCAAGGGCAGCAGCTAGTGAAGAGAAGGAAACTGATGAGCAAGAGAAGGAGGAGGAATAAAGGAACGAGGACTGCAGATTGTTGCAGATTTGTTTATGCTAATATCAAAACAATTTCTCAAAACAATATACTTTGGTTTTGTGTTTAAACACTATGCTTATTTTTGTTGATCTTTCGATGAATGAATAGTGTTGGATGACACTTTGTTTTGGGAAGTTTGCATGACAGGGGGAGCAACTTCATGATGTTTTGTTTTTTGTTTTGTTTTTTGTTTTGTTTTTTTTTATTATGCTTGTTATGTTCTGTGTATTTATTTAGGGGGAGTTTAGTTATATTGCAGGCTTGAGGTTGTTTTAGAAAGAAAAACAAAAAGGGGGAGATTGTTGAAACCGTGGGTTTTGTTTATAACCGTTGGTTTGTTATTTGTTTTGGATATGTTTTGTCTTTCTTTATTTTTTGTGCAGGAAGATAATTGATTGAGATATTCAAGGAAGGTTGTTATGCTTAACTAAATCCAGGTTCTAGAAGTTGATTGAGTCAGAGGTTGTTATGGAAGTTGCAGACTTGCGGCGCAAATTTAGGGATGAAGAGATCAAGTTGTTATTTGGAGTAGAGACCAAGTTTTAAGTTTTCTATAAATAGGAATCAGTTGTATTGAGTTAGATACGGAGTCTTAGAGATATACATTCAGATTATATATCGAATTTTTATATTCTGCAGATTTTCTACTAGATTTGGTTAAGACAACTTTAGTCTCAACTTTCTGTGAAGGAAGAGATAAAGTGTCTTAATATTTTAGTTAGTGTTTTCTAGTAGTGTTTTTGTAATTCACATATTCTATATAGTGAAGATTTCGCCCTGAGGCATTTCACGAGGTTATAGAAATATAATCTTATGAAAATTTCAATCCGTTGTTCTATTTCTAAATTTCTGATGCGTAAGCAAAGTTGTTTCAACTTTGGAGCCAACTTTGACCACAACTCTGTTAAAACCGAGAGTTCAGTTTTTTCAGAATCTAAGGGTGACAAAGGACTGTTCTTGGGATATGCTCAAAACAGCAGAGCATATCGGGTTCTTAATCTAAGAACTAAGGCCGTACAAGAATCTGTCAATGTTGTGTTTGATGATCTTGCAGGTCTGGTTACAAGAACTGAAGAGGATGATGTGTCATTTCTCTTACATGAACTAGATGTTACCGATAAGGAGTCCAGTAACACTGACAAAAGTCCTGATGTCAAAACCAATGTTTCTTCTCCGTCAGTGAATGAATCAACCTCACCCCAGACACCAGATTCAGACTCCTCATCTGAAAGCGATGATGAAAAACTTCCACTGGCTCAGTATGAACCAAGACGTGATCCTCCAAAGAGAATCAAAAGAGATCACCCAAATTCCCAAATCATCGGTGATGGATCTCAAGGAGTCAAAACCAGAACAAAGAGCTCAGCTGATGTTGCTGAATTGGTCAAACAGGTTTGCATGTCATCAGTTATTAACCTTGTGTCCATTTCATGCTTTCTATCCAGTGTTGAACCTAAAAATGTCAAAGAAGCATTAAAAGATGAATTTTGGGTAGAAGCAATGTATGATGAGTTGATTCAGTTTGTTTGAAATAATGTGTGGGAATTGGTTCCAAGGCCTGAAAATAAAAATGTAATTGGAACTAAATGGATTTTTAAGAACAAGACTGATAAGTCTAGGAATGTGGTTAGAAACAAAGCCAGGCTAGTGGCACAAGATTATACACAAGTAGAAGGAATAGACTATGATAAAACATTCGCTCCTGTTGCTAGAATAGAGTCTATCCATCTCCTACTTGCCATTGCTTGCCACATTGGATTTACATTGCAACAAATGGATGTCAAAAGCGCCTTTCTGAATGGCATTTTGAATGAGGAAGCCTATGTTGAACAACCAAAAGGCTTTGAATGTCATGAAAAACCAAATCATGTGCTGAAACTACACAAGGCTTTGTATGGGCTTAAACAAGCTCCTAGAGCTTGGTATGCTCGCCTTATGGAGTTTTTAATTGACTTTGGCTTTTCAAGAGGAGTGGTTGATAAAACATTGTTTATCAAAAGGATTCACAAACACATCACTGTTGCACAAATCTATGTTGATGATATTGTGTTTGGATCCACTTGTTCTAATCTCCTCAGTGAGTTTGTTGATGCAATGTGCAGCACATTTGAGATGAGAATGGTCGGTGAATTGGCCTACTTTCTTGGTCTCCAAATCAAGCAAGATAAAGATGGGATTTTTATATCCCAAAGCAAGTATGCCAAAAATCTGATCAAGCGCTTAGGACTTGAAGCTGCAAAGCCCATGAAGACACCAATGGGATCCTCTGAAAAACTGATCAAAGATGATGTTGGAGTCAATGTTGACCCAACAATGTATCGAGGAATGATTGGAAGCTTGCTCTACTTGACTGCCAGCAGACCTGACATCATATTCAGTGTTGGAGTATGTGCTAGATACCAAGCTCAACCCAAGGAGTCTTACTTGAAAGCTGTCAAAAGAATAATTCGATACATTGTTAGTATAGTCAACTTTGGAATCAGGTATTGTAAAGATACAAACACCAGCCTTATTGGATACAGTGATTCAGACTGGGCAGACGATGTTGATGATAGGAAGAGCACAAGTGGTGGTTGCTTCTTTTTGGGGAGCAATATGGTTTCTTGGTCAAGCAAGAAACAAAATTGCATCTCCTTGTCAACAACTGAATCTGAATATGTTGCAGCTGCAAGTTGTTGTGCTCAGTTGGTCTGGTTGAACGAAATGATGAAGGACTATGGCATGACAAGCTCATCACTTACCTTGCTATGTAATAATGCCAGTGCTATTGAAATATCTAAGAATCCAGTTCAACATTCACGCACTAAGCACATCGATATTCACCATCACTTTATCAGAGACTTGGTGGAAAATGAGATCATAAACATCAAGTATATATCAACTGAGAACCAAACAGCGGATATTTTTACCAAGCCCCTTAATTTCGAGAGATTTTCTACCTTGAGAAAGTCTCTTGGAATGTGCTCTGTTTAATTAGATCTTTATGTTTACTGATGTTGAACTCAATGTGAGTTTGTTTTTAATCAACATCAGTTGTTTATCTTGTTAGTCCTTTTAGTTTTCTTTCAAGTAAAGTTCAAAGGTTTACTTAATGAAATTATGGTTTATCTGCTCGTAATTTAAAACTCTTAGCTACTTAAAATTATGTATCTGTGTTTATGAATGAAATACCCTTGACCTTAAAAAGGTAAACTATAAAAATTTTGGGTTTATTTCATTCATTGTTTGTAAATGTTGTAGCTGATGTTTTGTGCAAGATTGCAAAGAAACCATATTCTTCAGAAAATATATGCCTAGAATTATATTTGTTATGTATATGGATTCCGTCTTTTTATTCTTTTATATACAAAAAAAGGGGAAACGGAAACTATTTTGGGACCCATAAAGATTCACTTTTTGAATTTTTATGATAAATACACAATTTGATATGGTGTATCCCTATCCACTAATTCTGTTTTATTTAATTATTTTTCTTGATAAGGAAATTTGAAAAAGTGGGTGATGTGACAGGGGTCTGTTCCGATTTTTGAGGGTGAAGAGATATATCAACCCATTTTTGAAAACTTTTTTTATTACTCTCACTCTCTCTCTCTCTCTCTCTCTCTCTCTCTCTCGAAGCCTCTTCGTCTCCCACTCTTGGTTTTTCACTTCTTCAAGTTTTTTTCAGAATATCAATGGCGGAACCCAAGGATATCTCTGCCATGTTTGAAATGATGAAACAAATGTTTGAGAAGACTATGGGCATTCCATCTTCTATCTCTGGTCCTGCTGGAACATTAGCTATCACACCCTCCGCTACATCCACTCCCGCAGTAACTACAACAGTCGAACTCACTCCAGAAGGACCTAAATCGGAGTCCGACAAACCATCATCTCCTCCAACGGAACATGCAGACACTACCATGGAAGAAGTTGAAGTTCCTAACTCCGTATTGGTGCTAAACCCCACTCCTCTCCAACACATAAGTCCTGGTGCTGAAGAAAACCCTATCGACCCAGATCTAGAGCTCTACACTCAAGCTCTTACCGAGAAAAAGAAGAGTGGCCCTATTTGCAAGTTAAAATGACTTCATAGCCAACAAGGGTCTGTCAAGGAAGAGGTCGGTGAGGGTTTGAGCAAAAAGGCAAGGAGAACTCTGAAATTGGAAGAAAAACCAGCAAGGTCTTTGAAAGATGAGTCCGAGGATGAAGAGAATCCCCCTGAAAATTCTCCATACAAAACTGTTGGTAATGTGGAAGTTGAGGGTGAACAACAAGAGGAGCCTCTTTCTGCGATACCAGAGGACGATGTGCCTGCCAAGCCTGCGACTTCAGGACAAACTTTGAAAGAAAAAGGGAAAAAGGGCGCCACATCTGGCCCAAAGAAGAAGGAACTCTCTCCCACCTCTTCACAAGAAATGGTCTCCTCCGACACAGCCAAGGAGATAGTCTCTCCATCTCCCACTCATTCAGCCGATGTCAAAGATGATGCTGATTCTGCTGACTCTGAACCCGTATATCTCATAGGTTCCCCACATGATGTCTCCTCTGCATTCAGTAAGACATTCTATTCTCAGCATGCTAAAAATCTTCATAAAAATATCATTCTTCACCCCATGCGAGTCGAAAAATAAATTGACGTGCTTAGTTTTAAGAAGTATGGGGTAGATGTTTTTTTGAAAGAGAGGGGTCTCTGGAAATCTGTTACTGAATTATCATCTTTTGAACCTGATGTTATTGCTGAATTTTATGCGAATGTGTCTCCTGAGATAGGTGATAAGTCTAAGAGCAAATTTGGAGAGGTTTATATGTGCGATAAAATCTATGCCTTTAGCCTTATGCTGATCAACAAATTCTTGGGTCTGGGTAATGATTCGGATGTAGTTAGCCTATATCTAATTGATGATGTTGTTGGGACTGTTACTGGTGGTCTGGTGACTAAGTGGACTAACAAAATTTCCACTTCTAAGCTCACATTTTTCTACTCTGTTTTACACAAATTGATTGTGTGTAATTCGTTACCCACCACCAACACTTCAGTCCTCATTGTTGATCAAGCCATCTTGCTCTTTAAATTTGGCACAAAAATCCCCTTCAATCTCGGAGAATTCATCTTTAATTGCATGTTGAAGTCGGCTGCAAAGACAAACACTTCCAGCATTTTACCATTTCCCTGTCTCATCTATGCCCTCCTAGTTGACCAAGGTGTGAAGCCAAATACGAAGAAGATAGTTACTGAAACTGCAACTATCTCTATCATCAAGCCCAAAGGGAATGAAGATCGTGAAATTGATCTCCCTTATACCTTCGGTCAAAGTTCAACAGCTGCATCAAGGGATGTTGGGCAGGATGTTGCTGCAGATTGTGCACTCTCTCCTCCTATTTCAGGAAGTGATATAGCAAGTGCTTTCTCACACTTGACGACAATTTCTGTACAGGTTTTAAATTCCTATGTTTCACAGATGGATTCATTGATTCATCAAAGCACAATGCTCACCAATACAATGGTTGAGCTTTGTCAAGCACTTCGGGGAACTTTTTCTACATAAAAAGGGGAAGTAGATGTTGTTGTTGCTGCTGGTGATGATGGTGATGAAGGGGAGAAGGCTGGAAAGTCCATGGCTTAGGCAAAGGCGAAGAAGAAAATATGATATTTTCTTTATCAAAAACAATTTTATTTCAAGTTTATGTATTGAATTGGACACAATCTTGTTTTGGATGTGTTTACATCCTTGTTTATTTTTGTTTGTGTGCTGGACACATAATTTTTGCTTTATGATGTTTTGTTGGGTATCCATGGTTGGATATCCTTGGATATTTATGTTTTAATCATCAGCATGGTTTGATGATTTTGCTATATAAATTCTGTTCGCATATTCGGTTATGTGATGTTTTTGTTGAGTATGATCTCAACATTGTAATTATTTTCACATGTATTAAGATATGTGTTGTTTACTGTGTTGAGAATGTTCTCAACATTATATTATGTATAGGGGATAATTATCCACATATTTTTCTGTACAGGGGTAAATACCCACCATTGTTGTATACTATCGTATAGGGGATTATACCCAGTAACATTTTTTTATACAGATAATAACTTATGGGGAATAGACTTTAAGGGGGAGTTTTTGAAACTCCAATATTTTTGATCATATTCCGCTGCGGCTCTAATTATGTATATTTTGAGCTTTATGTTTTGTGCAGAAATGATAAGCTTAAGGGGGAGATTGTTGAGTATGACGTGTTCCAGATGATGTTATCACTTCGTTTGATAACATCGCAATCAATATTGTATCTAATGATGTTCCGTCATTCTCGTCACATTGAGTATGACACTCGGATGTTAACCTTATCCTTTCCTAGTATTTTGGATTACTTTATTTTAAATTAATCTGAATAAATTGTGATTTTTGTCACATATTATTTTACACATTTTTAGGGATTTATTAGATATTTTATTTTGAATTAAAACGTGGATAAAGGTTGATTTTGACTTGGTCAGAATCTGTTCCAGATTTCATGGGGACGTGATGTTCCCACTCCTTCTTGGACACTAACTGTTGCAGGAGATCGTGGGTCACTGGAGTAACCGCTACTATTGCACGATGTTGAAGAACGTGTGCCACACAATGCAGAAGACGGTTATCTCAAGTCCACTTCAGCAATGGATAGTGGAAGGCGGTTGACTCAAGTCCAAGTTATCTAGGATCGTGAGGCAACTGCCAAGACAAGATGGAGGAAGTATTTAAGGTCTCCTTAGACCTTAAAATCATTCATGCAAGCTGGTTATCACTGTGGTTTGTGAGAAGCTCTGAATCTTGCATCTAGTGTCATCTCTGAAATCCAAGACATCTTCCTCGACATCTGCCTAGCGTCCCAATCAGCTAGAGACTTTTATTCCAGTTGTGTGTGTAGGTTAGATAGTCATCTTTGGGAGCCTAGGATTTCTCTGTATGTTTTATGCTGTGTGGTCAAGGGAGTGAACCGAGATTACATCAGCATTGTTTTTGTATTTCACTTGTGATAGTGAATTTCACCTTAAGGCAATCACACACCATAAGGAGTGTGATTTAGAACTTATTTTGTGCAAAGTTCTGTTTACATTTCCGCTGCATGTTGAAGGCAATGTGGTAACACTAGCTTCAACATTACATTGAACTTTGCAATTTACATCTGTAATTCACATTGTTTCAGGCAACAAATTTTAACAGGGGCCTTATGTGATCCGAAAACTAAGTGAGCACAACGGTACTGTGGAGCTGCTCTCTCAAGAGAGAGACACGTTCCGAGTCAATGGCCAACGTATTAAGGGGTATTATTCCCCCGAGCAGAAAATAGAGGTGTCTACTATTTTCTTGATGGATGCTTAAGGTTCTCTTAGTCTGTCAAGCTAGAGATGTTAAATCAAGCGCTCATTAGGAGGTAACCCAATTTTCAGTTTGTTTTCTTTGTTACTTTTTGCTCTTGTCTTTCTGTTTGTTTTTTTTACTAATTTTCGCACAGTTAAAAAAAGAGTTGCACGGACCGTTCTCTTGAGAGCACGGCCCGTGATCTCATCTCGGCAGCACGCGGTTTGTTAGGCATAAAAAACGCACGGATCGTGCTTCCTGGAGCATGGACCATGCTCTCCATAGCACAGCCCGTGCTCGAGTCTCGGCCTGGGGCATAATTTTAACTTAACAGGAGCACGGACCGTGCTCTACAGAGCATGGCCCGTGCTTGACTCAGCGTCCAGCCCTCTCTCTCTCATATAAAGTATGCTCTTCCTCCTTCCTCTCATAACACATGCGCACACCAATGAGTTTCAAGAGAAATTTTTTTATTTTTTGTGCATATTTCTACACCAATCCCATCACATACTCCACCACACCTCTACATACCCATTCATTGCTTCCATTCAAGAGTTATTCAAGGGGGAGAAGAGCTTCTTCTCCTATTTTTCCCAAAACATTAGGGTTTTCCAATTTTCTCAAATCAGGTATACAATTCTCTTCTTTTATACTCCTTTTGAATGTTGATGATGTGTGTCACTCATGGGCAAGTTGAATGCATACTCAATTTTATAATTGAAGTTCAATTCTTTTTGGTGCATTTTGTCGAACACGTGTTGAGCCATAGCTTAATTGAGTTTTTCATGCAATGTAGGGGGTTTGACTTGATCAATTTGGTTATTCTTAGTTTTTGGTATGTGGTTTATGTTGTAGGAACCCATGAGGGTGATAATTTTGCTTTAGAGGTTGAGATTGTTCATTTACTTTGCCTTTGGAATGATTTTTGAGTTCATTTGCTCTTGTATAGTGGTGTTCTACGTTTGGGGGCACATTTTGGTTACCATTGTATTGAATTGAGTTGTTTTAGCATCCCCTTCCTGTTGAGATTGCGTGATTTACCTCATTTTAAGTTTGGGGGATTCCTTTCACATTTTGTTTTCCTGCTTAGATTGGTTGGTTGTGCCCCTTCTCATTTGTTTTTTTAGGAACCTTAACCCACATGGCCAACCGGAATGTGAGGGGATGAAGAGGAGCTCGGGACGGCAATGCCGCTGACCCTAACGACCCTATCAATTTCGGGGTCGTGTTGAATGAGCAAGCTCACCGGGATCGTTGGGCTACTTTGCTGCAATCGAAATGTATTCCATCTCGGTACTCATCTAATTCTGTGTTGCAAACCCTCGGCCTCCATGATGATTTCTGGGCTTTGTACCAATGTGGTGGCGTCAACAACGTGTTTGCGGGGCAGTGGCCTTCCTATCACCGCATGATGCTCGAGTTCTTGAGCATCTTGTTCTTAAAGAAATCCAAATATGCCCCATTTGTCGAGAGTATCTCTTTTCAGCTGGACAATCAACCATTTACATTGACTAGAGAGGAGTTGAATCAAATTTTTGGGAATCCTTCAAGCGATCCAGAGGAGACTGATGAGTGGGACTATGCCACCCTATGGAGGGCCACTGTGTGTGTGCATGATAATGAGGGTCCCGTTGATTTTGTGCCCCGTACTGCTAAGGCGTCTTCCATTCGCAACCCCGTCTTTCATTTTCTTCAGAGAGCTTGTGCTAACTCCATGTTTGCCCGCTACGATGGGGGGAAATGTCCAAAATAGAGAGTTGTTCTACCTGTGGTGTGCCATCAGGAATGAGCATTTCAATACTGGGGCCGCTATTACAGACCACCTTGGCCATTCTTCAAAGAAGCGCAGTGGTGCGCTCATGTGCGGGGGAATGATCACTCATATTCCCTCCTACTGCAATGTGGATTTGTTCGAGTGGGAAGTGCTTCTGAAGAACCTTTTCCTCACTTTTGAAGTCCTCATCAATATGGACGTCATTCGAGTCGACAAACAGGGGCGCTGTTTCTTCATACTAAAGGCAGCAGGTCATTTCGCACTTCCTAATTGAGCATTAACTCGTGTTTCTGATTGGTATAGACATGCTAACTGGTGGATGGTTTCTCCCGCCCATAAAGCCGTGATCGAGGCTCATTCTCCTGCTCGTCCCTTTTGCACTCGTGTTCGGGGCATTATGGAGGAGGAAGCGGGTGCTGATGACAATGATGAGCAGCCCAGTGACGAGGGTGGCGGCTCTGGTGGTGATGCCTCTCACATTGATACCGACCGTCTGTCCAGTTCTAGAGGTGGAAGCAGACGATGGGGGAGGCCCCGCTCAAATGAGGAGTGACTGGATGACTTAGAGGGGCGACTGTTCTCCGTGGAGTCAGAGATGCCCGACCTCCGTGGTGATTTCAACCACATGAATTCCAACATCGACAACATCTAGTCTAATGTAGCTACAATGCTACAGATGATGCAGCAGTGGGGGTTATAATTTTCCCCCAATCCACCTCCACAGTGACTATCTGAGGTTAGTGACTCAACGTCTTCCCGTCTATCTTTTCAAACTTATTCTCTATCGAGTATAACTTTGGGGGGTGGATGGACGTCATGCCTTGAGTCCCTGTTCTAATCAAGTCTTTTAATTACTTTTATGCATTCAGTTAGATCATGACCATTAGTTTAGTGGTTTAGTTTATAGTGCACATTTATTTATATCGTAGTTGTATGCTATGTGCCATATGTTGGAATTTTGAGCTTATGTTGTGAATGTGGGTTGATGGTTGCTACTGATAAGCACAGTTGTTGGTTTGAAATGTCTGGATTAAGTGTATTATAAGCATAATAGGCGCAATTATGATGAATTGCTTGGTTGTCTTGAATAGTGTAACGCCCCAGTCCTAGAAGAATAGTGACAAGAGACCGGTGCGTTACTAGGGGAAAGGGGGAAGGGGTTGTTGCATAAAGATAATTAAATGAAATAGCTTTGGGACAAGAATAGGTTATATTCCCCAGAAATTTAGGCAGCATAACCTCTGTAACTGTAATAGAACCACGCACTAAGGTGTTTAGAAAGAACCTAAATAAAATACCAATCATCAAAGGGAATTTATCCCGCCAATAATTATAAAGGAACATTATAGATTTATAGCAAAATGCTGAAATTGTAACATGCTTCAAACAATTGAAGACAAGCTATATCAGAGTGAACGGAACAAGCGCGGAGTACAACTCAAGTAAATTATTTCCATGTACTTAATTGATTTAGAGTATCTAAGATTTCTGAACAACACAAAAGAGCAAGCAAATATCAACAAGTCATCCCTTGCCTCAGCTCCATCATCTTCCAGACTACCTCTCAACCTGAAAATATTTTAGAAAAGATTTGGACTGAGTACTAGCGTACCCAGTGGGTAGATTTTGATAAACAGTTCACAAACATTTTATAAATATGAATATCGTATCCACACAAGTATAACAATGGAAAGGTTTTAAATCTCAAAGGCATTCCATGTATACAAAGCTTCTTTTCACCTTACTTGTACGCTCTATCTCAACTGTCCCTTCCTACAGTGTCTTAACTTATATACACGTCCTCCAACCCAGCTGTCTAATAAAGGATAGTGTATACGGTCCCAAAGCTTTAAGGATCCGAACTCGAGTCTAGTTAAGCACTCAAAGTTTTCGTAGGATACTGACGAACGCAAACAGTGAGCTAAATTATTTTGATACAGATATTCATGCTTCTCAATTAATAAACAGTTGAGCTTATTAGCTAAACATAATTTAAGAAAAATATAGCCCACCTTAAGTCGGTCTTGAAATCTCCCAGTCGACCAATTGTGTAGAAAACCTCTAAATTGCACTTGTTGCCCTTTGGCCTACAAATTATCAAGATTCTAACCTTGAGAACCTATTTAGGTCATTAACTAATAACTTAAAACTACAATAATATGCTCATTTATAACTGACAAGATTAATCAACCTCGAATTAACTAAATGAACGTAAACTAAACAATTGTTGTGCTAATTCTGAAATTATCGAGCTTTTTGATTAACAATTGAAAGGTTTTTCGGACCTCAAAGAAAAATTATTCGATAATTTCAACAATCTGGATAAGGTAATATGATTTGAAAATTGAAAATTAAATTAATATTATATATTTACTATTTCTATTTAAATCCATAGCTTCGTCAAATTATCAAATAACCATCCATCACTTCTTAAAAATATATAACGGCCCCCAAATCTTTTACAAAACAATAACTCCATTAATGATCTACCATTTTCAAAACAAGCCATACAAAGACTTCGGCACAACACAAACATGGTTTAAATCCAACTAAAACTGAAGATTTACCACTCAAGCTCATCAAGTATCATTACTACAATAGTAATGGACAGTAAACAGTTGAAGAGCAGGAGAAATACATGCTCAGAAAGTAAAAAATTTCAGATTTTTGAAAAGTAGAAATCGTATTCTTGCTCGACAATTTAAAGGCTGAAAACAACTCCTAAACATGAAATCAACTATGGGAAATGAAGTACATGAAGATGGGTCTCTAACCATGACTTATACGAAGAGTCCTAGCTGATGGAGTGGTCGTAAATGTGCGTTTGAAGGCAGCAGCAACTAAATTCTATGCACGACCGTGGTTTTTTGTTAAATTTCGACACAAAGATGAAAGGGAAAACGAGATCTAATTAGAAATATGAAATCATATCATAGTAGCTTGCAATGAGAAGCTTATTGCAAATCAAAATATGATGTAGTTTGGTCTCCGATAAGGCTGGAAAAGGGCAACGGAAGCAGCAACAGCACCATCCCCTGCGGCATCAACTCTGAGTAAACTTTCAGCATAAAAATAGTGGCCTAAACAACATTGGATCTATGATCAGAAACTTAATGCACGTAGCCGGTAAGAAGAGCTTTGAAACGGTATAAAGTAGGGGAGAATCTGACGGTCGGATCAGCGGGAAATCGCACCGCAAGTTGGCTATGGCATAAGGTGGCGGGGCAGCACCTTTCGATGGTTTTCGCTTTCATTTTCATTTTTCTCGGCACCTATTTGAGTGAAAACTTTCACAGCTGCTATATAACTAACAAGAGGTAGATCATAGTATATTTTTCATAATTTTTGGTTATGGTTTGGCGATGGAAATGGTGATCGAACCATGGCTGTCGACGGTGGTGGAGAGGAGATGTTCGAGCTTCTTTTGCTTTTCTTTCTCTCGTTTTTCTGTTTTTAAAAAAAATCCCACACCTTAAAATACACGTACACGTATATAAGAAAGGGACAGCTGTAAAATCCAAACTCATTCCACTTGGGTGAAATTTGTAGAAGGTCGACTGAAGTAAAGAAAAAAAAATTGAAGATAATTGTTCCAATATCAATCCATTTTTCGAAAAGAAATGAAATAAAAGTTTTATTTGGTGAAACCAAGCTATAGATAATTAGATACATACATACATATATATATGTGGAATTTTACATTTAGGCCGAAATTGAACCATAGATTATTTTTAACATTGGCTTTGAAATTGGAATTAAATTTTAACTATCATGAACTTAATTAACTTAGCAAGAAATAAATTGGGTACAATTTGTTTAATAAAATAAATCCCCTAAAGGTCAAATAAAATTAAATGTAAACGATTTCTGATCTCAAAAAAAATTTCTAGACGTGTTTTTTTTTGTTTTTTGTTATATCACGGGCCTAAATGTTCATTATTAATTACTTAAATAAAATTCTTAAATAAATTCTAAATGTACAATTTTCGGGGTGTTACAAATAGTGTTTTCTATGTGAGATTTTGAGCTTATGATTTCCTTTCTTGTGTGTGATAAATTGATTTACTAGTTGAATGTCTAGAACTTACCCATAGTCTGCTCAAGTTTAACAGAATGCGTGTGGTTTTAGAGATGACTTTAGGCCATCATTGCTAGCCCGATTTTATCCTTGATTAATTTTGACCGAACACTTCAAAACATCTTTGTAAGCCTTGTTGAGCTTTAGAACCGTTTCTTTCATAGCCAATTCAATTTTACCTTGCTTATATTTGCTTCCTCATTCGTACTTGTTGAGTGGGGTAGATGAGTATAGAAAAGGGGTTAATTGTTAATGGTGGAAAATGGGGAAAATAATTGATGAAGTATGGTTGTGAAGAGGGAGACGGGAGTGAGATAATGAAATGGCGCTTAGAGGAAGTAAAATTTGAAGGAATTCGTTGAAAAAAAAAACAAAAAAAAAATAATAAAGAAAAAGGAAAAAAAAGGGAATTCCTCAAGCTTTGTGAAGCAAGAATGTCTAAGTAGCCATGGAGGTTGAACAAAAAAATTGTGGTGACACGTTGATTGTTGGATTTTTGAACAAAAGGAAGAAAGCTAGATAAAGTCTGGTTTTACTCGATTGGTATTGGGGTTGAGTGTTAGTAAGGAATTATTGAGAGTGATCAACTCAATGAGTCCGACTTAGTCACTTGGCCTATATGTTCCCTATCTTGTCCAAAAGCCCACGTTACCACCAACTACAAGTCCTTTAGGATCTAATTCCATGTTCATTGCATGTAAAGGCGAGATAAGGTAATGGGAAAGCTTATGGTTAATTCGCTAATGAATTCAATTTTGAGTGCTTTTGTTAACCTAAACACTTGAGAGTGAGAGATACACAGATCCGGTGAGATCATTGATTCAAAACTAAAGACAAGTTAGTAGTTGTGATTGTGCGAGAATGTTTTGCTCATAATATGCTCAATTTTGGATGATTACTTTGATGATGCCTGAAGCATTGAACTATCGAAACATTTCCTCTATACTTGAGATTGATTTTCTTTTTTTTCATTGTTCGAGGACGAACAATAGGATAAGTTTGGTGGGTTGATAAACTCGGGGTTTTCATACATTTCGGGTGTGTTTCTACCTTTTTTTTGGAATGATTGCATGTGTTTTGTGAATGTTTGGAATTGAAATGCCCTTTATATGTGCGGTCACGGGTTTATCAAGTTTTGATAGGAAAACCGTTGGTTTTGAGAGGATTTGGTGTACATGAAATCAAGGGTGGAAGTGAGAATCTAAGTCGGGATTGAGAAGATGAAATGAGGTCGAAAAAAGCAAAGGATTGTGTGGTACAAAGCGAGCACGGGTCGTGCTCCACCTTGCACGGTCCGTGCTACCTTTTAACCACGAAATTCAAGTGTTGTCAGAGAGCACGGACCGTGCTTCACTTGGCACGGATCGTGCTCCCCTCTCGGCCAAGTCACATGTTTTGAGGAAAAAAGAGCATGGACCGTGCTCCCTAGAGCACGGACTGTGCTCATCTCGGCGATACCCAGTGGATTCCTTTCTGGACCGGGCTTTCTTTCCTTCCACGTGCTTCAGTCTCCAATACTATTTAAGGCATGATTTTGGACGAAAATTGTACCACTTTTTACCCTATTAAAGAGCAGAGAAAGCAGGAGAATGGCGGAAGAACACAGAGATCAACTGAAATCAAGATTCAACACGGCCTAAGTTGTTTTCGGTTTTTAGTTTAATTTTAATTATGTTAGACTAGATTGTTTACGTATTTTCTTTGGATTATAAGTCGAATATGAGAGGCTAAACACTCACAGATTCTAGGGTTTTCTACGTTTATAGATGTTCATGATTTCGATTAACGTTATTGTTCATTTTCTTCATCTATTTGTGCTTCCTTGAATTGTATGTCTTGTGAATTTGGTTGGCCATCAAGTACACATGTTTAGTTAATTATTTATCACTCGAGAGAGGTTAATTGATTAATGGATTAGGAATGCATAACGCGAACTTGCTAGATCGAGAGATTGGTAGGGTTTCGTGAGAAGACTGAATCTTAGGATCAATTTGGAGTTAAATAACAAATAGAGATCGAGAGATGAAATTTGGTATTTAATCTACGTCTAGAACTTACTCGAGAGAGAGGGACTAGATATTTTTGTGATTCTTCTGCAGATTAAGGAATTAAATTTGGTCTGATGCATTAGTTGAAATCATGAATTCCATAATCGTGCATTCCCTAGAATCCATTTAATCCTTGATTTTTCCGTCAATTCAATTGAATTCTTGTTCGTCTTTTACTTGAGAAGTTTATTTTATTTAATTAGTTAAAACACAAAACTCTATTCTGGTCATCTAGATAAAGTAGAATAATCTAAATTGAGTACTTAGTTAGATTACAAGGCTAGTCTTCGTGGATACGATATCTATTCTCACCGTATTTTACTACAATTTACCTCGTATACTTGTGAGTCGTTTTGTGTGAAATAAAATAGCGAACATAGGTCTTCTGATTCGAGTAGTATTTTTCCATGAATTTCTCATACACGGCATTCCAGCTGGCTAGTGAATTAAATGGAAGAGACATGAACCATGTCTTAGCATAATCCTTCAAGGTGTAAGGAAAGCACCTCATCTTCAATTGATCCTCATTCAAACCTTGTAAAAGAAAGGTTTGAACCACAACATAGAACTCCCGGATGAAGTTCAAGACATCTTCTGTGGGCATCCCATAGAAGGATGGCAATTGGTTGAAGTGGATGTTCTTCAACTCATAATTTCTTGCGGCTTCTCCCAGAACGATGCAAAATTTCGATGCCCCTATCACGGGATGAGAAAAATCTCTAATGGTCCTTGCCACATTAGCAATATTAGCATTGTTGATGTGATTCGCATCCACCTCTAAAGGTCGAGATTCGTCACTCGAAGAGTAGGCTTCTTTCGAACTTTCTTCTTCCTAGTTGGGCACTATCATCCTCCTTGGTCTGTGAATGTTATTGAACACGGGGGCTAGTCTCATGTTAAGACTTTCTCGACCTAGCATACACAGACACCAACACAAAGAGAATATCACACGCAATTGTGGAAGAAGTAATAAAAACTAAAAAAAATACAAAAAAATAAACAAAAATACCGAAAACAAACACGGAAATGATATAAAACAAAAAAATATGCCTAAAGCTTTCCTCGATAATGGCACCAGAAATTTGTTTCGTCGAGATTGCACATGTAAATCCCGGACTGACCCGCAAGAGGATGGGTCGATTGTAGGGCGGTGAGTCAACCCGAATCGTGTCTCTCGAGGAAAGCTTAACAGGGTAATTATCTTTCAATGCTACACACATGGATATATACATGACATTAAACATGAATCTAAATATTCTAAATTAGAGGGTTGGAAGGTTTTTAACTAAAAATTACTAAATTAAGGGAAGCAAGAAATAACAAGACAATAGCAACAACAATAAAGACGAATTAAAGGATTGTGAAACGAACATTAGGGTGTAGATTCTCTCTTTGGCTTCTCTCCTAACTTGAATCAAGTTGATACATTAACTTTAAATGTACAATAGACTCCATAAAGAGGCTTAACTTCATTTACTGTCACCATCAATCCATTAAACCCCCACCGGCTAAATTATACGAACAAGATTAATAATTAGGTGTATGAACCAGTCAACCTAACGTTGAAAGAACCCTAGTTAGGCAATAGAATCTTCTATCGATCTCATCTATTGCCTAGCAATGTTAAATATTGATCAGACACTTAACATGAACAAGTTCAATTCAATCAACAAGAAATCAACAATCACAAGTATGGATCAAAACCAAATCGATTATGTACCCCCTAATGTATGGAACTAGCCCTTCATCATGCAAGATACTAAACATTAATCATATAAGTTCTTCATCTCATAAATCAAAAGATAGATAAAATACAAACTTACACAATTTTGTTTATCTCGACAAAGTTTGGGACAAATCCCCACAAATCGACTGAAACTGAAAGTGAACACAAAAGAAATGGGGATCTTCTACCAAGCCTAACTGAACAGCCCCAGGTTGAGTTTTAGATCCCTTCTTCTCTATCTCCGTCTCTGTTTCAGGCTCCTATTTCTTTTTCTCTTGTGGAAACAATGATGAATGATCGTGATAATGAGTGCATTATAGATGATGATAAGGATGAAAGGTGAATGGCTTTCCCTCCAAGCCTCTCTCTCCGCGTGGAATTGATTATTCTGTGTTAGGAAAAACTATCAAGGAACCCCTAGATTAGGTTTTGATGAGATGTCAAAATTTTTTGTGAAAAACTGACTAAAATTCAAGTTGCAGATCGGAGCTGATTAATCCAGGGCATCATCAAAAATGATATCAAGCAAAGTCAAAGTCAACCAATCAAGAGTATGGTCTGCAAGCTGGAGGATACGTCATTCAGTCAGAAGTCAACTGAACTGAGAAGTCAAGAAGTTGAACAGTCGAAACAAACTAACAACTAAGTCAGCTAAGCTGAGGGAGAAAAGAGTCAACTAAGGGAACTGATAAGAGATCAGTTTAGACTGAAGACTGAAAGTATTCAACTGAAGACCAACTGGAGCAATAGCTAAACTCAGCTGACGAGCTCAAAACTGCCAACTGGAGTAATAGCCAAACTCAGCTGACAAGCTCAAAACTGCCAACTGGAGCAATAGCTAAACTCAGCTGACAAGCTCAAAACTGCCAACTGGAGCAATAGCCAAATTCAGCTGACGAGCTCAAAACTGCCAACTGGAGCAATAGCCAAACTCAGCTGATGAGCTCAAAACTGCCAACTGGAGCAATAGCCAAACTCAGCTGACAAGCTCAAAACTGCCAACTGGAGCAATAGTCAAACTCAGCTGACAAATCCAGAATTGTCAACTGGAACTCAAAGCTGCCAAGAAAACTGAAGCCAGAGAACCCTGGAGTTTATTGCTCAAACTGCCGAATCTTGGAATAAATGCTTCAACAAAGATCCTGGAATTAAATATCCAATGAAGATCGATTGGCAGAGTAACGACTACTTCAAACCAAAAGCCTCAAGTGATCATTCTCCATTTATGAGCCAACAGGGCCACCGATCAATGGACAATGGAACTCAACGGTCATAAAATCACTCCTCTATAAAAGATGAGTGAATCAGAGTTTAAAAAAAAAAAGGAAAAGAAGAGCAAAAGAAAACCCAAGAAGAATCCTTCGCCTACACAACTTTCGCATATACAAGCAAGAGCTTTTCTTTCTCCCTCCCACTCAAGCTCAAGTTCAGCATTTGATAGAAACTGCGAGAGTTCAACTGAGAAGAAGAAATTCACAGAGTCAAGATAATCAGCCAGCTGTTGACAATCCAGCCAGGGCAGTCTTCTCAGTTTCAGCTACACAATGATCAAATACTCAGCTCAATTGAAGGAGCATATCAGTTGATAACCCCTGTTCAAGACTAACCTCTTGAAGATCGAAAGAGATCTAAAACCTTGTAAAGATGAAAATAGCACCTACCTTCTAGCGAGCAGTTAGGGACTTCAAGTGTGAGCCGTCGACCTGCTGAGGTAGCAAGCAGTTACCAGGTTCAACCAACTGTCCTTCATTGTATAATTTGTAAAGAAACTCAAGTTATATAGTGAAGTTGCCCTTCTGCGAAAGGAAGAGAGGACGTAGAAGTTTGAGACTTCGAACCTCTATAAATTGCTTGTGTGCTGTACCACTTTGATTATTGCATATCTTTAAACTGCACACAATATCACACAAGCTGCACTTAAACTGTCTTAACTGTTCAATAAGTTTGTGCATAGATAAGTTTCATTAAGCGAGTCAAAGGGCCCTGTCATTCCGTATTTGAAGCAAAAGTTTTAATCAGTTTATTCACCCCCCCTCTAAACTGATATCGACTCGCCCGGGACCAGCATTCTATGTGTATTAGTTGGAGGGTTATTAAGACCCAAAAGCATCCGCAATTTCTGAAAATATCCTTGAAAATGAGACACTCAGCGCCTACAGAGTGTGCAGCAAGTGCCCCAGCGCCGGTTGGGCAACGGAGCCCAGTTTCGGCAGAGTACTCCATGCTCACGGGGGCTCTTTGGCCGAAGCACCCCCCAACGCCGGCTGGATACCCCGCGGCGGCTAGGCTTAGACCAATTGTGGCTTGATTGGGTCCAAATTTACACTTATATTTTCCGGTTTATGCTCACGAGATAACTACTTAGGACCACACCCGCAATTGGACGGGGTCAATTGTAGAAGCAATAAGCTTAACCCGAGTCGATCTCTCAAGGAAGACTTTACGTGAAAGAATTATCTAAAGACTACACATGCTTTTAACAAAACAACTAAAATAAAATCTAAACATTCTAACAAGGGGTTTGGATGATGATTATGCTAGGAATTTGAAATAGACAATTAAATGCAAAAGCATAAATTAAATCGAAATTAGAGGAAATAAGCTTGATTAAGGTATTTGGGTGTAGATTCTCTCAATGGTCTCATCACTATGCTTGAGTCAAGTTGATAATGCTATTCTCACAAATATGATAGACCCTTCCAATTAGTTTAAATTCAATTCATGTCATCGTCTATCTGTTAAACCTCTCTTAGCTATATCATACAAGCGAGATTAACATATTAGGCTTAGGAACCCCATGCACCTAACATCGAAGGAACCAATTTCCGGATTTTAGATTCACAATCAAGACTCCTCTAAATCCTATCAATGTTCAAGTAGTGATCAATTACCTAAACATGAAAAAGCACGATTCCAACAATAACAATCAACAAGAACAAGCATAGATCAAAACCACATCAATCCTCTACCCCCTAATAGAGAGATTAGCCACTAAACATGCTCAAAACAATACAAATACCATAGAAGAAAGTCATCTCATAAATCAAATGCAAATAACTCAAACTTCTACTATATTAAGTGTCTTTCAAGAGTTTGGAAGAAATCCCCACAAACATCTAAGAAATACAAAGAAAATACAAGATAAACCTCCTCCGAGCTTAGCTTCCGCGGATGGCTCGTCTTCAGGACCTTCTCATCTTCTCTTCTCCTAGCTTGGCTTGGTTCCTTTCTTCTTCTTTTCCTCCTCTTTTCTCTTGTGAAGGTGATGGTGGTGAAAATGGTGAAGGAAAATATGTAGAGATTTAGTGTGTGTAGTGTGTGTGAAAAGAGAGAGAGAATGGATATAGAATGGTGAGAATGGTATGGATGAAGTGGTAAGAGAGAGTATGTGTGAATGATAGTGAATGGTTCATATGAATCCCCAAAATATAATATTAGATATGAGAGGGAGAGAGAGATCCGTAAGAGAGAGAGAGAGAGAGAGAGAGAGTGTGTGTGTGATGTGAGATTGATGGTAAGAGATCAATTAATGAAGGAGATTTTTGTGGAAGATTTGTGCCCAAAAGTCCACTGTAAAGTTTAGGTAATACAAAGCTATAATTTCTCAGAATTAAAAATGCAGCTCAAAAGAGTCCTTAACTAATTAGAATCAGTTGGAACTGGAGTGAAAAGGAGCGGAGCGGATCAGTTGGAACTGGAGTGAAAAGGAGCGGAGCGGATCAGTTGGAACTGGAGTGAAAAGGAGGAGGAAGCAAGCCATGGCGGGGTGTGTTGGCGCGGCGGGGGCTAGCCCCGCGGGGGCGGCCAGCCCGGCGGGGGAGCGAGGCTCTCGGCCTTTTCACGCCCCGCCCGCGCTCCTTAGCCCGTCCGTGCGTTGCTTTTTCCTCAATTTCTTTAGCCATCTTGATCTTCTTTTTAAAATAATCCAGCTCAGTTACTCGATTTGCACTTGCCACCTTATTACCATAAAATACCTGCTTTTATGATTAAAAGCTCAAGCTTTTGTAATGTTTGGCGTAATCCATCATTAGAGAAATAAGCACAAATAAACACATAAAAGCAACACATAAACAATATAAAATTAAACAATATATATACTAAACACAATAAAATAAATAAATTAAAATAACACAATTAAACACTAAACAACTCCCCCACACTTAGCTCTTTGCTTGTCCTCAAGCAAACAAGAAATTAAAAATATGAAGCAAGAAGGAAATATTCACAAGGTGGTCATGTAAACGACAATTTGTATGGTTCCCACAAAAGCATTCATTATCCAAGAACTTGAACACAATAGCTTATCAAGTGAATTGTTTGCCTTCCCAAGTCTAGGAGAAACACGTTAGCCCAAATTCAATTAATTTACATCCCCACAAATTACATCCACAATTATTAAGATACTTCATTAAGCGATAAAGGGGATTGCAAACACAAGACAAGGATCATTAGGTCAAATCATCGAGCATAATCGAGCTTCCTAATGAGGTTTTCCATACTCATCATGCAACACGTGAAAGGATTGACACACACATGAGAGGAGTAGAATCTGGAATGCAATCCCATTTATTTAAACACATTCATGGGGGTATGGATCAAGAATCACAAAGTACAACCATAGGGAGGATATCCCCAGTGTCCTTGCATGGTTTCCCATACTCATAGTCGAATAAATCAACTAGAGGAGTACAAATCCTTATTTTTCCCCTTTTTTTTAATCATTAATATTATTATTTTTATATATCATAAACACTAGGATGAATGATTAAAGGGAGAAATTTTCAAGAACAAGGCCAAGCATGCTTCCTATTCTTTCAAGAGCAAGACCTTTAAACGTCGATCATCAAATTGTGATCACATTCAAAAATAATTCATGCTAAAGAGTGACACCACGAAATAATTCTTTCATTCATGATCAACTTGAAAGTAATTCCTTGAAGATTCATATGAAAAATTGTTCAAATTTGACCATCGGGCAAGTCAAAATACTAAGTGGGAGAATTACACCATACTTAGATAATTAAAACAAATAATCATACATATCAAAACCAACACAATTAACATAACATCATCAATACCAACATATTTAAGCAAAAACAACAAAATTCACTACATAACATAACATGCTCTCCCCCACACTTAAAACATGCATTGTCCCCAATGTATGAAAAACTAATGCAAGCAAAAAAGATAAGAGAGTAGAGAACATCACAATTTTGTAGAAAACTAGCAACATGCGCGAGCTCCTACAAAACAACACTAGGAAACACCAAAACGGAAAGAAAATACGACAACTACAAGAAAAACAACTCACACGAATAAGACAAAACACAAAATACTTCACTGCTCATTTGGTGGTGGCGGTGAAAATGAAGAGGCAAGAGTCCATGCATCCCAGCTCGATTGGAGGGCTCGAATCTGCTCATCATGCATGTCAAGGCGAGTGTTGATGCCCCGAACATCTTGGTGCACGACCCCAATCGCATCATGCATAAGGGCAAAAGAGGTATCCCAACACTCTTGTTGTTGCAACATGCGGGCATTATGCTCTTGCCAAGAGGTCGACATGGAATCCCGGATTTGATCTCCAAAGGTGTTCATGGTGTCGGCAATAAAGTGCTGGAAGTAGTCCAGTCGAGAGTCCATGTACCCTTGGAACGACCCCCAGTCATTGACAGGCATGTGGTACCCGTGATGGGCCGCATGTCCTTCTTTTTAGTCGTCCGCGTCATGCTCGTCATTGTCGCCCTCTTCATTGGGCTCCTGTGGTGCAGACGAGGAACCTCCTGTGAGCTCCATGGTGCTGCGCTGGATTTGCTTCAAAGTGCCAACACAAGTCCTCTTTGCATGAGGGCGCACCTCTCGCTCATTGTAGATCACTTCGGCTCGCTTGAGCTCCCCTTTATTGATTGTGGGGGCGTCGAGCCGTCTGTAGCCAATGGGAGCTAGGGCATCCTTTTCAAGTGCGCCAATTTTGAAACAAAGAGCGGAGATGAATGCACAGAAGGAAGGGTGTTGGGTCTTCCGCATGACGGCTTCATTGATAGTGCTCAAAATGAAGGTGGACGGGCATACTTTTCTGCCTTTCTTTGCACACCAAAGGAGGAAGACCTCCGTTGAGTTCATCTTGTTGGCTTGCTCTTTGCCCGAAATATTGTATGCCAAAAATTTGTGAACAACGGACAAGGCGGGATCTTCAATGAATTTGCTTGGAATACCCTTTGTATTCCAATTTCGGAACCCCGAGATTTCATACCATGCATCCGCAGCATTGAAATCAGACGGTATTCTCTTGATCCCCACAGTTGGGAAATCAAAGTAATCCCGTAATTCAGCCAAAGTGAGGTTATATTGCATATCAAACATCCGAAAGGTACAACTCTTTCCCTCATCCTCATCATTTTGAAACGACACCAAAAATTCAAGCACGACATTATCATAAGTGTAATATTGCATCCTAGCAAAGGTTTGCAAATTGAGCACCTTGAGATACTCCATTATTTGTTTTTCCAAATTCAACTCCCACATCAACTTCTAATCAATGTAGCGAGGACAAGATATCTCATGGCTACGAAGAGTGAGGTAACGGTTACCTTCATTTGGTGTTGTGATGAGGAATGTATCTCCATATTGTTGACGGAGGTCCGAGACCATTGGTGGGGAGCTCGTGCCTTCCGGTCCTTTGCCTTTGTCCGTGCTTGTGGATTTGCTAGCATTCTCGCTCTCTTCTTTGCCCTTTCCTCTAAAAATTTTGGGCAACTTCATTTTGGGGCCCATGGTGGGGAGGTTCGAGATATGCAGAGAGATGAAGTGCAGCAACAATTTGGATGTGGAGCACAATAAAATAGCCCGGCGGGGCTATTTAGAGCGGCGTGGCGTGCGGGAGCTTGGTGAATTTTTGGTGGAATGTTGGGTGGAGAAGGAAGGAGATGCTGTGAATTTTAGCAGAATCTTGGAGTGAAATTTGGGGAAATGGAAGAGTGCATATATGAAGATGGGGAGTGAAGGAGTTAGGTGAATTATTGGTGAAGGGGGTGAGTACAAGTATCCAGAGGGGGAGTACAAGTGGTGAATGAAGTCCACAAGGGTTAATAAAGGTGGGCCCCGCGGGGGAGGTATGTGTCGGTTAGAGGGAACAAGAGAAGGGGCGCCCCGCGGGGGCGTGAGGAAGGAGCCCCGTGGGGGTGCCAAGCGCGGCGGGGGGGGCTAGGCGAGCACGGCGGGGCTCGGAAGAGGGAGCCCCGCGGGGGAGTTGGGCGCGGCAGGGGCTGCGAGAGGGAGCCCCGCGGGGGGTTGGGCGCGGCGGGGCCAGCTGAGCGCGGCGGGGGCGCTTTGCACACGGCGGGGGCGCGGATGTCTCGGCATTTCCACGCCCCGCCCGCGCTGCTCTCTTTATTTCTTTTCACAATACGTGCACCTTCTTGCTCTGTTTTTCTTCTCTTCTCCACCCCTGCAAAATTATTTTTCCAATTAAAAATTCTTGACACCACAAAATACCATCAACAATTTAAAATTAAGACAAGAAAAATAAAATCAAACAATAAAAATCATGGGTTGTCTCCCATGCAGCGCTCATTTTAACGTCTCGAGCTAGACGAAGTTTTTTGGAGAATTCACTCGGAATTGACAAGCTTCAATTCCTCCACATTGGCTTCGTGCAAAAACCCTTCATAGTATGGCTTGACTCAGTGCCCGTTCACTTGAAAGGTAACGTTTGTTACCGGATTTTTCAATGTGACTACTCCATAGGGGAGCACTTCTTTAATAATAAACGGTCCGTTCCAACATGATTTGAGTTTTTCGGGGAAAAGCCGCAATCTAGTGTTGAAAATGAGAACTTTCATGCCCGGCGTGAGCTCTTTCTTGACAATTCACCTATCGTGTAGCCTCTTCACTTTGTCTTTGTAAATCTTAGCGTTGTCATAGGCTTCGTTTCTCAATTCGTCGAGCTCGGACAATTGCAAGGCTCACTCATTTCCCGCACTTGCTAGATCATAATTCACCGCCTTTATAGCCCAATAGGCTCGGTGCTCGATCTCAACAGGGAGATGGCATGCTTTCCCATAAACAAGGCGGTACGGGCTCATCCCTAGGATGGTTTTGTAAGCCGTCTGGTACGCCCAAAGAGCATCCGGTAGCCTTTGTGACCAATCCTTCCTCGTCACATTCACGGTCTTCTTCAAGATATTTTGAATTTGTTTATTGTTCATCTCAACTTGACTGGAAGTTTGAGGATGGTATGGAGTCGCCACCTTGTGACTCACCCCATTTTTCTTCATCAATCTTGCAAAAAGCTTGTTAGTGAAATGAGTTCCACCGTCACTTATGATCGCTCTAGGAAATCCAAACCTACTCAAAATGTGTTCCTGCACAAACTTGATGACCACATTAGCATCACAAGACCTAGTGGGGATTGCTTCAACCCACTTTGACACGTAATCAATGGCTAATAAGATATATTCAAAACCAAAGGAGTTAGGAAATGGTCTCATAAAATCAATATCCCAAACATCAAAAATTTCAACAACAAGATTGATATTTAAAGGCATTTCATTTCTCCTCCTAATATTTCCAAGTCGTTGGCATTTATCACATGAAACATAATAAGCCGAAGCATCTTTAAAAATCGAAGGCCAATACAAACCGGATTGTAGGATCTTTCTATAGCCGTCTTTTGCCCTCCAAAATGGCCACCACAATGAGATAAGTGGCAAAAGGCTAGAACGTCGGTTTGCTCCTCTTCTGGGACACATCTTCGAATTATTTCGTCTTTTCCCAAATGGAAAAGGTATGGATCATCCCAAAAGTAATACCTACACTTTGCCAAAAATCTCTTCTTTTCTTGGAAAGAAAGGTTAGGTCTCATCTTATCACAAGCAAGATAATTGACAATATCGGCATACCAAGAAGAGGAATTAAGCTCAAGAGCATGCTCATATGGAAAGGTATCACAATCAACTCCTTTTTCATGCAACAAATTGAAATTTTCATCAATGGGGAGGCGAGATAAATGGTCCGCTACTACATTTTCACACCCTTTCCTATCCTTAATCTCAACATCAAATTCTTGAACAAGCAAAATCCACCTAATGAGTCTGGTTTAGCTTGGGGCTTGGTCAACAAATGTCGTAGAGCCGCATGATCACTATGCATAATGACTTTAGAACCTAAGATGTAGGATCTAAATTTATCTAATGAAAATACAACGGCAAGCAATTCTTTTTCGGTGGTGGTATAATATACTTGAGCACTATTCAAGGTAAGGCTAGCATAGTAAATTACACGAAGAATTTTATCAATGCGTTGACCCAAAATGGCGCCCACGGTAGAATTTGATGCATCACACATGATTTCAAATGGTAAAGACCAATCAGGGGGAACAATAATTGGTGCGGTGATCAATTTCTCCTTAAGAGTATTAAAAACATGCAAACATTTTTCATCAAACTCAAAAGGAACATCTTGAGCAAGTAAATGGCATAGAGGTTGGATAATTTTTTAGAAGTCTTTAATAAACCGACGATAAAAACCGGCATGGCCTAGAAAGCTTCTAATTCCTTTCACATTAATGGGTGGAGGCAATTTTTCAATCACATCTACCTTAGCCTTGTCTATACTCATTCCTTCTTTAGACACAACATGACCAAGGACTATGCCACTAGTAACCATAAAATGACTCTTTTCCCAACTAAGAGTTAGGCTACTTTCAATGCATCTTTTCAAGACAAGTTCTAATTTCCCTAAACAATCGGAAAATGAGGATCCAAAGACCGAGAAGTCATCCATGAATACCTCAATGAAGTCTCCAATCATTTCGGAGAAGATTGAGAACATACACCTTTGAAATGTGTCTGGTGCATTGCATAGTCCAACTGGCATCCTTCAACACACAAACATTCCAAAAGGGCACGTGAATGTGGTCTTGGCTTGGTCCTCCGGTGCTATGGCCACCTAAAAATAACCCGATAAACCGTCAAGGAAACAATAAAAACTATGACCGGTAATTTTATCAAGTATTTGATCAATGAAAGAAAGGGGAAAATGGTCTTTTCTAGTGGCGGCATTGAGCTTTCGGTAGTCAATGCACATTCTCCACCCGATGGTGGTTCGAGTAGCCACATGCTCTCATTTGTCGTTCTTAACGACCGTTATCCCTCCTTTCTTTGGAACGACATGAACCGGGCTCACCCATTCACTATCGGCTATGGGATAGATGATCCCTTCCACTAAGAGCTTAAGGATCTCCTTCTTTACGACTTCCATTAGCACAGGGTTGAGCCTTCTTTGCCCTTCACAAACAGGCTTAGCCCCTTCCTCTAGAATGATGCAATGCATACACGTAGAGGGGCTAATGCCTTTGATGTCAGAAAGACTCCATCCAATGGCTTGCTTGTTTCTCTTTAGTACGGATACTAAGAGGTCTTCTTCATCCTTTTCAAGCCCAGAAAAGATGATCACGGGCTTCTTCTCTTCATCGTCAAGAAAGACGTATTTAAGATGAGATGGGAGCTCCTTGAGCTCAAGCTCGAGAGTAGGCTTCACTTTCTCTTCGGTTGAGGCCATGACTTCCATGAGACTCGTGCCTTCTCCTAGCAAGACCTTCATCTCTTCGGCATTCAACTCGTCTCTCCCATACTTGAGGTAGGCTTCATCTATAGCAAGTTCCTCGGACGAGGCTTCACTCTTCCAAGGAGCACTTATTTCCTGCAAGAAAACTTCCTCGGCCAAGACATCAATAGCATCTATGTAAGAACAATTTTCCTCAAATGAGGAGATGGGAATAGCCTTGTTTTCATGTACGGAAAAAGAAACCGTTTCTCCTAATACCGACATTTTTAAGGTTCCATTTTTAACATCAATTAAGGTGTTTGTCATAGCCATAAAAGGTCTACCTAGGAGAAGAGTGTGTTCTTTACCCGTTTCTTTCACATCACCCACATCCAAAATAACAAAATCAACCGGTATGATCAATCCACCAACCTTAACTAGAATGTCCTCTATTATCCCCCTAGGATATCTCACGGACCTATCCACTAATTGTAGACACATTCTAGTTGGTTTCAATTCTCCTAACTCTAATTGTTTATAAATAGAGTAAGGCATCAAATTAATTCCGGCTCCTAAATCTAGCATACCACATGCTTCCTTGCCATTTCCCAAAGCAATTTTAAGAGTAAAACTACCTGGATCACGGAGCTTGGGTGGTAGTTGATGTTGTAGGATTGCACTAGCCACTTCGAATACCTCTATCTTCTCATCCTCTCCAAACTTCCTCTTCTTTGAAGCAAGTTCCTTGAAGAACTTGACATAGGCCGGCACATTTCGGATGACATCAAGGAGTGGAAGATTGACATTTACCTTGGATAGGAGTTTGTAGAACTCTTGGAATTGAGTGTTTTGCTTCTCATTCCTCAACCGGCTTGGAAATAGAATTGGAGGGTTGTAGGGATTGGTAGCCTTGTGGAGTGTGGGCTCTTTCACTTCTTCACTTTGCATTTCGGGCTCCTTTTATTGTTGGGGAGCCTCCTCTTCTTTTCCAACCTCTTCGGTTGGGCTTGACTCTCCAACCTTGTTGTCTATCACCTTTCCTCCTCTAAGCACGGTGATTGCTTGAGCTTGCTCTGGTTGGCTAGGCAACTTTCCCGACTTTGCTTGCTTGGCCAACTCTCCAATGGTCCTGGCTATTTGGCCTACTTGGGTCTCAATTCTCTTCACGGAAGCCTCAACGGATTCGAATCTTTGTTGTGTGTCTTGAATGAAGGATTGCAATGTGTCTTGCAATGTTGGCCTTGGCGGTTGATTAGGTTGAGCCGGATATTGTTGCGGCATCGGATAAGGTGGAGCTTGGCCTCCTCCGGCTTGTTGAGGTGGAGGTGGTTGTTGTGGTGGTTGAGGAGGTTGTTTCCAAGAGAAATTCGGATGATTTCTCCACCCCGGATTGTATGTTTGAGAGTAGGGGTTGTATTGTTGGCGCGGTTGGAAGCCTTGGAGAGCATTCACTTGCTCTTGAAGAGCATGGAAATAAGCCTCTTCGCTTGACTCTGGCTCGATAGATCTTTGGCACAAGTTGGCTCCATGGCCATACTCTCCACAAATCCCACAAGTCTCAACGGTCATCACTTGCTGGGGTGGTCTCTCGGAGGTTCAAAGCATCTCGACTTGCCTCGTCAACTCGGCAAGTTGCTTCGTCACATCATAACTAGGGTTGGCTTCATTGACGGAAGCTCTTTTCCCCCTAGCACTCTTTTGTAGAGAAGTAGTGGCCATGGTCTCATAGATGTTTGAGACCTCTTCGGCGGTCCGTCCTCCAATGTCTCCTCCCGATGCATTATCCACCATATATTGGAAATTTTGTGATAGCCCGTCGTAGAAGAATTGGTTGAGCAACTTGGGTGCGAGATGGTGGTGAGGGCATTGTTGTTGGAGACCTCGAAATCGATCCCAAGCTTCATGAAATGCTTCACCTGGAGATTGGGTAAAGGTAACAATTTGGGCTCTCAAGTCTTGGGTCTTTTGGTTGGAGTAGTACTTGGCCATGAACTTCTCATAGACGGAATTCCAATTGGCCAATGAATTGGCCAGAAGAGACATGAACCACATCTTGGCTCGATCTTTTAAGGCGTAAGAAAAACACCTCATCTTCAATTGATCTTCGTTCAAACCTTGTAAAGGAAAGGTTTGAACAACGGAATAGAACTCCCGGATGAAGTTCAAAGCATCTTCGGCCGGCATCCCATAGAATGAGGGAAGTTGGCTAAAATGGATGTTCTTCAACTCGTAGTTCCTTGCGGCTTCACTAAGAACTATGCAAGAAGTCGACGCCCCAATCACGGGATGAGCAAAATCTCTCATGTTCCTAGCCGCACTGGCATTGGCATTGACATTATCGGGGTTGTTGAAATAGTTAGCTTCCATCTCTCTTTCCCACTCGAACACATCGAATCTCATCGGTCGATGGATATTGTCAAATACGGGGGCTAGTCTCCGATTGAGGCTTCATCTCCCTAGCATACACAAACACAAACAAAACGGAGATCAAACGTATCTTGCGGAAAGAGGGGTGATACCAAACAATCAACACAAGAAAATAGAAACAAAACAACAACAACAACACAAACACGACACTTAAACAAGATCACTTTCACAAATACAAACAAATAGCACAAAAGCAAATATAGCACCAATAAGACAATTCTTAAAAGCCTTCCCCGGCAACGGCACCAAAATTTGATTGGGTCCAAATTTACACTTATATTTTCCGGTTTATGCTCACGAGACAACTACTTAGGACTACACCCGCAATTGGACAGGGTCAATTGTAGAAGCAATAAGCTTAACCCGAGTCGATCTCTCAAGGAAGACTTTATGTGAAAGAATTATCTAAAGACTACACATGTTTTCAACAAAACAACTAAAATAAAAGCTAAACATTCTAACAAGGGGTTTGGATGATGATTATGCTAGGAATTTGAAATAGATAATAATGCAAGACAATTAAATGCAAAAGCACAAATTAAATCGAAATTAGAGGAAATAAGCTTGATTAAGGTATTAGGGTGTAGATTCTGTCAATGGTCTCATCACTATGCTTGAGTCAAGCTGATAATGCTATTCTCACAAATATGATAGACCCTTTCAATTAGTTTAACTTCAATTCCTGTCACCGTCTATCCGTTAAACCTCTCTTAGCTATATCATACAAGCGAGATTAACATATTAGGCTTAGGAACCCCATGCACCTAACGTCGAAGGAACCAATTTTCGGATTTTAGATTCACAATCAAGACTCCTCTAAATCCTATCAATGTTCAAGTAGTGATCAATTACCTAAACATGAAAAAGCACGATTCCAACAACAACAATCAACAAGAACAAGCATAGATCAAAACCACATCGATCCTCTACCCCCTAATAGAGAGATTAGCCACTAAACATGCTCAAAACAATACAAATACCATAGAAGAAAGTCATCTCATAAATCAAATGCAAATAACTCAAACTTCTACTATATTAAGTGTCTTTCAAGAGTTTGGAACAAATCCCCACAAACATCTAAGAAATACAAAGAAAATACAAGATGAACCTCCTCCGAGCTTAGCTTCCGCGGATGGCTCGTCGTCCGGACCTTCTCATCTTCTCTTCTCCTAGCTTGGCTTGGTTCCCTTCTTCTTCTTTTCCTCCTCTTTTCTCTTGTGAAGGTGATGGTGGTGAAAATGGTGAAGGAAAATATGTAGAGATTTAGTATGTGTAGTGTGTGTGAAAAGAGAGAGAGAGAATGGATATAGAATGGTGAGAATGGTATGGATGAAGTGGTAAGAGAGAGTATGTGTGAATGATAGTGAATGGTTCATATGAATCCCCAAAATCTAATATTAGATATGAGAGGGAGAGAGAGATCCATAAGAGAGAGATAGAGAGAGAGTGTGATGTGAAATTGATGGTAAGAGATCAATTAATGAAGGAGATTTTTGTGGAAGATTTGTGCCCAAAAGTCCACTCTAAAAGTTTAGGTAATAAAAAGCTATAAATTCTAGGAATTAAAAATGCAGCTCAAAAGTGTCCTTAACTGATTAGAATCAGTTGGAACTGGAGTGAAAATGAGCGGAGCGGATCAGTTGGAACTGGAGTGAAAAGGAGGAGGAAGCAAGCCGCGGCGGGGGCTAGCCCCGCGGGGGCGGATGGCGCGGCAGGGGCCCTTGCGCGCGGCGGGGGCGCGAGGCTCTCGGCCTTTTCGCGCCCCGTCCGTGCTCCTTAGCCTGCCCGTGCGTTGCTTTTTCCTCAATTTCTTTAGCCATCTTGATCTTCTTTTTAAAATAATCCAGCTCACTTACTCGATTTGCACTTGCCACCTTATTGCCATAAAATACCTGATTTTATGATTGAAAGCTCAAGCTTTTGTAATGCTTGGTGTAATCCACCATTAGAGCAATAAGCACAAATAAACACATAAAAGCAACACATAAACAATATAAAATTAAACAAAATAAATACTAAACACAATAAAATAAATAAATTAAAATAACATAATTAAACACTAAACATGGCTCCGATTTTATCTTCAGTTCACTTTCCTGCCGGGCTTTTGGCTTTCCACTTCTATGCCACTGTTTTTGGAACAAAAACATGATGTTTGCGCAAATCTAGCATAATTCACCAAACGAGTAAAAGTGAAGATAACAACATAAAAACAACACAAAACAACGGAAACACACACATTAAGGACACGAAATTCCTATAATAAAACATCACAAATAAACACTAAACACTTCACCGAGAAGCTACTAGTGGAGTCTACCGCCACCACCACCGTCGTTTCGAGATCAGATGCGTCCGCCAATTCGCTCTCTATCTCAACCCACTATTTCCCAAAAATGTTATGCAAATGTAGAAGGAAGATAAATAAAAATAAAGGAGGATGAAGGAAGAAGTACCTCAAGACTCAAGTAAAATGCTAGTATAGAGAAGATAAGAAATGAAGATTTTGCTTTGAGTTGTGTGATTTTTGTGAATGAAAATGAGTCTATTTAAACTGGTTAGTTTCGATTTGGAAAAGGAATGGAGTGATTCATGAATCAATTTGCTGCAATCTTGTGAAATAAATTAGTCGGATTTTGGGTTCCATCAGAATGGCAAATCCGCCATCTCCATTTTGCTGTAACACACGTTTCAATTGAGGAAGAAGAGAAACAATTGGGCCTTGCACAAGTGGGCTTAGAAATAACATTTGAATGTATTGGGCTTCAAAGAAAATAAAGTTTGAGATCTAAATAATAACTAATTACATGATATAATTCCAAAAATAATGATAAAAATATCTTTAAATAATAATAATAATAATAATAATAATAATATGTACTTATTTTACGTAAACATATAATTGTTAAGGCGCGACTTATAGGACTAACAAATTTAAATATTTAATAATATCATGCTTTAAAATAAAATATCATTACAAAATAATAGTGACTCGAAAATTTAAAATTTGGGTCGCTATACTGCAAACTCCCCAAATATTTAAATTTGTCAAAATATTATCTCAATTACATTATTTTAGTACTATGAATTAAATTCCAGTTCGTCTGAGACTTAAATCCAAAGATTCTCCCATGAATAATAAACTCCCACTAGAATAAAGTAATTCAGATACTTGTGTATTCTCTGCGACACGTTTGTGCAATTACTGATGGTCTTATCTCTTGTACACTTGGTACTAAAAACAACATTTCTCCGCTCATTTCATTTAGAAGAAAACTGTTCATGGGCTCATTATTTATTACATAGTCTTTCTATGAGATGCAGTTAATTGTGTAAATAACGACCCTCCAATCTCTTAAAACTATATAATTCATCTTTCGTTTATCCAGAATATCTTACAAACAAACGTATTTTTAAATAGAACATACGTAGCAGTTTCCAAAACATATTCATAAACGAATTGGATAACTCATTATCGATCTAATTATCTCTAAAAGAACTTCACTCTTTCTCACTGTTAATCCATTCCATTTAGGAATTTCTAGGTGTAATCACTTGGAATTTAATCTCAACATCTGATAAATAATCTATTACTATCCCAAGAAATATGCAACACTACTTTTAAACTGTAGTATTTAGATACATGTGCCATGATGTTTCTTCGTTCAAACTTTGTACTCTTTGAAACCTCAAAGATCAGTTTTAACGATGCATCAAAATATATAAAAAAATCGAATAAATATCTTATAAATAAGACAGGATTCGAATCAATCCTCTTGTAATGGATTCTTATAAATCAGATTTGAACCATCTCTAACTTATCTTTTAGTTTATACTTATTGTGGCTTTGAAGGACCGCATTGGTCATTTACTTTCCAAGTAAAATTCATTGATTGGAAAAAACTTAACTTGTAATGACCCCAGAGGTCCATCTTTTACCAATCTTTGAATTGTACTAAAGTAAAATTCCGACCAATCTTTATAAGCTAAAGATATGTTTTATTCATTTGTGAAGTTTTACCTTTTAGAATTAGACAATGAATTATTTATTGCACTGTGGATGAATAAATAAGATTCTAAGGTTCATAAATTGTCAACAAATGTGCCACCATAGATAAAAGAGTTCATCTTTTCTTGATAACAAACTTTTTATTAAAAGAAACTGTATCTAATAATAATGCATGATTTAGAAAATGAATTTTCTAAATCCTGGCGCATAAAGATAATTTTCCAAAACCAAATCATATTTCTACCATTAAAACTCCCACTGTAATAGCCGCTATTTTCATAGCATTGCTCATGAAGACTTGTAATCCATCACTTAATCAATTAATTTTCCGAAACCACTGCATATAAATATGTTCATGATTAGTGGTCTCAATATCTACCCATTAGCAACTAGTAGTATAACACCCCAAATTTTTATTATCTAAATTTAATTAGAAATATAAATATAATAGTTAGAATGAGCCCAACACTATTCTATTTTATTTATTTTGCATTTGGCCCAAAAAACCTAAGTTTTAAGCTTTTAATGTTGAGGCCCAATTTATGGGCTTTTGAGCCCAATCGCGTTTTAATTTTTTTTTAGACTTATAGTTATCGGAACGAGACGAACGAATATATTAGACGATAGTGCTCATCGATATGAAACAATAGAACTTGATTTCACCTTAGATGGACTTCATTTGACCAAGTTATGAATTAATTCTTTATTTAATTAGATTTTAGGGTTTATTTTAGGGAGTTATATAAATACACCCTTATCCCCTTTCTAGCTCATTTTTGGGGATTCATTTCTAGGTCAGCCCCCTTTTCCCTCTCTTCTCTCCCTTCTCACCTCTCCCTCTCCTCCGCCGGAACCACCGCCGGAACGTCGGCCGCCGCCTCTCCTCCACCACCGGAAAAAATTTCCAGCATAATTTTTAACATGCAATCATATTTTTCAAATGCTCTCTTCTTTCTCTACTTGTTTCTTTAACTATTTTTATGGTTTATCAATGATAAGGCCTCCGATTTTCGGATCTAAAAATGGAAAAATCCCTAACCTTTGAGAAAATTTCTCCTATCTTTTTTCTTCAACTTTTGGAACTTTTAAGCCATTTATTTATATTTTTTAGGGGTTGTTTTGGTGATGTTAAAAATTTGTGTTGGTAAAAATAATATGCATGTGTGTAAGTTGTGAAGATCCACGAAATTAGTTTCATTTTATGTAAATTAATGATGGATTGGAGATAAATTGATTTTGTTGAGGTTTTTGGTTGAAGAAAGCTGTTGAAAATTAGAATTGGAATGTGAATTGAATTCATGTGTTTGTGGAGTGCCGTGAATTTGTGTGTGTGTGAGTCGGCATTTGTGTGTGTGTGTGTTTTTTTTTTAAAAGTATAAAATATATAATTAAGCTATTTAATTAAAAAGATTATCTATAGTTTAAAATTAAATTCTAGCCAAATGATTGATCTTTAGTTTTTATATACAAAGATCTAGGGTTCGAATTTATTTGGGAGCAGATTATTGTTTTAATCAATGGGTGTATTTTATGATTATTTTTTATTAAAATTATGGAATTATTTTTGAAAATTAGATTTGGTTTAATGGTTGGGTATTAATCTTTATATCAAAGAGGTTTAATGTTCAAACCTTATTGCATGTATTTTTAGATCTCTTTTATTGCAATTAATATCTTCAGTTTCAACTATAATTAATTAAAATCGTATTAAAGATTTTGAAAATAGCATCTAGCCTAATTGATATGTTTCGGATTTATCAACCTTAAAGGTTAAGGGTTTGAATCCTATTAATGGAGTTTTAATTCATTTTTATCTAAGATTAATTTGGACTTTATATAATTATTATCTTCTTGTAATTTTCGAAAATAGCATATAGTTTAATGGTTGGTGTCCAGGTTATTAGTGGAGAGGTCTATGGTTTGAATTTCATTGAAGTATTATTTATGCTTTTTTAATTTTTTTATCATAAGACCTTTCTGGACTATATATATTATTAATGATGGGTTATAATTTTTGAAAATGTGGCTTAGTCTAGTGGTTCGTGTTTTAATTGTGATTAAGGGGTTCAGGGTTCAAATCTTGTTGATGCAATTTTAATTCTTAGTTTAGGTATTTTAATTCAAAGCATTTGTGGAACTAACAGTTTATTTTATGTCATATAAAATCATTTAGTATAGTGGTTAAAGTCTCATTGTTTTATAATTAAGTCATGAGTTCAAATCCTTTTGACTACAATTTTATTTATGTATTTATTTAATTTAATTTATTTCTTTTTTATTTTGTTTAACTTTAGAATTTAAATTTAAAATTAATTATATGATAAGTGACACTTTACTTTATTGGGATATTATTATCTTTTAAAACATTCATTTAATCATATGATTTTAATCTACGTGATTAAAATATATTTTTCTCAATCAAGTACTCGGGTATAGCTTTTTAAAGTTAGGATTACCCGTGTGATCTTCAAGCGTTGTCTTTTCGTGACCTTATTCTATAGACTTGCCTTTATATCCTTATACCAGTATTTACATTATAGAATAGGTTAATGACCTCAATAAGCTTCTAAGTCTTAGTCTTTATGTGTAGGATAAAACTCGGAACATCAGACTTAGGGGACTTCTAGAAGAATCGCTAAAGCTTCAGCTTAATAGCTATCATGGTGGGTTATACTATCTTTACAAATTGTATCTTTCGAGTTATTAAGCTCTGCTGTGTTAAAATTGCATATGTGACTATCTGTGTTAAATATTTACATGCTACTGTATATTGTCGGAGTCTCATAAACCAGCGTTATGTTAATGTGAGTAGCTAAATTATTGCATGCATTATTCATCATGCTCTATTCCTTATCGAAAGACTGAAATGAACGGTTACACTCATTGGTTATACTCATAAACTTTACTCGTTGGTGATGTAGTAGGGGTTGCGAGCAGTGACTGGTTATACTCTTAAGCGCTCCACGATAAAATATTTTAGTGAACTTAGGTTGCTTTCAACTTTAAAACTTCCTAAGCTTCACTACTTGCATGGATACAGATAGATCACTTTTAGAAAATGAATTGCATAACTTAAATTGTAAAAACATGCCCACTTAGTGCATTAGTACTCAGCCCAAATCTTTTCAAACATTTTCAGGTCAGTAGGCTGGTGCATGGACGTGACGATACTGAGAGATGGGCTTTTGTTATTTACTTATTTCCCATTATCTCTTTTTGTTAATATTCTGTTGGGAATTAAACTTCCGCACTTACGCTACTCTTTTGTTAAACATTAAGAACCCTGATCTTGGTGTTTCGGATAAGTATATGTATTAAAAAGCATGTTTGGTTATTCTGAGTCTTCTGTTGAGTTTTTGTTAATTAGATTACCCCCCTTCTTTCTCGCTTCTTAATTCTAACCCCTGTGGCGTCCATTTTCACGGTCTTTCAGGACCGGGGCGCTATAGGTAGTATACTCCACTAAACATGTATTGACTACTAGTGAATAGGATACACAACTAATGTTCTTCCTTTTAAGAAGAGACAATATGTGTTCCAATTGTTCTTAACTGATTGCACTTTTACAATCTTTTTCAATTTAGGCTTTTTCACAACTACTTGATATTCCATGTCATTCTTCGCCAAATTTTTTATGTGTTCGTTGAAAATTTCATTTATCATCTTACCTTCCCTTGGTCTAGAAGATAAAATATTTTCAACAACATAAACAATCACACTATGTTAATTAAGACATTTAACTGCTCTGAGTAAAGAAATCAACCAGGATTTCCCCATTTGATTTCAACTATAAAGATCTCCCACTCACTTAGACATTAATATCTTTGAGTATTTGATCATTTACAAGAGTCTCCACAGTAGTAGTAATTGTTACCAAGTTTTAAATGACAATTCATCTAACTATTCTACTTTAGTATATGAAGAATTCTAGAGATTCATATTCTTGTCAAAATAATGGTTGTGGCCAAATGCTAGTGATACAGAACATTTTTACAAATTAAAGAAGATAAAATGTGACAATGCGTCATCTCATTTGCCTTAACCACATTTATGACTATGTATCTCATCTTCACTAAGGCTAGCATCTTAAGACGACATTAGATCACTAAGTATTTAAATACTCCTTAGCAATCCAGACAATCATCCAAACATTTTCCCATTATTGTGATTAGGACATACAAGTTATTATTAAGTAATAAAACAAGTGAGTTGAATAAACATTTTGAAAACAGAGAACTTATGACTAACATTACAATAACATAACCTAATTTTTTTCAGTCTCTCATGTCAATGCAACTAAATCATTTTTACTGCTAAAAACCTACAATATATATTTCATTACCTATATACACTATGCATTTTGTAAATATAATTAATACATCTTAAATGAACTTATGACTAACATTGTTGTTACAGAATGCATTAAGTGGATCCAATGAATTAATTTGATCTTCTATCTTCATCTCTTAAATAAACGATTAGAGAGAATTAAGTATATTGTGAGTTTAAAGTATGGGTATATTCGGAAGTAAAGTAAGATTAATCTCTAAAAGAACACTTAATTTGCCCAAGATAGTTGCTCTACAATGACAACTAATAAAAAAGGAGGGAGTACGTGCATGCAATGGCAATGAGAATAGATTTTTTTTCTTTTCTTTTTTTTGCATAACCATGATTATTTCGCACAAGTTACAAACTTTTATGCATAATTACATGTTGAAGATATTATAGTCTTATAGCAATATGCCAATATCCCAACACACTTTAATGTATTAATCATAATTTTATGCAGAAATAATAATTTTTAGCTCTTTTTTCATTGAAAATTAGATGCTCGTAGCTTTCAAATGGTGTAGAACTTGGATCATAATTTACTCACAATGAAAGCAATTTAATTTGTAAAATTGAATGAAAAAATAATTATTACATGTCACTTGTCATTGACTTCTACTTCACAATCTTTATACTCTTTACTATAGTTTTCTCTATCAAATTCTCCATCTTTTTTGTGTTTTACCATACTCATGACTCGATAGTGTATGATGAAGGAGGTTGTACAATTTGATTTTTCTTTAAAAAAAAAAAAGAAAAAGAAATACACTTATCATTCTTTTTGTTCTCTCTCTTTTCTTTCTTTCCTTTTTTTTGTTCTCTGTGTTCTCTTTTTTTCTTCCATTTGCAGTCTTTATTATCGTCTAAGGTTTGTTTGAGTTTTTCTTTCTTTTTGTGTTTAATGTTCTTTTTTTTTCTCGTATAGATTGTTTTGGGATTTTTTGTCATTTTGTATTATTTAAGATGTGAGCTCTATATTTGGGGATTTTATTTAATTTGTTATGGTTTTAAGATAGTGGGGGTTGTGAGGATAAAAAGAATCTAAAATACTATATTTATATTTTAATTAATTTAAGGGGTTGTGAAGATAAAAATAGAAATTATGAATAGAATCACCCGAATAAAAGTTATATAACTATAGTTCGCAAGTAAAATATGAGAGGACAATTATCTAAAAATAAAATAAAAAATATGAGAGGATTATTAAAAATAAATATTAATAACATACTTTCCTTTTGTGACACACCAATGTGATGGTAAATGAAATCCTCTATTCCACTTTCTCTATCCACTTGATGTCCCATTTTGAGTATTGTTATATTTTCATCTATTTTTTTCTTCAATTTCAATTTGTTTTGGGTTAGTTTAATTTTATAATTATTATTTAGGGTTCATTCACCTAATTAGGATTTATATTTATTTTTTAATATATTTTTTTATTTTTTAGTTAATATAATTGATTAATAGGGATGGTTATTTTAAAATTAGGATATATAATTTTTAAAATTTTAAATTTTTAGCATAAATGTTAATTATGATTGGTTATACTATAATAAATTTTATTTTTTAATAAATTTGATGATGAGAGTATGAGACATAATAATGAGATATGAAATGTGGACTCCAGAATTTTATAAATAAATGTACCGGAGTCGACACGTGCCCATCCCTTCCACTTTCCCATCTAAAAGAAAAAAAAAAGCTTTCTAAGGACATCTTGATTTTATATAAATTAAATTTAACTCAAATGAATATACATATATATGTATGTAATGCCATTCCTTAACAACTTGCGTCATGCTAGTTCATGACATTTCATCGGTCGCTAAATATTTACTAATTGCAAGAGATATGAATATATGATAATTAATCCTCTAAGGAAATAATTTTATAAAACGAGAATTTTTAATTTAAAACCTGAAGATAGATTCTTATTAATTAGAAGTTTGAAAGATTAGAACTATTAATTAGATTGAAATTAAGCCTACAAATTCATTTATTTTGATTCTTATTTTATTTTTAATAAATTGTTCATTAAAATTAGTAGATAATTCGTGAAAAAAAAATCATTAAAAATTAAAATAAAATCAATTAAAAAATAAACAAGAATACAAAAAATATATGATTTAAGGGACTTTAGATTGATAATTTCAATCATTGTGGATCTAAATGAATAATTTTAATCTCTCAAGCTTTGGATGGATATTAATTCGTGAAGAAATTTTCTTTAGAAAAGATATTAATTTTCTAAGTTTTATTCAAAGAATGTTATTAATTTATTTAAGTGGTTTAAGTCAAGTCGGGGTTTCTCCCACCAAGTTATTGATGGGAGTTTTTCAGGCATATATAGCAGACTTGCTTTTGTAGTTGTGGACGATATATCGATAAACATGCGATCTTCTTACTTTAAGTAGACGGCTAAACCGTCCCAAAAAACAACAATTAAATCCCAATATGTCAATGTGTCAATAAAAACAAGCAATATCAACGAAAATATTTGTTAATGAATAGCTAGATTTTAATATAATTTGTTGGTTAGTGTTAATTTGGAGGAAAACCGCTGCCCAACCCCAAGGGCGCCCACAGTTCCGGAAACACCCCGACCATTCTATGGTTTTATTTAACCATATAGATTATTTCTTATAATCCTTTTATTTTTTTATAATTATCAGTATTTATGACATATAAACACTGTCGTGGAATAAAAAATGAAATACCATACGTAGGGCTGTAAACAAACCGAATCGAAACGAACACCCTAATATTCAAGCTTGGCTTAGAAAGGAATATTCAAGCTCGATTTTGGTTCGATCTTTCTTCCCTTGTTTAAGCTCGCATCGATAAATATTTATCATTACTATAACAAAATTCCTTTAATAGGACGCTTTTAAACATCCCATTAAGTTATGTAATAAGACGCTTCTTAGTATGGGACGCTTCCATAAAGCGTCCCTTTTCTGCGCGTCACAATAGGCCTAATACAACGCTTAGCATAATAGGAAGCTTTAAAGTGTCCTATCAACTTCTAGTTCTAGAATGCCTTAGATGCCTAATAAAACGCTTAAAAGTGTTCCATTAATTACGAGAATTCAAATTATAATTTGATCGCACAAACAATTGTTCCCTACTGTACATATTTTTTATTTAAAAAATATAAAACAATAAAGTTTAAAAAAAAGGCAACAAGCAGGGCATAATGTGTTATAAAATCATTCCTTACACTAACAACCAATACGTGCTAAAATAACTAGCGCATACTACCAAATTGAGAACTATATAAGGTTGCTCTAGATCTAAAAAAGATAACAAGTCCATCAACTATAGTGTAGGAGTACATTTGATAAACTATTTTCAAATGTTTATAAAACAAAAAATAAAAATATACAACACTAAAAGTTCAAGTTAATAAAAATAAAGAAGTTGAGGTCAACTGTTTAACTAAAAGTTAAGCCCAGACCAGGTGAAGGTTCGTCAATCGAAGTACAGTGAATTTGCTCCTATTTGGAGAAGGCAGTGGAGAGAATGTTTTGTGAGTTGTTGTACGTATCCTGGAAAAAAATCATTCCATAGAATCAGAATATCAGATATGAGCATTAAGCTGCTCTCAGATACATAGTATGTTGTTAAGTAAATGTTTTGGCATGAAGTCACTCTACAAAGTTTTAGCAAACCTGCCTTGAATGGATGATAGGCCTTCGGCTGAAAGGAATTAGATCACTGAGGAAGATGATATTTGATCTTGTATCACAAACACAAAATCGTAAGCTAGTAACATGGTGCTTCTGGTAGAAAGATCGACTAGGTTCCCATTCCAAACATTGCAGCATTCTATAATTTTTAGCACACTTGTCTTTAATGCATGACAGGCCTTCGGGGTGAAAGGAATTAGATCACTGGGGAAGAGGATATTTTATCTTGTATCACAAACACAAAATCATAAGCTAGTAACATGGTGCTTCTGGTAGAAAGATCCACTAGTTTCCCCATTGGGTATTTGTTGGCCCATTTGTTGTGGCCCAATACTGTTGGCCCATCTTCCTTATTAATTGTAGCCCTTGACCCGCCGCCCATCACTATTGATTCTCTTGCACCCTTTCGGCTACCCTTGCTTCTTTTAATGAAGCCTAGGTCTTCACTGTTCACTCATCTCACAATCTCTCTCTCTCTCTCTCTCTCTCTCTCTCTCTCTGAGTGTTTCTTCTCTGCTTCTTGTGATCCCTTGAATCAAGTTGTTGCTTGAGAGCTCTGTGCTCCTACTGACCCTTGCTTACGGTCCCAGTTCATCTGGATTCCTACGTGGTCTCCTCGTGCGAGTAGCCTGGGATAGCTAGGGTTCAGTCTTGGGCTCGCCGAAAGTTTGAGGATGTGAGTGGTTGTGTGGTCTGCCGTTCTTCACCTTTCCGGTCTCGGTGTGTGCTTTGGTCGCTGTTGGAAGTGCTTTGGTCTCAGGTTACCCTGAGCCTTGTCACTGCTCCGCCGGTTGTTTCTTTATCCCTTGAGGGACGAACAGACCGTCTGCCTGCAACGGAAAACAAGTGTTGTAACCTCCGGGAGCCTTGATACCCTAAATTCCCATTCCAAACATTGCAGCATTATATAAATGTCTAAACTGAGTTCTGCAAATTTCACATATATGCTATATAGTGAATCATTGAAAGTATTATATAACTTCAAATTTATAATTCTAATAGCCAAATTTTAAAATATAAAAATATATCACCTCATTTATGTGATAATTGGACAACAATGCATCTCTAAATCAGGCTACAACGACAAAGTGCATTAGCTTTCTTGAGATCATGACCAACAAAAAAATCCAAATGATCAGCTTTGGGTTCATAACTAAATAACAACAACTAGACAAACAAATATAAATCAATATTTTCAACATAAACGACCACATAGTAATATATGTGGATACTAGAAGAAAAGTGCTTACATCCATCAATGCAGTCTCTATGTATCTTCTGCGTCATCTTTCTATGAGGAAAAAGCAATGCAATATGCACAAACAGAGAAAGAGCACTAAACAAAATGAACTGAGCATACCTTTGTAGTTGGTAAGGAATATATTTAAGAAAGGAACCATAAGCTAACTTTGCTCTGCATAAAAGAGGAAAATTTCAACCAATGTGCAGAGTAACTGAAAACTATAATGATAATAAGAGCTCAACTACTAGCATAAGTAAATTAATAATTAAAAGTCTAAAGTAGCAAAGTAAACAAATTAGCAAGTAATGGAATAGAATTGACAACTCTAATGTACACAACAACAAATTAAAAGTAACATGAATGGAGTAACGATAAAAATGTACCAGTTTGGTATGCTATCGAACTCCTTGACAGTAGCGAATAACTTTACTGCATCTTTCTCATTAAATGGTTTTAGGTGAGGTGTTTAACGAAGCAATGATAAATATAAAGTCTTGGATTTGAGAACACCTTTATATTGCATAACAAAATCTGAGCTGAAAAGAAAAAAATTATTCAACAGCCGAAATGCAACAACTACCTACAGCTAAAAGCTTGCACTCTGGGTCCTTGAAAATGTAGGATCCAAGTCCTATTTTAGAAATAGAAAATAGGTGAGCATTTCCAATATGGGGTAAAATTTTGAGTTATAATGAAGAAAAAGACTAAAATTAATCAAATGTCCTATTTCTGAGTGACAGCTAAAAGCTTGCATTCTATCATAGGTTTATTTAAAAGCACACACAAAACAGACACCATGAAAATATATTCAATTTGAAAATCTAAACTATTCAAAAAGAATATCAAAATGCAATTAAAAGAGACAATATTCTTACATCTACAGTAAGTGGAATATGATTCTCATAAAACAAGAGATGAGATTACATGACAGAAAACTCTAGCTTTTTTGCCTTTTTTTCGTAGAAGTAGAGAAAAAAATTTACAATTAATCAGTTGTTATATGATGTTCGTTTTTTGAAAGCGAGAAAGTTATCCATGGGAAATTCTTAGCCAGCGTATGAGGCACTACCTCATCTGTCATAATAGATCTATTAGGACACTTTCATGTGTCCTAATACATCTATTAGGATACATGGGAGTGTTCCAATACATCTATTGTGACAGTTGGGCCACTAACCCAAATATAGCCAAAAATTTCCCGTTATCCATACATCACACTCAATTAAATATTTCACCTTTAAACCGTGTTTTCTTCTTTGCCCTTATTCACTTTCTATCTGCCATTGTTAGCTCTATTTCTTTTTTAATGCGACCTTTGTCGCTGCAATAGATACAGCCAGAAGTGCAACCTGCTGATAGAAAAACGGGTTAAAACAGATTAGTTGAATATAGTAACTTATGCAACTAATGATTTAAGTCCAAATGTATCTCTTCCATTGCTAGATCAGGTACATTTATTTGTATGGATGTCGTCAATAACCTATTCAAAAAGATTAAATACCATAAATGCAAGAAGCATTACCAATTTTGGAGCAAAATTGAAATATGATAGAATCCAACTTCACACAGAGTTTCTTTAATATATAGCATACTTGCCTCAGGATATAAAGAAAGAAAAACTATCATATTAATAGCTATATTTTTCAAAATTTGTTGAATCGGTTCACAGAGAAATGTGAACACAAAGTCACCACAAAAGCTTTCTCTAACATATGCAAAAGCTCATAGTCAATTGAAATACTGAAAATATAATTAAAAATAGTTTAGGCATGCCCAGAGCCAAAGAAGAACAAATAAAAATAAAAATTGAGAAATAACCTCAACAGTTACCGCATGCATTGGTATCATTGTCGGGAGTGTAGCTCATGAAACATCATCTCCGAGGGCAAATGATGACATGAACAAATTAGCTAATGATTACACAACTTTGGAGAACGAATATTTACAATCGATGTCTAAGCTCAAATTAACACAAACTTTTTCTAATAAAATATGGACTTCAGCGACTCTACTTCTCTTTGAAGAACGCGATGTAGCCAGATTAATTTGTGCATCACAGCAAAAAATCTCATCGAAAACACGCAAAAAAAAATCAGAATGATTAGAGTAGTTAGAGATCAATTTTCTTTGAGGAAAACAGAATAAATAATCAGTAAAAATTGTATAAAATATGAAATGAACTCATCGTTCTCTTGCTTGAATCTTCGCTCTTCAAAAATCGACGACTAGGGTTTAGATTATGTGTTCTTCGTTGTTTAGGGCATTGAAAGAGAGAAGAAATAAAAAGGGGTTGAGCAAATGTTTTTATCAGTGAGGTTGTACGTTTGAATCTAAACGAGCGCAAAGTTTCAATATTTTTGATTTTATCCGTCTCTTCAAAGCCTCACATAATTTTTTAGCATATTATGGAATCTTTAATGAGTCCTCAAAACCGTGATAGACTTTTTTTTCGTTAATTAAAATTATCGATTAATTTCTTAAGATTCATATATCATTTTGAGTGTAGTAAACTTTTTAACTTTTCATAGGACACATTCCTAACAAGTGTCCCATTAGATGAATGATTGGACGCTTAGCAGTTATGCGTTTCAATATAAGTGTCCCTGTAGCCATATTTTGTTGTACTCATGCATGTTCAAATTTGGCTTGAGTTTGACTTGTGAAATACTTAAAAATTTACTAATCAAACCTAAACTCGAATTAATGTTCGATCGAAAAAAAAAAGGCTCGTTTAATTAACATATTTGAGTGAAGAGTTTTGTGGTAGGAAATTCTCTTGGAAAGGGGGAAGTGTTAGAATATGTATTTTACTTCTTTTTTTTAATTGGGGATGAGGGGATTGAGATTCATATTTGGATCTCTCACACTTATACTGAGGAAAAATACCAACTAAGCTCTATGCTAGTGGTATGTATTTTACTTTATTGTTAGTGGTAGTTCTGTTTTTTCCTTAGACCTAGTTTGCTTCTTTTTTCCTTTTTTCTTTTTGTTTTTCAAAAAAAAAAAAAAAAGTTTGCAATTTATCTTTTGGTTGTGTTTGGATTGTAGATTTACTTTTCTCCTTTCAATTTTTAGTTTTTTTATTTTTTTGGTAAGAGTCTTGTGTTGCTTGATATAATTCTTCTCTTCTAGCTCCTACTCTCATCCATGATTTATCTTGTGTTAGTTTAACAACAATAATGCTACCTTTCGTGACTAACTAAAACAAGGCCTATAATTCACGTGTCTATCATGCACCGCTTGTTTCTATTTCCTACCATCCTACTTTTATTGCGTCAAATCTTACAACCAAATCAATCTTCCCTTCTTTTTACTTGATTGTATTATTAGTATGAGCGTTATAATGCTCTTGCCGAAATAATACAAGGGTAAATTGGACATTATCTTTATATTATATCAATTTTAATCAATATATTTCATCATTTACATTCATAACTAGATAACATGCATCTTCATTTTCTATTCATATTTACTGATATTTATTATTTTTTATTTTTTATTTTTGCCACTTGATAAGCCAGGAAAATACTTGTGCTAGTAGTAAATTAAAGAAAGAATTGTTTGATAACGGATTTGTGGAATCAAGGCTCCGGAAAACTTAATAAGAACAGTTTTTTTTTTTTTTTTTACTCGCAGAATTTAGTTTGAAAACTGATTTTTTTTTTCTTTCTAGTGTTGGTCTAATTAATCCACTATACATATAGAATGCTTGAATTTTACATTAAATTATATATATTTTGCTATGCTTAATGCAATTGCATCATTGTATATATATATATATATCTATGAGAAGCATTTGTGTGCACTAAGTGCATTGACGGGTCAACGTGTTGACCGGTCAACGCCAAAAAACGCCCGTTGATCTTCCAACTTCAAAAAAAAAATTTAAAATCAGTATCAATTGTAACACTAAAAAGTATCACTCAAAAGCCCAAAAATATCACCTGTATTCACCTAACATACATTTTGACACAGAAGAGAAATGTTTAGGTAAATGACCAAAATATACCTCTTATTAGCTAACCAAATAAATTTGAACTATTTTTTTACTTTTATCTTCTCCTCCTTCAATTCACCTTGAGCCTTGGTCGCATCGCAGAGTGACATCCCTCGTTTTTTTTTTTTTTGGGTTTTCTTTTTCATGTTAATTTTGAATTCATGAATGATAAACGAAAACTAGTCTTGAGTAATTCTTTTTCGCTGAAAACTCGCACAATATATATATATATATATATATATATATATATATATATATATATTCGAATTTTGAATGCTTCCCGCAATGATGAGATACAAAATGATATTTCGCTTCGCTAGCTACAAGCAATTTTATGCACGATTTTATAATTTTATTAGTTTAAATATGTTGCATGAAAATTTAATTAGAAAAATGGTTTTATTGTTGGCATAAAAAATCTTTTTCATGTAATCGATTCCGTGGTTTGCCAATTGAATAAGTACATGTTGTTTCATGTAATGTCATCATCACATATTAATATCGTTTTCGCGCATTTAATTTTGTGTAATGATCTACATACATATATAACATGAAATATTTCATATTGCAATTGTCTTCTTTTTCTTTAAAAGAAGATTGCACTGTATTATTTTTTAGCTGTCTAGTTTTCCAATTATCACATTTTTCAATATTTATTTGTTAGAATTATATATGTACTATTTTCGACAATAGATTACATTGAATGGGTATGTGATCTAAAAACCTTATATTTAAGAAATAATATTTGAACTTAAACTAAAAAATTTAAAAAGAAAAAAAAAACTCGAACTCGAAATTACTAAAGAATTCAACAAAACAGAGCTAGAAATGAATGATCTCAACATCTTATAGATTTATCACTTCAACTTCACTGTGTGCGTCCCGTTGCAAATAAATACCCTCGCCCCTCGCCTCTTCCACATCCCTTAATTACTTTTATTTCATATTCCAAATCTCTCTCTCTCTCTCTCTCTCTCTCTCTCTCTCTCTCTCTCTCTCTCTCTCTCTGTGAATTAACATGAGGATAAGCTGCAATGGTTGCAGAGTTCTTCGCAAAGGGTGCAGCGAAGATTGCAGCCTGAGAGCGTGCGTGGAGTGGCTGAAATCAGCAGAAGCCCAAGCCAACGCCACCTTGTTTCTTGCCAAATTCTACGGCCGTACCGGACTAATTAACCTCATTAATGCCGGTCCAACTCATCTCCGCCCCGGTACGCCGCAACAACTATAATTCACATTTACATTACATGCACGCATTTTGTGAACTAATTAATTAATTAATTAATTGAAGCCATCAACTCATCCTATGTTCTTTGCTGATCGAGCAGAAATTTTTAGGTCACTTCTCTATGAAGCCTGTGGAAGGATCATCAACCCCGTCTACGGCTCAGTCGGGCTGATGATTTCCGGCGATTTGCCGCGGTGTCAGGAGGCCGTGGACGCGGTTCTCGGAGGCGGCCAGCTCGCCGTCGCTGATGATTCTTCCACCGCTGGCCGGTTGCAGACGTGTCCCGTCTCACTTCTTCACGGCTGCGATATCCGCCATATCTCCAAGGGCTCCGCCGCCACCTCTCTCCACCGTGTCAGGACCCGAAACCGACGCAGACGGTCCGCCTCGGTGGCGGACTCAGTAGCAGCAGATATCGAAGCAGCGAAGTTTACCATCACCGGGTGGGACTGCAGCGAAGATCACAAAGATTTTGTTATTGATCAGGAATCAGAAAGGGCTCCGAGCCACGACTCGTTCTCGGTCGAAACGGTTGAACCGAGCTTAATGAACTTCGACGATCCACCGCCGCCTCAACTCAGTGAGTTAGGGCTCGAGTTAACTTTGGGCCTCAATCCAGTGCTGCAGACCTACCTATCTACAGTGATACAGATTTCTGATGGCCAAGAGTGATGAAATGGAGATAATAAAAACCCCGGTCCGTAATTTTAATTTCCTTTTTTGTCTTATTATTAATTAAATTTCAAATTTAGAACATATTAATATTAATTACAGTGATTATTTTGGAAATTCAGTCGGGTGTTTTATTTTATTTTATAATAACAAGTAGTTTCTAGGGCTGGGGCCTTAATTTGTGCATACTTCAATCAGACTGTTTTGATACATAGTGAGATTACTGTATAAGCATGCATGCTTCCTACTTGTCATTAATTTGTTTTATAATATTTAAAACGCAATCTCCCAAGCTTCTCTCCAGGTTTAAGTTGTACGTTATTCTTGGTATTTATTTCAAGTTTTCTTCAAATCATTTTACTCCAATTTTACACACCTCTCATATTGATTGAAGTCTCGATTTAATTGAAAAACTTAGATTAATAAATAAAAAATAGAGGGTCTCATATGAATAAAATGAATCTCTTAGCATACTCTTTTCGACGTTGCCAAATCCAAATATGCAGTGGTTGCGAGAAAGTTATCTGTTTGGTGGAAAAAGTAAAATAAATGAGGAAAGATTTCTATATACAACTGACATTTCATATTTTAATTAATTTCAACACAATCAAGATATTGTTCTGGCCACATTAACCTCGGCAACTCCCTATTTTGAGTACGACTTTAATACTTAAATCATTTAATGTTATGATTTTTTAAAATTTCAATATTAATCAGTTTCCTCCAGTTCTTATTATGTTTCAATACTATTATTTTTGAGTTTCCAAATGTATAAATGTCGACAAAAGTAAATAGGAAATGGGAAAAAACAACAATTTTTAAAACTAGGTAGTTTTATAGGCAATTTGTACAATTAAACAGTTGGTCCCCACACCCCAATCATTGGCTCAGTGTACTTTTCTCTATTTTTTATACATTTCCACACGCAACTATATATACATTTCGACATATATTTATATATATATATATATGACATGTCTCGATAATGATCCTCGATTAATCAGATAGAAGGCTCGATTATATATACATTTCGACTGTTAGAAATACCTTTGTAATATTATTTTGCTATCAAGGGTACTATTGTCTTTTTACCTTTTGTAGGTTTTCCTTTCCTTTTTAGTTGTGTTATGTTTGCATTTGGATTTCACATTTTGCCTCCACACTTTGTAAGCTTATTCAATACATTAGTTTTCTTCTTCATCTTCCTCTTCTCTCATCTATAATGAATTGTTGTGTGAATCTCGTCTTAGTTTAACATTGACTATATATTGCAATGAGCCTCGATTAATTGCATTGAGGCTCGATTAACTCTTAATGAGCCTCGATTAACTTCAAGGCGCACGATTAATTTTTTCAACACTACGTCGATTAATTTGCAATGAGCCACGATTAATTGTGGCTTATTTATGATCCTCGCTTATTTTTCAAGAAGGCATCGATTAACTTGTGATGAAGGCCTCGATTAATTGTGGCTTATATATGATCCACAATTAATTGAGAGGAAGACATCGATTAACTTGTGATGAAGGTCTCGATTAATTGTGGCTTATATATGATCCACGATTAATTGAGACACTTTATTGTTAATCGAGGATTTTTAAATTAATTGAGGCAATTTATTGTTAATCGTGGCTCATTACACTATTAATCGATGGTTATTTTTATTATTAATCATGGCAATTTTCTAATATATCAAGGCATAGTTAATCGAGGCAATTTAGGTATAATCATGGCTATTTTTAATCGAGGTATATCATGGCTATATCATGGCATAGTTAATCGAGGTAGATATTTTTAGTATTAATTGATGACAATTAATAAAATTAATCGAGACATAGTTAATCGAGGGCTATTTTCAATATTAATCAATTTAATATTAATCGAGGCCTAGTTAGTTGAAATTTGTATCGATTAATTTAAAGGAGGCCTCGATTAATTAAATTTTGCATCGATTAATCGAGGCATTTTTAGAATTAATCGAGGATATTTTTTAGAATTAATCGAGGTAATTTTTAGAATTAATCGAGACTATTAGAATTACTTGAGGCTATCTTATTAATCGAGGCAATTTTAAATTTAATCGAGGTTTCTTTTAATTAATCGAGGCTTGTTTTAGAAATAATAGTGGCTATTTGAACTATTAATCGATGATATTGACCGATGATAATCGATTCTAATTTTTAACTTAATCGTGGCTATTTTAACCTATTATAATTAATCGATAAATATTTAATCAAGGATAATTATTTAGCTTAATCGTGGCTATTTGAATTAAAATCTACACACCATAGTGTAATTAATTTGATTTTAATATATTGTATATGTTGTATCGGGATTTTACTTGCGAGGATTACTTTGATTATCGATTATGAAATCTCGAAAAAACTTATACACTATAGTATAATTAAATTGATTCTCAAATATTTTGGGTTACTGTTCACGAGGATGCCGACAGATTTGTTCATTGTTCGCTGATTCATCATCGTGTTCTAACGTGTTCTGAGTTATTGATTTTCGAGTTCCACCGCTAATCGTCGCCTCCAAGGATCGCTGGGTAACCTCTGTTCTTCATTTGTTGTTTTCATTTTGGTATTTGTTGGGTCTTTCAAATATGGCCACTGAAAGGGATGACTCTTTGCAATCAATTAGCGTTCGTTTGGATGGGAAGAATTACTCTTATTGGAATTATGTTATAAAGAATTTTTGAGGGGTAAAAAAATGTGGGGATATGTTTGTGGAACCCTTTTGAAGCCGATTCAAATTGATAATGAGAAATATGTTGAGCAAATGGATGTTTGGGAGGTTAATAATTCTAAGATTATTACTTTGATTAACAACTCGGTTGAGAATACAATTGGTATGCAGTTGGCCAAATATGATACTGCGAAGGAGGTTTGGGACCATTTGGAATGTCTGTATACTCAATCGAATTTCGCCAAACAGTATCAATTAGAGATGGATATTCGGTCCCTGAACCAGAAGGAAATGAGCATTCAGGAATTTTATTCTGGTATGACAAATCTCTGGGATCAACTGGCTCTTACGGAGTCTGCAGTGCTTAGATCTTTCACTCCATATGTCTCCCGTCGAGAGGAACAACGTCTGGTTCAATTCTTGATGGCACTTCGTGATGACTTTGAAGCCCTGCGCGGGAATATCTTACATCGCAACCCTCTCCCATCTGTTGATTCTGTGGTTAGTGAGCTTCTTGCTGAGGAAATTCGACACAAGTCCGGGTCTATGAAAGGTCTTCTCCCACCTCCAACTTAAAGTGTTTTGGTTACACCTTCTCGACCACAAACTAAGCCTCAGAACAAAAGTCCTAAGCCTACGGCATCAAATAAGTGCAACTTTTGCCACCAAACGGGTCATTGAAAAGCTCAGTGCCCACAACTTCTGAATAGATCGGCTTCTCGTCCGCCATCACATCCTCAATCTCAAACTCTCCCACGTCTGTCTAGGCAATCTTATTTGCCCAACACTGTTGTTGCTGCCCCTTTAGCAAATCAATCTCTTTCTGGAGGCTCCTCGTCTTCTTCCCCTATGACAGATACTCTTCTTGAGTAGTTCCAAAAGTTCATCCACCAACAACCTCATGCTATGTCTGCTGCCACAGGTTTGTCGACTCCAAGTTCCGCAGGTATACCTTCTTCTGCCTGGCTTTTGGACTCTGGAGCTTCACACCACATGTCTCCCACTTCTGAATCTTTTATTTCAGTTATTCCATCTAATTCTATATCTGTCATGACTGCTGATGGCACTCCTATGCCATTATAAGGTGTTGGATCTGTTGTGTCCCCTCGTGTTTCTCTTCCAAGTGTCTATCACATTCATCAATTTGCATTGAATTTAGTGTCTGTTGGTCAACTTTGTGATTCTGGATATCTTGTCATCTTTTCTTCTTCTTCGTGTCATGTGCAGGATCCACAATCCAAGAGACTGATTGGGACAGGCCGTAGACAGGGAGGACTGTATATCATGGATGAACTCCATGTTCCTGAAGTTGCCGCTTCTAGTGTTGATGTATCTGCTTTTCGTTTAACTCCTTCTTCCTCTGATTTTTATTTATGGAACTCTCATCTTGGTCATGTTTCTTCTTCTCGTTTGAATTATTTAGTCTCTACTGGATCTTTAGGAAAACTGAAAAGTCATGATATTTCCAATTGTAGTGGTTGTAAACTTGCCAAATTTTCAGCTTTACCTTTCTATAAAAGCATGTCTGTTTCTACTTCCCCATTTGACTTAATTCACTCTGATGTTTGGGGGCCTTCTCCTCTTGCCACAAAAGGAGGGTCACATTATTATGTTTCATTCATTGATGATCATACTCATTATTGTTAGTTTTATCTCATGAAACATCGTTCTGACTTTTTGCGTATTTATAGTGCATTTCGTGCCCTTGTGAAAACCCAATTTTTTGCTGTTATCAAGTGTTTTAGATGTGATTAGGGAGGGGAATATACCTCTAATAGTTTTCGTGAGATACTTGCCAATGATGGCACCATCCAGCAGACCTCTTGCACCGACACACCTGAACAAAATGGTGTCACTGAAAGAAAACATAGACACATTGTGGAAACTGCTCGTTCTCTTCTCTTATCCGCTTCTGTTCCTAATGAATTTTGGGGAGAAGCTGTCCTCACAGCTGTCTACTTAATTAACAGAATTCCTTCCTCTCTTACTGCTGGTATGTCTCCCTTTGAAAGACTCTTTGGTTATGGTCCTGATTACACTTCTTTGAGAGTTTTTGGTTCTACCTGTTTCGTTCTTCGTCCACATGTCGAGTGCAACAAACTTTCTCCTCGTTCTGCCTTGTGTGTTTTCTTAGGTTATGGGGATGGACAAAATGGGTATCAATGTTTTAACCCCGTTACTCATAAACTCTATGTCTCTCGTCATGTTTTCTTCCTTGAGCATATTTCATTTTTCTCCATTCCTTCTACTTCTCATAATCTGTCCCACACAGACCTCATCCACACTGACCCTTTTACCTGTGACACTGAAGCTGACATTGCAGGTATTGACCATGATATTCATGATGATCATGCAAATCCTCCTCCTCCTGTCGCTCCCTCTCCACCTCCTGAGATTGTGGATCATGTTCCTCGTCGTTCTACACGTGTCCGTAAGTCTACTAAGTTGTCTGATTTTGCTTATTTCTCCTATTCCCCTGCTTTCACCTCTTTCCTGTCTTCTATTCACAAAATTTCTGAGCCCAGTTCCTACAAAGAAGCAACTCTTGACCCCTTGTGGCAGCAAGCCATGACTGATGAGCTTGATGCATTGTCCCATACTAATACTTGGGATTTGGTGCCTCTTCCACGAGGTAAACATGCAATTGGTTCTCGCTAGGTGTACAAGATCAAAACCAAGGCCGATGGATCCATTGAGAGATACAAAGCAAGGTTGGTTGCCAAAGGCTTCTCCCAACAATATGGTCTTGATTATGATGAAACTTTTGCCCCCGTTGCTAAGATGACTACAGTTCGTGTCCTCATTGCTGTGGCTGCGGTTCGACACTGGGATCTTTCTAGATGGATGTCAAGAATGCTTTCTTATATGGCGATCTTATTGATGAGGTCTACATGACTCCTCCCCCCGGAGTACCTCATCAGGTTGGATACGTTTGTCGACTCAAGAAGTCTTTATACGATCTCAAGCAAGCATCTCGATCTTGGTATGAGACCTTCTCTATTGCTTTCATTTCTCTTGGTTTTCGTTCGAGTGACTGTGATCACGCCCTTTTTATTAAGACCTCGGACTCTGGCATCATTCTTCTCTCTTTGTATATTGATGATATGATTATTACTGGGAGTGACACAGATGGGATTTCACGCTTGAAGTCCGAATTAGCATCTCGTTTTGAGATGAAGGATTTAGGTCCCCTACGCTACTTTCTTGGTATTGAGGTCTGCAGGTCTCCTAGGGACTATCTTCTCTCCCAATCTAAGTACATCACTGACATCCTTGAGCGTGCTCGCCTCACTGATACCCGAACTATTGATACTCCTATGGAAGCAAATGTTCAGTATTCTACCTCTGATGGTTCACCTTTGGAAGATCCTACGTTGTATCGCACCATTGTTGGGAGCTTAGTCTACCTCATTATCTCTAGTCCTGATATTGCCTATGCCGTTCACATCATCAGTCAGTTTGTCTCGTCACCCACTACTGTTCATTGGCCTGCTGTTCTTCGTATCCTCCGCTATCTTCGAGGTACAATATTTCACAGCCTTTTGTATTCTTCTACCTCATCTCTTAAGCTTCGAGCGTTCTCTTATGCGAATTGGGCTAGTGATCCTGTTGATCACAAATCCACCACTGGCTTATGTGTTTTTCTTGGTGATTCCCTCATCTCTTGAAAAAGTAAGAAACAGAGGGTTGTTTCTCGATCTTCCACAGAAGCTGAGTATCATGCCATGGCTTCCACCACTACTAAGATTGTTTGGTTGCGTTGGTTGCTTGCTGATATGGGTGTCTTTATCCTTGATCCGACCCCGATGTATTGTGATAATAAGAGCGCCATCCAAATTACTCATAACTCCGTCTTCCACGAGCGCACCAAGCATATCGAGATTGATTGTCGTTTCACTCGCCACCACTTACAACAAGGCACTCTTACCTTACCCTTCATTCCCTCTTCGTCTCAGGTTGCCGACCTTTTCACTAAGTCTCTTCCGCTTCCGCATTTTCGCGCTTTGGTTGACAAACTCTCGATGCTCGTCGCCATGACATCTTGAGTTTGAGGGAGGGTATTAGAAATACCTTTGTAATATTATTTTACTATCAAGGGCACTATTGTCATTTTACCTTTTTTAGGTTTTCCTTTCCTTTTTAGTTGTGTTATGTTTGCATTTGGATTTCACATTTTGCCTCCATACTTTATAAGTTTATTCAATACATTAGTTTTCTTCTTCATCTTCCTCTTCTCTCATCTATAATGAATTGTTGTGTGAATCTCGTCTAAGTTTAACATCGACTATATATTGCAATGAGCCTCGATTAATTACATTGAGGCTCGATTAACTCTCAATGAACCTCGATTAACTTCAAAGCACACGATTAATTTTTTCAACACTACGTCGATTAATTTGCAATGAGCCACGATTAATTGTGGCTTATTTATGATCCTCGCTTAGTTTTCAAGAAGGCATCGATTAACTTGTGATGAAGGCCTCGATTAATTGTGGCTTATATATGATCCACGATTAATTGAGAGGAAGACATCGATTAACTTGTAATGAAGGCCTCGATTAATGGTGGCTTATATATGATCCACGATTAATTGAGACACTTTATTGTTAATCGAGGATTTTTAAATTAATTGAGGCAATTTATTGTTAATCGTAGCTCATTTCACCATTAATCGATCGCTATTTTTATTATTAATCATGGCAATTTTCTAATATATCAAGGCATAGTTCATTGAGATAATTTAGTTATAATCATGGCTATTTTTAATCGAGGTATATCATGGCTATATCATGGCATAGTTAATCGAGGTAGATATTTTTAGTATTAATCGATGACAATTAATAAAATTAATCGAGGCATAGTTAATCGAGGGCTATTTTTAATATTAATCAATTTAATATTAATCGAGGCCTATTTAGTTGAAATTTGCATCGATTAATTTAAACGAGGCCTCGATTAATTGAATTTTGCATCGATGAATCGAGGCTATTTTAAATTTAATCGAGGCATTTTTAGAATTAATCGAGGATATTTTTTAGAATTAATCGAGGCATTTTTTAGAATTAATAGAGACTATTAGAATTACTCGAGGCTATCTTATTAATCGAGATAATTTTAAATTTAATCGAGGTTTCTTTTAATTAATTGAGGCTTGTTTTAGAAATAATAGTGGTTATTTGAACTATTAATCGATGATGTTAATCGATGATAATCGATTCTAATTTTTAACTTAAACGTGGCTATTTTAACCTATTATAATTAATCGATGACTATTTAATCGAGGATAATTATTTAGCTTAATCGTGGCTATTTGAATTAAAATCTACACACCATAGTGTAATTAATTTAATTTTAATATATTGTATATATTGTATCGGGATTTTACTTGCGAGGATTACTTTGATTATCGATTATGAAATCTCGAAACAACCTATACACTATAGTATAATTAAATTTATTCTCACATGTGAAATCCTAATACAACCTATACACTATATAGTATAATCAAATTGATTCTCACAAGTGAAATTTCGATAAAATCTACACACCATAGTGTAATCAATTTGATTTTAATATAGTGTATATGTTGTATTGGGATTTTACATGCGAAGATCACTTTGATCATCGATTATGAAATCTCGAAACAACCTATACACTATAGTATGATCAAATTGATTCACAGATGTGAAATCCTAATACAACCTATACGCTATATAGTATAATCAAATTGATTCTCACAAATAAAATCTCGATAAAATCTACACACCATAGTGTAATCAATTTGATTTTAATATAGTGTATATGTTGTATTGGGATTTTACATGCGAAGATCACTTTGATCATCGATTATGAAATCTCGAAACAACCTATACACTATAGTATAATCAAATTGATTCTCACATGTGAAATCCCAATACAACCTATACACTATATAGTATAATCAAATTAATTCTCACAAGTGAAATCTCGATAAAATCTACACACAATAGTGTAATCAATTTGATTTTAATATAGTGTATATGTTGTATCAGGATTTTACTTGCGATGATCACTTTGATTATCGATTATGAAATCTCGAAACAACCTATACACTATAGTATAATTAAATTGATTCTCACATGTGAAATCCTAATACAACCTATACACTAAATAGTATAATCAAATCGATTCTCACAAATAAAATCTCGATAAAATCTACACACCATAGTGTAATCAATTTGATTTTAATATAGTGTATATGTTGTATTGGGATTTTAAATGCGAAGATCACTTTGATCATCGATTATGAAATCTCGAAACAACCTATACACTATAGTATAATCAAATTGATTCTCTCATGTGAAATCCTAATACAACCTATACACTATATAGTATAATCAAATTCATTCTTACAAGTGAAATCTCGATAAAATCTATACACTATATGGTAATCAAAATTTGCCACAATTAATTTCAATTTGTCACGATTAATTATAAATTTACCATGATTAAATTCAAATATTGCCATGATTAATTGGCCACATATTGCCACGATTAATTGGCAATCAATTGGCCACAATTAATTATTGGGCACAGATTGATTCTTGGCCACAATTAATCGAGGCTTGCCTCGATTAGTATTAAATTAATCGAGGCTTGCCTCAATTAATTTTAAAATTTTCTCGATTAATATTAACTTAAATATTCCTCGATTAATTAACCTCGATTAACATAATTAAATGAGCCTCGATTAGCATAATTGAATGAGCCTCGATTAGCATAATTAATCAAGATTAACCTAAAGTAAGTCTTGACTAGCATAATGATCTACGATTAATATCACTTAAGCCTCGATTAATTCCTAAAGACACGGTTATCATAATAAGAGCCTCGATTATTTCCTAAGTTATCCTCGATTAATTGTAAGCTCTCCAAGATTAAATTGTAATAGTCCACGATTAATTTATATAGTCCATGATTAATTTATATGAAATTCATGATTATTTCTAAGAATCCTCGATTAATTTTACAAGCCTCGATTAATATATTGAGCCACGATTACTATAAAAGGAGCCTCGATTACTTTATTGAGCCACAATTAATATAAAACCAGCATCAATTAATTTATAGAGTCACGATTATAACTAAAAAAAACCCCGATTCATATCTAAACAAAACCAACCAACCATAACAAAAATTAACAAAAACAACCAATGCAATTTTCGGTACCCTACATATACACTATTCGAATCGAATTTTTTTTTTACAAAAAAAAAATCAGGTCGATCAAAAATGTACTTGAGAAGATGAAGCATCCGTCGTTCGTTGCTCCATCGTCGGGGAGAGGGAGGGAGAGAGATAGAAGACCACCCTTTTCCGGCAAGAGAATGAAGGAGAGATAGAGCAATTTTTTTTTAGGGATGAAGTCGACGACAGTGAGGGAAGAGAGAGAAAGAGAGAGAGTGTTGCAGTCGGTTTTTTTTTTTTTCGATTCGCCAAGTGCGGGGAGGAAGAAGAAGAAGAAGTGGTTGTTGGGGAAATAAATTCAAAATTCAATTCAAATATTAATATTCCAAATATGGCAGTTACAAATTGATTTGGATCAGAATAAAGGTACCAAATTCAGATTGTGTGGGCCACATACAATGGGGAGTGTGTAAACAAAGTACAAATTGCCTAAATAACTACTAGGTTTTGAATCTTATTTTTTTTTACAAATTTTAATATAATTTTATTTAGATAAATTTTCCACCCTTTTTGAATTGTGGGAAGGGAGAGCAGTGAATCTCAAACTTGAGATGTCTCAATTGTGTGTGTGTGTGTGTGTGTGTGTGTGTGTGTAGAGAGAGAGAGAGAGAGAGATCTTAACAGACATATATTACTCTCCCCTAGTGGACTAAATGAAGTTATGCATAGACTTTATAATTATATTTAAAAAAAAGTCATATTAATATAGAACGACATGCATGAATGAAATGATTTTTCCAGTAATTTAGTATCAGTTCAGCCGAAAAATGTAAAAAGGTTTCGGTTCCCGAATTATGACATTTGGTATCTACTAATTGATGGTTGATTGAAGAGCTAATAATATAAGCAGGTTGAAATTTTCTGTTACATTTTTTCGTGTTTCACTTCGTATTTCATTATTAAATTTATGATTTTAATAATATTTATTATAAAATAAAAATTAAATATAATAAAAATAATTACAGTCAACATTTATCAACAAAAAAATGAATTAAAAAATTATAAAACATAATTTTGAAAAATTCAACCATAATAATGAATTATTAATTGAAAATGGAAAATTAAATATTAAAAAATAATTATAAATCCTAATTGAGTGGGGTGAAACCTAAAAACAATCATAAAATTATACTAAATCACAAAAAAAAATTGAAGAAAAGGAAATACAAGAAAAATTCATGATTTTAAAGTGTAACACGGAGTGTAACACAAAGAATATAACAAGAAATTCTATGTGAATATAAACATATATGAAAAAAAAAACCCCAATGAATAGGTAAATGTATGTGGGTTCAAATTTCCTGTTACACTTCTATATGTTTCACTCCATGTTTCACCATAAAATTTATGATTTTAATAATATTTATTATAAAATAAAAATCAATTCTAACTTAAATAATCGTAATCAACATTTATCAACAAAAAATGAATTAAAAAAAGTTATAAAATTTAATTTTGAATAAACCCACCATAATAATGAATTATCAATTGAAAATTAAATGTTAAAAAATAATTATAAACCCTAATCGGGTGGGGTGAACCTTAAAAATTAATCTTAAAATTAAACTAAATCACAAAAAAATATAATTAAAGAAAAACATATAAAAAAAATCAAATAATTTGAAAGTGTAATATGGAATGTAACACAAAGAGTGTAATAGAAAATCTCAGTCAATGTATGGCTATGTAGTGAGCTAAATATCGAAAATTGACCTTAATTGCGTGTTCTATATATAAAACAGATTATGCTCTAGCTAAACGTTGTTTGTTCGTCGCATAGCTAATTAAAAACCCAAACAGATATTTTAAGTTATTATATATAACTTCATTGACATTTGACTGGGACTTAATTACTACTTCGTACAAAATTATTGTGACAAACATTTTAATTTCCTAGCCAACTTGACATATGATCGACATTGTCTGTGATTATAAGACATGTATATTCAAGAGTTCAAATTTCTATTTAATTAATTATTTGAAATGACACCATCGATGACGAAATTTGGCAAGCAATAAGTAAAAAATTACTGGATTCCTCTTTTATTTTAAGCTATGTATAATGTATTATTTACCTTTATAATTACATGTGTGTGTGTAATTCTTGAACTTTATTTATGCATGTCCTTATCACTAAGACGTGGCAGTTCAATGAACTTGTACAACATATACATATATATGCTCATACATACACACACATATATATAACTCGAAGATTATTCGAACTTCTGACCAACTCTGTAATAAACGAGGCAAACTAGCTATTAACTTTTCAATCATGATCAGAGATGATTATTTAATAATTATATGAATCTAGGTTCAGCTTCCGAGTGCTTTCATTGGCTTAGTTTATAGCAAATGGATGTTACAATCACAAATCACAAGCACCCAATGACTTAGAGATTCCAAGTCAAGAATAAGAATATGCAATATGCCAAATCTACTTGTTGATTAAATTTTATATTTTCTTATTCTCGAAGTGCGGTGCCATGTTGGAAGGCGCCTTGTGCTTGCCACACGCCAAGATTAAATTATTCAATTGATTCTATTATTTTTTTACAAATAATAATACCATAACATGTGTGAAAGGCATCTTTGATCACTTAGAATTAATAGTACAACTGATAATTTAACCCTGGTCAAAATCGATAAATATACGAATTAATTATATATGCTACATTATCGTGCGAGAATCTTGAACCCAAACACAACGAAAATCTATATACCCTCCCCTTTGGGTTTTACTCGGAGCACTGCAGAGAAATCATGTCACGATAGTTTATATATATATATATATATATATATATATATATATATATATAAAAGATATCAACGTAGTAGTATGCATGATTTATGTGGTTTGCGAGTAATATCATGAGAGTATAGAATTTTTTTTCTCAAACACAAATATCATATGAAAACATTAACTCTATGTCATATTCATAGATCACAATTGTGATTAATTAGAAAAATGGATTTATTCGTATATCTTAATTCTTTTTTATTTTTGTTTTTGTTTTAGTTTTGGACGCGGTAATTCTTTTTGTTTTGTCTTTCTTTGAACTGGGTTTTTAGAGGGTACCGGTACTTTTTTCTTTTTCTTCTGGATGGTTTACTCCCAAAGGCTTTGACGAAACCCGACTCTAATTTTTCTCCCGTGATGTCCCATGCTCTTTTAGGTTTTATTTTATTTTATTTTTATACGTAACATATTCAAGAGGTGCATGAAAAAAAACTTTTGAATTTTTACAAAGAAAAAAGCGATTATGACCATCATACAATCATAAAGGAAAGAGAGATGAAAAACTTGTGAGAGGTCATTTTACCGGTCAAAATCCGTAGGATGTGTAAATATCTGGATCCAACCTCGTATTTAGTGGCACATTTAGTTTTATTGATATTTGATAATGTATAGATTCAGATCTTGACCTGTCTTATGAACTTTGACCCCTCAAAATGGTCTCACACATGACTACTATATATATCGAGAGATATTAATTTAAGTTGTTAATTTTATTATACCATTCTAATTTATAATGATGTTTGTTGATATTAGTATATATATGATGAAAATAATCATAATATATTATTTTCCATGCTATTAAAATTCTAAAGCGTTGAATTGTTCAATCTATCTTTACCCCATGTTTATCTGTGTATTCAATTGTTACAATGGTATGAACACAACTAGATTCTCGGACATTTTTTATAAATTAAAGATTTTGTGTAACTGGCAAACGCAGATAACCAAAAAAAAAAAAAAAGCAATGGGCAATGGCAAGTGGCTACCACACGCCTTTTGATTAAATAACTCTTCAAAATAATAAATTTATAAGGAGCTAGCTCTATCGATCGATAATATAATATATATTGAGCTGTCGCTGATCTGAATGACATCGTACGTCTTTATAAATACAAATTTTAATTTTCTCATATAAATGTCACAAATTTAATAATTAACCATATACAAATCTCTTTCCGATGTGTTTTTCATCAGGAATTTTGTATACTACGGGTTAATAATATTGATCATCTTTAATATTGATCGTTCTATTTCCCTGAATTTTGATAGAATTTTTCCTTTTTTTCCTTTTTTTATGATGATAGGAAAAAACTTGATAATATTTCAATTGCAATGTTTGGGAGGCAAAGTGAAATTTACCCCATCAATATTTATTAATATATAATTTCAAGCATGGAATGGAAAATACAGGAAACATATATTATATTGTATGAAGACTAATTGACCAAATTATCCTTGTATAGTGGTTAGTATGTGGAACATGATACTTGATTATAAAATAATAAAAATAATAGATTTTCCATATTAAATATATGCATATAGTTCACTTTAATTTTGTACCTATATTAAGATTAATAGTATTAATAAAATTAAAATTAAGGAACAGTTAATTCCCCCTTATTAATAGGTACTAGTTATAGCATAATTGCCCCTCAAAAAAAAACTTATAGCATATTTGGGAATTTAATCAACATATTTCAGTAATATATAAGAATATATTACTAAACAAGGGATAAAATCCTCTAGTCCACATACCATATCCCATTATTGTGTCCAACTATTAAATTTAATATTCAAAACATATTTATTATAAAAATAAAATTTATTATAGTATAACCAATCATAATTAACATTTCTAAAAATTGAAAATTTAAAAAATTACATACCCTAATTTTGGAATAAGCAATCGTATTAATCAATTATATTAACTAAAAAGTAAATATAAACTAAATTTGGTGATATAAACCCTAAATAATAGCTATGAAATTAAACCAAGCCAAAATAGATTGAAATTGAAGAAAAAATGCACGAAAATATGATAAAAATAAAAATGGGCATCAAGTGGGATAGAGAATGTGTGAGAGATGATTTCATTTCATTAAACGGATCTAACAAAATACCTAATATAGAATCATTAATTTTGTATTTACGGGATTAAAAGAGGAATAATGGACCACGAATTAGAACCGGACTTTTGACCTTTTTGTGTTGATTTTCCACAAGTTAATAATATGTTGGGCTCTGAAAATTAATACTAGTAGGTGTGATTCTATACACAGCCCAATATGGCAATATTTTCCCATTATATTTATAGCCCCTTATATAAATAAAATACAATATATTATGTGATACCTTATTTTATCCCTATAGTTCCTAATTTAAAACCCGAATAAAATAGTAAACCTCATATTTATTTGCCCTACTCCCCCAGCCATCAAAGAATTAAAAAAAGGGGCAAACTTGGTCATACTCACATGCGGGGATCATTATTTATGAGTGAAGTATCATTAACTCACATGTGAGTGTCATTATTTATACCCGCATGTGAGTATCATTATTTATGGGTGAAGTATCATTAACTCACATGTATCATTATTTATGGGTGAAGTATCGTTAACTCACATGTATTGATCCGTCTCATGTATGAGACCGTCTCATACAAGTTTTTGTCTTAAAAAAAAACACATTAGTAGTTATGGAAAATTTTATCATTGTGCCATACGAGTTGTCACTCACGATTTAAAACTAGATTTATCCAAAATATCAGTGGAAGAGAGCAAAAAATGTAAAGAAAATTGAAGCAGAAAATGTAAAGAAAAAAATGAGATGGGATCAAATGGTTAGTGATCAACAATGAATTAAAAGAATAGTCAAAGTTGTTGAAATATAAGAAAACATAAACATCATATATAATACAAGAATCAATATAATAGAATACAGTACAATTCCAATTATTAAAATAAGTTTGTAGAATTCTACATCTTCAAAATTCAGAATATGAGATTTTAGATGAGATTTCAGTTTGTAGAATTCTACATTAATTCTTTATTTTCTCAACTTTTTTTAACGTGAGTGTTCTAGTGATTCTTTATTTCGTTGCCTATATATTCTCCCAAGGAGATGATCGAGAAGTAATCTTGGACCATCGGTAATAATTTAATTTAGAAAAATAATGATTATGATTGTCTTCAAAATTCTTGATTCTCGGAACTAATTGGAAATGTAAAGTTTACATAATTATGGACAAAAATTGTTATATATGTAAGGATTAATTACGATCAAATATATAGATTTTGACACAATTTGCAATTTAGACATGAATTTTGAAATGTTGCAATTAAAACACAAACTTACATTTTTTTTTTTTGCAAAGTAGACACAATTTGCAATAATATGAAAATCAAACACTATATTTTATACCGATCTTTATTGTATTAATGAAATTCAAATTATGATTATGCTATATATCTATGCAATTTTGCAATATTTCATGTTATAAATCCATTTTTCGTTCATTGAAAATTTTGGGGGTGTATATTTTTCAAAAAAAAAAAATGTAAAATTGTGTTTTAATTATAACATTTTAAAATTCGTGTTTAAATTACAAATTGTGTCAAAATTTATATTTTTAATCATAATTAATCTTATATGTAAAATGGGGAAAATTATGATGAAATGTTGAACGACAAACATGATTGTTAAGGAATCGTTATTTATAGGGGCGGATGGAGGGGGCGTCAAGGAGGGCACGTGTTCCCCCAAATCCCCCCCCCCCCCCCCCCCCCTATATCTTTTTAAATTGGGATATTTAGGGAAATTTTGTTCCCCCCCAAAATTTTTTTTTAAATTTGAGATTCTTGTTGTTGGGTTTGATACAATTTTTTAAAAAATATGATATTAGTACATATATAACTGGGCTTGGGCTATTGGGTCTCACTCAAATAGATAAATAAAAATTAAATACATATAAATCAAAATAAATTAAATAAGTTAGGGTTGAATTAATAATTTGACTTTTATGAATTAGATTATATATTTATTAAATTATATCAAGTTTAAATTAATAATGAATCATGATTGAATTGTATTATCTATTTATTTTAATTTTTTATTTAAAATTATTTATCTATGTTGTTCGCATAATTTATTTTATAAATTATATATTGTGAAGTTATCATTTTATTAAGTCTTCACCCGATTTATAATTTCTACATCAAATGATTAGTATGAATTAATTATAATTTCAATTTTTAGTGCTAGTATAACCAATTAAATTTCAATTAATGAATTAGTTTAAAAAAGAATTCAATTCAAATTTTATTTTATTTATGTTATTATTTTCAGTTATTTATTTGAATGGAAATTATATTCTTTTCTATTTAATTTGGGGAAGGCAAATGAAGACGAAGGTTTAAAATGATCCCAAAATGTCATTGTTTCACTAGAGGAACAATGAACAAACGAAAATGTTGTTATTTCACAAATACACCTATGATAAAAAGTAATTAAATGCATAAATGTTGACGATCGTCTCATTGTCAATGCTCTTTCTTAGCTGCACAAATAAATAGGAAGTACGAACAGTTACCTATTTGTCCCAGAAAAAAATGGATCCGCCACTAGTTATCTACGTTATTTTTAGCGGTTATGCATTAGCTTTGATTAATGGTGCTATAAGGGTAACATAGTCAATCAAAATATTATATATAAGGTAAATTGGCTTAAAATACACGAACTTTGGGGTCATTTTGGTTTTTCACACGATTTTAAAAACATAGTTTCAATAACACGAACTTAACCTCTTTTTATTTTTTCACATGATTTTTAAATTCCGGCAAGTTGAATCTGACGTGGCAGCCGGAACTGCCACGTGGCAGTCGGAGATGCCACGTGTACATCTACGTGGATATCAAATTGCCTTAAAATACACAAACTTTCGACTGATTTTAGTTTTTCACACAAATTAAAAAATATCAATTTTAGTTTTTTTTTGTGTAATACAGAAAATTCATCGATTATTACTATAGAGTTATTGTAGTAGACATTGTGAAATATTTTGAATTTTCTTAGTTGATGCAATATATAAAATTTAGGTTCGAAAAAATTAAATAAAATAACTATCGGACCTTTTTAGTTCTCTATTTGAAGAAAAATTTAAAAAATATGACTTAAGCTAGTGTAATGGTATACATAATTGAATTCTGAATACAACAACCATCAAATCATAAAAAGTGGTCAATGACATATCGTATATATTGATGAATAATATTACACAATTAATTAATTAAGTTTACAAATAAATTGATCACGTAGTAACTACATATTAATTTTTCATATATGTTTAATAGCATATTTTGATATAACTTTATATGTTAGATAATCTCAAATTATATCAGAAGATGCTATTATACATATATGAAAAATAAATATATAGTTACTACGTAATCAATTTATTTGTAAACTCAATTAATTAATTGTGTAATATTATTCATCAACATATATGATACGTCATTGACCACTTTTTATGACTTGATGATTGTTTTATTCAGAATTCAATTATGTATACCATTACACTAGCTTAAGCCATATTATTTAAATTTTTCTTCAAATTGAAAACTAAAAAGGTCCGATAGTTATTTTATTTATTTTTTCGAACCTAAATTTTATATATTGCATCAACTAAGAAAATTCAAAATATTTCACAATGTCTACTACAACAACTCTATAGTAATAATTGATGAATTTTCTGTATTACACAAAAAAAGCAAAAAAAAAAAAAACTAAAATTGATATTTTTCAATTTGTGTGAAAAACCAAAATCAGTCGAAAGTTTGTGTATTTTAAGGCAATTTGATATCCATGTAGATGTATACGTGGCATCTCTGACTGCCACGTGGCATCTCCGACTGCCACGTGGCAGTTTCGGCTGCCACGTCAGATTTCACTTGCCGGAATTTGAAAATCATGTGAAAAACCAAACAGAGGTTAAGTTCGTGTTATTGAAACTACATTTTTAAAATCGTGTGAAAAACCAAAATGACCCCAAAGTTCGTGTATTTTAAGCCAATTTACCCATTATATATATATATATATTTGTATCGAGGGTAACTCGGGCTTACACCTAGTAGGGTTGTTAGTGGATTCGAACTTGAGAAAATATCACTCCTGTTAGGAAAAACTATCAAGGAATCTCTAGAAAATGTTTTGATGAGATGTCAAAACTATTTATGAAAAACTAACTAAAATTCAAGCTGTAGATCTGAGCTGACCAATCCAGAGCATCAAAGAGGAACTCAATTAAAGCTGAAGTCAACCAAACTGGAAGTATGGTCTACCAGCTGTGAGGATACGTCAACCAGTCAGAACTCAATTCAGTTGTGGATTCGAAGAGTCGAACCAGTTGAAACAAACTGACAGCTAAGTCAGCTGAGCTGAGGGAGAAAAGAATCAACTAGACTGAAGGAACTTATACGAGATCAGTTCAAACTAAAAGACTGGAAGTATCCAACTGATGGTCAAACTAAAGTGAACAGATAAATCAGCTAAAGGCCGGAACTGAAGTCAGCAAGCCTATGATCAGTCAAGCTGACAAGAGAACTTGAGAATGATTAGCCAAACTGAGCTGACAAGCTCAGAACTGCCAACTGGAGCAATAACCGAATTGGAGAATGAAGCTCAGAACTGCAAACTGGAGCAATAGCTAAACTGAGCTTACAAGCTCAGAACTGCTAACTGGAGCAATAGCTAAACTGAGCTGACAAGCTCAGAACTGCCAACTGGAGCAATAACCAAACTGGAGGAAGAAGCTCATAACTGCAAACTGGAGCAATAGCTAAACTGAGCTTACAAGCTCAGAACTATCAGCTGGAGTCATAGCCGAACTAAACAAACAAGTTCAGAACTGCCAACTGGAACTCAAAATTGCTAAAATCGAAGCTCAGAACTGCCAGCCAGAGAACCCTGGAAGTTATTTCTCAACCGGCGAATCTTGGAATAAATGCTTCAACGGAGATTCTGGAATTAAATATCCAATGAAAATCGATTGGCAAAGCAACGGCTACTTCAAAAGCTCCAGCGATCAATTAAGACCATCTGCCATTGATGAACCAACATAGCCATCGATCAATGGAACTTAACGGTCATAAAATCACTCCTCTATAAAAGACGAGTGAAACAAAGTTTTAAACAACTCTTGCCTCCCAGACTTTTCGCAATACTTATTCTTGAAACCTTCATTCAAGCAGAGCTTTCTTTCTACCTCCTAGCTCAAGTTCAGCATTTGCTAAAAACTGCGAGAGTCTAACTGAGAAGAAGAATTCAAAGAGTCAAAACATTCAGCCAGCGGTTGATAAACTAGCCAGGGCAGCCTTCTCAGTTTCAGCAATACAAAGATCAACTACCAAGCTCAATTAAAGGAGCACATCAGTTGATACCCTCTGTTCAAGACTAAACCTCTTGAAGATCGAAAGAGATCTAAAACCTTGTAAAGATGTCAATAGCACCTACCTTCCTAGTGAGCAGTTAGGGACTTCAAGTGTGAGTCGTCGACCCGCTAAGGTAGCGAGCAGTTACCAGGTTCAGCCAACTATCCTTCATTGTGTAATTTGTAAAGAAACTCAAGTTATATAGTGAAGTTGCCCTTCTGTGGAAGGAAGAGAGGACGTAGAAGTTTGAGACTTCGAACCTCTATAAATCATTTGTGTGTTGTACTGTTTTGATAACTTGCGTATCTTTGAACTATACACAAGCTCACACAATCTGCACTCAAACTGTTCAAAGTACTTACTCTAACTGTGCATAGATAAGTTTCTAAGCGAGTTAAGGGCCCTTATTATTCCGCAATTGAAGCAAAAGTTTAATCAGTTTATTCACCCCCCTCTAAACTGATATCGACTCGTCCGGGACCAACAAGTGGTATCAGAGCGGTTGATTCTAAGAATAAGCCATTTCTGCGGATCAACTGAATCAGATCTACTTATCTGTGCTAACATTTCATGCTATGGGAAACCATAAGCTACCTTTGTTTTCAGTTGAGAATTATGATAATTGGAGCAGGCGAATGAAAGCGCATCTCTGCTCGATTCATGAGAATATGTGTGAAGTTATAGAAGATGGTCCCATCATCATCATGATGGACAATGATGCTCACATAGTTGATATCAATCAACCAGCAAAGATCCCAAAGCCAACTAATCTTCTCACCAGTGAAGAGAAAAAGTTGAAGAATCTAGAGTTCGTTGCTCAAGCTGCACTATTTCAAACTCTAGATAAGGACAGAATGAAGGATACAAAGAATTGTACAACTGCCAAGGAGATATGGGACTTACTAGTAGATCTATGCCAAGAATCCGAAGCCATCAAAGGAAACAAGCTCCAATTGGCAGTCGACAGATACGAGTCCTTCAAAATGTAGCCAGAAGAGTCTATCTCAAGCCTAGAAACCAGATTTCTAGGCATCATCAGTGAGATGACCAACCTAGGGAGAAGTTATCCCAATTCTGAGATGAATTCCAAAATATTGGACAATCTCACCAAAGAATGGGATATGAAAGTGATAGCTACAAAAGAATCAAAAAATCTCAACAGCATCACTCCCAGAGAACTGTTTGGTTCTCTCAAAGCTCATGAGTACAGTCTAAACCGGAAAAAGGAAGCGTCGACATCATCAGCTCAAGATGCAGCCTTTTATGGTGAAATGAACCGGTTCAGAGACACTCGAGGAAGGAACAACTTCCGACCCAGGAGCTCACCAGCCAGAGAAAATCAAGGCGGATCTTCATCCGAATGAAAAAAAGAAACAACCGAAAAGAAGAAAAACTTGACTGAAGACATCAATGATCAAATCCAGTCAGTTACCAGGTTGTTGGAAAAATTGAAGAGAGTTCAGGATAAACAATCAATTCCACCTCAAACTGATGAAATCCCAAAAGATGAGAGAACTCATCAACTAGCTGAACGATCAGCTAAACCGTTCAGGGGTGTCAATCGAAATCCAGGAGAATGTTTTCATTGTCACAAACAAGGACATTACATGTATGAATGTCCAGAACTCCCTGAAGACAAGAAAGCCAAAGTGAGGAGAAGCTTCTTCAAAAGGAAAGCAATGGTTGCAAACTTTGAGAATGCTGTGCTAGACGATTCAGACTATCCATCTGGAATTGATTCTGACGGCTACAGCTCAGATGATGAAGCGCTATTTTGCCTTATGGCTGACAATGATGAAGAGGTTAGTACAACTGATTCTCAAACCTCATTCTATCATATTAATGAAGTAATTGTCTCTAGCAATGAACTTGATATGAAACTTATGATGCTAGAAGATCAATTAGCTTCAATATCCTGTTTGCATGTTGAACTGAAAGATGAAAATGATGATCTAAGAAATAGAGTTAGAAAACTGAGTATTGATCATGAAAGAATGAATTATCTTGAGTCTTAGTTTGTGGAATTTGAAAAGTTGAAACTAAGAACTGTTGACCTAGAAGCTGAGAATAAAAAACTCAAGCAAGAGATTCATGAGAGAGAAAAAATAACTCTTAAGTTCAAAAAGGGATCTCAAACTCTAGATGAGATATTAAATAATCAGAGAACTGGAATCAGTAGCACAGGGCTAGGATATAGCAAGGTCACTGCTTTAGAGAAAGGAAAAGCAATTGCTCAACCTAGTGATAAAGGAATCCTAAAAGGATTCACCAGGTCAATTCATGATCAGCCAGCTGAGCCAACTAAAGGCAAAGGAATATTGAGAAATCCTCAAACTCAGCCCAGACAATTCAGTCAGTTCTCCCAACCAAAAACACCAGGTCAACTGAAGCCAAAATTCCAGCCAAGACCAACAGTTCACTCAAACCAATCCATTCATTCAAAGCCTTCAGTTTAACAAAGACCACCAACTCAACACAGAATGCCCCCAAGGCAAACTGATAGATCAGCTCTCTTTAGAAAGAAAAATCAGTTTAGATCTCAAGCCTATCCCACTAAGAAGTTCAATCAAAACACCTATAGGAGAGATCAAAGAAACTCGTTTGAACCCTACCATCACTATAATGAGTACCTGGATTCCAGAAATGAACCAAAAAGGTTCGATCCAATAAACTGGAAACATACAAGGCACTGGTCTGATCACAGAACTCAAAGGTCTCAAGACCAAAGCATTTTAGTTGAATTGTTTTATCCAACTAACTCTCAACGCAGGTACCATTCAACTGATTCAAATCAGAATAGAAGAGTTGAGAGAAAATCTAAACTGATCAGGGGATCCAAGTCAATTGGATCTCTGAATGATAAAAAACCAAAAGTTTAGCAAGTTTAGATTCCAAAAAGATTGATGTATCAACAAGGACCCGATATGAAACGGGTCCCTAAATGCTAATCCTTATCTTTGCAGGATAATAGCGTCCTATCTATGAAGAAAACCAAAGATATCTGGTATCTAGATAGCGGATGCTCCAAGCACATGACCAGAGATAGAGAAGATCTCGACGGTTATGAAGAAGTCAAAGGTCCACTTGTCACATTTGGAGACAACTCCAAAAGCCGAACCATTGGAGAAGGGTTCGTGGTCAAAGGAAAAGTTGTAGTAAATGGAGTCTCCCATGTGGACGGACTAAAACACAAACTACTTAGCATCAGCCAACTGTGCGACAATGGCTACTCAGTTGACTTCACCAAAAACTCCTGCAACATAAGAGACAAGCCAACTGGAGTAATTCTTCTCACCGGCATAAGAAAAGGCAACTGTTTATTATTGACTGGTCAACCGGCTACTCAGAAGCTTGCTTTCTTTCAAAAGGATCAACTAAAGCAAGCTGGCTATGGCATCGACGACTAAACCACCTCAACTTCAAAACAATCAACTACCTAGCCAAGAAAGAGCTAGTTGAGGGGCTTCCCAAGGAGATATATAAGAAAACAGGTGTATGTGGTCCGTGCCAAAAAGGAAAGCAAGTGAAGTCATCCTTCAAGAATAGGAATCATCCACCAGGAACAACTGATTGCCTCCAACTGCTATATATGGATCTGTTTGGTCCAGTCAGACCACAGACACCAAAAGGTAAAAGATTCACTCTTGTAGTAGTGGATGATTTCTCAAGATATACGTGGGTGGAATTCTTGAGAAGCAAAGATGAAACTTACGACAAGCTAACGGTGCTGATCAGAAGGCTACAAACTGAAAAAGAGACATCAGTTCAAAGGATCCGCTCCGACAATGGAACTGAATTTGTGAATCAACAAATGATCAGTTTTCTCAATCAACTTGGAATCACTCATGAACACTCAGCTGCAAAAACTCCACAAAAAAATGGTGTAGCTGAACGGTGAAACCGAACGCTTAAAAAAGTGGCTCGAGTAATGATAGCTGATGCCAACATAGCTGAAGGATATTGGGCTGAAGCAGTCAACACAGCTTGCCACACTCAAAATTGAAGTGCAATCGTCGCCGCACATGACAAAACACCCTATGAGCTGTATAAAGGTCGTAAGCCTTCCATCTCATATTTTAAAGTATTTGGCTGTAAATGTTATATTCACAACAATGGCAAGACTCAACTGAAAGCTTTTAGTGCTAAAGCTGATGAGGGAATATTCCTTGGGTATAATTCACCTCATGCACAAGCTTACAGAGTGTTCAATAAACGAACTCTTGTTGTAGAAATAACATGTCATGTGGTATTTGATGAATTTGCTAATGAGTACAGGAACAAAGAAATAATAGACACATCAGTTCAAGTACTACCTAGTGAAACTGAGAACTTGCAGGACTATATGGATCACATTGTTCCAAAGCGGCTTAAAGTTTCACTGGAAGAAGGCAATGAAACTGGTACTAAACTAGTTGAGAACAATATGGTCAATGAAGACACAAATCGTGCTGAGACCATAAACCCCACAACTAAAACAGGGGGAAGAACTGATGAAGATGCCGAACCAACTGATGAAAGGCAGAAAGGGTGACTGATGACGTCACCACAGTAGAACTAGTTGAAGACCCAACTGAAGCTATCTTGCCCAAATGGCTCCGAAGCCATGCAACTGACAAGATAGTTGGTGATCCAAAAAGTCGAGTTCAAACTAGAAGTTCAACTGAGCATGCATTATTCACATGCTTCATATCTCAAACAGAACCAGCAAACGTCAAAGCAGCATTAGAAGATTCAGACTGGATCATGGCCATGCAAGAAGAACTGAATCAGTTCACAAGAAATGACGTATGGTTTCTTGTCGATAGACCAAAAACTCAGAAGGTCATTGGTACGAAATGGGTTTTTCACAACAAGCTTTATGAACAAGGTGTGATCATAAGGAACAAGGCAAGACTGGTAGCCAAAGGATACTCACAAAGTGAAGGGATCGACTTTGATGAGACATTCGCACTAGTTGCAAGATTGGAAGCCATCAGACTATTTCTAGCCTATGCAGCTCACTTCAACTTCACAGTCTATCAAATGGATGTCAAGAGCGCTTTTCTTCAAGAAATGCTCAAGGAAGACGTGTATGTCGAGCAACCGTCAGGATTTGAAATTGGGGATCAAGTCTTCAAGCTGAAGAAAGCCCTCTACGGATTGAAACAAGCTCCTAGAGCATGGTATGAAACTCTCACAACATTCTTGCTGAAAAATGGATTTCATAAGGAAGTCATTGATCGAACTCTATTCTAAATAGAACGATCAACTGAGATATTAATGGTTCAAATTTATGTGGATGACATAATTTTTGGATCAAAAAGCAAAGATCTATGCACACGATTCGCTCAACTAATGCAAAGCGAATTTGAGATGAGCATGATGGGAGAAATGGCATTATTCCTTGGACTTCAAGTGAAGCAGCTGAAAGATGGGATCTTTATCAGCCAGGCCAAATACACTAAGGAGTTAGTCAAGAAGTTTGGAGTTAATAAAGGAAAAACTCTCAAGATTCCTATGAATACTACAGTTCAGCTAACTCTTGATGAAGAAGGAGAATCAGTTATGTAACAGCCCGGTCCCGAGATAGGGATTAACGAATGGGGACGGGGTGTTATTAAGGGATTTAACGAGTAATTTCAGAAGATTAATGAAGAAGTTTAAGAATAAAGGTACGCTTTGAAGATAGTTGATGATACTCGGGTTTACTTGATTAAGAAGGACACATGCTTTAGCGAAATAAAACGGCTAACTAATCAGATACCAACAAACATAGGCTCTTTTATAGGGGAAAGGAAATCATACTCGAAAAGCGGAAATAAACTTAATATGCATCTTATATATATATATGTAATCGTCTGGGAATATACTTGGAATCTCGAATAATCATAATAGACTTTGAACGGAATTTAGAAAGAGTTAATCAGAGTAGCAGAACACATAATGAGATTTCAAAGAAACGTATATAATAGCAAAACAATCTTGGCAGCCAACCCACATCCACAGCCACCATCATCCTCGGCATCTCAACCTGAAAACATTTGAAAAAGAAGGCGTGAGCACTAATGTACTCAGTGGGTTTTTTTATGAAAGCTTCTTTAATAACTTGAGAAATATCCAACATTAAACTGGCGGTATATGGAGAGCAAAACGCAAAAGCCCTCTCCATATCCGCAAAACCTTTTCTTTACTTTTGGGCCCAACCTTGGCTCAAACCCGTCGTCAACTGTACTCTTAGGCATGCCATAGGATAGTAGAGGGATTATCTCAAATATACGAACGAGTTTGCGTGGGAAAAACCCAGCAGTGACTCCCTTAATGATTCTGAGCTCATATCCTGCTTAAATGAAAAGCTAAGTTCCTTCTCTTCCTATTCTTGCTAGCAATACCAAGCTTAGAACAATGTCTAATGCTAATACCTTATTACTGCATAATCTCGGCCTACAAAGGGTTAAAGCTACCCTAACAAGGCAAATCCTTAATCCTTAACTATATGAGCTTTAACAAAGCATAAACATTCAAATACGAGGAAATGAACGCGGATAGACATCGATTACAATAAAGCAATTCTAAACACTTCATGCTATCATAGATTGTAAATAAACAATTCTAGCATATCTAAACATACTTGAGAGCTCACTTAACTTATACTAATCTTCCTTTACTTTATCTAACTCAAATAACAATTCAACGTAATCATGCATATAACTTCTTTTATTCCTTTCCTTTCCTTGTACAGAGATCAAACAGGCTGAGCAAAAATACTTTATTGGATATCTCATTTTGCCCTAACATGCTTCTAGAGCTTATTAGCTCAAACTTTAGATGAGTATAGATTTACCCACCTCGATTACTTGACAGAAGATGAAGCAACGAGTTGATGATCCTTCTCCGAATTCTTACGAGACTCACTTCCTCCTACAAAAGTCGAATCATCGACTTAGCGACCTTCTTCGAAGAAGTTAACTATCTAAATCGAGAAATAATGACATTTTACTCGAAGACTAAAATCTAAGACTTATTTACAGATTGCACGACTTTACGACTTTATGAATTTCGAGAAGAAATTATTTAAAGGACATCTCGACTCGATTTCCCAATTTTTAGACAAAGAATAACTTGAATGGATTACTCAAAATAAATTGAGAATATCTTGATTGCTTCTCTAAAATTTAACTTGAAAATAACTTGGAAAAACTCGACTCGAAGAAAACTCGAAAATTTAGAAGAACGAGCGTCGGACAACGGGGGGAAACGTCGCTTGCCGGCGGCACCTCGCGCGCCCACGCAACCTCCGCGCCCGCGGGGTCCTGGGTCGAGGGAGGCGTCGCGCGGCCGCGCACCCCCCGCGGTCGCGGGACCCAATTTCTCTCTCTCTTGGGCGATCTTCAACTGGGTTCTTCGACTGTTCTTCGTGTTCGTTGATTTCTTTGACGAACACGAAGAACACGAAGAACAATTAACCCAAATTTTTATAAAAACAACGTGTTTGGATTTATCATGCAACAACATGCTTTAACTTAAAAATAATTTTGGCATTATAACGGCATAAACACGAAAATCGTCCGAAAATAATTAAATATGGCTTGAACGGAACTTAAACGGAATAAACGGGGCTAATCTCAAGAATAATAACGACAGGAATGAAGCGAGAAATATAACGTAAATGCTATTAACTTGGAACTTCAATAAAAACTGAAATATAACTTAGACGGAAGGTAAACGAGCAATAATGAAGAATGCGAAGAACGTAAAGAACGGAAAATAAATGGGGAATTTAAAGACGGAAAAAGAAATGGAGATTGAGACCGACGAATAAGAATGGACAGGGTTAGGTGCGTCGAAGGAAGGTGGCTAGCTCGGCGTCTCGTCAAGTTGCAACGGCGGCAGAGCCGCCCGCTACAACCCAACGGCGCCCCTAGTACCTTCCTTCACCGCATCCCTTCCACGCCACTCCGCTCGTCGTCTTGAAGAACACTTACGAAGAACACTTTTTACTTTGACAGAACCTTCTCGGCTTTCAAAGCTTCTCACCCTCTCGATTTAGAAGTGAAATAGATGAGAAATGAGCAATGAAAGCTAAAGGGGTGGCCTTGTATTTATAGGAAAAGCTTTGGCTTCCAAGGGAAGCCACTTCAGTGCAAGAATACTGCAAAAGTTACCCCGGGTTCGGTTAAAAGCTGCTTTATTCGATGTCGAGGTCCAAATGACCTCAAACATGAAATCTAAAAATACCGGGAGACTTGTTGGCTCGAATACTAGTGAACCAACTTGTTTCGTGAAAAAGACGGGGTCGTCTGAAGAAAGACGAGCAAAGATTCCCTTTTTGGAATTACTTTTTACTATTCACTCAGACTGACAGATTTTGCTCCCGAGCGTTCGATTGACCTCAGAATGTCAATCCGTGAACGCCAACGGAATCCTTGGGTCATTTCCCATAAGAAGGGCCTGACAGAACTAGACTCGGATCAACGAGGAGGATTTCGTAAATTTTTCAAAACACGAACGCACGCAAAAGTTACTATTCATTCATCCTTTAAATACGTTTTTCATCACCGGGAACTCAATTGACTTCAGAATTAAAATCCGAAAACACCGGCACACTCCTTGAGTTAAAACTTTTCTAACGAGACCATGAATGGTCATAAAAGAATTAAGATCAATTTTCCGAAAAGATGATTTTCACGAAAACTGACCCTTAAAGTCGTGACTGACATCTGACCTTAATTAACCTTAATTAATTTTATTCCTTAACTTCTTAATTATCATTAAGAATCCTCTAAACCTTAATCGAAAATCTGGGGCGTTACAAGTTAGCCAAACATATTATAGAGGAATCATTGGGTCGCTACTTTATCTAACAGCTAGCCGACCAGACATCTCCTACTCAGTCGGTCTATGCGCACGGTTTCAAGCCAACCCAAAGAAAAGCCACCTTGAAGCAGCTAAGAGGATTATCAAATATCTCAAAGGAACCATAAATCTTGGAATATGATATCCCAGAGATGACAATTTGAGTCTAATTGGTTATCCAGATTCAGACTTTGGTGGATGCAAGATCGACAGAAAAAGCACCAGCGAAACATGTCAGTTTCTTGGAAGCAAACTGATATCCTGGTTTAGCAAGAAGCAGCACTCAGTTGCCACGTCAACAACTGAAGCAGAATATGTAGCTGCGGGAAGCTGTTGTGCTCAGATACTCTGGATGAAGCAATAGTTGAAGGACTACAAAGTCGAAACTGAAGAAGTACCTATATTCTGTGACAACAATAGTGCAATAGCAATATCTCAGGATCCAGTTCTGCATTCAAGAACTAAGCACATTGACATAAGACATCACTTCATCAGAGATCACATCGAGAAGAAGGACATATGCATCAAATATGTCAACACGGAGAAGCAGATAGCTGACATCTTCACCAAACCATTGCCTGAGGCAAGGTTTATGGAGATATGCATACAACTAGGGCTACTTGAGCTAGCTACAAAGGATGAAGATGACCAACTGGAAGAAAAAGGCTAAGAAACCGTTCCAGTTGAAAAGAGGAACTGAACCGAAAGGCTTCAACTCATCCGAATGAGTAGTTCATAACTGAAAAAGTCATTAAGCTGATCAGTTGGATAAATAAGCTATCAGTTTGAAAAGAAGCAAGAAGTTGTGCAAAGAAAGTAAACTGAAGCTGATCAGCCTATCCAATCAGCTCAACTGAATCATCAGTTCATTTGCTCAAACTGAGGCAAGGAGCAAGACAGAGTTAGCCAAATGGTCTCAACTGATGATCCAGTCAGTCAAGCAAAGCATACCAGCTGCAAAATCAAACTGATGGAGAAATGAAAGGAACTGGCTTCTACTCAATAAGGAGACATCAGTTCAAGAACCAGCTGAAGAAAAGCAACAGAACTGAAAGATCAACTGAACTAAGAAACAGCTGAATCAAGAATTCAAGTAGTTGAAGAAGCAAGGAACTGATAAGCAAATATCTCAGTTGGAACTGATCAACATGGAGATCATCAGCTACAGTCAAAACCAACTGATGAAGTAATCAGTTTCAAGCCAAGAGGAAGCCACAAGAGAGAAACAGATAAGTTCAAAACTTTCAATAGTGGGAACGGTAAAAACACGTGTCATTCAAATATTACCGTTGAACTCTCTCTCTCTCTCCCCACATTTATCTCCAACGGATAGAATTGAAAGGCCAATCAACGGGTCGATTGAATCAATCCAACCGTTGAATTCCAGGCATATGAATCGACACAACCGTTGGATAAACCCCATCTCCTCCTGTAAAAAGGATGGCTGAATTCTAATTTTATTTTTACCAATCCAAAACTCAGTAAAGAATTAAAGCCCTTCTCTCTCCTCATTCTCTCAAAACTGTTCTATAAAAACAGTTACGAAAGTAAAAAGATCCAGTTCTAAATACAGTCAAAACCAAATCATTCTTTTTCTCCAAATCATTCGTCAAATCTCACAAAAACTTTATGGCTGAAAAGAGCACACCAACTGTTCGACGAAAGTTCAATTTCAAAAGAACTGGTGAATCTTCTCAAAGATTCTAATGGAATCTATACAGAGACAAGTTTCTAGATCAAAAAGCATTCAGAGAAAAGTGCTCAGATTCTCCACTCTGCAACTCATTCTTTTCAAAGTTGGAGCAAACAAGATTGAAGAGATTCACAGAAGTCTATCCAGCAAAGATCTACCCTGAACCAGTGGTTGAGTTCTATTTGAACTCCAAAGGGTATGATGACAGAATCACAACAGAAGTTCGTGGAGTTGAACTGGTAATCACTCCGGAATTACTCGGAAGGATATTTCAACTGCCCACCACTGGCATAAGATTACAAGATGTAGAAGTTGACCAAGAGCAAACCTATCATCTCTGGAAATGAGCGAACTGCCAAGATCCCTACAAAAGCAGTACACTCATGTCCTGCTTCCAGGAAGAATACAGAATCCTAGCATCAGTTGCAGCAAGAATGATTGTTGGCACAACTGGGAGTCACTCAGAGATGTCAGAGCACAAATATAAAGCCTATGCAGCAATCACCAAAAGTATCAGAGTAAACTGGGCTCAGTACTTCTTTGAACAAATCAAGAAATATGTCAATGTTGTTGAGAAACATTGGAAAGAAACTGAGTTCCATCAGAAGATGTGCTATGTCTGCAGGATCAGCAGCATACTGGAGGGCACACTTAACTCCATAGCAGAAGAAACCGACACGGTAATGATTGATAAGCTGGATTTCATACCTTCAACTGGCAGAAGACAACCAGCTTCAAAATCTAGAAGCATCAAAAGCAGTCGGAAAACTGATGCCCCCTCAAAGAAAGTAGAGGATCCTGCTAAAAGAAAAGGCAAAGAGATCACTACAGAAATACATCAAGAGGACTCTGACTCTGAAGACAATGTCCCAATAAGCCAAATGTTGGGAACCACAATCAGAGCCAAGCCTCTGCGACAAGTTCGATGTGGATCAACAGTTGATTCACCTGAAGAAGAGACCTCTACCAGGCCATGCAGTTCAAGCCAAGAAAGGAACTGGCAAATTAAAGAAGAAGCCCGCAACAACTCAACCAAAAAGAAAGAAGAAGCAATCAGGGCCTCCACCCCCTCCAAAACTACCTCCTTTTAACATAAAGGTGTTTGATATGACACCAGTTAAAGGAGATGACATTGTGCCTTACAAAGGAGTCCCACCGCGAGGAACAGGAGCCGACTTCTTCAGAACTGCGTGCCCCCCGATGGCAGAGACTGAAGAGAATATAAGAGCTCTATCAAGAGCTGGGCTGATGAACACGTAATCAAGTTCATTGCTGAAAACTTTATTGAAGATATGATTAGCACGGCTTCTCTGTACAAAGCTCTCTCAAGGTACGTGTACTGGTACCTGTGGAGACACTGCTTCAACTCTGAAGCCCATTTTCTCCTAACAGCCCTTTATGGGATGAGTTTCTGGAGAAGAGAAGAGAAATGGAGCATGCAATAGGCTTAGGGATGTCAATTTAGCCCGAAACCGATGGGTTGGCCCGAATAGACCAAGAAAAATATAGGGTTATGGCCGAAAAATTCTGGCCCGAAAAAAAATTAACCGAACGGGCCAAACCGGTCGGGCCGCGGGTTGGCCCGTCGGGCTGGCCTGGCAGCCTTCGTTGTTTTTGTCATAACTTTTTCTAGAAAACTCCGATTCACGAACGGTCGGAAGCGTTGGAAAGCTAACTTAAATATCTTTCCATCCATATATTATGCATTTATAGATTCCAAGTATGCTAAAAGTTATGAATTTTTAAAGTTACAAGTAATAGTAAATGAGTTTTATTCAATGATGCAATTTTTCATTAAATGTTATATTTTCATTTATGACATACATTATTGCATTTATCAATGTTATAACTTATAAGTGCTTAGTATGATGTATAAAACATGTTGTTTATTCGTTTGTTGCTTTTTGAATGTCAAAACCTTTCACTTTAATTTTTTTTATTATTTTATTTTATTTTTGTTAAGAAAATTATCTTTCACTCGTTATCCATATATTATTATATAGTATTGATGTTTTAAAGTATTAAAATTATATTATTTATCATGTTTTCAATAATTTAATTTTATATACATTCTAATGTTATCGTTTGTTTATTGTATGAGAAAGAATACAAAAATAAATGAAATAAATAATGAAGACTTTAAAAATGAAATATGAACATAAAGTTGAAAGATCTTCAAATATTATTGTTGAAATAGAAGAAGATTGTATTTCCAATTAGTTCGGAGATTGAACTATAATTAGATTTATGATTTAGTTTGAAATTATTATTTTTGAAAGAACAAATAATGATTGAAAATTATTGTAATTTATCATTTCATGTATCATTGATTTTTTTATTTGATGCACTATGATGTTAATGAAATTTTATATTCGCCATATTTTTTTTCATTTTATGTTATTTTTCGTGTATTTATTTATTTCAAGAGTAAGATATGGTGACTATTTTTTAGAATTATCAAAATATAATTTATACATGTGAAAAAAATTCGTTAGCATGTTGGCCTGACGGGCTAGCCCGAAAACCGAAGGGTTAGGGTTAGGGCCAAGAATTTTTGGCCTGAAAAAATTTTTAACCGATTCGGCCCGTACCGAATTGGCCCGAAACCGAAACGGGCTGGCCCGAAACCGAACGGGTTGGCCCGATTGACATCCCTAAATAGGTTGGACAGGAGACTTCTGAACAAAATCCAATTATCACACTGAAGAGAATGCTTGCCATTCGAAGGAACCATCCACACCCAGAACAACAAACATTGATGGAAGTGATGACCGATCTGCTCAGCTGGGCCAACATCCGACTGCCACCGCTACAAACTGAGGCTGAACAGCAACATTGGAAGAATCCCCAAATTCAACAGCATTGGTTGCTTAGGGAACTGCTCATCCTCAGAAAACAACAGCACCAGCAGGGACAGACTCTGTTCAACAGAGAAGCCTAGAGCAGTCAACAAGGTGCTGCAACCGAGGAAGATCACAGCTCAAGGCAAACTGTCATAGCATCTGTTGCTAGGCAGTTAACTTTCGAAGAATCATCTCGACCAGATGACATCATCATCAATCTCCTTGATGATTCTCCAGAGGTGCAAGTAGTTGATGAACCAACAACCAGTGATTTGGAGTTTGAAGAATTGCTCAAATCTCCTATTCTACCAGTTCTTCCAAGTGATGAAGAGTCAGATAAGTCAGCTGAGAAGGCTCGATTGTTTGAGGAGCCAACTGAACCCAAAATTGCTCCTCCCCAAGAGTCAACTCCAGGGACAGCTGAGTCTGACCAGTCAGCTGAACAGACAGCTCAAGTCAATGATCAACCTGCCTATCACGGTACACTAGCACTAACTGTGTACTTTGATCCAATTCAAAGAGCTCTTCAATCTGCTGCTCTAGATGTTGCACCGGAGATTTCATCAGAATCAAGTTATGATGAGACCATCATAATGGAGAAAGATGAGCTCACCCACACAGTTCCATGTGAGGAACTGATTGGAATTGAAGCAGGAGAGGAAGCTGACTCAAGAGCAGTTCAGTTCCATGCTTAACCAAGCAGTTCTACAGTTCAGCTTCCTGCTTACTATGTGGAACTGATCCACAGCCTGCAGCAACAGGTTAAACTACACACAGAACAAATCCAGCAGTTACAAGCTCATCCAAGACTCCAGTCAGCTGAAACTAAGTCATCAAGCAGCGATGAGGATGAGGAAGATGATGCCACAAAACCGCTTCCCAAGAGGAGGAAAACTGATCACAAGAAGGACTAGTGGCTGATCAAGTTCAAACTGATTAGAAAAGCCCTTAGTTTACTTCTTGTAATTCAGTTTATCATTATCTATTTTTTATATATAATAAGATTATCATTTTATTTTCAAATAAATGTCGAACTTCGCATTTATTTAAATATTTTGACCGTTGCAAAATAATGACACGTTTCAAAGTCATTAAATGCCAACGACCAAAAGAGGCCAAGGGCTAGTACCATTTCAACCATTAGATCTATGAGCCTGCCCAAACACTCATAAAAAGCCCTTTCTTTTAAGCCTTCTTACAAATACTTCTCCTTCACTCTAAAAAAAAAAAAATCTCCCTCTCTCTCTCTCAAGCTCTTGAAATTCCTCAAAAAATCTCACCCAATCCCAAAGATGGCCGAATGATCCAGATCTCTAAACTCCTTCAAAGAGCAACTTATGAGAGACAAATTCCTTGATAGGAAAAAATTTCAAATGATTCTAAATAAATCAAACAATCCAATCCTTCTGTCAAATCTTCACAAGACAGGAATTCTTCATTACCTGGAAACACCACCAAAATTCTTTAGACAAGATTTGGTGAGTGAATTTTTGCTGCAAGCAAACTTGTCTGCAAATGGGAAGACAGTATCATCAGCGATTCAAGGACGGCTACTCCACATCACTGAAAGAACACTTACAGAAGTGTTCGAGCTTTCACAAGAAGGCTCATTAGTTTAAGAACTAAAGGAATCTGTAGAGTCATACTGGAGAGAATGGAAAGCTTCAACCTGCAACAAGCAGTTCAGTTTTACAACTGCTAAAACTGACCTGAAGCCCGAGTATGACGTTCTACTCGATATAACGAACAAGATGATGTTCGGAGCTATTGAAAGCCTGAGTCAACTCACCCAAGAGAGATACAAGGTTATTATTCACCTTGCTGAAGGGCGACAAACAAACTGGGCAGAATTCGTCTTCCAACAATTCAAGCATCAAGTCATCAAGGCCTCTGACTCAAAGAACTCTGGTAAATTTGAGTCCAAGGTAGGACTTGTTCTAAGAATGAGTAAAATGCTTGAAGACCTACTGAAGCTTCCAAATGATGAATCACTACCAGTCCTTATTTCTGACTGGATTCCCAAGAAGGGAACTGCTCATCTTCAGTCACTAAGAAAGAAACGACGAACAAAGGCCAGGACGAGCAACAATACCTCAAGCAACTCAACTACTAATGCCGTTCATTCTCCAAAATCAAAGAACAGATCACCAGTTGATTTCCAGGTTTGCTCTGATCCAGATGAGCTTATTCCATTCATTGGAATCCCTCATCCAAACTATGGAGCGGATTATTTCAGAAGCACATGCCCTCATCTCTAGTTGACTGAAGAAAATATTCGCACTTTCTATAGTGGTGAATATGCAGTCAAAGGTGCACAAAAGGAAGTGACCAATCTCCTTCTCACTCACTTTGCTTTCGTTGCACAACGTGACCAAGAGTTGTTCAAACAACTCCACCGGTATTTCTATTGGTACAACTTGAGACATTCCATGTCCATCCAGTCTCATTTCTTGTTAACTGCCTTTCATGGCATGAGCTACTGGCAACATGAAGAAACTTGGAGCATTAAATGGATAGGATCGTCAAATCCATTCCCTCCAACCATTGTGCAAGTCCAGCACATCATGAATCACGGGCTTGTCAACAAAATTCCAGCAACTGTCTTGTTAGCTGAATTCAAAACCAGCATCATACCTCAAGGAGCTGTGGTTGAAAATCAATCAGTCAACTGCCCAACTAGCTCGCTTTGCCGTAAACTGAACTTTGATAATTTATCAAATCAGTCAGCTGAGCCATCACGACGAACTCCAACTGCCACAACAAGGATAGAACCACATCTATCAAATACTAAAGTCGTGGCTCCTCAGAAGAATCCAAGGCATGATGAGAGTGACAGTGATGATGAGGATACTGCCACATCACCAACTCTTCTATCCAAGAGCTATGTCACTCCCCTACTCACAAACAACTCAAAGGGCGTGCAGTTGATTATGAAGAATGATCAGTTCAGATCGTCGTCAAAGGGAACTTCACAATCCCTCAACCAAAGGATGAAAAACTCATCAGTTGTCATTCAGCAGTTTCACCAAGCCCGGAAGACAGCAAGGCCCGCACTACCAAAGAACAGAACTGGATCTGTATCAACATCTAAGCAATCAAACTGCTCAAAAGGAAGTAGTGGAACTAGTCCAGCGCGGTCTTTCAAAAAGAGGAAACTGACTCAAGCAAGTCAAGCAGCTGACCAAACGAAGTGATCAGTTCAGATCAGTTAGAGCTTCAGTCAGCTCATCAGCGACAACTGGCAACAAGATGAAACTGATCATCCAACTACTGAATCGTCAAACCAATCAGTTGGACTGTATCCCAACTGACTCCGGATAAGTTTTTCTAATCCTCTCAAGCTTATCATAATTAAAATTGTCACCGTTGTGATTATAAAATTACTTATATTATATTCAATGGCTACAATTTGAAAATAGGGTTATCTCTCACAAGTTGCCATTAATATCTCTGCATCGATATTAAGTAATCTCTTCAAAGAAGAAAATAGAAATATACTTTTCTAATGAGATATAAATAGCAAAATCTGCAGAAAATATTTTGCTATTTATGGCAACTACCCCATTTTCAAAATAACTCCATCTCAGCCACATGATCATAAAGTTATTCCACGATCAAACGGCTAGGATGCATGCATCATTAATTCAGCTAATCATCCATCAAATCGGACAGCTGATCAGCTAAGAGAAGCACTCGAGTGACCTCGATCAATGCATGCAAACCTGAATATATTTATGCAAGGAGATGAAGACTCCGATCTTTTGCAAATTCTCTCTCATCCTTGCTTTGATCACTTGCAAACTCTCTCTACACACTTACATATCTAACAACACCATCTTTTTGCAGAAATGAAGCCTTCATTTCAGATGGTAGATGCCAAGCTGCTTATTAAGAAGCTGAAGAAAGATAAGACTCTTAATCTAGAGTATCTTAGCGCACGTCTTGGCTCCGATAACTTTCAAAGAATTTATAGGCCATTGGAGGAAACTGAACTGCTGCCATTCTTAACAATCATGTCAGTCAAGAATATACCTTCCCATGTTGTGGAGTTCTACTACAACGCAACCATCTCCGGCAACAACATCATCTCCACCGTCCAGAACAAAGAGATCACGGTGACAAAAGTAACGATGATGTCTACACTTCTCCTCCCCGGTGAAGGCCCAGATGTGATGGAACTGAAACTACCGTGCAAATATGCATTGTGGGGTATTTGGAAACACCCTCACGTACACCATCATGACTGCTCACACAGGCTGAAGGAAAGCCTGCCCAACGAGATCATCCAACTTCTGGATATCACCGGTCATATCCTGCATGGGAACTTTGAGACAGTCCAATTCTCGGACGTCAAAGCCCATCTAACGGCCGCTCTCTACTTCGGGTGTAAAGCCGATTGGGCCTCCTTTATTCTTGCTCAACTACGAGCAAATGTCGAGTGAGCAGCATATGATCCATCAACTGGCTCGTTCCAATAAAAAGTTGGGTTTATGAGTCGCATAAGCCACATCATCCAAAGCCAGTTTGATGAGATCATTCCAACTGGCGAACCGATCAAACGAAAGGACATGCTCCCTACCATCTACTTTAATCCAATCTCGAAGAGATCCCGCCAACCAGGAACTCCCGACTGAAGTCGTGGAAAGCAGCCGGTGGTCGCCCATGCCAGCTCCTCAGAAGAAAGGCAGCTGATGATTGAGAATGAGCCCCTCTCTAGACTAAGTGATTAGTCTACAATACCAGCCAGCTCACAACCTCTACCCTTAGTCCATCGCGACTCAATTGAGGTTGAGTTTGAGACAGTTCTAGACCATCAGCTGAAAAGCTGCTTCAGTCTCATTGAGGGCACCGATCCCTCCCTATTCGAGCAACTGAAACGGTACCTCCAGTACCACATCTGGCGATTCCAACTCGATGAGGCCACTATGTTCCACCTCATCAGCACTCATGGATCCCTCTTCTGGATAAACAAAGGAGAATGGAGTAGACATTGGATGAACCATCCACTCTTCTCACCGCCAACGCTCTCGGAGATAATGGATTCGATGATCAAAAGAATCCACCTTAGTGTACCAGCTGACGCTTCTCTTCCCGACAACGAACTAGCCAACTCCTCCTGCACCCTATTCCTCGAAGATCCACCAATCGCTCCAACCGATGAGATCTTCACCAACTTAGCTTCCATGGATTTCAGAGAGCAAGAACTCTCTCAAGCCACTGATCGTGGACAGTTCATGACAACTGAAGAAGCCTATGCATGGTTCTCCTCGCCCATGATAATTCCTTCAGTTCCCTCCATCCATGATGACAATTTGGCAACTGCCTTCACATTCTTACCAAACCTATCCATACCATCATGCGATCCACCCCAGCTTTTGGATGATGCCAAAAAGGGAGAAGATGGTAAGTATGATGATGAAAACTTAACTCTTTGGGATCAGATTCAAAGAGAAATACATCATGAGGGGGAAGCTCAGCTTCAGGAGGAAGCTTGGAGAAAATTCGGAACTCAAGAAAGAGGAGAATCAAGCAGGAAGAGATGAAGCAATCAAAGAAGAGAAGTAGCTCTAACTTTCTTTCAAGAGATCATTTGCTATAATTCGATCCATACTTTATGCTTGGTCTGATACATGCCTTAATAAGAATATACTCTAATACTTGAATTTATGCTTCAACTTGCTTTAATTATCAAGCATTGTGCTCTGCTTTGATGCTCGGACAATCATGCACTAATTACTCAAAATGAAAGCATGGCTAAAATGAAAATATATTTTGAATGCTCTGATACTTGAATTTCATGAATACTCTGATACTTGAATTTCATGAATGCTCTGACACTTGAATTTCATGCTCTAACGTGCTCTGATTTCAAGATTTTGCCTAAGCAATCTACAGCATGTCTATCAAACGAAACATTTGCAGTTTTTCCATCATCATTGACAAGGTTTTGACATCATCAAAAAGGGGGAAATTGTTAGGAAAAACTATCAAGGAACCTCTAGAAAAGGTTTTGATGAGATGTCAAAACTATTTATGAAAAACTAACTAAAATTCAAGCTGTAGATCTGAGCTGACCAATCCAGAGCATCAAAGAGGAACTCAATTAAAGCTGAAGTCAACCAAACTGGAAGTATGGTCTACCAGCTGTGAGGATACGTCAACCAGTCAGAACTCAATTCAGCTGTGGATTCGAATAATCGAACCAGTTGAAACAAACTGACAGCTAAGTCAGCTGAGTTGAGGGAGAAAAGAATCAACTAGACTGAAGGAACTGATACGAGATCAGTTCAAACTGAAAGACTGGAAGTATCCAACTGATGGCCAAACTAAAGTGAACAGACAAATCAGCTAAAGGCCGAAACAGAAGTCAGCAAGCCTATGATCAGTCAAGCTGACAAGAGAACTTGAGAATGATTAGCCAAACTGAGCTGACAAGCTCAGAACTGCCAACTGGAGCAATAACCGAACTGGAGAAAGAAGCTCAGAACTGCAAACTGGAGCAATAGCTAAATTGAGCTTACAAGCTCAGAACTGCCAACTGGAGCAATAGCTAAACTGAGCTGACAAGCTCAGAACTTCCAACTGGAGCAATAACCGAACTGGAGGAAGAAGCTCATAACTGCAAACTGGAACAATAGCTAAACTGAGCTTACAAGCTCAGAACTATCAGCTGGAGTCATAGCCGAACTAAACAAACAAGTTCAGAACTACCAACTGGAACTCAAAATTGCTAAAATCGAAGCTCAGAACTGCCAGCCAGAGAACCCTGAAAGTTATTGCTCAACCGGTGAATCTTGGAATAAATGCTTCAACGGAGATTCTGGAATTAAATATCCAATGAAAATCGATTGGCAAAGCAACGGCTACTTCAAAAGCTCCAGCGATCAATTAAGACCATACGCCATTGATGAACCAACAGAGCCATCGATCAATGGAACTTAACGGTCATAAAATCACTCCTCTATAAAAGACGAGTGAAATAAAGTTTTAAACAACTCTTGCCTCCCAAACTTTTCGCAATACTTATTCTTGAAACCTTCATTCAAGCAGAGCTTTCTTTCTACCTCCTAGCTCAAGTTCAGCATTTGCTAAAAACTGCGAGAGTCTAACTGAGAAGAAGAATTCAAAGAGTCAAAACATTCAGCTAGCGGTTGATAAACCAGCCAGGGCAGCCTTCTCAGTTTCAGCAATACAACGATCAACTACCAAGCTCAATTAAAGGAGCACATCAGTTGATACCCTCTGTTCAAGACTAAACCTCTTGAAGATCGAAAGAGATCTAAAACCTTGTAAATATGTCAATAGCACCTACCTTCCTAGCGAGCAGTTAGGGACTTCAAGTGTGAGTCGTCGACCCGCTGAGGTAGCGAACAGTTACCAGGTTCAGCCAACTATCCTTCATTGTGTAATTTGTAAAGAAACTCAAGTTATATAGTGAAGTTGCCCTTCTGCGGAAGGAAGAGAGGACGTAGAAGTTTGAGACTTCGAACCTCTATAAATCATTTATGTGTTGTACTGTTTTGATAACTTGCATATCTTTGAACTGTACACAAGCTCACACAATCTGCACTCAAATTGTCCAAAGTACTTACTCTAACTGTGCATAGATATGTTTCTAAGCAAGTCAAGGGCCCTTATTATTCCGCAATTGAAGCAAAAGTTTTAATCAGTTTATTCACCCCCCCCTCTAAACTGATATCGACTCGCCCGGGACCAACAATTCCACTACTAAATCATCCTCAAGATGAAAATATTTTCTATATTTTAATTATATATGATGACTATGCATAGAAAAATAAAGGCTATGGATAGGATCAACACGAGTAGAGATTCTTTAGTTCCAATTTTGTGTGCCAACTGTGTGTCAACATTAAAATTATATAATGTTAATAATTTTTTTGTAAAATAAAATTTATTATATTATAACTAATTATAATTAATATTTACTGCTAAAAATTGAAATTTTAAAAAATTAGATACCTTCAATTTGGAATAACCATTCCCAAAAATCAATTATATTAACTAAAAAATGAAAATTAAATATTAAAAAATAATTATGAACTTTGATTCGGTGGAATAAACCCTAAATAAAGTTGTAAAATCATGCTAAACCTAAAGAAATTAAAATTGAAGAAAAAAATGAAAGAAAACGTAATAATTTTAAGTTTTGGTATACAGTTGGCACACAAAAGTTGGGATTAGAGAAGAGAAAATTTCATTTTTTGTCCCATAGAACACGTCACTCTCCCCTTTTGGTCACATCGATGTCGATTTTGGTCCCAAAGGTTTCGAACTATCAGTTTTTACCACGCCGTGACTTTTTCATTAAATGTGGTGTCGATTTTGATCTCATTTTACCATCAGTTTTGGTCCTAAACGAAAATTTTCCAAAATATCTTCAACAATTTTTGCAATTTTTTTCCTAAAGAAAAAATTCATTATTATGGTTGATTATTTCAAATAAAAATCTTGTGAAGTAAAAATCAAAGGAAAATTTTTTGTTTAGTTTAATTTAACAATATTGTTTATTAGGGCTCACCACATCTAATTAGAGTTTATAATTATTTTTTAATATTTAATTTTTAGTTTTCAATTAATAATTCATTATTATGGTTGATTATTTCATAACTAAATTCTTGTGAAGTAAAAATAAGGAAAAATTGTACTTTGATACCTACATTTTTTACTTTCACTACAAAAAAATACTCATTTTAGCAACAGAAGCGCACCAAGCCAAGTCCAAAATATTAAAAAATTAATATAAAATAATAAAATATATATATAAAATAATAAAAAAATTAAAAATTATAAAATAAAATAAATCTGAAAAAGTAAAATAAATAAAAACATTAAAAAATTTATATTCGTAATTAATTAGTAATTGAAAAATAAAAATTAAAAAATAGTATATAATATTAAAAATTTAAAAACAAAATAAATTTTAAAATGTAAAATAAATAAATTAATTGATAATATTTAAAAAATTAATTTCAAATTCATAATTAATTAGTAATTGAAAAATAAAAAATATATAATATAAAAAAATAATATAAAATATTGAAACAAATTAAAATAATCAAATAAATCCGAAATAATGAAATAAATAAAAAAATAAAAATTTAAAAAATTATTTCAAATTTGTAATTAAGTATTAATTGAAAAATAAAAATTTAGAAAAACTTAAAAAAATCAAAATTAATTTTAGCAACGGAATTATTCTATAACAATCTGTTGCTAAGAATAAAAAAATTAAAAAAATAATGTTTAACAATGCATCTTTCCGTCTCTAACATAACGACGAAAAAATTTATCGGTATTTTGTCGTTAACATAAAAAATAAAAGTTAAAAATTGAAATACGATGTGTGTCCGTCGTAAAGTTAGAGACAAAAAAATCCGTTATTAGACATCTCAATTTTAATCCGTCGTTAATATGTCAGTATTTTAATGACGAAATATAATTCGTCGTTAAATTTATCGCTAAATCATGTTTTTCTTGTAGTATTTTTCTTAAAAATAAAATAACCCAATTTTTTAAAAAAGAAAATTTAACAAAAAGTATCTTTTTTTACAAATCTAACATTTGATCAATTTTTCAGCTCCAAAATCATTAATAGTTGATTGCATTTTAAGATTTATATGTAACGCCCCGGTTCCGAGAATTAGGATGGGGACATTACAGGAAAAATAGAAGGAAAAAGGTAGTATAAACCAAAACCCAGAGGGGTCTTCTGTAATGTCCCAGTCCCGAAAGAAAAATAAATGAAGGTCGGGTTGTCATTCAAAAAAGAAATACTATTTAGAATAATTAAATGAAATGACTTTAGAATAAGATTATATTAATTCCCCAAAAATTTGGGTAGCATAACCTCTGTAACTGGAAGAAAACCACGTCTTTCAACGTATCAACGAAGTCAAAAGATTCAATCAGGTCAAAAGAACGCCTATTCATAGGCCAATCGAACTTAAGCAGAATCCAACAATTAATATATAGAATTCTGACTCCTCAAATAAACAAGACCTCTTCATAGGTCACAACAACTAAGACCCATCAATAGGTCAGAGGAAAATAAACTATTTTATGTCTCATTCATAGAACAGAAGCAATTAATCAACTTAATCAACTTTAACACTCATTCATAGGTCAACTGGTAAATAAACAGGATCCAAGACTTAACTAAATATGACCAACTCATAGCTCGAAATCTGTAAAGAAACATGTGCTTGGATTTATAAAAAAGAAATGGGACTTTATTTATCATAATTCAAATAAGGAATAAAATTCAGATAAACCCAATAATAAAACATAGCATGCAATCATACTATGCGGCAACTATATCAGAGTTTAAGCGGAAAACAATAGAGTAATATTGTATCACATAACAACATACTCGTGAGGAATAATTTAGTCTGAACGAAACAACAAGACATGATCAACCCACAACAGTACATCGAGCCATCATCTCCAGCATCTCAACCTGTGAAAAACATTTTGAAAAGTTTTTGGGCGTGAGTACTAAAGCACTCAGTGGATTAAACTTTTAGCTCAATCTTTAATAAAAACTGTAACAGAATATCCAAAATATACATACAGATAATAAAAAAGCAAAACGCGAAAGCCCTTCCCATTTCTGCAAACTTTTACTTCTCTTTGGTACCATGTAGCTCCTTCTGTCGTCTACTGCACTCTATGACATGTCGCTGATAGAAAAATGGAGGGGTTACCTCACTAATCCGAGAAGAGTGTACCAGAGATCACCTAGTATTGACCCTGAGTATAACAGGGGTTACCTAGCATTGACTCCTTGTAGTGATGCCTAGATCACGTGTATGTGCAGGGTAACCTCATAGTAACACCTTTAGTGATTAACATCACAACTGCAAGAATCACAGTTCATGTCTATCCTTTGTTTTATGTTCCCTATAAAGAGCATAATATGACATAAGCACAGAAGCTAAGTCATCTTCTTAATATAGCAACTATGCTAATCTTTAATTCATCTAGCAAATTTAGTTCAATTATGCTTCATATTCCTTAAACGGAACTCATTCTCTAACTTGAGTTTAATACTAAAAGCACAAGCTAAAAAATATAACTCATTATACACAAGTATAATCAATACACAATAAATATTTAATTTACTGTAACTTTAAACTATGACTTTTAAACTTTAAATATAAACTCTAACCTTAATCTATAAACTTTGAACTTTAAACTCTACACCTTAACTTTTAACTCATAGACTTTCGTTATAACAAAGCATAATCTATTCTATTTAATTATGTCGAAGCATAATTATATTTGTTTATTGTGATAAATCATAATCTATATTCTCAATAATTATGATAAAGCATAATCTATATTCTCAATAATTATGGCAAAGCATAATCTATGTTCTCAATAATTATACAACAGTATAATACTATGTTCACATTAATTATACAATAGTATAATACTATTACTCTAGCAGAGACTTGAACATATAATTCCTCAAATATTTTATTTGAATATTCTAACTATTATTATCACATTTAAGAGTTAATAACTCAAATATAGATAGGTTTTGCAAATAAACCCACCTCGATTAGATTAACTCAGGTGATCAAATTTCTCGATACTCATCTGTGCTCAACAGGTCCTAAGGTCAAACCTTATTTTAGGACTGCTGCTCTAATTTTCAGAACTAGACTTTAATTTAATTGGAGCTTTTATTCACTTTAATTATATTCTGACTAAGAATGCGCGGCTCTAGAGACCTCGTACAACTTCAACGCAGAACGAAATAAATTCCTAAATATTATTTCTGATTTAATGGAACCAAAAGATTTGACAGATGTTACTTTTCATAACTTTCCATTTTATTCAATTTTTCTCAGCTAATCCCGATTGCACTTTTCACTTGTCCAAAAATTATGAAAATAATCATGCATGATCCCACATATATCTTTATTAAAGTATACAAATTTCGAAATTTTCTAAAATCACATGCTTTAGTTATAAAAATAATCGTTTGATTAAAATAATCAACTTTAACCAAAACTTATCGGAAAATTACGAAACTTGGTAGTCCTATAGGTAATAATATTTTGAGCAACTTTCTAGTTCAAACTTTTTCAATTTGATGACCCGAAACGGGCAAAAACAGAAACTGATTAGCGCCCCTTTATTTTTCACGTTTTCCGGCGTTTTCGCCGGTTTTTAGCCATCGAACGATGACGCACCCAACATACGAAATGAAGTGCTATTTAAAATACAAAATATATTAAAATTTCAACTATAAAGGATGAAAAATGGACCGAAACGAGACGTCCGAAATGGCGGCGCAACACGGTGGCGGCGATCTCCGGCCATCGGTAGTGGCGGCTCTCCGAAAGCCTTCCGGCATTCGGTAGCTGCTTCCGCAGCACCACTCTCCCAGCAATTCTTAACCTAGGCCCACATGCGCGATTTACTTTGGCGCAGGCCCGGGTTTTCGTTCGTTAACACAAACTAAAGAGAGAGAGAAGAGAGAATGAGCAATGGGAAATGAAATCCCCCCTATTTATAGGAAAATCAAGGCTTGGGCGGGTATAACTTTTTCGGATATAAATATTGATAAAACGTTTTCGGATTCAATTAAAGTTGTTTTATTCAATGGCGAGGTCCAAATGACCTCTGATGCAAAATCTGAAAATACATGGACACGTTGGCTCGAGCACTATTGAACCAACCCATCGTTGAAAAACGAGGAGGTCGTATAAGGAAAATCGAAGAAAGATTCCATTGTCAAAAGCAAATTTACTATTCCGCCATTTTTACTAAAAACGCTCTCGAGCGTTCGATTGACCTCTAATTGAAAATTTGAAAAATACGAATGGATTCCTCGGGCGATTTTCTATGGAAACAAATTGTCAAAACAAGACTCGAATCAATACACAATATTTCATAAAGATTCGAAAATCACGTCTTTACGGAAAAATACTGTTCACAGGTTTTCCCTTTATGATTTTCAATTCCGAGACTCCTGTAGAGGTCGGATTAAAATTCTGAAAACACCAGCAGCTTCCTTTAAGTTGTTACGTTTCAGAAAAGACCAATATTGACTATCTTTCGGCGGCAATAGCAAAATCTCATAATCGATTTTCATATATAAAAGACACAAAAAGGTCGCGACTTACATCTGTTTTACTTTATTTTAGCTCCAATTATTTTCTTTAGTCTTCTAAATAAATTTATAAAACTCCTTAAGATATTCTGAAATTTTTGGGATGTTACATTATATTTCAGAAAAAAATTCACTTTTGGTCCCAAAAGTGACCCATGTGAGTCACGTGCGACGCTCTTCGTCATTTCGATTAATAGGCGTTAAATATTGAGGAACCAAAATTGATACTATCAAATTTATGGGACAAAAAGTGAACGATTTTTTAAAAAATGATCAAAATTGACATCGATGGGATAAAAAATGGAAAGTAACGTGTCTTACAGGACCAAAAGTAAAATATTTCTGGACCAGAGGATCTCGTGGATCAACAACTTATATATCGAAATCGGCCGTGGAATCAGCGGAGCTGCTGCCTAATAGGCTATATGCATCATTTTGGCGGGTGGTTAGAGAAAATAAAAAATCACAAAGCTAAAGTGGTGTCATTTTGAATTTGCTTCTATTAAAAAAAAAAGTTTTTTTTTTTTTAATGTAGTTGTATGATTTTTTTTTTTAATTTAAAGGAAATTCGTGATAAAATATATTTAAATTGGTAAATGGTTTTCATTTTTAAGGAAAAATACCAAATGTATTAAACTAGCTAGTAGCGGAGCAGTAAGCGAGTTAAAAGAAAACTAGTATATATTATTTTATCATGATTGAAAAATTAAAATCAAAACGCAATCATAGTTAGATATATATTTACAATACATACGTAGGTATGCTTTGAAACAAATGTATAAAAAAATTTAAATACACTAAAAAATTGAACTTTATTTTCACATATATAAATAATAATTATCATAATTATTTAAACAAACAAATAATTCAATATCACATTGGAATCAATAATAAGGATTCCATAAAGAAATGGTGCAAAAGAAATTAATTTAGCTCATGTGGTTTGTAGTTGTAGAGTCAGAAATTGCTCTGAAAAATTTAATTTAATTACCAAATATACAAAAATATCCATAAAATACAACAGACTTAACCATGTAGTGCACGGAATTTTTTATGCAATTGTGATTTAAATTGGCCTATATTTTTATATTTTGATTAATTAGAAGTGAATGTTTATATTATTTTAACAGAAAATAAAAAGGGTAAAAATTACGTAATTAATTAGGTGAAGATTAAAATTTACACAATAAAATGTTATGATTGCACATAGTTTATTTGGCCACAAAGTTTTCTACTTGATCGGTCACAATATAAATTACCAAAATTTACAAAACACGGTCATAAGATAATTCAAATAGAATTAGAACATTCACGTCTAAAGAAACTTTTAACAATTTACAAATATTAGTGCAACCAAAAAACAATATATGAATCCAGAGCATTTATAATTAAATTTGGAATAGACCTAAGTATATATATAAATATAAAAGTTAGAAATTGAAATTCCATATATGATAAATTTCATAAATCAAATTGTTAAACCATACATGTCCTATCATGAATAAAAATAATTTAATAAAATAAAAAATCTAAACAATAAAAAATTCCAAACAATTAAATAAAAATGAAATGTCAAAAAACACGTATAAAGTAATTATAAATTTATGTAAATATCATAATGCAAGCATCAATTATAGCACCATGTAATTAACATTGCCAATTGATATACATATATTTCTATACTTGCCCAACTCAATCGGAGAATAATGAAAATCTCTCTTTCCATCTTGTTCAAAAAACACAAACAATTGCCTTAAATATAAAAAAAAAATATAATGATAAAATGAGGGAAAAATGTTAGGAAAAAAAGACCACAAAACAACTAAAATGTGAACACAGACAATTGCCCTAAATGTTACAAAATATGATGATAAATTGACGAAAAAACTTAAATGAAAATAAATATTATGATGATAAAATAAAGTAACAGGTCGAAGAGACAAAAAATCACAAAACAACTAAAATACAAAAATACACAAAACAACTACATGTCCAATAATGAATAAAAATAATTTAATGAAATAAAAGATTTAAACAATAAAAAATTGAAAATAATTAAATAAAAATAAAATGTCAAAAAACGCGTAGAAAGTAATTATAAATTTATGTAAATATCGTAATGTAAGCATCAATTATAGCACCATGTAATTAACATTGTCAATTAATATACATTCATTTCTATATTTGCCCAACTCAATCCGAGAATAATGAAAATCTCTCCTTCCATCTTCTTCAAAAATACAAACAATTGCCTTAAATGCAAAAAAATAAAATAAAAAGATATGATGATAAAATGAGGGAAAATGTTAGGGAAAAAAAGAGACCACAAAACAACTAAAATATGAACACAAACAATGGCCTTAAATATAAAAAAATATGATGATAAATTGAGGGAAAAAACTGAAATGGAAATAAATATTATGATGATAAAATAAGGTAACAGGAGAGAGAGAAAATTCACAAAACAACTAAAACAAATGCACAAACAAATACCCTGCGCAACTTACGTGGATCGAACCCAGAACCTCACCACTTGAACGTGCAAGCCGTAGGCTTCTGCTGCCAACTGCGCTAGGTAGTCCAAAATATGATTTTTGGCATCAATTTTATTATCTACTTTTTGTTGCTAATATTTGTTATTTATAATTTTACCCCTATGATTTTGCTTTAATATATGTATAGATATGAAAAAGATAAAGTTGCAAAGATGATCTTAGTTTGGTGGCTTATACGAATATCTTTAAATATGTGTGGATTTATTTTAGATTAAAGCTCAATTAAAAGGTATTCAATTAGACGAGAATTTTGCTCAAATATAATTAAAAAAAAAAAAGACGAGAATTAAAAGTTAAATCCATCATGCTGGGTTGTTTAAATTGAATTCATTTTGAACTTTTGTAGTTTTGGAGTGCATGTGGGTTTTGTTTTTAACTTTTATCCGCAGAGAATATAATAATTGATTTTTTTTTCTTTCAAAAGTAGCATAAATTTGAATATTAAAAGTATATTAGTAGTGTATACTTTATACTCCATTACACCTTAGCTATTAAAAAAATAGGAAAAAAATGAAAAAAAAAAAGCGATGAAGATACATACATACATACATACATATATACACATCTATATATAGTTTTTGGGTGTATAAAATAGAGTTTGCGAAGAGTTTTTATTTTTATTTTATTTTTTATTTTTTTATTTTTAAAGTTAACCCACAGCTGCTATCGAGATGCGGAATGGGTAAATCTCACCCTGTATGATAGCCTGCAAATCACACAGGAGAGGTAAATCATACTTGACAGATCAAATATGACAGACTCACATCTAATGATATTGATGATGAGATTCAAACTTAAAACCTTTAAACTCAAAATAATATCACTCCACCATTAGACCATCCTTGTTTTTTTTTTTTTTTTTTGGAAGGGAGAAGATGTTTGTTGTGTGGGCACGATAAGTCATTTTCCGCCGTAAAAAATGTCACTGAAAAAGAGTGTGCTTTAAATATCTTTCAAACAAAAAATGACTAATCAAAAGGGTCCACTTGTGCATGTCAACCACGCTCAATTATAACAAAATGCCACTTCTCTAATTTTATGTCTGGCCCACTCTATATATATAGTCCCCTTATTTAAAAAATAAATATAAATATTAATTAAATTACCATTTTTATATAAATTTTATTTTTCTCAATTCAGCCACCAAGTAAATAAATATATAATTGGAATATTTTATTTTTCCTTGCAAGACCCTTCATTATTTTACTAGAGTTACATGTGTTCAACAATGTATGTATAGTCTCCTATCATCTTCAAAATATAAAAATATCAGAATAATAACTAAATAAATCTAATGTTGATAATCTTTATACTCCTAAAAAATCCTCGATCCTTCTCAAAGTTTGAAGTAATGGTGATCCTTGATAAAATCTTTCATGGGTTCCCAACAAAAAACACATTAAATCTTGTTCAACACTTGGTTCAAATCCTTTAAAATTTGGTGATATCATGTTTGCATTGTTCCAAGGCCGCGACTAAATCTTCCCGTTCCTATTTCTCTTCGTCAAAAGCCCAAAATCAAGATGGATATGGCCAAAATGGAGCATTGAATTAATAATTTTATTTTATTTAATTATTTACAATGGCTATAGAGAGAAATTGGAAGCTACTATTGTCCTGTTTTGTTTCATCAGTGCATAAATGATTTGTATCACCATATCTAGTTTCTTTTATGTTATGAAAGTAGTTCAAATGAAGGTTGGTCATATAGTGGTGTTGCGAATCCCACTAAATCTAAATTTGGCTCATTTTATTAAATGTCATCATGTTGTTTATCAATTCAATGTGAGATTTTATATTATATTTCTTGTGTTATACTTCGTGTTGTACTTTTAAATTATAAATTTTTTATATATATATTTTTTCAATTATATTTTTTTGTGATTTAGTTTAATGTTAAGATTTTTTTAGGATTCGTTCCACCCAAATAGGGTTTATAATGATTTTTTAGAATTTAATTTTTAATTTTCAATTAATAATTCATTATTATGGTTGATTTATTTAAAATTAAATTTTATAATTTTTTAAATTCATTTTTTTGTTGATAAATATTGACTATGTTTATTATGTTAGAGTTAATTTTTATTTAATAATAAATATTATTAAAATCATAATTTTAACAGTGAAACACGGAGTGAAATAGAGAGAACTTTAACATAAAATTTGAACCCTATCAATACGCCCAATTTCATACATGTTTACTTGACTTAGAATCGCTAATTAAGTGACTTTCAATTACATGTTAAATTCTTTTAGGTACCATTTCGGCGGACGTGAAAGTATCTAAAGCTATTTATCATTTGAAATTCAGTATAGTCACAACTTTTTTGGTATCATTCGGATAACTTTAGATATATTAAAGCGATGTTTTATGCCCGAAAAAGAAACCTGGCATTTTCCCGCTCAAACTACATTTTCTTAAATGGAAATATACTGTATTCTAATAAATATAGGGTAAATTGTTAAATAAACAATCATATTTCCACTCTTTTACAAATCAAACACCGTATTTAGACTTGGCTAGTTAATTATATTACAAAGCATTTCAATTTGAATGAGATTACACATTTCTAATTTTTTTCCAGCCAATAAAGTGTCCAACTTATAAGCTACATTGGGAGTCACGTCATCACACATGTATAACAAAAGACGTATTATAATTCAGATTCTTAAAAAACAACGAGCTAGTCACTAGGACTTCTCTTCCACAGGCTAGCTACCTTTTACATGTGATGACATTTGTTATACGTGTGTGATAACTTGTTTTCCAATATGATGTATAACTGGATACATCATACTTAATTAACTAGTCGAAAAAATTGTGGTTGTATAATTTCATTTTCAAATTGTTATGTGGTGTTATAATTGACTATGTTTAAATGTGATGTCTAATTTACAAATAGGTAAAAATGTGGTGATTTATTTGGTAATAATGAACCGTTAAATATATCATAGTTGATGTTATTATTTTATAGTAGAGTACTGGCAATTCTCCTCTACATGCATCGGTATAAAATACTTGATTTATTATTATGGTCTATATAATGTTGCAGTTTATTATAAATAAAATGCAATTATAAAATACACAATTGATAACATGAATAAAAATACACATGCATTAAAAAAAATTAAAATATCATAAATAATACAAAACTACATTATACACAACATTGGTGGTATAATATATATATATATATACACACACACATGCACATTAATGTTGTTATTATCGTTACTATAAATAAAAATCTTCAAATTAACCATGCATGCACCTTGACAACAACATAATTTCATTCGTGGACACGCAATCGACGGACATATATATATATATATATATATATATATGGGATGGTTATCATGTAAATATGACCCTATGTGTAAAATAGGGATTAATTATATCCGTTAAACTTTTAATTTGGACGGCCTGGATTTTAGATGATTTTATTAAGACTAACACTTTTTTTAAAATTTTGATAAAACTTAAAGGGTAATTGCAGAACATTGTGCTCCATATCTTGGATATAATGGCGCCGGGATTTGAGGGTTTTTATTAAGATAATTAAATCCGCTACTAAAACAATATCAACCCACGAAAGTGGATTTGGAGGAAAAGATTCATTATACCTATTTCCTCACAATTCTTTCATGCATTGCACACAACTACAATTTGATTTGAGGATTTTTCGTATAATGAATATTGCGAAAATCACTCACATAGTATTTAATTTAATAAAAAAAACATCAAATAATATTAAAAAAGCATTTGTAGCGAAAAAAGAAGCAAAAAGCATATAATTTAATTAAAAACTTCAAATCATAGAAAAAAAGCATTTGTAATGAAAAAAAGCACAAAGCATATAATTTATTAAATAAACATCAAATAATAGAAAAAAAACATCTGTAACAGAAAAAAAAAACAGCGTAAAATTTAATAAAATAACATCAAATATCTTTAAAAAAGCATTTATAACGGGAATAAAAGAAAAACAAGAAAAACATAAGAATAATAAAAAAATATTCTAAAAGAAACATTTGTAACAGGATTATTTATTATTAAAAGAATTCTTTAATATTAAATAAAAAACTAAATGAAAAATAATTACGATAAACATTACAACAATTAAATTTTATGAAAAATAAAAACATACAAACGAAATAAAAAAAAACTACACTACGATAAAAACTAAATGAAAAATTAAATTAAGATAATCATTCCTTACTTATCAATTTATGAATTTATCATTGTCCTAAATTAAATACATAAATGTTTGATAATGGATCAAAAATATTCAAAATGGACAGTTGCACAAATGGAAAATTAAGGCGTGATTTTGTGGAATAAAGATTTATTAAGATATTGATAATTTGCTTGACAAAAATGACCTTTTCCACACAATAAATATAAAATATAAATGAAATAAAACTAATCCTAACCGTACATGTAACATGATCTAGTGGGTAGTATCAATTCCTAATTTACACACTATATATATATATGCAAGAAAACGAGGCTTAAATTAAAATTTTCAAACGACCTTAATTTTTATCCAATGCTCATCTCCCGAGTAGCGGCTGCAGATTACTTATAATAATATCTAAAGTCATTAATTTGAATCAAAGATTGCGAATAAATGACATTTTTAGATGAAATTGAGATTTGATGACATTTTTATCCCATATTCCCATTCTTATGTCCAAGACTCTGTCAAATTCACTATTTAATAATATTTCTTGAAGTTATAAAAAAATATTATAATATAATCAATAATTATTAACATTTATAGATAAAAATTAAAAACTGTATACCTAATTAGGGAACAATTAACCTTTATAATACATTATTAACTAGAAAAATGAAAATGAAATAATAAAAAAAATTATGAACCTTAATTAATAATTTTAAAATTAAACTAAACTACAAAAACTGAAAATTAAAATAAAAATAAAAGCTAATAAATTGAAAGTGGGATATAAAGAGTGAATTAGAAGATCTCAAGATTAAACCACATTCATTCACCGACAAATATGCACCCATATAATTAAATGAAAAAGAAAAGGTTGTGTTTTGCAACCACGTGATATTTGATTTCATTTTAGTATATTTCCCAAAATATTACACATTATACGGAGCAATGATATAAATTGCATGCCATATTTTATAAAGAATAAAACATAGCATCAAACATCCAAAAAATTTACACATATATCATCAGCTTTTTCTGGTTATTAATTTATATAAAATTGGCAGACTAATAGTATATAATTAGTATATATTTGTAGCAGAATTGAAGCAAGCAGTTAGGGGTGAAAGTGAGTTACTGTACGTATCTTAATTCTTACCTAGCTATTTATTTATTGAGCAAAGGGAAAGCAGAAGCCGCAAAACTTGCTCTCTTAACGAATCTCCCTTTCATCCTCGGCCGCTTCTCCGCATTCAATTTCCGAACCTCGTACCTTATTTTCTTCGAAAACAACCTCGTTCGCCGCTTCTCCCTGTACCTAGACACCCTCGCTTCTCTCCCTCCGTCGCCCATCCCCGTCGTCTTCATCGCCATGTCTCCATATGCATGCACTACCCCAATTGTACCCTGCAACCCCAAGCCCTATATATGTATGTATACATATTAATTAATTAGCTGTACACTTGTACATTCATATCGATGAACATTAATTTAAGCTTATAATTATAAATTGCAAGGATATTGTAATTGTTTGGATGATAAAATACCAAAGTAAAAATAAACATATCCATTAAGCAGGCAGAATCAAGCTATAGCTAGGTTAATATATACTATATATGGTGACAAAAAAAATTAAATTAAATTTATATGGAGAAATAAAGAAAATCTAGTACCAAGCAGCAATCAGTCGACCAGTCGCCGGAAGTGAACTCCGGCCTGTCTCCGGTGGTCCAGGGAGACTTTTTATCGTCCCAAGCCGACATGACGCGCTCATAGTCAAGCTTCAAAAGGGACTTATTGGAATCGTCGAATTTGAAGTCTTGATTTTGGATTTTATATTCATCTTCATCGAAATTCAGCTGAAAATCAGTTTGATGATTCTCCTCATCCATGGCCGCTTCTCCAAAAATATCTTCATCATCTTCAGCTTTAATATTTCCGGTCCGCCAACAACAGTGATATTTTGCATCTTCACTACAATCAAAAATACCCAATCCTTCCATATCGAAAGACTCATCTTCGAGGCCTTTCCCCAGCAAGCTCTCCACATCCGCCGCGAACTCAGCAAGATCCAATTCCGACAAATCATGAGGAGTTGCTTCTCCATAATTCTCAACGTTAGTCGTCTTCACAGCAACCTCGAACACGGGCACCCGATAAAGAAGCTGCTCCTCGTTTTCTTCCTCGCTGCAAACCTCCGGCTCCGGCACCAGATGAAGTGGAATATTGCGGCTCAGGTTGCCGATTTTCTGCCGCCGCGGAGTTCGAGCTTTCCTCGTGAAACCCTGATGCCATGACGACGACTGTCCGCCCGATTCATCGTCGAAAGATGAATTAATCGGCGATTCCATCTTGAGACGAACCCTCTCGTGCCTGCGCGCCAAAGGGTTGGCCGAGTGAACCGACGAGTCGCACGACTCGCACAAGAAAGCATCGTCGGCGGCGCAATACCAACGCGCCCGCTTTCTAACGCAGTTGTCGCAAGCTCGAACTGATTTCCCGCCGACAACATTTACACGACCCATTTTTCTGTCGGAAACCATGGATTTGGATTCTTGCATATGTTAATTTGTGTTTAATTTGGTGTTTTTGGAGAGGAGGTGGAGGAGTTGGAAATAATATAATGGCAATCAAATCAGGAGAAAATGTATGCAACACCAGAGTGAGAAGTGGAGAGTGTTGATGATACTGATAGATCGATAAATATATACGCTTTGATTTGATGAATAACACTATAAATATATATATTTGAATATTTTATATAATTGAGTGCAATTATTTGGAGTTGAGAGTGTCCCACTAGCTAGCTAGGGCGATATATATAGCAGGCACTTTATCAAGTATTAATTAATTATTTCATCGTGTAGGGCTTTTCTTGCATGCACTTTTCTCCCTTTTTTGTGGAGTTTCGCTTTTCTATATATTTTGTTACTCAGCTGATCTAGAAATCAGTCAGAATATATATATATATATATATATATATATATATATATCACGGCCATTTAGCATTTGGACTTTGTTATAGACTGCACATATCAATGGTTGGTGATACTAATTAGTAATTACTATCTATTTTACATGGATACATGTTTGGACCGACCCTAAATTTAATTACACTATCTATTTTCAAGTTGAATGTTAATTATTTGAGCTGAGGTTAATTATAATATTTGACACAGACATACACACACACAAATCATATATATTAGTATGAATGGATATGTATGAAGTATTACTGTCTAAATCCGGATTGTCTACGACGACTAACTAAGTGAAAAGATAAGTATTTAGATTAGTCCAAAGACTAGGATCACCTCGATCCATTTAAGTGGGACCAAGCTAGCTAGCTTGCTCTTGTTTTACGCAGCTGAGATAGTCGTGGAACGTACTCGTACACAGCATAATAATATTGCATATATATATAGTTGACTTAACATCAAAGATCCAAAAATCAAACCATTTAATTTGATATATGATTGTTTTATGATATTATTCATGATTTGAATGATGCTCGATAAATATATATATCGAACAAGTTTTGAATTATGTAATAAAATCTATATATATATATATATATATATATATATATATATATAGGGGTGGATTCAAATAGGAACCAACCCCCCGTCGGTGACATTTTTTATGCTAATGCTAAAAAAGAGTCATGCTAAAATAAGTCATGACAATGCTAAAAAAGGCCATGACAGCGTTAAAATAAAAAATGACAGTGCTACAACCCTAAATTAAAAAATATACACGTAAATTCTGAGTATTCATATATTGATAATTCAACATGTAAAAATGTTTGTTCGTAATTTTTTTACAATGTCGATGCCATTTTTTATGCTAATGCTAAAAAAGAGTCATGCTAAAATAAGTCATGACAATGATAAAAAAGACCATGACAGTGCTAAAATCCTAAATTGAAAAATATACACGTAAATTCTGAGTATTCATATATTTTTCGATTTTACCCTTACTAAGATTCAGGGGCAGCGAAGTTGAACGTTATTACGAGATTGCCACCGCGTTTTTTAAAATCTAGAGCAGATCTAGGCCATTCAAATATACCGGATCTATGGCCCAGATTAATTTTCGGTTCTCACCTAGGATGTGGTTCCTTTTGAAACCCAACCCTATATATATATATATATATATGTCAAATTAAACTTAAGCTCGACTAATATTTAGCTCAATTAATTGAAGCAGCTCATTAAGCTCGACTTAACACTAGTAGAAGAAAACAAGTTGATTTCAAAAGGTAAAATTCATTGGAATCGATGTAAAAATGTAAAAGTCGTTGGAATTTTCTAAATATAAATTAAAGAAAGTTTTCCACCATTCCAGTGGGCTGCACCACATGAGTTCCAAAAAAAAATACCCTAGGAATTTAATAGCCATTAAAACTTGATTGTTTTCTAGCTTCTTGTGAAATGGGTAATCATACAAACTGAAACACGAATTTATTAAAATTCCATAATAATTCAAATAAATGTGAAAAAGTGTATGCTCACTCACATTCAACCTATATATTTACAAGTTACAACCTTATAATTGGATTGGATAAGTCTAAAAAATTATATCATAAATTTTTTTTTAGGATCGAAAAATAAAATTTAATTTTATTACTCGACATCAGTTGAGGCTAAAGTCCTCAACCACAGGCAGGGGCGGAACTGGGGGGGGGGGAGCCAGGGGGTGCCTTGCCCCCCCAACCCAATGCCAAAAAAAAAAAAAAATACATGTAAAATTTTTTTAAAATAAAAAAAATAAAAAAATTATATAAAAATATTAGTGGAGAATAAAATTCGGCCCCCCTGATAAAAAATTTCTGGTTCCGCCCCTGACCATAGGGATAATCTCCGAGGTTGATCCAAACAACTTCCTCGATCCAAACAATATATCATGGAAAGTTATGCCAATAGAAGCGAAATTCTTTGCCCTACGTAACCATTCGCATGATCATATATGCTTTAAATTAAATTTCTCTTCGTTCTTGCATTATTAATTACTAGTGGTTGTTTTCTCAAAAAATAAAAATAAAAAAATCTATGTGGTTGTTATGAGCTCAAGCCGAATAATTTGAATATATATATAGGGAATTGATCAAATGAGAGCCGAGTCCTAGTATAAGAATAAGAAATCGATCTCCATCATCCATCCGTCAAAATTGTATGGTTCAGATAAAAAGCAACACAAGATGGCATTTTTATAATTTAAGGGTTATTTAATAAGGTTGAGGAAGTTTTGTAATTTGGTAAATCTAATTAAAATACTTTGGTTTTTTTTTTCTCCCTTTCATTCTCTATCTCTACTCTTCATCGCTTGTTCTTCCCCACTTCTTCAATTTTAACATGCAGTAGATAAATTCACGAAGAAAAAGAGAAAAATATATCACCCAGATTGAATTCAAATTGAAGATCACCTCGATCGAATTCAAAGTAATATGTGTTTGTCTTCCTTCACAGTTTGTTCTCTCTTTCCCTCTTATGGGTTTGCTATATCTTTCTCGATCTTTTGACACTTTGTATGTGCGTAGAAACCAGCGACCAACTCGTTGATCTCCTGATTTACCCGCCAATCAGCTGATTCTTCACAGTGACTTGGCGAGTGTGAAATAGTTTAGAGAAATCCGCCGACCAACTCGTCGATCTCCGGATTTTACCCGCCGATCGCCGAGTTCTTCAGCGCCGGTCGCTGAGTTTTTCGAAAATTGGTGTTTTGCATATTTTTGGCTCTTGAACTTACCTTTTGGGCCGGATTTTTAATACTTAGTATAAATAGTTTTGTTTAGGGCGAAAATTGAAGCTTCTTTTCATTATATTTTCAGTTTTATTTTAGAATCCATAGCTTCATGGACGGATGTTTCTCTACAACTTTGAAGATTGAAGTTTTATTTTACATAATTCAACTACGGTTCCTTTAATATTTTACAATTTCAATTATGTCTTTTAATTTTTTTTATTTCCTTCTTTATCTTAGATTGCATTATGTGTGAATTGTTTTTATAATTAATTCTAGGGTTTGTAGCATGTATGAAATTATGTATTGATTTAATTTTTTATAAATTGTCCTTCCGCTTATCGTGTTCAAACTTTCAAATTTAGATTTCTCATGCATGATCAAGGCCATAGTCATTGTATGCTAGCTAATTAATTTGAGTCCTAACGAAGATAATTAATCAGTGAGATTAAATTGAATGATTTGATACACGTACTTGTGATTTGTAGGAGGTTTTAAATCTATTGATCTATCGGGAGTTAACAATTAATCTAGAGATAAAAGTAATAGATAATTGTTAATCTACTTTTACCTTGAGACCTGATGGAGATAGGTAATTAGAATTCTGATCCTCCACCGATAATTGGATTAAATTGGAAGTTGATGGAATTAGATTAATATATAATGGAATCATGTGTATGCATTCTCTATGATTAATTATTTTATTTATTTGATAGTTTACGGTTTTAATCTTATTTGTTTTGTTGTTGGTTTGATAATTGCCTTTAGTAATTTAATTTTGATTATTTACCTAGGATTAATTCGCTTAAGAAATTAGGTAGCCTGAATAATAAAAACCTGTTAGCTTAGTACTTAGTGTTAATCTTAATGGCAGTCCCTATGGATATGATATCTGATTTACTACCTATATTGCAGTGACATGTGCTAGTTGCACTTAATTGCATAATAAATAGTGCATCTCTCTCTCTCTCTCTCTCTTATTATTATTATTATTATTATTATTATTATTATTATTATTATTATTATTATTATTATTATTATTATTATTATTATTATTATTAGCAATTCAGAATTTGTGTTATATGTAGTTTATTAAGTTCGTCTTTTTAACTTTCATTATTAAAAGATAATTTCAGTTCTTTGTATTGTTATTGGCATATGTGATTGTCTAAAACATATTATTAGAGGTTCAAAATTTGTGTTTTTTTATCTATTGATTTTCTGCAGATTGTGTTTTTACATTACTATACACATGTGTTATTTGTCAGAATTTGTTAGCACGGTACGTCTCATTAGCATTATAAAATGAATTATTAGCATCATAAAAACAGTCTATCAGCATTATAAAAATACTTTGTTATCAGAGTATTGACATGATGAACGATTTATTAACGTTACTATATGACTAATTTTAACACTATCAAAGAAGATATTAGCATTACTATGATTAGTAATTAGTCAAAATTTGTTAGCATTACAGTACGTCTCATTAGCATTACAAAATGAATTATTAATATTATCAAAACAGTATGTCAACATTATAAAAATAACTTGTTATCAGAGTATTGGCATGATGAATAATGATTTATTAGCATTACTATGATTAATTTTAACATTATCGAAGAAGATATATATTAGCATTACTATGATTAGTTTTAGCATTACCACTGCTTTTACATTTCAATTTTTTTATCTTATTTAATCCGTGGATTGTGTTGGCACCATTGTAGATATTTCTTCCGAGTTGTCTAAATTTTATGTACCTGATTGCGAATCATTTTTGAAGCAACATTCACAGGGAGAGGAACATTCAGAAGCAAACATCTACTTTCAAGCATGTTTTAAAGACACCCTTATCAGTGTGGAAGACCTTTACATGGAAGATAATAATAAATGAAACAATTATTATATGTGTATCAAATTTCTAATTTTGTGAACGATTGTCACTTTTTTAGAATTGCCATAATATTTTTCAATTGCCATTATTATTTCAATAGCATACTATTGAAATATTAATATAATGCCAAATATATCCATGTGTTTTTGTTAAAAATGAATGCCTTTTATGCTCTACTTTAACAATATATAAATGATATGATATGATAAAACTACCATTTAAAAATTTAACTACTAAAGTTTGCATAAGTTAATGCTAACCATAATTTCACTTCTATTATTACTTTAACCTTACGTGTATCATATTTTTCTAATGCTAACAAGAGCAATGATATTGCTAATACAACGAAAGTCTAACAACGTTATTAATGGTTGGTTTATAATATTTCTCATAAGTTTTTCTGCTAATGCTAACATTAGTTATGATAATGCTAAAATGAGCTATGATAATGCTAAAACTGTTGAACAATAATGCTAATAATACAAAATGTACAACTAAATCAGACAGTGTCAATATCGTTATTCATGAGCTAGGTTTTATATGTTCCTAGAAGTTTCCCGATGCTGGCAAAATAAAACATAGCTACTAATTCATCATGAAAGAATGCTAAAAAAGTCTCATAACCTTAGCATCATCAATGTTAATGTTAGCATTATCAATGTTATATTAGCATTGTCAATGTCTTTGTTAGCATATGATTCTATCTCTGTTAGCACTCGTCCAGGAAATCATTTTATTTTAATTTGACCTCAATATATATTGACAAAATTATGAAGATGCTATCACATTTTTCTTATGTTCCTTATATTTACAGCTATGTCACCATCTTTTTGATCAAATATAGACCATTCAATCTTAAAATTGAAGAGTATGAATTGATTCTTAGTTCTCACACCAGGGTTGGTTCTCTCTGGAACCACTCCCAATATATGTATGTATATATATTTGTAATTTACTAATATGTAATAAGTATGTGGGGGTGTCAACAATATTTTTTATATACAAAACATAATTTAAAATTAATAAATAAAATATATCATTACAAGGGATTCATCACCATTACAAAAATTAAGTTTTTTTAAGAAAAAAATTAGATATGATATGACATTATAAAATCCACGTAAGTGTTTCAACCGTTAATATTTTGACACTATAGAATACAAACTGGATTATTAATTATATGACAAATTTTTTATAAAAAAAAAAATACAAAGTATGGGTATTTAATTATAAGTATTTAAAAATCAAAATATTTTTATTAAAAATTTGAAAGATTAAGCATCATACCGTAATTTAATTACTCAAACAATTACAAATTGGGATCCCCAACTAAGCCGAATAAATATCCTTTCAACAAAGAAACGAGGCAGTGGAGTTGCAGGTCGCAAAGTGGGGCCCATAATCTCCTCTTATTGGTTAGCACAGAAAACATAATCCTAATCTATGGCACTTGATTGGCTGCATGTCTGATTATGGGATTTCTAAGGGGCCCACTTCTACGCTTGGAATAGGGCATTGATCCAATCTATATGTTTAAAATTTTAAAACTCTCTCTCTCTCTCTCTCAAAAAAAAAAAAAAAAAGAGACCCTCTCTCTCTCTCTCTCTCTCTCTCTCTCTAAGTCGAAGTAGACCGGCCGTTTTGCTAGTATTTGTCTCTTTTTTGAAGCTCAGAACTCTTAACTTTGGTCCCCTCTTCCACTCTTCCAAAATATAATAATATATAAATAAAAATCAATATGGTAAACAGTAAATAAAGAAGTCGACATTATAAATATATCTCCACGTCAATATTTTGAAACGAATTGCCCATATTTGGCATTTTGGCAGATTCTGACGAACTTGATGTCCAGGTTCACATGAGATTTCCAATTTTCACTGTATTTTAATTTACTAATTAAACTCGTGATCATGTAGCAATTAAAAATTTCATAAGTTAAAAAAAAATTGAAGTACTTACATTAATCAATATATGAAGTACTTTATAGGTTAAAGAGTTAAGACCCATATGTCCCGTTTGAAAGGAGATTGACCCGAAAAAAAAATTATATAATAATAATTTTAGAATGGAGAAGAGGAAAAATAGATTCAATTGCATGTACTTCCTCTACTTATTTTGGCAAGCGGGAAAAAGAACAAATAAATAAATTTAGATGGAATATTACATAGCAAAACAGCACACGCATATATTATATATATGCCCATAAAGTGTAGGCAGTTTCTGGATGGGCATGGTCCAACACTTGTATGATGTATCCCAACCAAAACTGCCCATTTCGCACGGTTTTTTATCCCTAAATTTGGATTAAATAACTATTTGTATAAAAGTAGGGTTATAAACGAGTCAAGCCAAATACCCTAATGTTCGAGCTCGGCTTGTTAAGGAATATTTGAGCTCGAGCTCAAACTCGATTCATGTTTTTTCATCTTGTTTAAGTTCAGCTCGATAAATATTCGCCATGCAAAAATTCGGCACATGAAATGCTAGAAAATTTACTAATCGAGACTGAACTCAAATGCTAAAAAAAACCGTTTAATTTACATGTTTGAGTTCGAAAAAAAAAATCTTGTTTAATTTGTCTGCTCGAAATATTTATAATATTCATAAACATGTACGATTTAACTCGAGCTTGAACATGTTCGCGAGCTGGCTGAACCGAATAATACTCTATTCGAGCTCGGCTCAATAATTTTTTCGAGTTCGGCTCATTTAGAAAATGAACGAGCTTCGCACAAGCTTTTTTCGAACCGAGTTTTGAATAGCTCGGCTTTGTTTGTTTACAACCGTGCATAAAAGTATCATGATTGATCTATTTGAACAAATTAATTAATTACATCATTTGGAGTATATTGACCGTAATAATATTTATTAAATTAAGTTGCAGGCTATAGTTTACGATTATTCCTAGATTCTAATCAACAACCACATCATCTAAATTGTGAGATTGCCACGCATGTAATCTAATTAATTAATCTTTAATTGAAGAAATGACGGCACAAATCCTAATTAGTCGACTCCATATCTACTTGAATGAGGATGTGATTGTAATTTTTGGAGCTTTTGGTTCATAAATAATGGCGGTGGATATATGGATCAAGACAGAAGTAAAAGATAAGACATTATTAATTAAATGTGTCGTGATAGTGGATAAATAAGCGCCGGAGTTATCCCATTTTAAATCTTACCTAATTTTCAAAAGAAAAATCTGGGCAGAAGATCTATCAAAATATGCTAACAGTCATGGACTTGAAAATGACTCAAATCATTTCCTCACATTCAGTAAGGCTATTCGAAATGCGTTCATTGTTCGTAATAACGTCTGCCTCGATAGATAAATGATGCAGTACGTACGTAGTGTCATATAAAATGTTACGTGATTAATTGATCTCGTTTTAATTTGTTAATTTAAATTTTATCATTTATATTCACGCACTTAATTTGTTCCGTGCATCTTTGAAAACATGAGCATTGCATCGAGACAACCTTTAACTCTACATTTTAGATCAAACAATAATTCGATTGTTTGAAATTTATTTTGAGATATTTACAATCTCTATCAATGTAATTGCGAGAGGTACTGTTGATTTGTTGTAATAATCATTTGATGCAATAATACTCCCTATGTTTCACAAATAATATCATTTTGAATAAATGCACATGCACATATTAATAAAGTAAGGCCAAATATATATTTATGTCCTGAACTTTGACCTTTTTTTAAAAATGTCTTGAACTTCAAATAATACCAAAATATATCCTGAACTTTCACATTTTTTCTAAAAATGTCTTGACCTTCAAACAATACAAAAAAATGTCCTGAACTTTCTATTTTTTTTTTTTGTAAAAATGTCATGGAATTTAATTTCTGGCGTCGGATTAATGACGAGGCATACAAGAGTCCAGCATGTCAAAATGAAGCGGATTTCTTTTTAAATCTCAATTTGAAGGGCACATAAGTTTTTCTTCAAATTGAATTGGTTCTGTCTAGATTGGGATTTAGGTTGGAATGAAAAGAAATCATTTATTTTTCTTTTTCCAATTTTACCCTTCGTCGAAAAAGTTGGCCTACGTCTAAAAACTGATTCCCTGTGGAAAAGAAAAGGATATTAATCCTGCAACATGGTTCGTTTCTCGCTTGCGATCTATGAGTCAGCTTTCAGACACTTAAAAAGTTCAACGAATGCTAGAATTGAAAAAAAAATTCGAAACATTGTAATTATTACTTTAAGTTTGAATATTTTATGAAAAGTTGCAAACGTTAAAATATAATGTGGCATTTGTCCTATGTGATAGAGATGGTTCACAAAAATTGATCCAATTTTAGACTCGCACAGCTTCAGAAACTTGATAGGTCAAACCGGCAACTGAGCATTAATTAAAACTGTTTTTTATTTTTTTCAATAGTTTTAGTGTTTTACAGTATATTTACATCTCAACTGGAAAAGAAAAGGAAAAAAAAAAGGAATGCCATACTTATATTAGGAAAAAACTACCAAAAAGAGAAAGACAAAGAGCAAGACAAGTAGCCCAACTTGTAAGAAAAAATCGTTTTCTGGAATAATGTATACTCCATCATTTCTAACTAGCCTTTTTATTCTATTACATTCCAATTAATTTGAACAGTACTACACCCACTACCCTCACGCAAAATATACCAACATCAAATGCAATTCTGCTTCTTCAACTAATGATTAATATTCATTCGCATCTTATTACTTTGCCTATAACCCATTTTGCACCAATATTGAATATGATATGCCTCTAGTGCTTTGAATTGCTCGCAAAGATTTTATAGTTTTTGGAGATGATTAATTAGGAGCTATTTGTTCATTAGTCATTAATCATTATTAGTTGAGGATTATACAAACAAGAAAATACCAAATCGATTTTGATGAAGATGAAGCTGTTGTCATGTTTCTATCACATTATGATCGACTTTTGAAGCCTCTAGCCAAGACTTGAATTCATTTGAGAGTTTTTATTTACCGCTATGTTTTATTAATTAAGTTTAGTTCTGAGTTCAATACTTTATCTTTGGGCTTAGCCCATTAGCTTACACTATAAAGAGTTTGAACATGATATTATTTATGTTTTGGTTGATTATTTATATAAGAAAATCATGGGTTTTCCCTATATCTTTTTAGTGTTTGTCTTTGTTCTTTGTGCACGCATATTCCACTGCATCAGATTTTTCGAAGAGACACTGATTAGAAAACATTATAGCATGAATTATGTTTTTTTTCTTTTTTACTTTCTCAATTAAATAGAACAATATGACTGAATCAAAGTTTGATTTATAAAGATAAGGTTCGATAATCTTAGTGTATATATTTTAAATTTTCTTAAATAGATATAAATGTTTGATTAAAGTTCTAATTATCCGAAAAATATATGGCTAAACAATAATTTAATGTCATGGTAGCAGAATTAAATTAAACTCTCTTAAATATCATTAAAATCGAGTTTTGCACAAGTATCAAACACCAATAAAATTATAAATGTGCTATAAAATATAGGTTTATATTCAAACCTTAACCTATATAATGAATTTTAATCCGTAAAACAGTCTGACGCAAATTTTTTTAAACTTCAAAAGCTTAAAGCCGAAACATGACTTTGCTGTTAAAAAATTATGAAGCAATGCAAAATACACACGCAATAGAGGTCGGGCCAACCCAATGCGAACGACATGGGCCAAGCCCGTATAGCACATAAGCCCAAGAGCAAAGATTATCATAAATCTGGGCCCACCGCTTTGTTTCTGCCGCCTCACCGTTTCGTTTTATGATAGATCACCCTATGTGGTATGAATTTACAAACTATCAAAATTAGAATTTCAAATCCCTGAATTTCAGAGGTATGAATTCCGCAAACTATTTAACAGTTATACTTAATCTTGAAATGTTTCGACTTTATTGTATTAATTGTCTCGTTGTGTGTGTTTTTTTTCTAATATGTATAGCGATTAATTTTTTTTCTCGAGCTTGCGGTTTCGTCTGGGTATCTTACTACTATATCTTCCGTGCGATGCTCGGTACTATTTTATTTTATAATGTTGTAAAAATAAAATAAAAACTCAATCATAGTTAGATATATATTTGCATTACATACATATAAGTGTGTGAAACAAACATGTATAAAAGTTGAAAAAGATTTAAAAAACTAAATTTCATTTTCATGGATATAAGCAATAATTCTCACAATTATTTAAATAAACAAAAAACTTAATATCATCTTGGAGTAAATAATAAGTATGCTATAAAAAATGATGCAAAAGAAATTAACTGAGTACATGTACGTGGTTTGTAGTTATACAGTCAAAATTCTCATCGGAAAATTTAATCTAATTATCCAATATACAAAACCATCCCCAAAATTCAATAGACATAAATGTGCTATGCACAACTCTTTTTTTATGGGATTGTGATTTGAATTGACACATATTTTTTATTAATTAAAAGTTAATATTTATATTATGTAAATAGAAAATAGGAACATTAAAAAGTTACGTAATAGATAAAACTATCAAAATTTACACAAGAAAAGTTATATGATTGCACAAAAGTATATTTGACCACAAATTATTCCACTTGATCAATTACAATATAAATTACCAAAAATTATAAAACACGATCTTAAGACAATTCAAATATAATTACAACTTTCACATCTAAAAATAATTTTAACAACTTACAAATATTAGTGCAACCGAACAATATGTGATTGCAAAGAATTTATAATTAAATTTGAAATTGATTTGAGTATATATAAATGAAACTTTTGTTGGAATTCAAATTTCTATAGATCATTATGATAAATTTCGTAAATCAAATTGTTAAACCACATATACCAATCACGAATAAAATATTTAATAAAATGTCAACTTTCAACAAAAAAAAGGAAAATAATGAATAATAATATGACATTGAAAAAGCAGGTAGAAAAAATAATTTGAATTTAATGTAAATATAATAATGCATCAATTTTAACATTATGTAATTAACTTGACCAAACAATATATGTATATACATTTATATATTTGTCCAATTTAATCCAATAATAATGAAAATGTCTCCTTCCATCTTCATTCTTTCGATCAGTTGCTTGATCTTCAACATTTATATGAGCTTCGTTTAATTTATAACTAAACGAATAATGAAAATATCAAAATTTGTCCCTAAGTGCTCTATCTTCACCAGTTATGTGAGCTTTGAATGGTGTTTTTTTTTTTTTTGAAGATGAACTATATTCATAATGTTGATTTGGTAATTGATTAAACTATTTATCAGTAATGGAGTAAAAAAAAGTCAAATGTACAATATATTTATGTTATTTTTTATTAGGTTTTTAATTTTTCGCCAATAGATTGATTCGAAGAACCGAGGTTTGATAAAGATCTAAAATATGAATTAAATTAAAAGATAAAACATCTTAACTGTAAATAAAAATGAAAATATATTTTTTAAAATAATAATAGCATCAACAACAGTTAATAGCCTTAAATAGAAAGAAATATAATGAAGTTAAAATGAAAAAAGATTAGCTAGCGGTAAATGTAAAAGAATGAAAAAAAGACTTTTAAAAAAAAGAACAAAAAAACAAACTAATCTGCAAACTTCATGAGTTGAACACAGGACACTCAAGATTTTTAGGTACAAACCCAAATATCCACTACCATGTGCGCTACCCGAACAATTTTTAAAATATTTATCATCAATTTTATTTTCTACATTTTTTCTTTGATTTTTTTATTTACAATTTTACCCCTATGAATATGCTTATATATATATATATATATATATATAAATTTCTGGCTTTCTTTCTTTTTTTTTTTTTTTGCTAGAGTTTATTCATGTTGATGATGAATTGCCCAGAAAAATTATTGAAGCTCGGGCTTAATTTGCATAGCTGAATTAAGTGATTATGATTTTTGATATTTTGATCTTTTTCTTTCTATGAATGGCAAAAAATCAATTGATTTTAATTCAGCTGTGGTGTTCCAGTGAGAAGGTTGCAATTCTCTTTCTTACCCTGGGTTATTCTTGGTGGGTTTTGGAAAATGTGTTTTTGTTTTAACACGATTTGGATTACTATGTGATCATTTTTTTAGCTGTCAAGCCACGGAAATTAAAAGAACTGAAATAGCATATTTTCGTGTGGGGATTCGTATTTTGCTGTATCAAATTTGAGGTCAAATAAAAATTGGTGATGTAAGAGAATTCACGTCATGGTTGAATCTAGGATTGGGAAGAATTTAGAAGGCAGAGAATAAAATTGGAGGGGATGAGGATTGAGGGTATAAGTTTTCAGCTAGTCTATCTATGGCTGTAACCCTACCATTATAATTGTTTTGTTTCAACATATCAACAAACAATTGAAAAACTTACTAAAGGCGCCGCCTCTGCCCAATTATGTGAGGCTTCCGCCTCTCTCCCGTTGAGGCGCAAAGGCGCATGAGGCGAGGCGTTTTTGCGCCTCTGCGGCTACTATTGTTTCATTTTTTTTTATTAGGGTTTATTCAATTGGGCTTTAATTGGACATGGGCTTTATTAAACAACCTTAAATTAGTAAAATAAAACCTAGCCCAACAACAAATTGATCATTTTAATTGATCAATTTCATAACACATTAAGGGGTGTATTCAATCCGGATTTTGATGGATTTTAAAGGACTTTTAAAATCCGGGTATATTCAATCCAGAATTTTAAAAATCCTTTAAAATCCTGGTATATTCAATCTTGACTTTTAAAAGTCTTTTAAAATCGGGAGGTATTCAAAAATCTATGGACTTTAAAAAGTCATTGCCTTCATTGGATTTCACCTCAAAATCACATTAAAAATACAAAGGATGAAATCCGACCTCTGCACACGAGAATTTGTAAAATCCAGTGCGCGGTGTACTCTAACGGCCGTGGAGGAATTGAAATCGGGCACCCCTGCACGCGCCAGACCCCAGCAGCCACTGAGGGTACTCCAGCGGTCGCTGGGGTCCGGGGGCCGCTCGGAATGTGGCGATAAGTATTTGCTTCCATCTATACATAATTTATTTATACGAGCGGTTTTTTTTCCTCCCCTACACGTAACCTCAGAAGAATTTGGAATTTTCCAACGTCAATTTGATCGAAATCAAGAAGCAGAAATCCACATCAAACCGCTTCGGTTGAGCTTATCCAACTACATCTGATATTGGAACAAAACATTGGTTGTTATTTTGGTCTTAAATCGTTATTTTTTTTATATGGGACTTCCCCTTTTGGGTTGAAGAGTCTCATTTTTTGGTAAAAATTCGATCTTTTTCTGTGGAGTTGTGTTGAACACACAGTTATACGCGGTGATGAGAGCGGGAAACACAGTTGGCATGCTTAGCTGGCGGTTAGGAACGTGGCGTGTAGAATCAGAATAACTAATTGTGGGACCACTCTACAATACATCCTAACCGTAGATTAGTTAGTCGGTTTAGATCCAGTCACTATGACCGTTGATCTTGAATACAAGCTTGTATATAAATAAAATGATTGTGTCTGTTGTAATCAACTTTTGATGAAATAAAATTCCTTCTCTTCTATTCGTGTATTCTAAAATTCTAGATCAAAATCTTAAATTCTTTATGGTATCTAGAGCGATAGGTTGAATGATTTGTGGTTAAATCACTGATAGATCAAATCACATTCTTTTACCGATTGATTTACTGATTGCGGTTGTAATGACTAAGAAAAATCATCATGTTGCTTGGCGAACCATGCGCGCTGAAGAACTCGGATTTGCAGCCAATACGCCGTCTTTTGAACGTGGCGAACCATGCGCGCTGAAGACTAGATTTTTGACGATGTACGGATTATTCATGATCTTAAACTTAGTTATCATATTTTTAATTTACGTATTACATCTTTACGCGTTATATATAATATTTTAGTTAATAAGTTAATATCATTTTTATTCATGTCAGGTAATTATTATTACGAATCTAAAAGAAATTAAATTGACAGTATAATTAATAAAAAATAATTGCTTAATTACTTGAATACACATGTCAACATATACTTATGCATACATATTATGTTATAATATGTTTTAAATTACAAAAAATATTTATATATGTATATATATAATATATTTCAAATAATTTCATAAATAATTAATAAATTGTTACAATCCAACTATTATATTATAAATTATGCATCACTTGTTTGTATACAATATTTGTAGTAGCATTTGTTGAATTTATAAATATCAATTTGTGTTTGATTCAATTATATATTTAATTAGAATGCTAAATTCTTAACTATTTCATATTCACTGTGATTTAAAAATATTATAAATGTTATATCTACGTACAAAATATATAGAACATGCTACCGATTATGATGTTTACCAAATCATTTACTTGATTAATTTATTAAATTATTTAATATATGTTGGTAATTATTTCACATAATAAAATATACCAAATGTTATTCATTATTTGTTAATATGTGAAAACTCACACTTTTTCATTCGTATAAATAAATTTGAATGACATATACATAACGAAATATGCTATAGAATATAGTATAAATGAATATAGTATAGAATAGTTATCAAGTTGTGATTTCCGGGATTCTTAGGTTTCAGTTTCTTTCTTTTTTCCTTTTATTTATACATTTCATTTAAAAAAAAAAATAGTATAAATGAATTCTATGATTAAAAATATATAATGTGTGTGTGTGTGTGTGTGTGTGTGTGTGAGAGAGAGAGAGAGAGAGAGAGAGAGAGAGAGAGAGAGAGAGAGAGAAGATGAAGAGAATAAAAAATGAAAAAAAAAAATTATAATAACTATTGATGATGTGATATTTTTTAGATGAAAAATATTTTAGAGGGAACTCCATTTTATTATATTAGATAGATTTATATCCGGTGATCTAAGTTGGTAGCTTGTTATTATTCTTTTTATGAAATATTTAATCTATTTTACAAAGGGTGATTCTATTTTCACAACAACAATTAATCTTTACATCACACCCACTTTTTATATTACATATTTTACACTTTACATCAAACAATGTCTTTTTTTACACTTTTCTATAAAAAAACATTTAATCATTATTAAAAAAAATGAAACACAAATGAACGTCCACCGACTATCACCCCCTCCACATCCATCTTCTACCTTCTTTCCCTGCAAAATGCCGCCGAATCCATCACCCCACCACCTCTACCACACTCCCCTCTCTATTTCTTCACCACAACAGAGAAGGTGAAGATTCAAGAGGGACACTTCCCCCCAGCCCCGATTTTTTTTTAAATAGGGATATTTAGCAAAAAAATATTTTTGCCCTCAATTTATTTATTTATTTTGATCTAAAGTTCTTGTTGTTGTTGGGCTTGATATATATATTTTTTTAAAATATGATATTAATATATGGGAATATCTAAACACAACCTCCATTTTACTCTTCATAGCCCCTAATATACTTTAAATATAAATATTAATTTCTTAGTCTTTTACCTTTAATATTTCCTAAAAATAAAATCAATCTTTCTAATTAATGTATAGCCCTCGCCATGCCCCACCCTGTCGCAATCATCTCTCTCTTTGATTTAGTTTAATTTTGCAACCCAGCAATTGTATGATGAAGTTAACTAACTAGTTGGAACATTTTGTGGTTGAGGCCATAAAAAAATTAAATTCCTTTTTCAAATCCTAGTTCCCCCGATTATCTGGGGTTCTTCGCTCTTAGACTCAAGCACATAATTCATCTCATAATTTAGAAGATGTGGCTAATAAATTAGCGTATTAATTTTCAAGAAATTACGGGTTCATAAAATCCTTGATTAATTAGTTTAAGGTGTATAAATTTCATGTTCAATTTATCGAATATAGTTTCAAAAATAATTTCACATGGTGGATTCAGATAAACAAATCAGAGTTTACCGAATTACAGTTGTGATTCTTCATGATTAATATCACTTGTGGCAAATAATTGAAGAAATTATAAATAAGTTGATGGACAAGAAACTAGAATGAACAGCCATTGTTCTCGTTCATTTTAGATTGCCACAATAAAGCTCAATATTTATTATTTTCAATATTTTTTTATGAAAAAGACTGGGGGCTATGCATCCTCACTTCATTTTTAATTATATTTTTAGGGTTTTAAGTGTTAAGGGCTACAAGGGCAAAAAAGGTTTAAAAAATAATATTTATATTTTAATAATATTAGGGGCTATGAATAGAAAAATGAGAGTTGTGTTTAGAATTTTTCCCTTAGTATATATATAACTGGGCTTGGGCAGTTGGGCCTCAATCAAATATATAAATAAATATTGAAAAAAATTAAATACACACAAATCAAAATATGTTCGAGCATGAGATGCTACGGTGCTGAAGTAACCCATGTTATTCCCAGGAAAAGCTCAAACGTCCTTTAAACAAAAAGGTGCCCATACCCGAAACCGACTCAAGTAGGTAGGTAGAGAATACCTGATGTAACCCGAATAAGATGTAACGAATTAGAAAAACGCGCGGAAAACTTCTAAGATCGCAACACGTCAGCTAAAGAAGGGATCAACCCGAAACAACTCAAAACTCTAATAAACAAATAACAAAGGACTCGAATTGGTTCAATTGGAACGACTCTAGTCCAATTATGATACCTAAACTATGACACACAAAGCAAACACAAAATCCAAATATAAGGAAGATAAAAAGGACGATGGAACGGTTGGGTTTTAGGTGTGTAGAATGAGTAAGGGTAAGGTTAGAATGGTTGGAGTAGATAGGATATGATAGAGATAAAACGAACTTATGGATTGAATGAAAGATGACGTCGAACGGATTTTGATCTTGAGATGACTCGAACACTTGATGAGGAAGGTAAGAAGCGTATGTTGATGTAGGATGGAAGGAGGTTGAGGCGTCGATGGTTTGTGAAGGTAGTAGGAATCTCAACTTGACAAATCCCCAGTAGTCTCGAACGTACTCTGAAAACGTGCCTTGAAGTCGATCTTCGGATAGCGAGTTCATCCTAATTCCTCGTGTGAATTAGAACGATCCCTTGATGTAAGACTTAAAGTTGAAAGCTTCAAGAATGGTGTTTTGTATCGAAAACAACAAATGAAAAAAAGTTGGATTGAGACACATTTGTAAGCAAAGGCTAAAATTAATCAATAATGTCTAAAGAATGAAAGAAACATTGTTCCACTATTTATACTAATAGGGTGCACGAAATTTACCCTAAAAATAATAGAAAAACTTGTCCAAAGTGGACTAGAAAAATTACATAGACTAGAGTTCTAACTAAGGTAGGAAATTACCTTAAATAAAACCTAGTCAACCTAGGACTCAATTAATTCGAAAATTACATTAATTTAAATATAAAAAATGACTCAAAATAAATAAATACTATAGTATAAAATAATACTATAACATAGGTACGAAAATCCTGATCAAAATAAAACGGGTCTTGAAAACGTCATGGCCGTACGGTCCGTGCCCTCGACAGGGCATGACTGCATGGTACGTGCGGGACCTTCTGGATGGATTTTCTTCATGCCTTGCATGGGCCGTGTAGTGGTGATATTTCTATGCACGAGCTGTGTGAGATAGCTCCTCCTTGTCCTTCATCTTCGAGCTTTAACACGGACACCAATCTCAAGCTATCTTGACTTGGTTCTTCAAACCTTGACCTCCAATCTTTAATTGTTAACAAAGTAACAATCTTGGGGCTGCTCTCAACTCGTTTGTCATCTTTGAACTTCTTACATACAAATGCTTGAAAATATCCTTGCAATTGTATTGCTCGAAGTCGTGTAATTGGACCATGTATTCACAGCTCCGGGTTAGGATCTTCAAGGCTTTTCGTGGACGTATCATTCCCCCCCTCTTGAAAAAAATTCATCCTCGAATTCAAATCTCCGGGAACAAAGACGAACACGATCTAATCATCAAAGTCTTTTTGCTCAAGCTGCATAAAACACATCTTCATGAACATGAACTTGAACTCCCACTCGGTGTCAGATGGTCGAAGCTTTAACACCATAGAACGCATTGATATGGCATTCACAAACAAATCAGGTGGTACATCAACTTTCAATGGGACTTCTTCAACAACCTGTAAAATAAAAGCATTACAAGAAAATGATTGATAAAAAATGTTAGAACTCGGCAGCTTCTCCATACTTGTTTGTGCGAACTCTTCATGATCTTCAATCATTGTCTCACTGATATCATTCACCTTTTCATAACAAGGTTGTATCTCCAACAACTTCTCAACTACTTCTGCTTCCTCAACTGCCGCAATGATCTCCAAATTCACAATTTGTAGTTTTTCCTTCATACAATCTTTAGGATCGGTAATCTCTATGGACAAAACTTCCAAATTGCAACCTTCTAGAACTAACTCCTCCGAAATGGGCATCTCCACATTCATTGATTTTAACATGTCTACTTCTGGCTTAGTTTCTTCAACGATCTCGTCTTCTAAACACATAGAAACAGATGGCAACTCATTAATAAATGCTTCAACAACGTTTAAAATTGGTACCTTGGAAGTAGAATCTTTGTTGGTGGCAACGAACTTAGTTGGTAACTTTACACTGGTCTCTACTTGAATCACTTCCTTGAACCTTGTCTCTAGCTCCTCTAGCCACTTTTCTATCCGAATAGCGTATTCCACCATGTCCTCCAACTCGTCGAAGTGATACAATGCTATTTTTTCATGAATTGCCCTTCGTAGACCAGCTAGAAATCTATCCATGGTATCTTTTGGAAATTCTTCTACATCAGCTCGTCTCATGGCTTCAATTATTTTGTTGTAGTAGACATCTCTACACTTCGATCTCCTTACCTAAGCTTTTGTAACTTTTTCTCTAGCTCTCGTTGTTAGTGGAATGGAATGAAGCGTTTCCGCATCAAATCCTTCAAGTCACGCCATGAATCAATGGGGAGAAACGGTCTCGGCGACAACGGTTTTGCTAGAATTCCCACCATGTTGCTGCGAAGCCTTTAAACTCCAAAGATGCTAGCTGTACTTTCTTTGGCTCGGGGAAGTCATAGTACTCAAAAATCTTGTATAATATTCGTTCCTAATCAAGGTAAGCATTGGGATCGTGTAGACCTTCAAACTCAGGGATGATCAATCTATTGTTACTGTAGAGATGGTGAGAATTTGGTGTATATGGTGTACGGGTGTACGGAGTATGAGTGGTGTATGTTGTATGGGCCGTGGGATGCATGGGTATAGATAAGTGGTGTAGGTGAACTAGAGCATATTTTCGAACCCTTAGATGATTGAGGAGGAAAATATGGGGTTTAGGAAGTGTATATAGAAGATTTGGAAAGATTAGGATGGAAGAGATCAAGATAAGGAAAGAAATAGGAAGGAAAATGGAAAAATAAATTAGGTAATTTGGAATGTGTTACACAATTGTGACACAATCTAAATATCCTAATTGAACTAGACTTAAGAAAGAAATTACCAAAAAGAAATTACAACTTGAAAAGAAACTACCAACTATGAAACAAATTAAAAGGAAAGTACTAAAATAAAATAAGACTCAATTGGAAACACAATGAATATTCCTCTTTTTTTTTTGAATTTCAGATATTCTCTTTTGTTTTTCGGATATCTTTTTTTTTATCCGAACGTTTTTTTATACGATTTTCTCTCTTTTTTCAATGCACACTAGTCTATTACAACTTGATAGACACGTAGATGGAAAATAAAGACACATAAGATGACACGTAGGATAAAATATGACACGTCGGATTGAACCACAACTAGCAGAGCTGGCGTGACTCTGATGCCAAATTTATGATGTAACCCAAACAAGATGTAACAGATTAGAAAAATGAGTGGCAGCCTTCTAAGATCGCAACACGTAAGCTAAAGAAGGAATCAACCCGACATAACTCAAAACTCTAATAAACAAATAACAAAGGACTTGAATTGGTTCAATTGGAATGACTCTAGACCAATTATGATACCTAAACTATGACACACAAAGTAAACACAAAATCCAAATATAAGGAAGATAAAAAGGATGATAGAACAACTGGGTTTTAGGCATGTAGAATGAGTAAGGATAAGGTTAGAATGGTTGGAGTAGATAGGATATGATAGAGATAAAATGAACTTACGGATTGAATGAAAGATGACGTCGAACGGATTTCGATCTTGAGATGGCTTGAACACTTGATGAGGAAGATAAGAAGCGTACGTTGATGTAGGATGGAAGAAGGCTGAGGCGTCGATGGTTTGTGAAGGTAGTAGGAATCTCAACTTGAAAAATCCCCGGTAGTCTCAACATTTTATGATTTTTTTATGATGTTCTGCTTCTGCATTAGTATATGGTCTGCTGCACTCTGCACTCTTGTTTTTTTTTTATATATATATGTTCTGCATCTGCTGCGTGACTGCTCTACCTCTCTGCATTCTAATGCTCAATATGTTAGGATTTTTCTAATTCAAATGTTGTTGTAGAGCTGTTGAAGAACTGGTGATGCTCTAATTTAATGTATTTTATTGTTGTTTTTGGATTAAATAAGATGAGTGAAAGTGGAACTTCCTGAACCAAGTCTACAAAGGGAGGAATTGGGCAACGTAGAGATCCTGCTTGGAAGTATAGTATGGAAATAGATAAAGGAGTTGACAAGCCTAAAATAGTTGTGTTTCTTTTTGCACATCATCATCATCATCATCATCATCTCTCTCTCTCGGTAGTGATGATTCTGAAGATGGTATAACTCTTGGGATACAATGCCACCAATTGATGGACAAAGTCGGACTAGCAGAAGGTACGGTCCATGAGCTCACAAATGAACTTCGGTTTAGTGTAACGGTGATGAGACGATCTTTTAGAATTATTGACCAAAATCATTATGCTTACCAACTCTGATTTGGTGATTTGGGAATTCGGTAGCTGAGTGAAATGACTGTGACTTCAACAGCTTACTGATTCCGAGTCCTTCAAAGAGTTCTTTGCTGGGTTGATAATTTACTTCTCTAATTTAGAAACTGAACTCGCTCATGATGAACCAATATGATTTTGAAGATAATCAGGTGTCGTAGAGATAATATTTGTAGTTTGACAGTTGAGCTTTTGCTTTCATTTTAGATCAGTGGAGGCTTAGTAAAACTTCTCAACCCCATTAGAATCATGTTATATGCAGGACATTTTATTTCTGGGCATATAGTGATTTGGCATTTTTTTCAAGGTATCAACTTTTACCATCACTTGATAAGGTTACTCTGAGGTTAGTATATTGTTGACTTGATAACAGGAGGAAGTGAGATCCAAAATATCATCTTTGGAGACTCAGTTGGTCAATGAAAATGAGAAATTTGCCTCTTTAACAACTAAAATTGACAAATACAGAGAATTACAACAGGACAGGCAGAGAAAATTTGACCTGCAGTATCAACGCACAATGTAAGTGATTCAATTTTGTGTCTCAATTGCTGATAATAATTGATGGGGTTTCTTGTTGTTTCCATACGGTTGGTTTCAATGTAAGTTTTCTACATATGCGTAAATATAATAGAACACGAGAAGGAAAATTTATCACAACAAAGGGAAGAAAGATAGGACATAAAAAATTATGAGAATTTTAGATTTACTCAAAATGTTTATAGGGTGCAAAGTGCAATGACTACTCTATTTCAATGGTGCAATTCACCAAAATTTTAAGTTTGGGGTGTAAAATGTCAACTCTATGTAATCTAGGATGTATATGCCAATTAACATATCAATCATAAGAGATGAAAATTGGAGATCATGTGTCTTAGGAACCAATTTGCATTGTGCAATTGCAGATTACCATATGAAAAGGGAGATCGGGTTGGCTTATATAGATAGAAGTCTTAATCTTTATTTGATGTTCATGTTCTCAGAGTTCTATTGAATATCAAATGCCATATTATTATTATCAAAAAAGATAGAGATTGGGATGATGTGTTTCACATTAGCAATTTACCATGATGCATATCAAAATTTTCTTTTGCATGAGAGGCTTTCTAGAACTGCCTCCAGTTTTATTGCATTTTTCTCAAACTTGCTGGCAGTGTGGCAGTTGGCAGAAGAGTTGAAAGTTGAAGTATTTTAAAACACACTGATGTTTGCTAAACAACTTGTTCCTGGCAGACTCAGTTCTGGGGGATTTTTAGAATAGAATCTCATTTATAGCCAAATGACCTGAAAAATATCACATTATATGCAGAATACTATGATATCTTTTTTTTTTCTTTTTTCTGAGGGCCTTAATTAGTTGATTCTCTTTATAGAATAGTTGAAGGAGTACTTTGCAACAGTGTACATCAGTACATGTATTGTTCTCTCCATGATTAGTTTTGTGGTTGATTTGAAGGTGAATGTTGTTGATGTCTCATTTAACTATTACAGTGCCGAAGCCCTGGATAATCACCTGACAGCTGTACAGAGGGATCATGAGCACATGTCCCAATTAGAAAAAAGAAGAATAAGAGATGATATGGCTCGTGAGGAGGCTAAAAGAAGGGAAAAGGCAATCCAGGAACAAATGAGGCAAGAAAGGAACAGAGCAGAAGAGGAGGTCTGTCCTTATGCATAGTAATTGATTCATGTTTATGGTTTTGCCACAGGGTCACATTGATATCTTCCCATCCTTTGCTACTTACATTACATGTTTTCCAGCTTTAACAGAGTTGTATTGAATAATGATGCAGGCCAGGCTAAAAGCTGACATGGCTGAGCGAGCTAAAGCAGTGGCTATAAAGGCGCCACTAAAGGCTGAGAAGAAAGCTGCCGAAGAAGCTGCAGCCAAACTTGCTTCTGAAACCTTAAATACTGCTCATAATGCAGGGAAGGATTCCAATAAAGCCCCTGGGCCCTCCAGTTCTACATTTGATGGCAAGAAAGTAGTTCAACCATCAGGTTCCTGCTTACTTTTCTGCAAATAAGAATATATTACTTGCTGAATTGATTCTCATGTCGTATTGGCATATCTTTGGCAGTAAGAAACATGATTAGAGCTTCAGAAAATGCTCTTGAATTGGAAAAAAGGAGGCGACAAATTTATGAAGAATTGTCTGCAAAAAAAAAGTCTCTAAAAGAGAGTTCTAATTAGGTAAACCATTATATAGCAGCAGATTTGAAGTATGAAACTCCAGACTTAGTTTAAGCAGACAACATACGATATCCAATATGCCAGTTAGCATTAACACAATTATATATATACTTTAAGTAGATTATTATTTTTACGTTCTAATGATCTATTTTCCCCCTTTCTTAGAATATGTGGTTAGTTCTCAGTTTATTTCAATATGTGTCTGCTGTTTGTAGGATTATCAAAGACATGGATAGACTATGGGTAGGCTAATTAGAACTATCTCAGCTACCATAGAAAATATTAGGTAAGTTGGCCTGTACTATCTGTATCATTTACTATGTACAATCAAATACGGCCAAACCATTTTTTATTTTTCTTATCCAAGAATTCACTAGACTTGTTGGTCTTCTTTTGATTCAGAACAAGGGTAAAAGAAATTGTGAAGCTGATTAATGTTGTCTTGTATTACACTTAACAAAGAGTAGAAATACAATAAGCTGAATTTAAACAAAGCAAATTAGAAACTGGAACCGATATGCAGATTCCGGCAAGCTGAGTCGAGGGGTCCTCTCTCCGCAAGAAAGATACACCTCGGCTAGTGCTCACAGTTTGGCAGTTGTCTTTCAAAGATGAAACGGCTTCGTCCTTCTGGCAGTGGCACCACAAGTCCGGCAAGGCTCCGGCGAACTAGACAACGTCGAGAACTGGGAAGCTGTGACTCGAAGGAACTCGTATGCAACAATATGATGATGTTCGTTTATGCAGAATCTAGCTTGTTGAACCATGCAGGATGTCCTATTTATAGGCACATCTCCACTGCAGGGGACAACTAGGGTTTGAGGGCATTCAAACCAGGTGTTGTAACCCCCTGGAGTTACAGCTCTGCCATCAAGCCCTCCAGAAGGTACCTTCTGCAGATCCCAACAGGTGGACAAGCACCATGCACGAAGTGCACCCACGACTCGATCAATCAATCCGTTCCACAGCCGTTACAGACCCGGATAGCCGATCCGCCGACCCGACCGTTTCTGTATCGTAAAACTGATATGGCTAAGCCCCGGAAGCCCACGTACGCCCAAAGTCCACCCAGAGTCCGATTGCCAAGATCCAAGTCCGAGACGAGACGAGATGAGCACGGGCACCAGGCACGGGCACCGGGCACGGGCTCGGGAACGGGCTCGGACACGGGCACGGGCAGGGGCGGGCGCGCACATGTGTGCGCATGTGGGCTCATGGCCCACATCCTTGTGCACTTAATTACTTCACTTAAGTGTTAATATACTTAAATACACTTCTTAACTTGATTAAGAAATCAATGTGAGATTATTTAATATGTCTTAAACACATTATCCCACACACCATAAATGCCCAATCGTGTGACCAACTTTAACCATTTATTTCTCACTCATCGAAAATCGGATTTGAGCAAATAAAAATACTATGATTATCTACTCACAACATTGAACAATTGTACAGTATTTAATTCCTCCAAAATTAAATATCCCGGTCACGAAAAATCAGATAACATGAGTCAAAACTTAATTTAATAAATCCTATTTTCCAACAATCTCCCACATGAGTGGAAATAGTGCATGCATGTATGCAGACAAGCGGCCCAGTTCTCTAGAAACACAACTGTAACAGGATAGGTAGCTTGTGACTTTGAACCTTCCATATTCCAACACTATCGAGTATACCGGCTGTTTAGTGGACATGATGCCTTGAACTACACATCCTTAGTGTATACCGAGACAATAGTATTGAAAACAACTATGTCTCAAACATTATCTGTTCTCACATTTGTGTCCTTTTCAGGCCATGGACAACCTCTTTGAATTCATAAGTATCTCTTAGAAGCGGCCTCACTTCTCACTTATATAGGTGATCTCCTCTTCCGAGTATCCTTCCATACTCAACCTCATTAGGTTTAGGAATCATTAAAAGTCATAGGACTTATCCTCACCACATTGACAGGTGTGCACTTGGTTTGCTCACAGGGAAAGGTTCACTTATAAGTTTCCAAGTGCTACCAAACCGAACGTTTGTAACTTAGTTTTCCCATTGAACCAAGTTCTTGGGATCTCCAGTCATCATGGTTGGGTTACCACTACAAGCATTCTTAGAGTGTGGATTTTAAACCCATTCCCTCTAGCAACTTAGCCATTTTATCTCGGTTTAACCCTTTGGTTAGTGGATCCGCTAGATTATCTATTGACTTCACATAGTCAACTGAGACAATCCTACTTGAGATCATATGCCTCACAGTATTATGTCTCCGACGTATTTGTCGAGACTTACCATTGTACATAGCATTGTGTGCCCTCCCGATAGCCACTTGACTATCACAGTGAATCATCACTGACGACACTAGTTTTTTCTAACATGGAATGTATTCTAGAAAGTTGCGAAGCCATTCTGCTTCTTCACACGCTTTATCCAAAGTGATAAACTCAGATTCTATGGTAGAGCGGGCTATGCAAGTCTGTTTCGTGGATTTCCACGACACTACTCCACCACCGATAGTGAAAACAAATCCACTAGTCGAGAATGAGTCTTTTGTGTCTGATATCCAATTCGTATCATTGTACCCTTCAAGTACAGGAGGAAACCTTGTATAATGCAGCCCGAAGTTCAAAGTATACTTCAAGTATCTTAGAACTCGTACTAGAGCTTTCTAATGCTCTTTGCTTGGATTGCTCATGTACCGACTCAACTTGTTCACAGAGCATGCAAGATCAGGTCTAGTGCAGTTAGTGATGTACATCAAACTCCCAATAACCCTTCCATACTCTTCTTGAGCTACCGGTTCTCCCCGATTTTTGCTCAACTGTACATTGAGTTCCAATGGGGTCTTAGCCGGTGGACTATAAAAAACGTTGAATTTCTTAAGCACTTTCTCTATGTAATGAGATTGTGTTAAGATAATTCCACCACTTGTCCGTACTATCTTGATTCCTAGAATCACATTGGCTAAGCTCATATCTTTCATGTCAAAATTTCGTTTCAACATTTGTTTCGTTTCAACAATCACTTGGTGGCTACTGCCCATGATTAACATGTCATCTACATAAAGACAGACTATGACATAGCCATTAGAACTGCTCTTTATATACACACATTTATCACACTCATTGATTTTGAAACCATTTAAGAACATCACGTTATCAAACTTCAGGTGCCACTGAATAGGTGCTTGTTTCAAACCGTACAACGATCTAACAAGTTTACACACCTTTCGTTCTTGCCCTGGTACAAAAAACCCTTCAGGTTGTTCCATGTATATTTCATCCTCCAGCTCACCATTCAGAAACGCGGTCTTGACATCCATCTAATGAATTTCAAGATTGTGCAAAACAACAATCGCTAAAAGCACCCGAATAGATGTAATCCCTATTACTGGTGAGTAGGTATCGAAGAAATCATACCCCTCTTTTTGTCTAAAGCCTTTGGCAACCAAACGAGCTTTATACTTATCAACAGAACCATCTGCCTTATATTTCCGTTTTATGATCCACTTGCATCCTAACGGCTTACACCCACTTGGGAGATCTGTCAACTCCCAAGTATGATTTTGCATGATGGAATCGATTTCACTGTTGATAGCTTCTTTCCAGAACGCAGCATCTGGACTAGATAGAGCTTCTTTCAAAGACTTTGGCTCATCATCTAGCATATAGGTGATGAAATCCGGACCAAAAGTCTTAGCCTTCCTAGCTCGCTTGCTACATCTCGGTTCTTCATCCACAGGATCAGAACTAGTAATAGCTTCAGAAGTTCGTTTCTCAGAACTATCTTCTGCCCTATCCTTATCTTTACAAGGATAGACATTCTTGAAGAATATAGCATTCCTCGACTCCATCATCATTCCTTCAATCAACTCGGGAATCTCTGATTTATGAATAAGAAAACGATATGCACTACTGTTAAGTGCATACCCAACAAAGATACAATCAACCATTTTAGGGCTGATTCTAACTTGTTTAGGAAGTGGCACTTCAACCTTAGCCAAACACCCCCACACTTTAAGATATTTATAGGACGGCGTGCGTCCTTTCCACAACTCGTAAGGTGTCACATCCTTACCCTTAAGTGGAATTTTGTTCAGGATATAGTTGGCTGTCAACACAGCTTCCCCCCATAAGTTCTGTGGCAACCCCGAACTTATCAACAAAGCATTCATCATCTCCTTAAGAGTTCGATTTTTACGTTCAGCAACACCATTAGACTGTGGTGAATAGGGAGCCGTAGTTTGATGAATTATACCCACCTCTGCGCATAACACTTCAAACGGGGCAACATACTCTCCACCTCTATCACTTCGAATTGCTTTAATTCGACAGTTTAGTTGATTTTCAGCTTCATTTTTGAAGTTCTTAAAAGCTTCAATCGCCTCATCTTTACTTCTTAAAAGATAAAGATAACAATATTTTGTGCAGTTGTCAATAAAAGTAATAAAATACTTTTTACCGCATCTAGTTTGCATAAACTTTAAGTCACACACGTCTGTGTGAATTAGCTCTAGAGGTTTAGTGCTCCGTTCAACCGATTGAAATGGTAACTTAGCCAATTTAGCTTCGACACAAACTTCACATTTGTTTTGTGTATTAAATTGGTTCACTTTTAGCAAATCTAAATTTACTAAACGTTTTATAGCATTTAGATTAATGTGTCCTAATCTATAATGCCATAAATCCGAGCACTCAACAAGCAAGTAAACAGAAGAATCAACTTTATTAGCACTTTCTTTTACAACACGACGCATAGTCATTACATTCATTTTGAAAAGCCCATTGGCGAGATAGCCCTGACTAAGGAACCTTTCGTACTTGCTCAAAATAAACTTTTCAGACTCAAACACTAGTCTAAAACCATGATTGACTAACAGCGAGCCTGAAACTAGATTCTTGCGGATGTCCGGAACATGCAGCACTTCCTTCAAAGTCAGCTCTTGGCCTGAAGTCAGCTTCAAAACCACGTTGCCCACACCAAACACTTCAGACGAGATTGGTTCCCCATGTGTAACTTTCTATCTTCAACAACTTTGTAGGTAGAAAACGAGCTCTTGTCCGAGCAAACGTGACAAGTAGCCCCGGTGTCGATGAACCATTCTCTTGGGTTGTCCACGTGATTGGCTTCAAACACAACGGCAGCCAAATCATCATCATCCCAATCATCTTGACGGGCCTTGCCTTTGCCTTTGTTGTTATGTTCCACCATGTGCGCACCATAATTAGTGCGCTTCTTCTTTGGAGCCATGCAATGTTTGGACATGTGCCCCGACTTGTCACAATTGAAGCAGTTGCCGTTGAAATTCGTCATTGGCTTCTTCTCTTTGTCAACTTAACCTGGGCGCTTTCTTTTGTTGCTATTTGATAGTCCACCACGTTCCATCAAATTAGCCTTGGCCTTGATCGGGACTCTTGGTCTTGGATCCGCCTTTCGGTTATCGGCTTCAATTCGAAGCTTAACCACAAGGTCTTCAAGAGTCATCTCCTTTCGCTTGTGCTTGAGATAGCTCTTGAAGTCCTTCCAACAAGGTGGCAACTTCTCAATCACCGCAGCAACGGTGAAAGAGTCGGGAAGGACCATCCCTTCAGCATGAACATCGTGCACAATGAGCTGAAGCTCTTACACTTGATCCATCACTGACCGGGAGTCCACCATTTTCTAATCGAGGAACTTTGCCACGACGAACTTCTTAGTTCCGACATCCCCTGTTTTGTACTTCTTTTCGAGTGCCTCCCATAGTTCCTTAGCACTAGTTACATTTCCGTATACAGAGTAAAGACTATCTACTAAGCCATTTAAAATTTAATTTTTACATAAAAAATCTCTATTGATCCATTGATCATAAGCAGTCCGCTTGTTGACGTCCTGCTCATTCTCTTCGATCACTGGAGTGGCTTCCATGATGTATCCAGCAACACCCAAGGTGGTGAGGTAGAAGAGCATCTTCGGCTGCCACCTTGTGAAGTCCAATCCGGAGAACTTCTCCGGCTTCTCAGCTTGGCCATGGGGAATCGTCCTCGTGGATGCGTGTCCGGGCACCGGGCACGGGCACGGGCAGGCGCGCGTGTGTGGGCTCATGGCCCACATCCTTGTGCACTTAATTACTTCACTTAAGTGTTAATACACTTAAATACACTTCTTAACTTGATTAAGAAATCAATGTGGGATTATTTAATATGTCTTAAACACATTATCCCACACACCATAAATTCCCAATCGTGTGACCAACTTTAACCATTTATTTCTCACTCACCAAAAATCGGATTTGAGCAAATAAAAATACTATGATTATCTACTCACAACATAGAACAATCGTACGGTATTTAATTCCTCCAAAATTAAATATCCCGGTCACAAAAATTCAGATAACATGAGTCAAAACTCAATTTAATAAATCCTATTTTCCAACAATTAATAGTTAAGAATGTCCGCAGTCCATCAGTATCAAATTATTTGTAGAAAAGGTTTTTTCTTATTTAACCTACACGAACCTTTTGTTGCAGCTTTATTTTCATGAAACTGTTACTGATGCTTACCGATTAATAAGGTTTGTCAACTTTATCCTTCTTATGGAACTCCGGTAATTGATATTTTACTCAGTGTATTAATCGTTGTAGATTATCTCCAACTGCACAAATCAAAGGAGCTCTGATGCCATATTTGCTACTAGTCGTGTCGTTGTTCTCATGACATTTAAGGTACTAGTACTACATAATCCATGTAATCTCCTATTCCTCTTGCTACTTCTTTAATTAGTTAATGTAATATCAATATGTGAAAATAATTCACTTTGCAAATCGAAGTCTTTTATTATCATCAGTTTTGTGGGTGGCTATTTGACTGCAAATTAGAAAACAAATGACATTACTAAGAATGATTCAAGTTACTCAATATCTTCCCGACAAAATCTTCAGCGATCTAAAACAGGAATAAACATAAAAACATTTGATATTTGCATTAGTATGTTGTGAATCACCAGCAGACCTACACTTTTTCCAAGGGGGGCATTGGACCTCTTGAAATTCGTAATATTTTTAGAGGTGTTTTAGTAATTATTTTTATTGAAAATATATAAAGAACCCCCAAAGCATTATCTCCTTGTTAGATCCAATCTTCTCTTTTCACTCTTAAATGTATTATACGAGACTTACGAGTCTCTTATCTTTTCATACAATTAGAAGAATAAACTTAAACTCAAAGTTTTCATTCTTTGTGCTTCTCAAATTTGATATTTTCCCTTTTTATCCTCTCTTGAATGATAAATCTAGTTCAAAGATGCTCTTCTTTGCCCCTTGTTAGGGTTCAGGGCTTACAATATCATAAAGGATGTATTTGCATTACGAAATTAGCTCTTTGAACCACAAATTAAAAAAAGTAGAAATTAAATAATTTTTTATGTTTTCAAAAATCAGTTGTGTTCGAAAATCTAACACTCATTCGAAAACTAGTTTCCGAACCTAAGGTAGTTCGGAAATTAGAAGGTGGTTCGCAAACTAGTTTTTGAATGAGTGTTAGGTTTTTGAAAATCAGTTGTGTTCGAAAACCTAACATTCGAACACAACTAATTTTGCTTGTATTAGATTTTTTTTAGAATGAAGGGTAAATAAATCATATTGTGTGGTGTGAAGAGTAAAATGTGAAGTGTAGAAAGTGGGTGAAGTGTAAAGAGCAAAATTTGTAATGCAAATAGAAACAACCATCATAAAATTCTGGAGTTTTAAAATAGACCCATCATGTATACAATTCTTAATTATTTTTATCACTGAATCAAATTTAGTTTATTGATTATTGATTGTTCAATAATTAGGGATAAAGAATTCTTATTTGGCTATAACTCTTTGTTATGTCAAATTAATCAAAATTATTTCTAATTTATGATTTTATTGAGTTGATTTATATGTAGATTGCCTTCCTCAATAAAATTTGTGGGTCGTCCACTATTATCAGTCATGCACTCTTACCATATTTGTACATGAACATCATGCCACAACACATATACATATATTTTTGTTACATATTATTGGATTCTGAAAAATTCTTCAACTAAGTATTACATGTAAAAAAGTGTCATACACCTTTTAAGAATATAATATAAATATAGTGTTTATATTTTGCACTTGTTGAGACACTGGTGCATGTGTCTGTGTTTTTCCCACCTCATAATTGCGTCTCTCATATTATGTGTGTAATATGTCTATAAAGAAAATTAACTATTTAATTAATGCATTTATGTAAGAGTTTGCCCTGCTATTTGATAATAATAGGATACTACATCTGAATAATTAAATATTTCATGAATAATTAAATATTTCATGGATTTAGTGAGGGAAAGACTTTGCTAATATTGTATGCTTGTGAAAATTACCTAACTTTGCAAGGTTTAAACATTTTCTGCCATTCAGCTCCTAATTTAAAGTTTATGGCTTGTTTTTTCTGAAAGCAGATTCCACTAGCCATGGATATTCTCATTGCTGAGTTGAACAGAGTTTGTATCTACACGGTTCCAAAGCACATAAGTTACTCAGAGGTGGTTTTTCTGACTTGATATCTGATGACTACTCTTCCGAATACATTTGTTGGTCATCTTGCTCCTTGGCCATGTTTTGTGATTTATACCCTATTTTCTCATTCTTTTGAACTGTACTACGACATGAATGGAATCTTAAGCTTAAATACCCTTATCTCTTTTATGTCATTTCATTTAATCTTACATTTTTCTATCTTCAATGTGGATGGTGTTAAGTTTCTCATTAATATAAAAAATTATCTTTATTCATTCAGGAAGAATTTAAAAGCAAAGGTGATTACTTCAAAGCTATTGGTTACAAGGAAGAAAATGGCAAGATTGAGAGCATCGATTACTATACAGAGAGGTTGAGCCGTTATATGAAACTATATGGAGCTTTAGTGCAGGTTTGTTGCTCCTACTAACCAAGTTTCCAGGAATCCGAGCTCTGCAATTCATACGGATATGATAAAAACTAGTTTTACATTCTGTTTTGTTGTGGCAGACTGAAGTTGGAGGCTTCCAGAATCTGCACGGACTTAGGGAAGGTTGGGCATGGCTTGCAAAATTCTTGAATACTCTGCCTGCAAATATATTAACTGCAACTGCACTGGATTCATTTCTCGAAGTAAGATAATGATGCACTCTTACCATATTTCCATGTAATGCATGTCACTGTAATAAAAGTCACAAACTTGCCTTTGCTCAATCTACACTTTTCTCTAACTCGCCTTTGCAGATAATTTATTCTGATGTTTGGAGATCTCCTATTTACTCAATTGATGGCTTCAAATACTATGTTATTTTTGTAGACCACTATACTCACTATACATGGTTATATCATCTCAAAAAGAAATCTGAAGTTGCACTGATTTTTCCATGCTTCAAGTGTCTAGTTGAAAATTTCTTTAATACAAAAATTGTCACATTTTATTCTGACAATGGTGGGGAGTTCATTGCACTCGTTAGTTACCTATCTGCACATGGAATTTCACACCTCACTTCACCACCTCACACACCTGAGCATAATGGGTTTACTGAACATCAACATCATCACATAGTCGAGACGGTTCTCACTCTCATGTCTATTGCATCTCCTCCATTGTCTTTATGGTCCCATGCATTCCTCACCGCCACATATCTCATAAATCATCTGCCCACTCCTACTTTGCAGCTTAGTTCTCCCTACTTGAAACTATTTCGTCAACAACCCAACTGTAGCACCTCAGTCCCGAAAGACTGTAGAAATAGATGCCACGGGGGTTGGAATTAAGAAGCGGGAAAGAAGGGGGTAATTTAAGTAATGAAACTTCAACAGAAGACTCAAAATAACCAAACATGCTTTATAATTTATACTTATCCATAATATCAAGATCAGAGCTCTTAGCATTTAGCAAAATAATATTATAAGTGCGGAAGCTTGATTCTTAATAGAATACTAAGGAGTAGCGTAAGCGCGGAAGCTTAAATCACAACATAATATTTAACAAAAGGGGATAATAGGAAATAGGTAAATAACAAAAGCCCATCTCTCAGTCTCGTCACCTCTACGCTCCAGCCTACTGACCTGAAAATGTTTGAAAAGATTTGGGCTGAGTACTAATGCACTTAGTGGGTAAGTTTTCACAATTTAAGTTATGCAAATCATTTTCTAAAAATAATCTATCTGTGCCCATGCAGGTAGTGAAGCTTCGGAGGTTTAAAAGTCGAAAGCAACCTAAGTTCACCAAAATATTTTATCGTGAAGCGCTTAAGAGTATAACCAGTCACTGCCCACAACCCGTACTACATCACCAACACGTAAAATTGAGTATGGCCAAAGTATACCCAATGAGTGTAACCAATAGGTGTTTCATTTTAGTCTCACCGACAAGGAGTAAGGCAGGACAAATAACGCATGCATACTGTAGCTACTCACATTGACATAGCGCTGGTATATGAGACTCCGACAACATACAGTAACACGTAAATATTTAACACAGATAGTCACATATGCAATTTTAACAAAGCAAAACTTAATAACTCGAAAGATACAATTTGCAAAGATAGTATAGCCCACCTTGATAGCTATTAAAGCTGAAGCTTTAGCGATTCTTCTAGAAGTCCCCTAAGTCCGATGTTCCAAGTTTTTTCCTACACATAAAGACTAAGACTTAGAAGCTTATTGAGGTCATTAACCTATTCTATAATGTAAATACGGGTATAAGGGTATAAAGGCAAGTCTATAGAATAAGGTCGTGAAAAGACTTCGCTTGGAGATCAAACGGGTAATCCTAGCTTTAAGAAGCTATACCCGAGTACTTGATCGAGAAAAATATATTTTAATCATGTAGGTTAAAATCATAGGATTAAATGAATGGTTTAAAAGAAAATAATATTCCAATAAAGTAAAGTATCACTTTTTATATACTTAATTTTAAATTAAATTTTAAAGTTAAACAAAATAGAAAAAGAAATAAATTAAATAAATAAATGCATAATTAAAATTGTAGTCAAAAGGATTTGAACTCATGACTTAATTATAAAATAATGAAACTTTAACCACTATACCAAGTTATTTTATATAACATAAAACAAACCACTTTAATTAAATAGCTTCATGAATGCTTTGAATTAAATACACAAAACAAGAATTAATTAAAACTGTATCAAGAGGTTTCAAACCTTGGACCCCCCTAATCACAATTAGAACACTAACCACTCGGCTAAGATTCATTTTTGAAATTTATAAACCATCATTAATAATTTATATAGTCCAGAAAGGTTTTATGATAAAAAGGTTAAAAGCATAAATATTAGCTTAATAAGAATCAAACCCCAGACCCCTCAAACAATAATCTGGACTCTAACCACTTAACTAAACACCATTTTCGAAATTAATTAGGTGACATTAATTATATAAGATCCAAAATAATCTTAGATAAAAATGATTAAAACTAAATTAAGATTACATTAATAGGATTCGAACCCCTAACTTTGCAGTTAAGGAATTTGAACATATCCATTAAGCCAAATAGAATTTTTGAAATTTAATACATGATTTTAATTAATTATAGTCAAAACAGAAGATATTAATTGCAATAAAATAGATCTAAAAATGTAAGTAACGAGTTTTGAACCTTATCCCCTTTTAATATCACTATATTAACTTAACCATTAGGCTAGAATTACAATTTTGAAACATAACCCAAGACTTATAATGAAATAGTTCCAGAAACTTATACCTTAATTAACAATTAAATTATTGTCAATACAAATTGAACCACACACTTTGTAATTTAAATGCAAAGATTTATCCATTAGACTTAAGGAAATTTTTGATAAATATTCCCAAGATATTTAATTATATACTTCAATCACTATATGTATACATACATACATAAATATATATATATATAAGAAGATACAAGATAAGAAAGTAAAAAGAAAAAAAAGAAGAAAAAGAAAGAAAGAAAAGAAAACAAAAACTAATGCACACACACAAACTGGAAGAACACACACACAACACACACTAACTCACGGCACCCAACATACATGCATAATTTCATTTTCAGTTTTTTTTTCTTTTCTTTTTATTTCATCAATCAACCATTAATTCTCTAAATGAAGTTATCAAAAATACCAAGAAGACTATAAATAAAATTAAGGGTATATTTTAAAGAGATAATCCAAAACAATCCGTAAATCACAATATACATACTAAAATCGAAAATAAAGTTCAAAAATAAAGAAGAAAATGAAGTATTGATAGGCTAGGGTTTAACCCATTTTTAGATCCGAAAATCGGAAGCCTAAACCTCAAAATCTCATAAAATAAATTGAAGAAAAAGAAAGAGGAGAAGAAGAGGAGTCCGAAAATGTAATTGCATGTTAAAAATTCCGCTGGAAAATTTTTCCGGCGGTGGAGGAGAGGCGGCGGTCGGCGCTCCAGCGGTGGTTCCGGCGGGGGAGGGGAGAGGCGAGAGAGGAGAGAAGAGAGGGGAAAGGGGCTGACCTAGAAATGAATCCCCAAAAATGAACTAGAAAAGGGGATAAAGGGGTATTTATACCACTCCCTAAAATAAACCCTGAACTCTATTTAAATCAAGAATTAATTCATAACTTGGTCAAATGAAGTCCATCTAAGGTGAAATCAAGTTCTATGGTTTCGTATTGACGAGCACTATCATCTAATGTATTCATTCGTCTCATTTCGATAATTATAGGTCTCGAAAAAAATTAAAACGCGAATGGGCTAAAAAGCCCATAAATTGGGCCTCAACCTTAAAAGCTTAAATTTAGGTATTTTGGGCCAAAAGAAAAATAAATAAAATAGAATAGTGTTTTGGCCCATTCTAACTATTATATTTATATTTCTAATTAAATTTAGATAATAAAAATTTGGGGTGTTACATCACTCCTCCCTTAAAAGAATTTCGTCCCGAAATTCACGTACCTTGGAATATCTCGAAGTATTGTTCTCTCATCTTGCTTTCAAGTTCCCACGTTGCTTCTGATCGATCGTGATGATTCCATTGCACAAACACCAATGAAATTTGTTTGCTTCTTAAGACTTGAACTTTTCTATCAAGAATCTCATGAGGTCTTTCCTCATATGTCATATCAGAACGTAAAATTAACTCACTATTTTTGACAACGTGTTCAGGGTCAAACACATATTTTCTGAGCATTGAAACGTGATATACATAATGAACTTGTGATAGGTCCGGTGGTAGGGCTAGTCGGTAAGCAACCTCGCCAATTCTTTCTAGTATCTCAAATGACCCAATGAATCTTGGTCTCAATTTGCCTCGCTTTCTGAATCTCACAACGCCTCGTGTTGGAGATACTTTTAAGAAAACCTTGTCACCAACTTGGAACTGTAGGTCTGTTCTGCACTTATCTGCATATGCCTTCTGTATGTCTTGTGCTTCTTTCATTCTTGCTCAAATTTGGTCAATCATCTTGACAGTGGTTTGCACGATCTCTGGACCCAAAATTTTTCTTTCTCCAACTTCATCCCAATATAGGGGTGATCTACATTTGCGACCATACAAGGCTTCATATGGTGCCATTTTTATAGTTGATTGGTAGCTGTTGTTATAAGCAAACTCTACCAAGGGTAAAACATCTTCCCAGCTTGTATTTCCATCCAACACAACTCCTCGGAGCACGTCCTCCAAAATCTGTATCGTTCTCTCTAATTGGCCATTTGTTTGAGGATGAAAAGCGGTACTGAAGTTCAGCTTCGTTCCCATTACTTCTTGAAGACTCTTCCGAAACCTTGATGTGAAACGAGTATCACGATCCGACGTGATAAAAACTGGAATTCCATGCAAGCGAACAATTTTTTTTACATAAGTTTGTGCTAATTTGCTCAACTCCGTTGTTGTTTTGATTGGCACAAAATGTGCTGATTTGGTCAATCGATCCACGATAACCCACACTGTTGAGTTTCCTCTCATTGATCGTGGTAACCCTACCAAGAAATCCATCGTTCTATGCTCCCATTTCCATTCTGGAATTTCCAACGGCTGCAATAATCCAGAAGGTCGTTGATGTATGGCTTTCACTTGTTGGCATGTTAAACATCTCTCCACAAATGCTGCTATCTCTCTTTCCATATTGTTCCACCAAAAGTATTGCTTCAAGTCTTTGTATAGTTTCGTGCTTCCTGGATGTGCAACGTAGGGAGTATTATGAGCCTCTCTCATAATTTCTTGCTTCAGTGTATCGTCACTGGGAACGCATAGTCTGTCACGGAACATTAAAGCTCCATCGCTAACTTCCCTAAATTCTTTTGGTTCACCCGCCTTGACTCTTTGCCTTATCTTCTCCAATCGCTCATCTTTTGGCTGAGCTTCTATGATTCTCGATCTTAAGTCTGGCTTGGCTACCACTGCGGCTATCATACTTTCTGTAGAGCTTGGTGAAAATACTAACTCTAATTTCATCTTTTCTATTTCTCTCGCAAGTTGCTCCTTATTTGTGAGCATATATCCCAGCACTCCTTATTTCTTTCTGCTCAAAGCATTAGCTACTACATTTACTTTCCCCAGATGATAATGTATCGTGCAGTCATAATCTTTCACCAACTCCAACCATCTTCTCTGCCTCATATTAAGCTCTTTTTGATCGAAGATATACTTCAAACTCTTATAGTCAGTGTAGATCTTGCATTTCACCCCATAAAGATAATGTCTCCAAATCTTGAGTGCGTGAATGACGGCGGCAAGCTCCAAATCGTGGGTTGGGTAGTTCAGTTCGTGAGGTCGTAATTATCGTGAGGCATAAGCTACCACCTTCCCATTCTGCATCAGTACACATCCTAAACCCAGTTTAGATGCGTCAGTGTAAATCATAAATCCTTCCATTCCTTCGGGCAAAGTTAAGACCGGTGCAGTAGTTAATCTTGTCTTGAGTTCCTGAAAACTCTGTTCACACACATCAGTCCACTCAAATTTGACCTTCTTTCTCAAAATTTGCATCATTGGCCTTGCTATCTTTGAGAAATCTTTAATGAACTTCCGGTAATATTCTGCTAAATCGAGAAAACTTCTTATCTCATGAACGTTGGTTGGTGATTTCCATCTCTTCACCACCTCGATCTTTGCAGGATCTACCTTGATCCCTTCTGCTGACACAATATGGCCGAGGAACATTACTTCCTTTAGCCAAAATTCACACTTGATGAATTTATCATATAACTTTTCTCTTCGTAGTGTTTCCAATACTAGTCGCAAGTGTTCTTCATGTTCTTCTTCATTTCTTGAGTAGATTAGTATGTCGTCAATAAAGACCAACATAAACTTATCCAGATATTCATGGAAAACACGATTCATTAAATCCATAAAGACTGTGGGTGCATTTGTTAATCCAAATGGCAACACTAGAAACTTATAGTGGCCATATCTTGTTCGGAATGCAGTTTTGGGTATGTCATCTTCTCTTACTTTAACTTGGTGATACCCAGATCGTAGATCAATTTTGGAAAAGAATTTTGCACCTGATAACTGATCGAAGAGATCATCTATCCTCTGAAGTGGATACTTGTTCTTCACTGTTATCTTGTTCAACTCCCGATAATCGATGCACATTCTCATAGTACCATCCTTCTTTTTTATGAACAGGATCAGTGCTCCCCAAGGCAATACACTAGGTCTTATAAAACCTAATTCCAACAATTCCTCTAGTTGAACCTTCAACTCTTGCAACTCCTTCGGCGCTAAACGATATAGGGCTTTGGATACCGGTGCTGCTCCTGGTTCCAAGTCTATTGTGAATTCTACTTATCTATCTGGCGGTAAACCTGGCAAATCATTTGGAAATACATCATCGAATTCTCGCACTACTGGTACCTGATCCACTGTTAGATCTTCTTCTTTCTTACTTGTAAGGTTTACTAGAAATGCCTGACAATCTCCTTTTTATAACAATTTGGCAGCCTTCAACGCTGTGATGATGGGAATCATATTTCCCATTTTTGCTCCATAAAACTTCACCTCTTCCTCGCCTAGCTTCTGAAATATTATCTCTCTCTCGTGGCAGCGTATTGTTGCACTTTCCTTTGTCAGCCAATCCATCCCAAATATAATGTCAAAGTCTCGCATCTCAAGAGCATAGAGATCAGTTGTGAAATTCTTTTCACCTACTACTAAGTCTAAGTTCTTACAAACACAATCAGCTAAGAGTGTTCGTCCTAAGGGAATGCTTACTGCTAAGGCTTATCTTGCTAATTTTATCTCTAGATTGAGACGTTTACATGCATCTCTAGATATAAAGGAATGTGAAGCTCCAGTATCAAATAAAGTAAGCACAGGTATATCGCTCAAACTAATCATACCTGCCAAATTCCCAGGGTTTCCAGCTGCCTCTTGCTGGTTGAGAGCATACGCTCTGGCTTGTTGTGGTGCCCGAGGACCTTGATTCTGATTTTACTGAGGCCTGGGATTACCTCTGTTGTTGTTATTATTCACTCAACCTCCTCCACCTTGTGGTCCCGTATTTCTCATGGCTTGTCTGAACTGTGGCCTCTGTTGCTGCTGATCTTGTATTCCAGAATTCTGTTGGCATTTGTTAGCATAATGGCCATGTTGGCCACACCGATAGCATTGGACACATAGCCCAAAGTGATGTCTGGTACAACTTGCACACGTCGGTGCATTTCCTTGATAGCTTTGAGATTTTGGTGCAACATTCCCCTGTCCTGCAGGCCTTGATCCAAAATTCCTTCCTCCTTGATAGTTATGCTGAAAATTCCTTCCTTGATAACCTTGTTGTGGACCATCCCACTTCTGTTTTCCCTTCTGATCCCCAGCTGCTGGTTGAGATGTCGAAGCCTTTGGTGTCCCCTACATTGCCTCAATGCTAAGCGCCCAACTCAGTATTTGACCATAGCTTCTTTCGTCCTTTCCAATCAGTGCAGTGCCTATTTTCGGTTTCAAACCCATGCGAAATTTTTCAATCCTCTTCTTTTCCGTGTCTACTGTCTGTGGTGCATATCAAGATAACCTATTGAACTGCAAGCTCAGGAGTAGGCTTCACTTCCTCTTCGGTTGAGGCCATGACTTGCATTAGACTCATGCCTTTTCCTAGCAAGATCTCCATCTCTTCGGTATTCAACTCGTCTCCCCCACACTTGAGGTAGGCTTCATCCATAGCAAGCTCCTCGGACGAGGTTTTACTTCTCCACGGAGCACCAATTTCCTACAAGAAAACCTCCTCGGCCAAGACATTAATAGCATCTATGTAAGAACAATTTTCCTCAAATGAGGAGACGGGGATAGCCTTGTTTTCATGAACAGAAAAAGATACAATTTCTCCTAACACCGACATTTTTAATGTTCCATTTTTAACATCAATCAAGGTGTTTGTTGTAGCCATAAAAGGTCTACCTAGGAGAAGTGTATGTTCTTTACCTATTTCTTTCACATCACCCACATCCAAAACAACAAAATCAACCGGTATTATCAAACCACCAACCTTAACTAGAATGTCCTCTATTATTCCCCTAGGATATCTCACAGACCTATCCGCTAATTGTAGACACATTCTAGTTGGTTTCAATTCACCTAACTCTAATTGTTTATAAATAGAGTAAGGCATCAAATTAATTCCGGCTCCTAGATCTAGCATACCACATGCTTCTTTGCCATTTCCCAAAGTAATTTTAAGAGTAAAACTACCTGGATCGCGGAGCTTTGGTGGGAGTTGATGTTGTAGGATTGCACTTGCCACTTCGGACACTTCAATCTTCTCGTCCTCCACAAACCTCCTCTTCTTGGAAGCTAGTTCCTTGAAGAACTTGACATAGGCCGGCACATTTCGAATAATATCAAGGAGTGGAAGGTTGACATTCACCTTTGGAAAGAGCTTGTAGAACTCTTGGAATTGAGTGTCTTGCTTTTCATTCCTCAACCGGCTTGGAAATGGAATTGGAGGGTTGTAGGGATTGGAAGCCTTGTGGAGAGTGGGCTTCGTCACTTCTTCACTCTTCTTTTCGGGCTCTTTGTGTTGTTGTTGAGGAGCCTCCTCTTCTTTTTCAACCTCCTTGGTTGGACTCGGTTCTCCAACCTTATTATCGATCACCTTTCCTCCTCGAAGAACGGTAATGGCTTGAGCTTGCTCCGGTTGGCTTGGCAACTTACCCGGCTTGGCTTGCTTGGCCAATTCTCCAACGGTCCCGGCTATTTGCCCCACTTGGGTCTCAATCCTCTTCACGGAAGCCTCAACTGATTCAAATCTTTGTTGTGTGGCTTGAATGAAGGATTGCAATGTGTCTTGCAATGTCGGCCTAGGCGGTTGGTTTGGTTGGGCCGGATATTGTTGCGGTCTTGGATAAGGTGGAGTTTGGCCACCTCCGGCTTGTTGAGGTGGAGGTGGTTGTTATGGTGGAAGAGGAGGTTGTTGAGGTTGTTTCCAAGAGAAATTCGGATGATTTCTCCACCTCGGATTGTATGTTTGAGAGTAGGGATTGTATTGTTGGCGCGGTTGGAAGCCTTGTAGAGCATTCACTTGCTCTTGAAGAGCATGGAAATGAGCCTCTTCGCTTGACTCCGGCTCGATCGATCTTTGGCACAAGTTGGCTCCATGGCCATACTCTCCACAAATCCCACAAGTTTCAACGGCCATTACTTGTTGGGGTGGTCTCTCGGAAGTTCTAAGCATCTCTACTTGCCTTGTCAACTCGGCAAGTTGCTTTGTCACATTATAACTAGGGTTAGCTTCATTGACGGAAGCTCTCTTCCCCCTAGCACTCTTTTGTTGAGACGTTGTGGCCATGGTCTCATAGATGTTTGAGACTTCTTCGGCGGTGCGTCCTCCAATGTCTCCTCCCGATGCATTGTCCACCATATATTGGAAATTTTGTGAAAGTCCGTCATAGAAGAATTGGTTGAGCAACTTGGGTGTGAGATGGTGGTGTGGGCATTGTTGTTGGAGACCTCGAAATCGATCCCAAGCTTCGTGAAACAATTCACCCGGAGATTGGGTAAAAGTAACAATTTGAGCTCTCAAGTCTTGGGTCTTTTGATTGGAGTAGTACTTGGCCATGAACTTCTCATAGACGGCGTTCCAATTGGCCAATGAGTTGGCCGGTAGTGACATGAACCACGTCTTGGCTCGATCTTTCAAGGTGTAAGGGAAACACCTCATCTTTAATTGATCTTCATTCAAACCTTGTAGAGGAAAGGTTTGAACGACGGAATAGAACTCTCGGATGAAGTTCAAAGCATCTTCGGCCGGCATCCCGTAGAATGAGCGAAGTTGGCTAAAATGGATGTTCTTCAACTCGTAGTTCCTCGCGGCTTCGCCAAGAACTATGCAAGAAGTCGACGCCCCAATCACGGGACGAGCAAAATCTCTCATGTTCCTAGCTGCATTGGCATTGGCATTGGCGTTGTCGGGATTTATTGGGTGATTGGGATCCATCTCTCTTTCCCACTCGAATATATTGAATCCCCTTGGTCGGTGAATGTTGTCAAACACGGGGGCTAATCTCCGGTTGAGACTTCGTCTCCCTAGCATACACAAACACAAATGAAACGGGGATCAAACGTACCTTGCGGACAGAGATATTAAAACCCAACAAAAAGACATAAACACAAAAAAAATAAATTTAAACAAATGACACAAACACTTCAACGACAAGTTCACGATTTCAAAACAACACAAAAGCAAATATAACACCAAAAAGAAAATTCTCAAAAGCCTTCCCCGGCAGCGGCGCCAAAATTTGATTGGGTCCAAATTTACACTTATAATTTTTGGTTTATGCTCAATCAAGACAACTACTAAGGACCGTACCCGCAATTGGACGGGGTCAATCGTAGACGTGATAAGCTAACCCGAGTCGATCTCTCAAGGAAGACTTTATGCGAAAGAATTATCTGAAGACTACACATGCTTTCATGAAACAACTAAAATAAAATCTAAACATTCTAACAAGAGGAGATTTGATGATTATGCTAGGAATTCAAAATAGATACTAAGGCAAGACAATTAAATGTGAATACACAAAGTAAATTAAGATTGGATGAAATAAGTTTGATTAAGGTATTAGGGTGTAGATTCTCTCAATGGTTTTATCACTATGCTTAAGTCAAGTTGATAATGCTATTCTCACAAATATGATAGACCCTTCCAATTAGTTTAACTTCAATTCCTGTCACCGTCTATCCGTTAAACCTCTCTTAGCTATACCAAACATGCAATATTAACATATTAGGCTTAGGAACCCCATGCACCTAACGTCGAAGGAACCAATTTCCGGATTTAGATTCACAATCAAGACTCCTCTAAATCCTATCAATGTTCAAGTAGTGATCAATTACCTAAACATGAAAAAGTACGATTCCAACAACAACAATCAACGAGAACAAGCATAGATCAAAACCACATCGATCATCTACCCCTAATAGAGAGATTAGCCATTAAACATGCTCAACACAACACAAATATCATAAAAGGATGTCATCTCATAACCAAATGAAAATAACGAGAGCTTCTACAATATTCAATGTCTTTCACAAGTTTGGGACAAATCCCTACAAATCATCCAAGAACTAGAAAGAAAATACCACAAGGAAGACCTTCCAAATGAGCTTAGCTTCCGCGGATAGCTCGAAGTCAAGTTCTTCTTGTTCTTCCTCCTCTTCCTTAGACTGCTTCTCTCTTTTCTTCCTCTCTTCCTCCTCTCTTGAATGGTAGCGGTGATGGTGAAAAATGGTAAGAAATGGTGTGTAGAGATTTTGTGTGTGTATTGTGTGTGTAGAGAAAATGGAGTGGTGTGTGCAGAAGATGATCCAGAGTGGTGTCTTGGAGAAGATGGTCGAGTAGTGTGTTGGAGAAGATAGAGAGTGAGAGAATAATAGAGAGAGAGAGAGTGTGTGAATGAATGTGAGAGACGTGAGAGAGAGAGAGATAGAGAGAGAGAAAGTGAAGGGAGTCGATGGTAAGGGATCAATTAATGAAAGGATTTGTGAAAGATTTTCTTGTCCCAAAAGTCTACTTAGCAATTAAAAAATGGCTTGTGACGAACGTGGCAAAAACTGGACCGAGAGGAGGAGGGGCAGCCCGCGCGCCGGCGGACTGCATGGCGCCGCGGGGGCATGCGCGGCGGGGGCGCTGGGGCGCGGCGGGGGCTAGCCCCGCGGGGGCCCTTGGCGCGGTGGAGGCGTGAGGCGGGCGCGGCGGGGGCGCTAGGCTCTCGGCGTTTTTAGTGCCCGCCCGCGCTCCCTTAGCCCGTCCGTGCGGGTGCTTTTTCCTCAATTCCTTTAGCAGTCTTGATTTTCTTATTTCAACAATCCAGCTCAATTAGTCGATTTGCACTTGCCACCTAATTACCGTAAAACACCTGCTTTCATGATTAAAAGCTCCAGCCTTTGCAATACTTGGCATAATCCACCATTAGAGCAATAAGCACAAATAAACACATAAAAGCAACACATAACAATATCAAAATAAACAAAATAAATACTAAACACCATAAAATCAATAAATTAAAATGACACAATTAGACATTAAACAGGGATCTGGTACCAGCTCCAGAAGATATCAACATTGTTGGGACTACGTGGATCTTTAGAAACAAGACTGATGAAGAAGGAAACATCACCAGGAATAAGACAAGACTAGTTGCTCAAGGTTATTCTTAGATCGAATGAATTGATTTTGATGTGACATTTGCTTCCATGACAAGACTAGAATCTGTAAGATTGCTTCTTGCCATAGTCTGCCAACTGAAGTTTAAGCTTCATCATATGGATGTAAAGAGTGCATTTCTCAATGGTTTTCTCAACAAACCTATGTATGTTTCTCAACCTAAAGGGTTTGAAGATCCTCACTTTTTAGACCATGTCAACAAGCTCAAAATAGCCCTCTATGGTCTAAAACAAGCTCCTTGTTCTTGGTATGAAAGACTTGAAAACTACTTACTAAGCAAAGGATACAGAAGAAGAAGAAAAGACAAGACATTGTTCATCAGGAAGGAGAAAAGTGCTGCCATCATAGTCCAAGTATATGTTGATGATATCATATTTGGGCCAAAGTCCAAGAAGATGCTCATGGACTTTATCAAGGACATGGAGACTGAATTTGAGATAAGCTTGGTTGGAGATCTAAAATACTTCATAGGATTACAGATCAAGCAAACAGAAGAAGGTATATTTATATCTCAATCCAAATATGCCAAGAATCTTGTGAAGAAGTTTGGACTGGAAAGCTGCAAGCATAAGAGGATTCCAATTGGAACATCAACAAAGATCACTAAGGATGATGCTAGAACTGAGGTGGATCAGACTCTCTATAGCAGCATGATTGGAAGCTTGCTATATCTGACTGCAAGTAGACCTGACATAGCCTACAGTGTTAGAGATGCGCCAGATATCAAGCATATCCAAAACAAAGTCACATGAACGCTATGAAGAACATCATCAAGTATGTCAATGGGACAACTGAGTATGGTATTTGGTACTCCACTGACATAAATTCAAGCATTATGGCTTATAGTGAAGCAGACTAGGTAGGATCCACATATGATAAAAAAAAGCACATCGGGTGCTTTTTTTTGTATGAAACAATCTTATTTCCTAGTTCAACAAGAGAAGAACAGCATCTCTCTCTCTACAGCTGAAGCCGAGTACATTATAACATGAAACAGTTGTACTCAATTAGTGTGGATTCAACAGATGATGAATGACTATGAAGCAACGCATGATGTCCCTATTCTATTTTATGATAACATAAGTGCCATCAACATATCAAAGAATCCTATCCAATATTCATGGACCAAACACATTGATATCAGACATCACTATATCAGAAGTCTAGTTGAAGAAGAAGTTCTAAAGATTGAGCATGTCAATACAGAAGATCAACTAGCAGATTTGTTCACCAAAAGCTTGGATACCGCAAGATTTGAGAAGTTGAGATCCTCATTGGGTCTTTGCATCTTCCATTAATCATCCTAATGGTTTGTGAGTGTGTTTATTTCACACTCAACAGGACAAAGAAGGCTCTTACAATAGAATGAGCTAAATTGGAGAATCTACGAAAGATGTTCACTTAAGATGTTCATGAAAATTTTTGTGACAGATGTTCATTTACTATGTCCGTAACGGCTAGTTCGTGTCTTTGTAAATTGAAGAGGCTAAGTATGGATTTGGTGGGATTTTGCTCCAAATTCTGTGTCTAATGGAAACTATTCGGATGTCACTAGAGAGAGATGATCACAATATAAGGAAAAACTTCTCATCAGAATTGCATTCTCGCATTCTGTAACTCAATCCCTTACTCTCTTCTCTCTGAAATTTCTTACCGTTGCCTTATTCATCTCTCTCAACTTTGTTCTAAATTTCATTCATCTCTGTAATGGCTCCCAAAAGAAAAACTCCTTCCAAACCTAGAAAGAGGCCTGGTCGTATCATGTATGTTGGTCGCACCATGGATGAAGATACTGGTCTTGATAACTTCGATAGACAAATCATGGGACTCGACTCTATGAAACAAAAGGTGTCCAGATGCCTTAGAGATGAATAAGAAGAATCTGTCAATTCAGAAGATCGGTTCATAGAAGAATACCATGAAAACGATGATGAAGAACGTATCTCTAAAGAAGAAGAAATAGAGATTGTCTCCTCAAAAAAAGTCAAGAAGAGCAAGCCATTAAAGCTTGATGATCTAATCAAGCAAGTGACCAAGTCATACTAAAGTATAAGTTATTCTAAAAATAAATCAAGTGCAAAAGATCTGTTCATTACCCTCTTTATTTTTGCTGACGAGATCACCAAGATAAAGATGCATACCTATAGGCTTACTCTCATGTAGTCCACAAAGCTCAGAGAAATTTCTAGTAATTGTGATACTTCCATATCTTCATAAGATTTTTTTTATTTATTTTTTTCGCATTGAAACAAAATAATTCAGATCACAACCCCCGGTTGATTGATTCTTATCCTTTTATCTTTTAATAAATTCAACAGCACACATCATGCTAGATAGCATATTACTATTAATACTGTATAGGATCCATTAATGAACTATCAAAGCATGTTCTACCAAGAAAAAAAATGAAAGGATCTGATTCAAGAAACAAAAGATCATTTCTTAAGTGCAGTACACTGTCTGACACTGCTTCAAATTCACCACTATGTCAATGCAGTCCATGTGGAAAAACACTTATAAGACATGAAGATCCACACTACATAATTATGTAATAATATCATTTATAAACACACTTCAGATTTGTGCCTATTGTACTTTAGCTCACCACTTATTCTTCAAAAGAATATATAGTCAAGCACTAACCTCATATACAGTTCATCACAGGCAAATCTTCTACCAGACACCACAAGTGAATTATCAGCATTAACATCACTCTCACTATCAGAATAGATGGTTTCATGATCTGACACATGCATCACAAAACCCTATTTGTCCTTTGAAGCTTTCAAATCTCTGTAAGATTTATGTACATCATAAAATATTACACAACAGAGAAAAACTAAAACTTAAAGTGGAAGCGTACCTGGGTTCTGTTTTGGTAAAAGGTGAGAGAAAATCTAAAGTTAAATTGAGCCTTTCGTCTATTGAATTCAGCTCCGAAAGTAACTTGTCGAAACTCCAATTAGGTTGTGGGTCAGCTGCGATTCAATTAATATTTTGCGGGCAATGAAGCCCTAATTCTATGGCTCCCCTAATTTTAACAAGGAAACAACATATTGAACTTCCATTGTGCATTTCCAAACCAAAAGGGAAAATAAAAACCAGCTTCAAAAATCACAAAAGTCTATTTCCAATAACAACAATGCAACAACTCTGACTGATAATGTAAATCGGAATCTTTCTACTGAATCGCAAATGAAATTCAACTGCGTGAAATCTTAAAAAAAATAGAAAGAGAAAGACAGAGAGAACGTAAACTTACATTATTCGCGCCAAGAGTGCACTCAAATTACCAAATGGTTAGATTTTCTGGCAACAAAAGAAAAAATCAAGTGTAAAAAATAATGAATCATGACCTAATGTGCAAGCAATGTGGTGAGGATTTTGAAATCATTCACTGCTTGGGAAGTGCGGAATGGAAGAAAGAAGTGTTACTTAGTTGAGAAAATGTGCAAATACACCCTTAAAGTTCACATCCAGGGGCAAATTTCCCCTCTACACTTTATTTCGGAGCAGTTGAGTCCATTGATTCAAAAGTGGTGCAAATAAACCCACTCTAACAGCCATCTAACTACCGTTCTAATTCTGAAATTTTATGTGTGTTTTTTTTATAATTATTGTGGGTTCTGGCAAATACTAGTAAGATTTTGCCTTGGGTGAAGCTTCCGGCAAACTCACAGAAGCGTCGCCGGTCGCTCTTTGCCACAAGCGTCGTCTGAGTCGAACTCACCGCACAAGGTTGAGATTCAGAACCCGATAGAGTACTGGTCTAGATTGGGGAACTGAAATTAGAGAGGTGGAGGTCGGTGTTTGTTGGGCAGCAACGGCAGAGGCGAGGGTCGGGGGCCAAGGACTGAGGCAGAAGGGGTTAATAGTAAGGAGTTGATGGCTTGATGCTACTTTTGTTTGATTACTTCTCTACACATTCAACTACTATTCATTTCTTCTTTATAGTAGTGTGGGCACCGCTCGAGAGGGGAAGAAAGAAGAGTGCGCTACAGTGGAGTGACTGGCACTAGTAAGGTTGAGCGACCGAAGTGATCCGAATTTCCGAAACTAAAATGCACCGAAACTAAAAATTTAAGAACCATCACCAAACCGAAATATAATATCAGTCGAGTCGAACCAAAATTAAAAATATCGATTCGATTTCGGTCGGTTTTCACCAAACCGAATTCACAACCCTCTTTCACTTAGCACCCCTTCTCCATGTAGCAAATAGTTGGAACATGATATTATTTATGTTTTGGTTGATTATTGATATAAGAAAATCTTGGATTTTCCCTACATCTTTCTCGTGTTTGTCTGTGTTCTTGTGCACGCATATTCCGCTGCATCGGATTTTTCGAAGAACCACTAGTTAGAAAACATTATAGCATGATTATGTTTTTTTTCTTTTTTTACTTTCGTAATTAAATAGAACAATATGATTGAATCAAAATTTGATTTATAAAGATAAGGTTCGATAATCTTAGTGTCATATATTTTAAATTTTCTTAAATAGATATAAATATTTGATTAAAGTTCTAATTATCCGAAAAATAAGACTAAACAATATTTTAATGTCATGGTAACATAATCTTATTAACTCTCTTAAATATCATTAAAATTGAGTTTTTCACAAGTATCAAACACCAATAAAATTATAAACGTGCTATAAAATATAGGTTTATATTCAAACCTTGACCCATATAATAAATTTTAATCCATAAAACAGTCTCACACAAGTTTTTTTAAGCTTCAAAAGCTTGAGGCCGAAACATGACTTTGCTGTTAAAAAATTAGGACAATTCTAAACATAACCACGTTTTTTTCTCAACATAGCCCTACATTTTAAATAAAATAAAATTATTATTTGTATGTACTATTTTACCCTCAGCCCCCTTAAAAAACTCCTTATTAAAAAATTAAAAAACGTGTAGCCCCCATACCTTTAGCCTACATAAAACCCTTATTAAAATATTAAAAGAAAAGGAAATCTGAGAAAAAAGAAAAGAAACGGCGTAGAGCTTTTCTTCTTCTTCTTCTTCTTCTTCTTCGATTGTCTAGATACGAGGTTGAGAAGATATCAAATATGATAGAAAAATAAGGGAAGTTACGAGAAGGAGACCCACATTTAAGAAATCAGATAAAAAGATGAGAAACAGCGTTGGCGTAGAGATCTTCTTCTTCTTCGATTGTCTACATACCAGGTTGAGAAGATATGAGATATGATGGAAAAATAAGGGAAGTTGGGAAGGACGAGACAATGATAATTGTTTCAGGTAATTTTTTTATTATTATGCAAATTTGACTCTGAGAAAATTTATAGGTAGATGTTAAGAATATGGAAGATAAACCACCACCAACAACATCCACCATTCAACTAAAGCTTCAAGGACAGTAACAACACCACCTCACTCATTTCTTATAAGTCTTTTTTGGCTAATTAGGATTATCGACGCCATCTGGAGACGAGACATGAAGAGTCGGAGAAGACTTCTGAGCTACTTGAGGTGATAAACTTGCAGTGATTCCTGTAACTTTTTCCCTATGCGGTTAGGAGGCTATAAGGATGGGGGCTACACAGTTTTTTAATTTTTTTTTTTTACAAGGATTTTAATGTAAGGGGCTACGAGGGTATAAAAGTATATAGAAATAATAATTTTATTTTATTTAAAATATGGAGCTATGTTAAGAAAAAATATGGCTATGTTTAGAATTGCTCAGAAAATTATGAAGCAATGCAAAATACACACGCAATAGAGTTCGGGCCAACCCAATGCGAACAACATGGGCCAAGCCCGTATAGCACATAAGCCCAAGAGCAAAGAGTATGATAAATCTGGGCCCACCGCTTTGTTTCTGCCGCCTCACCGCTTCGTTTTATGATAGATCACCCTATGGTATGAATTTACAAACTATCAAAATTAGAATTTCAAATCCCTGAATTTCAGAGGTATGAATTCCGCAAACTATTTAACAGTTATACTTAATCTTGAAATGTTTCGACTTTATTGTATTAATTGTCTCGTTGCGTTTTTATTTTTTCTAATATGTATAACAATTAATTTTTTTCCTCGAGCTTGCGGTTTCGTCTGGGTATCTTATTTCTGTTTTTTTTTTTTTTGCTAGAGTTTATTCATGTTGATGATGAATAGCCCAGAAAAATTATTGAAGCTCGGGCTTAATTTGCATAGCTGAATTAAGTGATTATGATTTTTGATATTTTGATCTTTTTCTTTCTATGAATGGCTAAAAATCAATTGATTTTAATTCAGCTGTGGTGTTCCAGTGAGAAGGTTGCAATTCTCTTTCTTACCCTGGGTTATTCTTGGTAGGTTTTGGAAAATGCGTTTTTGTTTTAACACGATTTGGATTACCATCTGTTCATTTTTTTTAGCTGTCAAGCCACGGAAATTAAAAGAACGTAAATAGCATATTTTCGTGTGGGGATTCATATTTTGCTGTATCAAATTTGAAGTCAAATAAAAATTGGTGATGTAAGAGAATTCACATCATGGTTGAATCTAGGATTGGGAAGAATTTTGAAGGCAGGGAATAAAATTGGAGGGGATGAGGATTGAGGGTATAAGTTTTCAGCTAGTCTATCTATGGCTGTAACCCTACCATTATAATTGTTTTGTTTCAACATATCAAAAAACAATTGAAAATGGATAGCAAGTATTATATATGACTCCAGCCTTGTTGTTAGCTTGTTCTTGTCCCAACTTTTTTTTGTGAATTTTTTCTTTATGCTGTAAAATTGCATTGGAATGAGACTCTTTGTAAATGGGGTCTCATTACTAAAATGCTTAATATGACTTGGCTGTTTATGTGATTTGAGGATGTGGTACTTGCATCTGTCTCCCATTCCTATTATTATGTCCATTCATGTTAGGTTTGTTTTGTGCATATAAAATAAAATATATTTGAAGGATGGTAACTTCTTTTAGCTATTGATGCATCAAATTTTAAACCCCTTACTAGTAGTTTATTTTCAGTTTATATACCTAACACCTTCACATTTTAGGAACGGTATTGGTTTCGTTTTCTTTCTTGTTGTATCCACACGACCCATGTTCCTTTCACACTTCTTCCGATAGTTTACATGAATAAATTTTCTTTTTGCGTTTTGAGAATTTTGCAGCATATGTTTTGAAGGGCTGATGAATTGTACTTCTCCTCTGTCCCTTTGTCATCCTTCTGTTGGGGCACGAAATTAGTTTTCTCATTTTTTCTAGATAACATCTTGTCTCAGACCTCAGTATAACTTAGGTGAGTCTCATGCGAAAAACATAAGATCTCTTGCAGCCGTGTCTGCTGTTGATTCATGATTGATTTATCAAAATATCCAGGAAAATTCAAAACCGTATACTTGCTTCAGTAAGTTTACCTGGACATTTATGAATAATTAATTGTTGAAGAATTGAAATTGTACTGTGCCAGATACACTACCATGCAAAAAATATTTAAAAAGCTTATCTTGGAAACTGTTATGTTCAAGTTCGGAGATAAGTCCACTCTCACCTGGCTTTCCTTATGTTCTTGTGCATTTCTTTGTGAAAGCCATGGGTGAGAGATCTGCTTCAAGTTTAATATGCTGCTGTCTTACAGATGATGGTTGTGTAACTACTTTCAAATATTGTAAGAGTGGGAAGATCAGAAAGGATGTTCTATTTAGATTATGTTGTTTCTTACAATAGCGCCAATTCTCTATCTAGTGGATAGTGAAAATACAAGTTTTAGCTCATCACTACTCTTAGATGCTTATGCAGGCTCCTCTTTATGTCTGGGAGAAATCGTATGCCCCGGCACCCTGATAGTTTTCGGGGTGTCCATGAAGATCCACGTTCACTTCCGCACCGGATGCCAATGCCACTTCCTCCACATCCCGTGGCCATGGAAGAAGAACTTGAGCTCCAACATAGAGACATTCAAAGGCTCCTTGCTGAAAATAGACATGTGATTGATGATAATGTGATGCTTCAAAGAGACTTGACTTCTGTGAAAGAAGAAATGCACAGATTAAATCAGATCATTCCTAAAATGCATGGTGAGAAAGAGGCTCAAAGAAGGGAGTTAATTGAGAGAGGGCTGAAACTAGAGGCTGAACTTCGCTCCGTTGAGCCTCTGAGAGCGGAGGTTGGGCAATTAAGAGCTGATGCTCAGAAAATGAATGCACAAAATAAGGAATTGTCTTCCCAGGTTCAAACTTTGACGAAGGACATCAATAGAGTTAAATCCGAGAATAAGGAAGTAGCTGCCATGAATAGTGACATTGATAAGATGCACAAAGACCTGGTTGATACCAGGTGTGAAATTGACAATTATAAGATTGCTTAAGCTATCTCTGCTTTATCATTTAACTCTTCATCCTGGTACATTGATAACTGAAACACTTGATAGCATAAAAATAACAGGTAATAGAATAAGACTTATTATTCTTGCATCTGTCAAATGGTTTGATGCTCTCATATCTATGTATCCAATGATTGTGGAATTTTGGTTGGAAAATTTATTGTTGGAGTGTCTGAGATGGACTTTCCAATTATGTTTGGTTTCTGAATGATGTTTTACTGCTGCATCATTATTCAGGAGAGTATATGAATATGAGAAGAAAGGAAATGAAGAATTGGTGGAGCAAAATAGATCCATGGAGAAAAACCTTATTGCAATGGCTCGAGAAATTGAAAAGCTACGTGCTGACCAAGCAAGCGCTGACAGGAGGGCTAGGGGTATACTTTTTCTCACTTATAGACAGATGCACGCACTGCCCATCCCACTCACACACCCGCACATAAACGACACAAACACTAGGTTTACTTTAAAACTTGTTTGCTTAATTAACGGAGCTTGGCATTCACTCAGGTGCGGGAGGATATAGTCTGCTGAATGGAAGCCCTGAAACGAGATATCCCGGCCCATACGGTGATGTATATGGCTCTGGACCCTGGGGATCTTACGACAAGCGTGGTCCTCCACGACGCTGATTGTTAGTTCAAAATCAGAATCATGGTGAGGGAAGCACAACTGTTGATTTCTCCCAAATGAAGGAAGGAAATATGTGAGTCTTGCCTTCTGGTTTTGTTGTCTGCTTCTATTTTTTTAGTTATGGAGAATATAATCATGGGAATCCCAATTAGCAAAATACTTATATAGCTAATTCGACCCTTTGTGCCAAACAGTCCTAATTGAAAAAAAAATATACTATATATTCATTCTCATTTCATTGTATCGTAAGTTAGATATGACAATGCATAATAGAAATTTTAGAACTTTGAGCAATCATCTGAATGGGGTGGCGCTAACTGGCCTTTTCAATCATTTTAAGAGCTCTTTGCTATTTGTTATTTTTGGATCGAACTCTCATTACAGTACAATCATTACTGCAGTTTTTGTCCTTTGGATAGTGATTATTACATTGTGCAGATAACAGGAAAATTAAAAAATAAAATTATGCGGGTTTTAATGTTTGAAAGCATAAATAAATCATCCTTCTTTCAAAAATAAATCGGTGTGGTAATAGTCTCTGACTCTTGACTAATCAGTTACTGGTTTTTCTAACATATAAATTTTTTCACTGGGATTAAAAAATTATAAGCCAAATACATGATAGAATCTATGATGAGCCGTGAAATGGATAATAACTGAGAACACTTCCTATTTGTTGAATTTTGAATCAAACCGAAGGTTTTTTTTTTATACGTATCTTTTATTTTGTTTCAAATTTTCGTTTTTATTTGGTGCAACGATTCAAAATTCATTACCCTTAAAAGGAAAAATAAAATGAAAATTCAACTATTGCAAAACTTTATTTGAAATGGTTGTTGGCTTCTTTGGATAAGAGCTAAAATTAATAGAGAAAGCATCTAATTAATAATCTCAGAATTCAGATTGTTTTGGTTCCGAGTAAATAACTTCTATGTGATTTTATATTAAATGAATTTCAAATCCATATAAAAAAATAATTAAAATCCAAAAAAGAGTCACCGAATATTAAGTTTGCAAATACTGTACTGTCTCATATAGATTAAATTAAATGAAAAGTTATAATTAATTTTCATCACAATAGTTGTATTTTGTTGCACGCTGACCGAAAACATGAATTTTTTTTTCTTTTTTTTACCAACAAACTGATTATGAAAATTACATTGCACACTTTCAGAAATATTTGAAAACAAACTTCACCTATAATATTAATCCGTGCACAATTTCTTAAATATGAAAAATAAAATTCAGAGAATTTCGCCTGCTAAGTGCTAACTAATTAATGACATCATTAATATCGCGCGTGCACAAAATATAAATAGAATCGCTAATTTATTTATCTCATTAATAATTTAATTAATGAAAAACAATCCTGATACAGAAATGAATTGATTCAACCAATAATTACGCGAAGGCTTTAACTTTTATTACCCATAAATATGTCCTCAATCAACTTCTTATATTAGGGATTAGGTTCATTTACCTAAAATTATTTCAAATCTCATCCAACACTTTTTCTATATCGAGTGTCGTAAAGGGTTTGCATGTAGAAGCCTGATTTAACAGAGTGCGCCGTTAGTAGCTGCAAAATTTTCTTCCTCACAAAAATTAAAATAAAAAATGAGCTCACATTTATTCACACCATACTAGGACTAGCACTCGTCACCAAAAATAAACTAAATTTAGCCATTTGAATGTGGTCTAATTCGTGGGATGTATGAGAATGGGCAAGGATTGTGGCAATAGACCCCTCTTAGATGATTAGCCTTGCTCCTCAATATTTGACATATTAACTCAAAGTGAGCCAAAAAATGCATATATATAAAAGGGAAAACATAGAAAAAAAATCGGTTAACCGTAAGTCCGTAACCAAATCAAGAAAATTCAGTTAAAAAAAAGGGATAAGCCAAAGCAGAAGAAAGAAGAAGCCATCAATTAATTTTGAGTGAAAGAACTGTACAACACTGCATTAGTTATCGAAAACAGCTTCAACAGTCAAACTAAAAAATAAAATACAAATCAAACTCAAACATCGGAATCTAAGCTGGCAGAACGACGCCGTCCTCCGCCGTGGCAATGCTCATATCATCGAGCTTGCTAAATTCCCCCATCAGAAACCCATTCCGATCAACAATTTGCACACCGCATAGGAAACCGAATTTCCGCTCCGCTTTTCTAGGCACCTCCTCCTTCCCGGACACTTCCTCTTTCACGGCGTCGCCGCCGCCGCCTTCATCGGACGAGTCCGCGGTCGGAATTTCGAGAACCGAGGACGGCGAATCCCCATTCTTTCCACGAGTAGTCCACACAATCCGTTTCCCCCTCAACTCGTCCTGAATTTCGCGCTTCCTCGTAAGGTAAGCGGCGGAAGCCTCTTCAGCGGTGCTGAAAGTGCCCAACCAAATACGTTTCTTCTTCCGAGGATCCCTAATTTCGGCGGAGTATTTTCCCGACTTCCGCTTGTGCACGCCGACTAAACTCCTCTCCGCAATCAGATTCCGGATCCTGTCGCCGCCGCATTCCTCGGGAGATTTATTCGAAACAGGCTCAGAATTATTCGGAACATGCTCAGATTTCGTTTTCCTGTGGTGAATCGGAAGATCAAACTCGTGAATTTTTTTCTTCGACTCTATCTCTCTCGGATCGGATTCATCCGATGATGAGTCGGTGGCGTCTGGATCGGAATACGACAATCTCAACCTCCGCCGATTAGCTGAGATATCTTCCATCCTTTTAAACCAAAAAAATAAAAATAAAAAATAAAAAAACAGGAGACGAAGAATTATATGAGCTGATTATTGTTTATTAGATAAGATATTGAAAAAGCAGAAAAGAAACAGGGTTTCTTTTTGGTTTCGGTGCGAATATTTTTGGGGTTTCCATGCCTGAGGAGTGAGCCGAGGAGCATTGAGCTCAAAACCAATAAATCCGAATATGCTGTTGGATATTTATTCGTTGTCAAATAAATTAATTTTAAATAAAAAATGAAATTTATTGAAATAAATGACAGGCATGGAAAAAAAATAGTAATAAATCATAAAGATTTAGGCTATAGTTGGTAGGAAGGAATGAGCACCAATAGAATGACTGTTCCCACCCTCATTGATAAATTATCATTTCCCTAATAATTCATATTCCCTTAGAATTGGGATTAGCCATTCCATCCGGATATTAAGTATTCCCATTGACTAATAATATTTTTTATTTTAACAAATTTATCCATATTAAAGGTTAACAAATTAAATATTATATTAGATTATTAATTATAAAAATATAATTCATATCAATATAAAAAAACATAATATTTTTTTAGAAAATAAAATAAAGTATAAAAACTATAGAAAATTATAAAAACTCAAATGTCATCGAACATTTGTAAAAACTCATACGAAAATTTTAAAAATGGTGGTTTTCATAAAAAAAATATTTGATAAAAAATAATATAAAATATTTAAATTGAAGAAATATATAAAAAAATTTAAAAGTTAATTAATAAATTATTCACGATTCATAAAAGTCTACAATTATTTTAAAACTATTACTAATATTATAAAAAAAAATTACATAAAATATACGAACTCATTATTCATTAGTTAAATAATTACTGAAATCATACTTGTTTTTTTCACAAATTAATTAAGGAAAAAATTACAAAATATTCAATAATATATTTTTAAAATATAATGGGAGTTTCTATTTGCACCACCAAATTTGCTCTTTGCACCACAACTACTCATCGCACCCCTGTTTTTACTTTTTGCACCACTAACATTTACAATAATGCCCTTCCATCTAAAATATGTATTTTAGTTAAAAAAAAAAACTTAAAATAAGCAAAATAATGCACCTCCACTTCACCTTCTTTCTCCACTTTTCTGAGGCAGCACCCGTTTCTCTTTTCCCTCTCCGCCACCGCCGCCGGCGGTGATCATCCTATCCTCCTCGCCGTCGCCTCTTCCTGCCCCAACCTCCGCCACCTCCGGTTCTTGAGCCGCCCGATTTCTATTTTCTCTCTCTGCACTCTCTCATTGACGTCGATGAGACGTCCTACATGCTGACAGAATTGGACATGATATCAGAGCCAGACCTCCCCCCAATCCAGACTAAGCCCGCAGTTTCTCTCGAAGACTCTGTCGTCTCAAACAACACTTCAATCAAATTTCCGATAGAAAAAGAAAAGCCCAGAAGGAACAAGAGAAGCTCGACGAGCCCGGGTTGCCGCAAGTCTTTCTCCGGCGGAGTGAAAATCCGGGGCAAGAAATCGGAGGGCCGGCGGCGCAAGAAAACTGTGACGGAGGAGAAGAAAAAAGGGGTGTTCTACTCTGAGAGTTTCGCCATTGTTAAAGCTTCTTTTGATCCAGAAAAATATTTCAGAGAATCAATGATGGAAATGATCGTGGAGAATAATATCAAGGGGTCCAAGGATTTGGAAGAGCTGCTTGCTTGTTATCTCTCACTCAATTCCAATCACTATCATCAAAGCGTTTGAGCAAATCTGGTTCAGCATGTCCCAACTCAATTTTTAGATCTTTTATATTCAGTTTATGGTGTAATAATTTCGTTTTATGTGGGATTTCTGCAGGGGATCATGGGATTAGCTATCTTTGGAGAAACTGCAAGTACTATGCTCCGTCAATGGCAGCGACGGCAGTTGGGAGGAGAAAGACTTTTTTTTCTTTTTCTTTTTCTTTTGTTTTATTTAATTTTGAATTTTTATATTTTTATTTAATAAGGGTAATTAAGTAATTTCATAATTGATTATTTTTTAATTAATTTATTTTGTGGTGCAAAGAGTAATTATTGTGGTGCAAATAGAATCTCCCAAATATAATAGTATCTCTTGACCGTTAGTTTTGTTAATTAAAAATAAATTTAAACAAATTCATGTATTGTATTTACTAATTATAAATTATGATAATAAAATCAATCATGAATTTCAATTTCATTCATATTTTATTATTTATGAATATCAGGCACATAAATGACAATATCCATTCCATTTCATTTTTATCATCATGTCATTATTAAATTCATTACATTCTCGTCCTATTTCATTCCCCAATATCAGTCATGCTCTTGGACTTTTAGATGATGATGTCAGCGACCAGAACCCAAATGGGCAACAAATATTATTTCCTCTGACTTTTGCTAGAGAATTCATAATTGGGCTCATAATACACTGGACTGATTCGACACGCGATCCATCCATTTTTCTCGTATTAAAAGCACTACATTTTTATGGGTTAATTATAAAAAAAAATTCAACACTTTTGAATGAATTTATAATTTAGATGCGACTTTTAAAATATGATGTAATTCAATTCTTTAATTTGTAATAAATTTTCCCTGAAATTTTTTTAGACGATCAAAATTATAATATCATAATATTTTTTCCATTACTGCACATCAATTCAACTTTGAAAGGTTGAATAGGGAAGCGGACATGCAACGTCAATTTTTCAGTTGCTGAAATTTTTAAAAGGTGTTGAATTTGATACAGATAAAAATAATTGATTATTATTTCAACTTTTTATAAGTCGTGTTTAAATTATAAATTCATTCAAAGATGATAATATTTATTGGGCAATTAACCTTTGTTTTATTTATTAATAAATATAGTAATATTTATTAAGGTGTATGGAAGTATAAAACAATGATGATAGGCATAATAAACTTGAATCATATTCAAATACTCAAATAAATATTATTAGTTCTTCCCTCTCAAAATAAGTAGAAAGATTTTAAAAATCATAGGGAACTATTTTCATTAATTTTGTCGAGCACATTTAATATAATTAAAGTAATAGCCGCAGGACGGTTTCACTTAGCAAAATCTATGAGACAGATATCAAAGTAATACTTCTGGTCTTGAGAGTGTAGAAGTAACATTTTTTTTATCACAAAATTAATATTTTTGCACAGTTTTTTTTTTAACGCAAAAACTTCCCTGCAGCGGATGCAAATAACACTATTTCAGACAGGTCGGATCCGGGTATTATCCGACCCGCTGTATATAAAAAAAAAACCGCTCATTTCCTTATTCTGATTCACTCCCTAACCCTAATTTCACTCTGAAGCGCAGTCGTCGTCAATTTTCCTCCCAATCGAAAACCCTTGCCTGAACATAAGCTCTCGCCTCTTCACTGTAATGGAGTTTTCCGGCACTGATATCCTCTAGTTGCAAGCGAAGAGTCACCGTCATTCGTTCAATCTATTTTTCCGACAACCGTGAACCCTGGTGTGAAGCGAAGATCCGACGCTGTGAGTTCGATCGAGTTCTCTGGTATTTTTCTTGATTTCAATTTCATTCCAGGTTCGTTTCTTCACCTTTTTAGGTTTTTTAATCTCGTTTCTAGTTTACAATATTTTGTGATTTCTCTTAAGCAACTGATATTTATTTTAAATATGTGTTGCTTTTGTTTGTTTCATTTTCGATGGTTTGAAGCGAAGACCCGACGCTGTGACTTCGATCCAGTTCTCTGGTTTTTTTTAATTCGCGCGATTTCATTCCAGGTTAGTTTCTTCACATTTTTAGGTTGTTTGTGTTTGATCCATTTTCGTTGTGGTTTTTTTCCCCTCTTGTATTTTTTATTCATGTTCTTTGTTTGATTTATAGATACATTATGTTTGTTAACGTTCTCAGATTTCCTATTAAGAAATCATATGTTTATGAATGGGGTCAGATTTGATATATTTATACAATATATTGTTGCTTCAAACTTGATTTCTGGAGTGATTGGTAGATATTTTGATATACATGTGTTGTTATTTGTTGTTCTGATTTTCTTTGTATGTGTTATTCACAATTCCGAGTGAGTTTATTATAATCAAACCATATCACAGTATCAGTGTTTACACAGTTAAGTATCATTCTATTCACATATATGTAGCAGTTGCATACGTATCTGTATTATATACATACAATCAACGGACTGAGTTTTGTAACTTGAAAAATGATATCTGGATTAATTGAATATAACTTATTTTTATCTCTATTAGTTGTTGTTGTGGTTTTCTCTGAATGTTTTCTTTTGTTAGAGTTTAGTATCACTTTTTACCCATTATAGTATCATGCTATTCAGATATAAGTATCACATGAGTATGTCTCTGTCTTATACACATACAATCAATGGAGTCATTTTCTGTAACTTGAAAAATAATGTCTGGATTATTTAAATATAAGTTATTTGAATATCAGTTTTTACCCATTTAAGTATCATGCTAGTCACATATAAGTATCACTTGAGTATGTATCTGTTTTGTACTTATACAATCAGTAGAATTAATTTTGTAAGTTGAAAAGTGATGTCTGGATTAATTGAATAAACCCTATTTTCATCTCTGTTAGTTGCTGTTTTGTGTTTCTCTGAATGTTTTGCTCTATTCGAGATTAGTATCAGTTTTTACCCATTTAAGTATCATGATAGTCGCATATAAGTATCACAGGAGCATGTATCTATTTTGTACACATACAATCAGTGGAATGAGTTTTGTAACTTGAAAAGTGATGTCTGGATTAATTGAATTAACCTTATTTTCATCTCTGTTAGTTGATGTTATGTTTTCTCTGAATGTTTTCTTTTGTTAGAGATTAGTATCAGTTTTCACATCATTAAGTATCATGCTATTCACATATAAGTATCACATGATTATGTAACTGTCTTATGCACATACAATCTGTTGACTCATTTTTTTTGTAACTTCATATCTGATGTCTGTTGTTTATGTTTCAGGTTTCTAATATTATCATTTGATTGTATTTCAGATTTTCACAATGAAGAGAAAGCTGAAGAAGAAGGAAATTGATTCCAACACACAGATTGCTGATGATAATGCTGCAAATGAAGCAACGCATATGTTAAAGAAAGTTGTGAAAGGCAAAGCAAAAATCAGGTATATACGATGAAGTTTGCTGATGTGTTTGAATTTGTTACGTGTTGTGTTTTGATTTTATTTTCTTGTTACATGTTCATTTCAATTTTTTATTTTCTATTTTAGTTCTGCGGAAGTGAGTAAATCAAAGAAGCGGAAAAAGTTTGGCAGTGTCTCCCCATCAGACTCTGGAGATGGCAGTCGTGCTAAGAAGAAGTCTGTGAAGAAAGTTTTGTAGACATCAAGTATCATTTAACATGTAATTTGGATACATTGCAAGTTTAATAAATACTGAGTGTGTGTGAATATTCATAGCTAAATATGCTGCAAATGTAGCTGTAAATTAGTTGCTTCATCATTATTCGTAACTTGAATTTTAAAAAATTAGATCTTTTTTAGACATAATAATAGTATCATGTATGAAGTATAATAGTATTCGATGAGATAAAAAACAATACCATCATACAGATTGAAACAGGTGTACTGAAGATATTAGCAATTTTCGTTTTAATGAATAAAAAAAATAATTTGTCATAAATGAAAGTTTAATAAATGAAATTACATGATAAAATCTCAAAGTAACAAAAATCTAATTAGTCATTTTTCAATATAACTGTAAGATAAAAAAATACCATGCTTTGGGCTTGAGTTACAAATTTTTTTTTGTCTTGGGCTTGAGTTACAGATTTTTTTTTGTCTTGGGCTTCAGTTAGTGATTTTTTTTTTTTATTAAGGCTGGTCCGAATTGAAGTGGGCTGAGTCCGAATTGAAGTGGGCCAGCCTGTCTGAAATAGTGTTATTTGCAGCAGATGCATGGAAGCCCATCTCTTTTTTTAATTTAAAAGGGAAATAACTTGCAGATGGTATTCCTTTTTTTTTTGTTCAAAATTTTGCAAGATAAATTATATATTTTTTTAGGAAATTAGAGAATGAAGTATTAGTGTGAGGACTTTATAAAATCATATTGTATGAGGCTTTGACTAAATAAGTAAAAGTTTCAAGCCCAATGCATTTTCCAATTTAATTAGCCCAGTTATAAAATAAGATGGTTTTGATACAGGCCCACTCCCATTTCTCATTACACGCCTCAAACAAAATATTGTCTACAATAACAGTTAAGAACTCTTCTAAAAATAAAAAATAAAATAAAATTTAAGAAAGCCCAAACCTTTTAAACTCCCCATTGCAAAGGTCAATTTAGTTGAAGCGCATGAATGAAACCTTTAGCCGGTGCCAATAGAGATTTATTTGAAAATAATCTACCTGTCTTAATGCAAGCTTAACCAAAAGTTTCTATGTGCGCATCACGGTAGCGGCTGCGGGTTACCCTCAATATCCAAAAAAAAAAATCATGATTAACTGTAGGAAAAATCACGACTTATAAAGTATTATAATTCCAACACCATATTTTAACTTACATAAATTATGACATTTAGGTTTTGCCAGCGTCATTTTCTAACATGTCTACATGAGAATAGAGAACGGTGTCGTTTTATAGTAAGAACGCTGAACACGGATGGTCGGAAATAAATTAAGAATATTTTAATTACTTCAAATTCAAATATGATTACTTTTTTGGAAAAATAATCCATAAAATTATATTCTTCATGTCTAGAGCTTCGCTGAAGACTATAAAATTGAAATTTCATAATTTGAAAAAATCAAAGAACAAATTTAAATTGTTTAGAAATTCATAAAATTTAGTGGACATGATAATGATGGGCATAGGTATAATGTAGCCTATCAAAAGAAAGTCAGCGTAATGTCGACGACGGAATTAAGCTTTACTTTTTTGCCGTATCTTGCTCGGTTGATACATAGCTGAAAATTCAACTGCCCTTTTCTCTCTCTCTAGAAAAACATGCATCGACCGAGACATGTTCCAAACCCGGCCAACGTTATGATGATGACTATTTTGATCAACATCATTTTTTTTTTAAGACCGATCAACTAAAAACCACGTGTTGTCATCGTCCAACTTCACATACCACGCCTCTAGAGTGAAAATCAAATAAAATACATCGATGCTCTTTCATTAAAAAGTTCGTCTTAACTCGATTCGATAAGTCAAATAAGCTTTAATTATAAACATAATTTTGTATTTGAGAAGATTTAAAGTTCAACTCCAACTCTAACTCGATAAGTAAAAATGATCAAACAAGTATAAAAGTATCTATATATTCGAGCTCAACCCGTGTTCGGCTCGATTAATAAAGTTCGTTTGAGCCCGACTCAATAGGTAGTCAAATAAGCTCAAACATAAAATTTAAAACTTAATATCATTTCAAACAACCTTGAACAAGTGTATGTTTGAGCTCAACTCAACTCATTTACATCCATACACAATTCTCATTTTATTTTTATTTGTGTTTTAATGTATTAGGTTTTACTAAAAATAATAATGGGTGTTTTGTCCCACATCATTTTTAAGAAGTTCGTGGTTCTTTGCTATAACTGCGCTAGTTAATTAAAATGTTTTAGTCTTTTGTCCCACATCATTTTTAAGAAGTTCGTGGTTCTTTGCTATAACTGCGCTAGTTAATTAAAATGTTTTAGTCTTTTAATGACTAGTTAAATGCATTAGTTATGTTACATGTAAACATTATAAATATAGTTTTAAAATGAGTTCTTATCGATTTAGAGCCCAAAAGACATTAATGATTGAAACTATCAATCTAAACTCTAAAAATTCATTCATTTCGATTTTTTCATTATTTTTATGATGATGTTTGATTAAAAATTATTGACGGATTATCAATTAAATTTTATAAATAATTTATTTAAAAACACAATTTTTAAGTTTTGTATTGGCAGTTTTAATTATTCAAATCTTAAATTGACAGTTTTAATTCATATCTCTTGTCCTATATTGATAGATAACTCATATTTCAAATTCTAAGGAGGTGTTTACTTTGGGTGGTAGATTAGATACATAAGATTGACAATATACATGATTGAGTATTTGAAAGATTTAAGCTTTAAAATTGTTCAATCCATCTAATTATGTGGTGAATTAGACTACATTATTTTTATCAATATAATGTATAAAATCTATCTCCCAAAATAAACGCCCCAAATTCGATAAAACTAATTTCTAGTGATTAATTATACATGATCAAATTAGAATATTTTCGGTCACACAGTAAGCTACAATAATCAGTCTGTCATCCAACAATCAAACACATCTTTACTTTTCCAATATATTTGTTTCAAAACCTTATGTGGAAAAGTTGAAAATATATCCAGATATTTCCAAAATGTCGGTGCAATAAAATAAATATAGGGAAAGAAAAAATTTCTCCCAAACCTAAACCTACTCTAATGCATGAGTAAGGTTAGAGTGAGGTTGGAGAAATAGCAGCATAATTTCCAAAGTTTTTTTTTTTTTTTAAGAATAATTTCGCAAGATTTTTTTTTTTCTTGAGCAATTTCCCAAGATTTAAAAATTAACAAATATAAGGAAAAAATCGTCAAAAAGGGGTAGCTTCTACTCCATTCATGGCGTGGCCCACCTAGAAATTTAGACGCCAAGAGGCCCAACACCCAACTAACCCTGCCCCGGGTAGTTTTGACATCCCAATTTTTACGTGCAATTATTATGGCCATGTGACCACTCTTATTTATTCCCGCATTCAATTTTATTCATATATAATTCAACAAAATAATTTTTTTGGGCTTTCAACTATCTATATTTCGTTTTATTGTGTTTTTCGGTTGTTGTATTAATTCTTCAATAAATAAAAAAATATGTGTTGTATTGAGCATTTGAACTTTTGTTTTTGTTGCAGTGAGCACTCGAGTTTTTATCCTGCTTGGACTCGTGAAAAAATATATATAAAAAAAACCGCGTACTAGTCCCATTAAAAATTGATGAAAAAAAAGAAATTATTGAGTAGAAGTAATAATAAATAGTTATGTATGAATTATCTGCACTAGAAGGTATAAAAAATATGAATTTGATTAATCAATGCAGTTTATTGTTATGTTGAAATGGTAATTTTGGTGGACATGATGTGTAAGGACCATTATGAAAGAGGTTGTTTCCTCAACTAGTACAAGCTCCATTCACACGCAACACACATTTGGCCGCAATGCCAAGTGGGATCTAGAATGCCTATCCAGCAAATTATTCATCAATACTTGGTTTCCTTGTCAATAATCATATTTTTTCTTTTTTTTTTTTTGTTGTCAATGGTAACCCGCAGCCGCTACCGATATACGCACTGGTAAACTCCGCCCCTGTGAAATAGTCTGTAAATCACACAGACACTCAAAGTACAATTTTTTCATTATAATTTTTAGGGTTAATTGTCTTAAAAATCATGAACTTTGAACTTAGTTGTAAATTTAATATGAACTTTAAAAGTATGTAATGAAAAGATCAATTTTGAATTTGTGTGTTATTCAACATTCCCAAATTTTTATAAAATAAATTGACCTTTAATCCAACATAAAATTGGGGTCACTTTGACGTCATTTTCAAAAATTGATAGTCGAGTCGTAACGGACTCGAAGAGACGAACAAATTGCATGTTGGATTGAAGGTCAAATTGTTTTATAAAAATTTGGAGATGTTGAATAACACAAATTCAAAGTTGATCTTTTCATTGCATACTTTTAAAGTTCATGTTAAATGTGCAAATAAACTCAAAGTTCATGATTTTTAAGGCGGTTAATCCTATTTTTTACGATAATATAACTTTTTTAAAATCATTTTTGAAACTAGTATCATCAATTACTAAACACACACACACACACTCTCTCTCTCTCTCTCTCTATATATATATATATATATATATCTTCATTACAGTGGGATCCACCATTTAAATATACTGCATTCATATTTTCCCATTAAGTATAAATTAAAATAAATTTTATCATGAAATATTAAAAAAATACGGATCAACCAAACATGTCTCATTTTCAAAGCATATTGAGTGTCTATGGAAGTATAAATAATTCTCACATGCTTCATATAAATACGAAGCATGAAAGAATATAAATAAGTGAACACACTGATACACTATATGTTGCACGAAAGAATATTTATACTAGAGCAATTTTGTTCGCTTCCAATCCGGTCCATGAGGGTAATTTTGTAATTTCATTACTTTTACAGTAGCATACAATTTTTATATATATAAAAACAAGTAGTTATGCCTTAATTAATAATTACAGTTTTCCCGCCTAAACTCGCTTGCCCAAATTAATAAGTTCACTTAATATATATTAATTTAAGTTTAATATCATATCTTTATATAATATAACGATGTTTTATATATACATATATATATATATATAATATACATAATAATTAATATATGTACTATAATATATATAAGTTTTAAATAATTATTATGAATCAAATTAATTAAATGCTAAGTTTGATTTTAAAAAAAAAAGGACTACGTCAATATGACAAGGCCATTGTCAATGTTCATTTTTTCTTTTCAATTTTTTTTATAATGATTGTGGATTGGCATAACTTACATTTTCTTCAGTTATTTTTATTTTTTAAAACACTCTTTCTTTAGTTTTTATTCAACGCAATTTTTATTTTTTCTTTTAGTCGGAACTTCCATAATGTTTAGGGTAAAATATATACCCATATATTTCTTTATTTGGGTAATCACTATTTCATTGATATTACTGAAAGTATATATATGCTGATATTCAACAAACTCGATAATTATTGGAAAGTCACTATTAATTAGAATGATTCGAAAAACTATTAATGGAAAGTCAACCAATATACTAATAACAATTAAATTGAAAATCAACCCCTATTAATTAGAATAATTAATGTGCATTTCATTAGGTAATAAACGAATAATCATGCATGATTATATTCAATCAGTTATTTTCAATTAATATTCATACACCAACGATTGATTATCATCATAGATCAATTATACAAATTTGTTATTCCATAATTTTTACACAACTAGATGTATTGCAATTTGCAAAGGAGATTGGAATAGCAGTCGAAAACTAATATGAAAGAAGATTTGTCAGAATTGAAGGTTGATATATCTCACATATTATGAATATTCCTCAACAATTATCAAATGTTAGTGACAAATTTGTTGTTGAATGTGCATGTTGTTCTAACTTTATTTTCTCCTTTAAATTGAGATTACGCATGCATGTCTTTCTTGCAACTCTTTTTTTAGTTTCATAATTTATGTAATTTTGTATTTCAATTTTTTAAAATGAGTTTGAATGCATTTATACTGTTTGTCACTGAGGTTTTTTTTTTCCTGTTGCAGAAACAAGCACCACCATATGGATCTATTACAACTAATTAGGAAAACAAATGTCCCAAGACTAATATGGTTTCAGAGTTAGAAATAAATTATTTAGAATGAAAATAAATATTTTTTTAGCTTTGGGTGCATGTTTCATTGATTTGAGTTTTGTTCACTTGTGATGATCTTTTGTAATAATGTAATAATAATTATTCTTATATAAATAGATATACCAGTTGTCTTTTGTTTTACATTTCCAGTTTTCTCTCCAAATTTTGTAAGTTATATTAGTTTACATTGTTTTGTTGGAGACTTCTTTTTTTTTTCTTTTTGTATAAATATATTTGAGAGCACGCATATGTTTTGTTTAATTGTAAATAATATATGATCATTTTGTCCTAATATATATATATATATATATATATATATATATATATATTCTTCAGGTATTAGCTAGAGATGTTCTGATTCATAAATTATTGATTACGATTTAAGATTTGTCTCAAATTTGTAAGGAATTTTCTGTAAAATGAAGAATAAAACAATTGTATATCCACCGCAGGAAAGACGACATTATCAAAGTTTCGGGCGTACAGTATGCAACATTTTTCATAAATATGACCGCATTAAGGTGGTTAAGATATGGTCATACCTAGAGAGTAACTTTTAATGTTTAATTCCATTTATTTGATTGCGTTGATATAAATCAATTATACTTCTTTTTTAGAATATTAATTAATTATACTAATGTCTATAAACTAGACTAATTCCACGCATGTGTTATTATAGTGGGCTTCCCATACAACTATATATACAACATATTTTCTTTCATATTGATGACAGTTTTTTAAATAACTTTTCACAAATAGGTGAAAATAGTATAGTTGCAATTTTCTTAATTAGTATCTGTGTATGTGGGTGCACGCATTTGCACACTGTTATATAGATAAAAAAAATGCAAACTATTTTATAAATTTAATTTTAGTAAATCATGGGTAATTGGAAATATCATGCATGAAAGAAACATTATAAGACTATTAAAAACCATCAATTTTAACCATCATAAAGCTATATTTACTTTCTATCTTATTTTAACGTCAATTTAAAAAAATTGTATATGTACGATTTTTTTTGCGTTAAATAATATTTTTTTTATTGAGATTTTGGAGAAATAACTTATTTTTAAGAAATTGACTACTTTTGCTACAAACTATTATCAACAACTAGAAACATATTAATTTCTTCTAAAAATATTTTTATTTCAATTTTAGCTTTTTCTTAATTACACGTTAAATATGATATATAGAATTATTAGTCTTCCAATCTCCAATAAATGTGATGGGATCATGTAATAAAGATTAGAAGGAAATTTTAATCAATCCATAAAATTACACATAATATATATATATATATATATATATATATATATACTCCCTATTATGAGTCGAAAATCGATATTTTAAGACCCATTATTCAATTCCTTCTCACTTATATTAAAAATATAAGTGAATGCATTTATGTATGGTTTTGTATTTTTGTGAGGTTTTTTTCGGGATTGAAATTTCCTGTTACACTTTCTTGTATTTCACTCCGTGTTTCATTATCAAATTTATGATTTTAATAATATTTATTATAAAATAAAAATTAATTATAACATAAATAATTATAGTCAATATTTATCAACAAATTTTTTTTTAAAAAATATAAAACATAATTTTTTAAAAATCATAATCATAATCATAATCTTAATCTTATCTTAATATATATAAAGACAAATAAGTATACTTTAAATAGCAGTTCTAATTTTTCCGCCCATTTACCTTTACCACAAACGAAAATAACAATTATCCCACATCGAATTTTAAAGAGAATTATTTTGATTTAACATATTATAAATTCTAATGATCAACAATGAAATTCTCACACATTTCTTGATCTCTTATTTGAGAACGAGCATAGTGTTTGATTTTATTAGTTTAATATTTGAATACATATTAAAATATTTGAGTTAAATTTCAACAATTAAATATGTATTTTTGAAAAATGTATTCAAGTTTAATAGTCAATAATTTATCTTGTCACTGTGAATTTAAAAGTGTGTTTACATTTGTAATTTTAAATATATTTTAATCAATTAAATTATATTTATTTTAATTTCAAAATTAAATATATCCTACATTGAGCACCAACAAATATTGAATAATATTTATTAACAATGTAGGAGAGTTAGGTGCTATTGTTGAATAATACTTTAGCGGCGACTCACACTTAGTTGAAAAGTTAGGTGTTATTGTCATCTTTTTAAGGTTTTAGATCTCTTTCGATCTTCAAGATGGTTGGTCTTGAACTGGGATTATCAACTGATTGTGCTCCTTGAACTGAGCGGTTGTTGTTGATATTTTTAGATATTTTACTGAGAAGAACTCTAGCTGGACTTGAAGCGAGTATATTATGACTATTAGTTTGTAGCAGGTCTCTTGAGCGATCAGAGGTTTGTTGGTGCGTATAGCCGTTAACATGGTTGTTGTAGTCATTACTCTGCCATTGACTCTTTCGGATGCATTAACTTCGTCGATTGTGCAGTAAGTGGCCTTGGATTCGGGCCAAGATGTTTAGTTCAGTTAATGCCTCAGTTTGGCTTATGAGAGTCATTTTTCTCTTTATTGCTTGAACGACTTTTTAGCTCAACTGATTTTGGCCATCGGTTGGGTTGACTTGGATATCAGTTCGACTGACTTATCTTTCAGTTTTGGCCATCAGTTAAATTGACTTGGACTTCAGTTCGGCTGACTTAACTTTCAGTTTGGCCATCAGTTGGGTTGTCTTGAACTTCAGTTTTGGCCATCAGTTGGGTTGCCTAAGCCTTCAGTTTTTCTTTGAGTGCTTTGACATCTCATCAAAACTTTACTAAGACTTCTTTTGATTGGTTTTCCTAACAAATGTATTTTGCACTATTCTGAATTAATAATAATTATGAAATGTAGTTTGTAATTTTTTTTTGCTTCAACAAATTATACTAACAACCAACAAGTCAGTTTTGGAGTTTGCGCCTTCAAATTTAAATCATATATATTTTGAAAAAGAAATAATTAAAGGAAATGCTGCTGAAAATATACATCAAACCTTTTGTAAATTCTAGCAACCTTTTATGCTATTTAATTTGAATGAATACATTTAAATTTTTGGAATTCCTACTAGCTTGATAGCAATATTAGGGATTGGTATGTTACAAATTCAGCGTTCAGTATTGACTGACATGTCATTTCGAGAGGTGAGACAAAATTATATAGTACACATTCAAACGGAGTTGGTAAATTTTAGTGTGTAATTATTTATACAAATAATATGATGTTAATATTTTCACTTTATAACCTTATTACATATATTACTAGCATCACAAATTTATTCAATTAGTATTATTTGAAATGGACTATGTAATAGTAAAACGTCTGCAAAGTTTCAAATGCTTTCGGAGTTGGGAAAACTGAAAAGTAGTAAGTAGTGAAATTTTTTAAAGGACAATCATCCCACATCGAATTTTGAAGATGATTATTCTACTTCAATGTACTATAAATTTTAATGGTCAATAGCGAAAATTTTCATATCTCACACTTTTCTTGGGTTTTAAGTTCAGACTTGAGAACAAATTGTATGTTTGAATTTATCAGTTTAATATTTAAATTAAAATTTTAAATTAAATATGAATATTTGAAAATTGATTTTACCCACATAAACTCTTTTTTTTATATATATTTTACATGTACTAGCCTTAATTTGAAGTACCTGTAATTTGCGAAACAAAGTGACAATATTAACTTGATAAATAACTTAGATTAAAGAATTACTTCAAATCACGATTTAAATTCTATATTTTTAATCAACCGTAATAATAAAGTTGATATTAAATATTGGTTGGATAAGACTCATAAGATATATTATTTCAATTCTAAATGCGCGCGCGCCAACACACACACACACACACACACACATATTTGCATGAAAATTAATTTGAAAAATGGTCTTGCTAACGTGTAGAATTTTAAAAATCAAGATCCACATAAAAAATTGAATTTTCAAAATATATATGTATTTTTGAGCTTATCAATTTTATCATAAATATTTTTAAATTTGTGAATTATACATAAGTAGGTGCTCAACTTTTGATATTTTTTAAATAGTTATAACTTAATTACATATATTAATTTTACAAACTAAATTATCTCACATAGAAGAGCTAACATAATATTTTTAATTTGTAACAAAATATACACAAATAAAAATTTCGAAGATTAGAAAATTAATTTTACATAGTAAAAACTCCCCATATTCAACAACAAAATTAAATAAATCATTACATGTGGAAAAATATTGCCACATCATAATTATGATCATCGAAAAAAATAGGAGTGGTTATTTTGCTACCAATAAAAAAGTGCTATTATTGCAACATTTAAAAAATTGTATCTAAATTGCAAGTTCATTCAAATATTGTAGTGACTTTTTTAGCAATTAACCCTTAAATATATTTTAAATGGTTAGAACTTATATATTTTATTTTTTCATACAAAATTCATCCCACGTAAAAGACTCAATAATGGTCATTCTACCTTTCTCGATCTTTCAGTTGAGATCAATTATAACATTTCATTGTAATATTAAACTTTATAGAATTTCAATATTTTAAAATTATAATTCTGAATTAACAATATTAAATAAATATATTTAGAATTTTCAATAAATGTATGAATTAAATTTATTAATTTATTGTTAAATATTTTAAAAATTTTGAAGATAAAATATTTACATTATCATTTTTTATTATATTTTTAAATAATAAAAACTTATATATTTTAATTTTTGAAACAAAATTTATCTCACATCGAAGAATTAACAAATATTGTTGTACATAAATAAACTATAAATTCTGAGACCCAATAATGATTCTTCCACATGTCTCGATCTTTTTGTTGAGATCAAGTGTAATATTTTGATATTTGATTTTATCAATTAAATATTAAATATTCAATATATTTTAAATTTATAGAATATAAATATTGTAAAATTATTTTTTTTATTAATCTATCAAAATATTGGAATAAAAATTATCAATATATTAATTTATAATTTTTAGTTTTTAAGTTAATTAATTATATAGTAAAAAAATTAAGACCCACTTCTAAAATTTTAAATTAAATATATTTAAATGTTTGAATTAAATGTATTAATGAATTTTTATCAAATTAATTTTAATTATTTTTAAAATTTTGAAGTGAACATGTTTAAGTTATCAATTAAAAATATACTTTAATTATTGACATTTATATCATTTAACTTTTCAAACAAAATTTACCTCACATTGAAAAACTAAAAAATAATGTTGTGCATGAACAAACTATAAACTATAGGGCTCAACTATGGTGTTTCCATGTTTCTTGATCTTTCTGTTAAGATCAAGTGCAATATTTGATATTTTATTTTATCAATTTAATATGGAATATATATAATTTAAATATTTTTAAATTTAAAATTTGAATTAAAAGTTTGACACTTACATTTTAGGCTCTCTATAAAAAATAACTCACTTAACGAAATAGTACCCCACTTTTTCAAAACAATTACAAATATAACATTTGATTAATTTTACAATTCAAATGTCGTATATAATTGATTGTATTTTAAGATTTCTTGATTGAATAATTTTTTTTACATAGTTGAGGAAATATAAATACTAAAATAAATTACGGAGATACCCAAGCCAAGGGCCCTCCTCCACCATATCCCACATTGATTGTAGATTGAAAAAATTGGATATAGGTTGTATAAAAGAGTGAAAAATCTCAAATTTTTTATTTAGTCATGTTTTGAACCAAAAAGTTTAAATAAAAATTGATTGGTACTTAATTGGCCGATTAATTAATGCCGCCGAGATTGCCTGGGTGACGAGGATTTGGTCTCCCCGATTTTACACCCGACTTTGATATTTCTGGCCAAACCGATTTCTACAACCTTGAAAAATACACAAATATATTATAATTCAGCCGATCTAACAAATAGTTTATAGTTCAGTCGATCTAACTCATATATTTAAATACTAAATTCAAGATTGAATATAATTTTATTATTGTTCATAAATATTTTTAATAACGTGCACTTTCCTGTACATCGCACAAGTGGTGTACTAGTTACAATGAAGCTGAATTAGGTGTCCGCAATTTTACTCAAGGGCAAAAAGGGGGATGGAAAAGGAGACGAAGGGAAAAGGCGCCTCGGATCCTCTTTTATTTGAACCAGTAGTAACAAAAAAAAAGTAACAAATAAATAATAAAACATCAAAAACCAAACTCGAACATTAGCTTAATATATACTTATTAAAAGTTGATGTTTGTCCATTACTATCACATTTTTCAATCATTTTTGGCTACACTCAAAACTATGTGTTGGACTTACATATACCGATTGTATATAAATCTTATATTAGTCAAATAAAAATATCATTTATAATACTAAAATATATCACTTCTAAAATTAAAAATATTGAATTTATTTTATTAGGAAAGTACTGCTGATTTAAAAAAAAAAAAAACCTGTGAAATTTTTATAACTGTTGTACGAAAGAATTGCCCAAAACTATTTACCAACAACAATTGAACTCGTACACAACCATAGCCTCTAACAATACAAAAAGTTGTGTATTTCAAAGAAGACTTATGTCAGATCATTTAACGAGTCAAAATCAATTAAACATTAATAATATACCAACAAAATTACAAATATTTTATTAAATACTCCCTCCGTTTCGTTTTATTTGTTATTTTAAGTTTTTTTTTTATCTAGAATTAACAATTAATTTTGTGGACAAATATATACATCCCTCATATATGCCACAAAATCTTATTCATTATATTTTTTCTAAAATAAAGTTTGTGATAGGGTTAAATTAGAGAGAGTGTGTGTGTGTGAAAATAAAGAAAACAACAAATATTTTGAAACAAAACAAAAAACTTAAAACAACAAATAAAACAAAACAAGGGGAGTATAAATTTGGACCTGAACTCACAAAGGTTTGCGCAAAGAGTATTTCTCTCCAATTTTATTTCGACTTCAATTTATTATGATTTAGTTTAAAATTAAATTTTTATTTACGGTTGATCCTTACCTTCCCAATTATGGTTCATTAAAAAATAGTAATTATGCAATAGAGGAATGCATCAGACAATCTTATCTACCGATGTAGTTAGGGGTATGCAAATGTTTAGTTCGGTGCAAAATCAAACCTAACCAATAACATCATAAACAAAAATTCTTAAAAAAAAAGAAAACAAAATCAACCATAGTACTTGATATAACCGAACTTAACCGAACCATAATTCTTTGGTTCGGTTTTTGGTTTAACTGAATTTTAGTGTTTTTTTTTGTTTTTCTAAACAATTATATCTATAGAAAAATAATATTTGAACTCAATATAACAAACAACACATTAATTAAATAATAATAATAATAATAATAATAATAATAATAATAATAATAATAATAAAAATATCAATCGATTCAATCGCATAAATGATTGACTTATCACACCATCACAAGTCACAATTATACTTAACCGTTAATAATTGAATATACAAAAAAAAAAAGAATAAAAAATCTTTTACTTTGAATACGAAGCACTTCTACATTTTGCCCTTGTCATTTGAGGGGATAATTTTATTTTTGATTTTTTTTTTAATTTATATGTAGTATTAGAAATATAAATTATAAATAAAAAAAGAATTTCATATATTTTGATTATTTCAATTTTAATCAAAATATTTTTTATTAAAATCAACACCGAACCAAATTATATTTTGATTTTAACATTCAAAATCGAACAAAAATTAAAGATAAAATGACCAAATCAACCAAATCAAATAGATCGGTTCAATTTGATTATTTTTTGTGCACCCCTAGATGTAGCACCATGAATACTAAGAAATTAAGAATATATCTCACTGTCGAAGACAAAAAAAATTAGGTAAAATTAAAGTAGAGATATTTCATCGGACACGTCGAGATATGAGTTGAGCTTTGTTTCTTCCCTCGATTGTAACTCATCTGAAAACCACATGTCAAAAATTTATAAATGCAGGAAGTTGGCAAGGAAAAGTCAAGAAAGTGTGACTAGCAGCCTAAACAGTGAAGCCACCACAGATTCATGAAAGAAGAAGGCACACTATTTCAATTGAAATCAAATCAAAATTGCAACTCAAAAACAACAATAAAATTTCATTACATCTCTTCCTCTCATTTGGATCAAAACACACTTTGTTTTAAGCTTGAAGCCCTTCGGACGGCTCGAACAGCACAAGAAAACCCCAAGGCTACTTCAAGCTCGACTAAACTCTCTTTTAAAAACGCCATATAAAATCCTCAGATATAAACTTAAAACAAAGCTTTTAACACAACTCTATTAAACTACTACTACTAACTACTACTTGTTCATAATGCTGCAAAACTTATGGGCATGCTATATTGAGGGGTGTTCCATTCATCAAGGGTGAGGGCGAGGGCACGGCATCGTTCAACCACGACACCGCATCAGCGCAAGCGTCCAGATTGAAATCGAAGTCGAAATCTGGCAATGCGCTAGGCTGATCATCATCAAATCCACAGATGGGAAGATCATATTCATTAATACCAAACACAATGTCATCCAATGGCGCTCCTACTTCATCAGCCGGCATCAGCGATTCCAGCTCGAAATCCAACTCTATCTCGTCTCCAATCCGTGCCAATGCCGCCAGCTCCTCGTCCATCACCTGGTTCTGCTCCACAACATCGGCCACTGCAGATACATTGCTGCCATTCTCATCCTCCAACTTCACCTCCATTGAAGAGTTCATTTCGAGCACGGACAACGGGGAAGTAAGTGAAGTGAGTGAGACTACACTTCCACTAGAATGCTCGACGGGTTCAGAAACCACCATAGAATAAACAGTTTTACTACTACGATCATCGCTCCAGCTCTTCACAGGCGAAAACTTAGAGTTATTAGCTAAAGCCTCAAATTCCAATCGTTTCATTTCATAAGCTCTGGAAGCTTCCTCGGCAGTACTGTAAGTCCCCAGCCAGACCCTCTTCTGCTTCACCGGATCGCGAATCTCCGCCGCCCATTTGCCCCATTTCCGCTGACGGACGCCTCTGTACTTCCCTGAAACAGGACTCGGATTGCTCTCAATCACGGGGCAAATGCTCTGTTTCTTGCTCTTTCTTGAGCCATTGCTGCTTTCTTCAACGGAAGAGCTGTCCGATTCAGTAGCTTTCGAAGCTCTGTAATGGTCGCCAATCGGGAAGCATACTTCGCGAACAATGCGTTTCACCTTCTTCTCGGCTTCCTCGTCGTCGGATGAATCAGTAGCGTAAGGGTCGCTACAGACGATTCGAACCCTTTTCATCGGTTTGGTTGATAAAGGCTTCATTCTTGGCCTTCTATTCACACTCTCTCGATTCAAAGAAATTGATTTTTGAGGCTCCGGCATTCTTTCTTTCTCACTCCTAAACACTACCAAAAAAACCCCCTCAACAAGAACACCCACAAAATTTAGACTCTCCAAAACAAATCGGTCAGATTACAGAAGACAAAACAAAATATATTTAAGAAATCGAAAGGCTTAAATGAAGGAGTTGTTAAGTCAGAGGTCTTCTCAAGAACAAGAAAAGATTCAACAACCAGTTTATGAGATAACCCCCAAAACACTGAACGCCAGAACAAGTCCTGCAATAAACACCAAAACCCACAAATAAATATTTAACACAAACCCAGGAATAAATTAAACAAAAAACGCATCAGATTAACAGATCAGCCGGTAAAACCCCCCCAAAACCTCCCATAAACCCACCTAATCACACATACAGTACAAACAAGAGAGAGAGAGAGAGAGAGAGAGAGAGAGAGAGAGAGACCCAGAAAGGGTTTAAAGAAGAGGGGTAATACCTTTTGGGCCTCAAACGCATCGAAAAAGTTGGGAAGAAATAGAGGGCGCTCTGCTGAAGCGAACAGCAGAGGGATTTGCGCATGCAGTGAACAGAGAAAGAAGGAGAGGAACAGAGCTTCAACGGAGCCCCAAAAACAACAGCCAAATCAAAACTTGCCGACATAAAATCTCTTGCTCCAGACCTTCACGATAAGCCTAAGCCCTCTTCTTCCTCCCAACGCTTCAGCGAGAAAGAGCACCCAAACAAAAGGGGGGGGGGGGGGGGAAATCGGATCAGATACGCCTATTTATAGAGATAAAAAGATAAATACCCCAATATCTCTATCTATCTATCTTTCAAGAATTAAAGTAGTAGACTCTATGAAGAGTGTGGTAAAGAGATTAGAAATCTATGGTTATAATTTTCAAGGATGTATTACAAGATGACAAAGTAGAGGATTATGGTAGTATCGAAGAAGAAAACTGCAGGAACTACAGTGACTAAGACCTCTTCTACCGTTACTGATAAATAGAAAGAGAGAGAGAGAGAAAAGAAAAGAGAAATAGGGAGTAATCTCTAAAGCTATTTTGGTGGTTGTATATGTATCCAATGCAAGAAGTGGACTATCACTCCAGTCACCACCTTTATATTCCAAATTGTTTTTTATTTTTTATTTTTTTATTGCGACTCAAATGACAAATGTCTTTGTTTCCAAATGTATTTCAGTTTCTAATAAATTGAATTTTGAAATTTACACTTCATTACAGTATTTTGCAACTAAAAAGCATATAGAGCTCTTAAATACACACTGGCTAGGAAATTAAATGTATTTCTTTAATAAAAATTGATTGCAATTTGAGAACATAAGATTTTGCACAATAAATACAGGTGACAGCAATCGAGCAATTGGAATAAAAATATATATAAATAAACGCGATTTATATATATATTCGACCACACGGACACAAATAATATCAATTGTTTCAATACAATATATAATTGGAACCCAATCCACCGAGAAAAATCTTAAACATTGTGTTTACAATTGCAATAATACTTGCGTTTTTTTCCTAAATAAAAAAGAAGATATTTTGCATTTTATAATTAATTCAAATTCAAAGTTTAATTATTAGATGCAATAACTAACATTATAAAATCTAAAAAATTATTAAATCCTATAAAAAATTATAAAGGGCCTATTACAGAATAATTTTGAATCATCGGAAAAATTCAAGGATCCAATATAAAAGTTGGAGGTTTATTTATGTACCATTTCAATTTACTTGATTGTTTTTTCCGTCCTTTCTTTAATTTCACAGCAACAACAATTTGACTGACCAAGAACGCAAATCTCAAGAAAGGAAAAAATAATATAAAAATAAAAGAAAACTGAGAACACAATCAGAAAAATATCCTTTTTATAAAAAAAGAAAAAGAAAAAAAAAATCGTGGACAAACATACGCACGCGGTATGGCTCTACATTTTATCTGTATACCTGCTTTGTTTTGTCTTTTGTTTTCGCCTTTTTTTTCTTTTTACGCTCTCACTCACTGATTCCGCTCACTGAGTCAGACGGTCACTTTTCCCTATTACGGTCAAAATAAATTAGACCGGGCTGGGGGGGTGAAAAAGGGTGGGAATGTGGGGGCGGTATTTATAGCGTAGGAACAGATTTTGCGTTGTGTATTTTGGGTAGGCGAAATTAATGCATGATGAGCTGGCAATGACCATTCATCATGCATGACCATATTCGTCTTTTCATGCTCATGCTCATCGCTGCTACATGATACCTTGATCCTCCTTTTTTCATCTGCGCGTGTTAGTTTAGTTTATTGAAAAAATATTTGATTTTATTATGATGTAGAGTCATATTTAGGGACGTGGAGTTCACGCGTGTCCATGGGGGCGTTGGAGATGAGTTAGCTGGGGATGCTGAACTCGGCGTCGTGTGTGAGCTTTGCCTTTGCTATTTCGCCTTAGGTTGCGCTTAGGGGCTGTAGTTGGGGAAAATTACGGTGGTGCCACTGTGAGTCCGAGACACTCCGAATGAGCGAGTGTTCAATTCATTTTCTGAAAATATAGAAATATAGAAATTTAATAATAATTATTATTATATTGCTTATTTCTTTTGGTAATTATTTTCTCTAGTTTTACTTGTACACATTTGAAATAGTGAAGATTTCTATTGACGAGGGTTTTCTTTTTCTCTTTCAAATCACTTTTTTTTTTAATTGAGGGCTTCATTGTATGGATATGAGACGGATTCAAAAAACATGAATCGATATTTGAAAATACATGTTAGGTCATCAGAATGATTTACAATCGAAACTTTCTGATGTTTTAGCGATCGGTCAATCAGAGACCTGAAAATAGCCGAATGAAATACCTAATTCCTTGTGATAATGAAGAATTACCGTTTTAGAATGATAACGGGTGACTATTTATACTAGATAATGCACGTGAATAGCATGTGATAAGTAACGATTATCATAATTGTATATACTCCGTATTATTCCATTGTTTCTAGGAGACGAGCCAAATATGCATGAAGATTTAGGTAAATTATGGCGTTCTAATAATACGTAATTGTGTTTATTTTTCTCAATAAATATATAAATTTTTTATATGATAAATCTATCTATATATATTTCACTTTCCCTATTTTTCATTAACGAGTTCGCTTTGTCGCTATTGATCAAGCTACATTAGGTACCTCAATCATAGTGGAAAGAACAAAATTATACACAACAAAGAATATACAATATAATCCACCTAACTTTGTCATGCAAATCTAATTTAATTTTTTTTGCATTAATTAATTCAAGCCAAATAAATATTTATTTTACTAAATTTGGTTTGCAATTGCAGTTTATCTTTTTTGTTCAACTCAGTTTAATTTTAAGTCAAACATCCTTCAATATAAAATTATACCATTGATGAAATAAGCTTTAATCACAAAATTCAGCAACCCTAGTAAATATTCTATTTTCATATAATTGACAAAGAAAAAAAGATGGTGATGGCATTGATTCTAAATATCAGTACCTCTAAGGATATAATTGTAAAAATATAAATAGGAATATGAAATTTACTTCCAATTGCATGTTTTATTTGTGGTTAATTCTTGTATATGCAAATGAGCCTTACGCGAATTATTTTTGGTAAGTAAATGATTAAGGCAATCGGGCCACCTAATCATCATTAAGAAATATCATTATGGGGCAAATTACAGAAAATTTTCTTTTACTTTTTCAGAAAGAGCAAATTACAGATGATCTATTTATGAATTCTATTTCATATTGCGATAAAAATGAATATGCAATTTTATCTCCAGTTTAGAGAATTGAGCTTCAAATTCTTATCACACCTGGCCAAATAGGCATTGGATTATGCAATTTCATAGTTCATTACTGAAATACTATACAACCACATAACTTAATTTACAAAAATGCGTACAACTATCGCATGATATGATATACAACGTAGATTCACAATGTATGCAATTATGCATGTATGTGGGATATATATATATATATATATATAATAGTATATATGATTATTAGTGAAGAATAATTCATCCCCCCAAAAAAAGGTATGGTTATATATATATATAAAAGGACGAACCATACCTTTTTTTTTGGGGATGAATTATTCTTCACTAATAATCATATATACTATTATATATATATATATATATATATATGGAACTTATAAAATAGTTTTGCTACAATATTTCTCCATATATTGATAATATATGTGTGTGTGGATAAATTTTATATCATAAATTAGATTTTGAGTAAATCCTCAATTTTTATGTCAGCAGTTCGGATTACTTATTTAGTACGTAGAAATTTAAAATTCCTTCCTATGTTACGTAAAATACATTGAACAAACACACGATGTTGACCACTATCAGTCCAATACAATTTGGAATTGCGCTAATTAATAATAGCAATATATATAGCAGTTAACGAAATTATATATATTTAATCTCGTAGGGTGTCGAACCAATATAATTTTCTATTTAATCTAATACACACATACCTGCGTAAAATTAATGTATTTAGCTAATTTAATAGAATCACTTATATCTAACAAAATTTCTATATATAATTACAGTTTTTTTTTTTTGATAATTTTCTATTTAATATAAATATAATTGCTCATCCATCCTAGATAGTTTTTTTTTTATTATGCCCTTGAACTTTCATATTCTCCGTAGGAACAAATCTTCTTATGGATTAAAGTCCGTAAGATTGATTAATGTATGGATCCAAACATAATCAAATACTAATATAATTATAAATACAGTACGCCATTAAATATGATTTTAGATTCGTATTTTGGTCCGTCTTAAGAATTTTAACTCGCAAGACGTTTTCATACATTTTTTATATATATTTATTTTGTAGTTAATATATCCTTAAACTTTTGTTTGGCTGAATTACATTTCTTTTCTTTTCTTTTTTGAGAAAAATTTAATTAATTTTTCTAACCTTACACTGTATTAGAACTTGTTCCAATTTTATATATATATTAGTCAGTTAGACGAGGGAAAATTTAAGTACTTCACTAAATCAAATGAAAGATTGATCACTGAATTGAATCACAACAAAATATAAAACTTATATAAAAGAGGTAACTAAACTAAAAACACATTTAAAGATCATTATTAAATATATTATTTAATAAATTTAATTTAATTTATAAATTACATATTCACTTAATTTACATTATAAATCATCTAAATAAATAAATAGTTTCAATAAAAACACAATTAATTAAACATAATGGATAGAATGAAGTCACACATATTATAAATTACTACAAATTAACTTAAAAACACATTAGAAATAACTAAAACTGTTTGAAAAAATACATTGATTACAAATCGTTTCTGGATCAGTTAAGATAATTATAATATTGACAAAATCGCTTGAAGAATCCTCAAACAGATGTCCTTCACATCCGGATTGATTGAATTGTAAAAATTATCCTTGATGGGGAGACGATTGAGATTCACGAGCTTAGTTTTGGATAATTATAATTTTTAGAAAAAAATGTGGCACATATGTGGCAAAAATATATTAATTCTGAGTATTGATGGCAAAATATATGTATTTTCATAAGTGTTATAGTCTTGTAATATTTTCACTAATTGTAAGCGTTTGATGATCATTTAAAATACCTTTATTATTTCAAGCACATCATATATTATAATTTTTTGTGTTTTAATAGTACATAATTTTTTAATAGTATATTTTTTTGAAATGATATAATTGAAAGTTATTAGTTTTGGATAATTATCATTGTAAACAAATACTAAATTATTAAGTATATTCGTGTTTCAATTATAAAATTAAACTGAAATTTTTAAAAGAATATTCTTATTTGATGTAAAATTTAATATAGAACATTATAACTGTAAAAAAAATTAATGTAAAAATTGCACTATATATCAAACAGGTACTTAGCATCGAACGTCACCGGACCAAATGTAAAAACTAGAGCAACATTTATATAATCAATCTATTAATTGTTCCAGATAATGACACACATCACATGCATGTATGTATGTGATATTGAGTCGTTGACCAAATTCTATTAGGGAGGGAGAGAGAGTAGGGGGATGGGAGTGGCAGGAGAAAGAGAAAGAGAAAGAGAGGGTTGGTTGGTGTTCCCGCCAAAGGCATAGGCGGCCAGCCCACCGCCGCACCCTCTTTTACCGCCAAAATCATGGGCTGAGGGCCAAAGTATCCCTGGCACGTGTCCCCACTTCTGTTGGACACCTGTCGCATAATGGGACGTGGCAAGTCACACTTGATAGCGTCGCTATATATATTTTATATATTTCTTTATTCTTCTACAATAATAATAATAATAACAAATTGGAAATGGATTGAATAAATGCATTTTGAGTATTTGGTATTAGGTTGTAGACCGGACCGACAAGGGATGACCAAATAGACCGATTGTATTCTTTCGGACAGTAGTCGGTCCAACCGATTTTTTTTCCCTAAATTTTAATAAATTCAATTTACTAATAAAATCAATTTATTAAATTCAAGTTTCAAGTTTCAGTGTTTCACCCTTCTTCAATCTACGACTTTACGTTTTTTTAATAATTTATACTTTATATGATATAATTAATCATATATCTATTAAATGATATTAAATTATTAATAATATAATATCCTTATTTGGTCAGTTCGTTCATATTCATTTTTTTGGTCATTAGTACGTAGTATTGTAAGAAATAAAAATAAAATCGGACCGATCGAATGACCCAATTTTCAATTAGTACGGTCCGATCGATCCTTGCACAAACTTATTTGGTATAGTAAATAAAACAAAAGATTCTTCTAAAAATACTTCCAAACATGTATTATGTATATCTGGGAGCAGCCAGCAGGTCACTCCTAGTCGGTGGCAAATCCAGGGGGGCTCCAGTCCCCCCTAATTGAGAAACTACCTCATTTTTCATAGGTTTGTCGGAGTCTTTTTTCATAGCAGCCCCCTCCCTCGTGATGTCGGACGACCAAATGGACAGAGGTGTTGCCGAAAATAAGAAAGAGAAAGGGGGAGGAGACCAGGTGAATGGTAGGTTGAAGAAGAGAAGAAATGAAAAAACTCAACCAGTGCGGCGTTGGCGTCGGCGTCCGCAGACCACAGCGGGAGGTTGAAGAAAAAAGATTATAAATGTTTAATAATATAATTTATAAAATATTTTAATACAATTTAGCTTTCAAATGTGAAAGTGAAAAGTGTTGTACAGTTGTTTTCTTAATAAAAACGTGTCTTCAAACAACAACTTCTCTTTAGTATAAATAAATCATAAAAAAAGCTAAAAGATTAACTTGAAATAAAAAAAATATTCACACATTTTTCCTCTGCTTTTTTCTCAGTGGGCTTCTTCTCTTCCTAATTTCTCAAAGAGTGTAATATTAATCTTCTTAATTATACTTAATTTTATTTTATTTTATTCTATTTTTGCACCAGTTTATAATTTTAGATATATCATTTTCAGTGTATTAGATTAGTTTGAATGTATGATTTTTTTAATACATTTTTATCATTATATTATTTTATGTTGCTACATTTAATATAAATATTTAATTGCGTGAATTTTTTTTTTGAGATCCTCTGGTTCCAATCGTGTGCCAAATCTCAAAATTATTACCTTTTCTTTTATTTTTCTTCTTCAATTTTAATTTCTTTTGGTTTAGTATAATTTTACATTATTATTTAGGGTTTATTCCACCTAACTAGGGTTAATTGTTATTTTTAATATTTAATTTTCATTTTTAGTTAATATAATTGATTTTTGGAGTTGATTATTCCAAACTTAGTGTATATAATTTTTAGCAATAAATATTAATTATGAACATTTATAATATGATAAATTTTATTTTTATAAAAACATTATTAACAGTATATAATTTTAATATTGGCACACGATTAACACATACAAATTGGGACTAGAAGATCTCTACTCACAAAAATAGTGCAACCTGTTAAGATACTCTATTTCTCAAGCATGCATGCATGGTTTGCATGACTTGCTGATACAACAAGCTAATCACACGTGCCATTCTCAATATTCATAATACATTGCTCTTCATTGCTGCAGCTTGACAACAAGAGAGGAAGTCAACACTTCTCCACGTATCGCGCTACTGTGTATTCTGGAGCTAGGACCACAGTTGTATACTCTCAACCATTGGATCTGTAGTAGCATAGCTTAGCCATAGATCAATAGTTGCTTTACCTTCACGCAACTCGTTTGTATAAATACTGTACTCTTCTCCTTTGTAGCTCCAGTTTTGAATATATGAAACTGAAATTTGAAACTAGAAATAATATTTTTGTTCTCAATCAATATGAATTTCTTCCTTTTCCAATTTTGACATGGTATCCAGAGCAAGTTGTTTGATTTGTTTCCTAGATTGATAGGACTGATTCTCTGCTGCAATTGATCGAACAGTTTTGATGCAATGACGAAGAAAAATCAAATCATGGAAGTCCTGCAGTTCTAGAGAAATGCAAGGGATGAAGAGCTAGGGTTTTTCAAATCATGGAAGTCCTGCAGCAAATGCTGGTTCTAGCGAAACGAAGGAGGATCACCACGAGCAATCACATATCGACACAAACATCTCACCTCAGCATAGTGCTAGAAACCATGGCGGCAATTCGGATAATCTACAGCTTGGATACGCGCGCACTGAGGTCAGTAACAGTCGAGCACTTGCTAATGATGCATTATACCTTAATCCAAGTGAAAATCCTGGGATGAATCTCACAGCAGATTCATTTGATGGTTCTAATTTTCATAACTGGATTCGATCAATTAGAAGAGGCTTAATACCCAAAAATAAATTGAGTTTTGTGGATGGTACTTTGAGGAAACCTCTAATAGGATCAGTTGGCTAAATGCAATGGTTAAGGGTAGATTATTTTGTCTACAATTAGATTTGCAATTCTATGATAAAAGAGATATCTAGGGGCTTCCAAAATCTGGATACTTCAAGAGAACTTTGGGAAGAGCTCCATAGGAGATTTGGGAAGAAAAATGGCCCCATAATATATAAGCTTAGAAGAGATATTGCTACATTTGCTCAGCACACTCATTCAGTGATGATATATTTTAATAATTTGAGTAATATGTGGGATGAATTATCACTGTTGAAAACTTCTAGGCCATGTACATGTGATGCATTGGAAGATAGCAATAGGGACATTGAAGAAGAACATATGATGGGTTTTCTGATAGGGTTGAATGATAGTTTTGAAGCAATAAGACAACAGATTTTGATTTTAGATCTCTTGCCTAATGTAAGCCAGGCATATGCCATGGTCTTATAAGTGGAGGAGCAAATGAACGTTTCTACTCATTTTGCTGATCCAACAGACCAGAATGCAATGTATGCCAATCCTAGATCCAGTTTCAAGGGAGAATTCTATAAAAAGAGACTAACTAGAGAAGAAAATGACAAGCTCAAGTGTGAGCATTGTGGAGGAAAGGGGCACATCAAGGTAGACTGTTTTGAGCTGGTTAGGGTACCAGATTGGTATAGAAAGTTCAAAGCTGAAAAGGGACAAGGCATGGCTCACTATGCTCTTGATCAGAGTTTGGAAGGAAATCTAGAACATGAATCTCCAAGAATGGGAGTAAGAACTGATTCAGAGATGGAGCATGATATGAGTAAACTTGTTCAGTCAGAGATTGCCATGCATATGGCTGCATACTTTAAGCATGGAATAGGGACATAAGCTGAATTGAATACAACAAACTTAGCAGAGGCTGACTTAGGTAAACTCTCTATAGACTACACAGGACATTATGCATTTCGGGTTGGAATAAGACTTCAAGGCAGTGATTGGATTATTGATTCAGGGGCCAACAACCACATGTACTGTCATATTGGCATGTTATCAAATCTAAGAAGGTTAAAGGATCCCATTAAGATATTTCTACCTGATGGGAGTACAGTTTGGGTGTTTTTGATTGGAACAGCAAGGCTGAATAAGGATTTAAGTCTGAAAAATGTGTTGTTTGCTCTTGCTTTCACACATAATCTGCTGTCAGTAGGGCAATTAACTAAAGATATTAGTGGTACAGTACAATTTCTTGCTTCACATTGCCTTATAAAAGGAAAAGACAAGGATCATGTTTTGGAAATTTGCAAATTGAAGGGTTCCCTTTATATTTTTCCTACTGATTCACAGTTAACAGTATCAGCTAATAGTGTGCAAGATTGCTCTGATTTGAAGGATCTCCACTGTAGATTGGGACATCCCTCAATCACTACTATGAAACATCTACCATGGTCAAATAAACGGTTTAGAAGTGAAGATTATGCTGCATTGGAGAGCTGCAATATATACTTTGAAGCCAAACAACAAAGGGATCCCTTCCCTACTCTAAACAGGCGCATCAGTTGCTTATTTGCTCTGTTACACATGGATGTATGGGGGCCATGTAAGGATTTTTCCATTTCAGACACCCCATATTTCTTGACTATAGTTGAAGATCATTCCAGGACTACTTGGACATTTCTGTTTAAGGTAAAATCTCAGGTATGGCTTATAGTGAGAAGATTTATCCTCATGGTTAAGAACAAATTCAAATCTAATATCCAGACTATAAGAACTGACAATGGTGTAGAGTTTGTCAATTTACAAATGAGAGCTTTACTCACAGATCATGGAATCTCACATCAGAGATCTTGTCCCTACACACCACAACAAAATAGTGTTGTAGAGAGGAAACATAGGCACCTGCTTCAAGTGGCTAGGGCTGTAATGTTTCAGAGTAGGTTGCCTTCATTTTTTTGGTGCTATTCTATTCTTCATGCAACTTGGTTGACCAACAGATTGCCTTCTGCTATTCTAGGTTGGGAATCACTTTATCAATTACTTTTTGGACAAGCACCAGACATGAATGAGTTATATCCTTTTGGTTGTCTTGCTTTTAAAGCAAACACACTTCCTGCAAAATCCAAGTTTGACAAACATGGTACAGAATGCTTGTTTTTAGGCATAGCACCTTATCAAAAGGGTTTTCTGTTATATGATATACAAGCTAAACATGTTACTATAGGAAGAGATGTTTCCTTCTTTCCTTCTATATTTCCTCAACATCAAGATACCGTCTCTCCTCTTCCTTTACATTCTTTTTCTTCTGATCCTTCTCCTTCTCCTCCTTTAGATCCTGATGTTGCCATTATTTTACCTAATCCCTCTATCTCAGACACTTCTAATTCTTCAGATACCGTGTCTCTTTCTTCTCCAATATCAGTTGCTTCTAATAATTCCACAATATCTCCAGTTATACCTAATCTCATTGATACTCCTACATCACAGCATCTCAGAAGGAGTACAAGAATTTGCAAGCCTCCAGCTTATCTCAGTGATTATGTATGTTCTTCTTCTCACAAGTTAACCACTCCTCCTCCCACCTTTCCTTTCCATATTGCTGCTTCTCTTTCTTCATCCTATACTACTTTTTTATCTGATGTTGACACATTAAAGGAACCTCAATCCTATAAAGAATCCTCTCAATGCCCTGAAAGGATAGAGGCCATGCAAAGGGAGTTGACTGCACTAGAGGAGAACCACACTTGGGATCTAGTCTCACTTCCTCCCGACAAGCATCCCATAGGTTGCAAATGGGTCTATAAGATCAAGCTTACCTCTGATAGCCAGGTAGAGCGTTTCAAAGCCAGATTGGTAGCTAAGGGCTACAATCAAGAGTATGGTATTTGACTATACTGAGGTCTTTTCTCTTGTGGCTAAGTTAGTCACTGTCAGGCTCTTATTTACTTTTGCTTCTTAGTTTGCCTGGCATATTCACCAAGTGGATGTAAACAATGCTTTTTTGCATGGTGTAACGCCCCAAATTTATTACTCTTAATAAAAATGAAACGTTAAACATGCTTTTATCAATAGATAAAAGAAAATCCCAAATAATTGAATATTAAGGTCTTAAAGAAATTACAGCGGAAAACATAATAAGGAAATAATCTAAATTCATTTAAAATCTTTATTTAAACGAGACCATGACCACCACCATCGCATCTTGACCCGCTAGGCATCACCCGAGCCTCCATCTGAAAAGATAAAGTTTTTGGGGTGAGTACTTTAACTCAGTGGGGAGTGTCCAATTATCCACACTATATAAAATTAAACGAGTAAGTGAGAATAATAAAAGTTGTTCAGTCCGTAGACCAAACCATATAGCCCGTCGGCCCAGTCTCATTTAGCCCGGAGGCCCATTTTTCATTTATAACCCGAAGGCCCTGTACTGTGCTGTGTCATCACATACTCGATAATAAAATATAGAGAGAATAAATAGGACATGATCACGTAAAACCCCACCTTCACCTTGAACTGGATATTAATTAATTAAGTCCGGCGCGCTTCCTATAAATTATTTATTGTAAATTAATACAGTGCATAAAGAAATAAAATCATGCGTAATATTTATCTATGATGCATGCTTTAAAACAATAATCATACATGATGACCTAATTCTTTAATCCCATTTATTTAAATTGTATAAAACAATACATGCATGCGAATCTTTATTATATATATATGTATATAGACATATTAACGTTACATATATATATATATATATATATTCACATACGTAACTTACCACATACATATAATATTTATATATATATTTATACACAATACATATTATATATATATACAACACGCATAAATTATATATTTATATACATATCAAATCTCACGTGTATATATATATACATATATAACTTATATTAGACAAAATATATACACAACTCACACAACACCATTATTATATATATATATATATATATATATCCACATATCAAAATCGTGAAACGAACCCAACACATAACTGACTTAATACATATCAACACATATTATATATAATTGACTTAATACATAACAACACATAATATATATATATACATACATTACCCAACACGCACAACACCAGCACCTTATATATATATATATACACAGCACACCTGCAACCCAAAATATATATATACATACATTACCCCCCACCAGCCGCACGTAATCAGTTTGTGAAGAGAGAAGAATCAGCCCCTATGTCAACCTTTATTCTGCCATAACATTCACAGATGCCACTCATGCACGGGGGGAAGAGAAATGAGGAAAGAAATCTTACCTGAATTGAAACTATGAAGAGCACTCACTTACGCTCTCTCTCTCTCTCGGATTTTCTATGTGTGGGGAAAAAAATAGAGAGTGAGGATCATCTATTTATACAAGTTATTTAGGGCTAGAGATGGGGAAAGAGAGAAGACCTAATACTTATCCTATTGATAGATGGAGAAGAAGATGATAAGATTTGGAGAGTTTATCAAAATCTCCTTACTTGGCGTGGAAAAGAAGGGAAGAAGGAATAAAGAGAAAAAATAAATCAATTACTTACACTATGGGCTTAAGGTTTGGGCTCCATGATAAAAATTAAATGGGCTAGAGAAATAAACTTAGGATAAAATAAATAAAATGCAACAATTAGGCACAAAATTAAAATGCATGCAATGAAACAGCCATGCTATAAAATAAATAATTACTTAGGCGCGACTTATTAGACTTAATCAATTAATATCACATAAATAAATAAATAAATAAATAAATAAAAATTGTAGCAAAATTTAAATATTAGAAAAAAAATCGGGTTGCTACACATGGGTATCTTACAGATGAAATCTTCATACAGCTTCCTCAAGGTTTTCCCACCAAGCATGCTAGGAAAGTTTGTAAACTCAAGAAAAGTCTGTATGGGCTTAAACAAGCATCTAGGGAATGGAATCAGGAATTTTGCAAACTTCTTTTCTCCCTAGGTTTTGTGCAGTCTGAGCATGATAATTGTCTTTTTCTCAGAGGTAATGGTCATTCTCTTATTTCTCTCCTTGTCTATGTGGATGATGTATTACTTCTCAGCTCTTCTTTAGACTTAATCTCCACAGTCAAAGCCTCTCTGCACTTAGCCTTTACTATTAAAGATCTTGGAGAGGCCAAATTCTTCTTGGGGATGGAAATAGCAAGGTCCTCTACTAGTTTGTATCTCTGCCAACGCAAGTATGTGCTGGACTTAGTTGCCATAGCTGGTATGACTGACTGCAAGCCTGCTTCCACTCCATATCTTCCTGGCTTATCCATTTCCCAGCAAGGGGGGTTTTCTCTTTCACAACCTGATTCTTATAGACAACTAGTGGGAAAGCTGCTCTACCTCAACCTTACTAGACCTGATATCTCCTTTGCCATTCAACAACTCAGCCAGTTTGTCAATATTCCTCATAAACACCATTGGGATGCTGCACTACATGTGCTTAGGTATCTCAAAGGATGCCCTTTCTTAGGTCTTTGCTACACATATTCTTCCAGCTTTGCACTCACTTCCTACTGTGATGCAAACTGGGGTACATATGTTGATACTAGGAGATCTTTGTCAGGTTATTGTGTATTCCTAGGCAGCTATCTTATCTCATGGAAGTGCAAGAAGTAAACTACAATTTCTCTTTCAACAGCTGAAGCTGAATACCGTAGCTTGAGCTTCACTGTTAAGGAGTTATTATGGCTTTCATACTTGCTTCATGACTTTCGTATATCCATTTCCCTGCACATTCCTGTCTATTGTGACAATAGTGCTGCAATTTAGATTACAAAGAACCAAGTCTTTCATGAAAGAACCAAGCATTTAGACTTGGATTGTCACTTTGCCTGAATTCGTTACAAGAAAGGGTTCATCAATCTCAATTTGTTTCTTCTCAGCGGCAGTTGGCAAATCTTTTCACCAAATCACTTGGGAAGCCTCAATTTCAAGTTCTGCTATCCAAACTCCACCTTGGTGATATTTATCACGGTTGAGTCTGGGGAGAGTGTTAAGATACTTTATTTCTCAAGCATGCATGCACGCATGGTTTGCATGACTTGCTGATACAACAAGCTGATCACACGTGCCATTCTCAATACTCATAATACATTGCTCTTCATTGCTGCAGCTTGACAACAAGAGAGGAAGTCACCACTTATCCACATGTCGCGCTACTGTGCATTCTGGAGCTAGGACCACAGTTGTACACTCTCAACCATTGGACCTGTAGTAGCATAGCTTAGTCGTAGATCAATAATTGCTTTACCTTCACGCAACTCGTTTGTATAAATACTGTACTCTTCTCTTTTGTAGTTCCAGTTCTGAATATATGAAACTGAAGTTTGAAACTAGAAATAATAGTTTTGTTCTCGATCAATATGAATTTCTTCCTTTTCTAATTTTAACACAGCCCCCAACATTTTTTTCTGGGTCCGCCACTGCTCCTAGTCACACTTCAAATTTATACAATATGCACATATGTATTAAAATGTCAATTTATATTTTTTTATAGCGATTGTGTAGTTGGACTGAGATATAAAAATGGTATTTCTATATACACCACTGTTTTTTCAATATACACCGCTATTATATTTAGCTTAAAGATAAATTATTATTGATTTACTTAAATATCCTTTTTACTAAAAAAAAAATACTGTTAAGAAATAAAGAAAAAATTGACACTCTCCACACACTCTCTCTCTCTCTCTCTCTCTCTCTCTCTCAATTGAGATATAACTTCTGCAACTCATCTCTCTCGCAGTCTGGCACGCTCACTGTTTTTCTCTCATACTTTTTTATTTCTTTTAATTTCAATTTAAGAAAATCAATTCTTGTAATGAGCAACTGGTTTGAAAAATAATTTCGAAAACAAGAATGAGGTTTGAAAAATAATTTTTGAAATGTGGGACTCTAATTCAAACTTCGTTTTTTGAAGGTCTGATTTGAAAATAGGAAATTAAAGAATTGCAAAATTGATTAAAAAATAATGCTTGTGATTTGTATGGAAATGATCTTTGGAACCAGATATGCAACTTAGAAAATTTTAGTTCAATGTGCCAAATATAATTCAAATTTCTCGATTCTGTAGATAACATAGCCAGAGAAAAGGGCGGTATTCGTCGGCATTGGAATTTGGTGGGATTATTTAATAAGGATTAATTCAAGACTGTCAACAATCTTTCCTCTCGCTTGTCTTCAATGGTGGCGTGTGTTTAAGAGGGAGAGAGATGATTGCAATTTTGCAGTAAGTTGGATATTCTCTATCATTTTTTTTTAACTTGGGTTTAGTTGATTATAATTAAACAAAAGGTTAATAATGGAAATAAGTGTGGTGTATAAAGAAAAATAATAATTTTTTTTTTTATAATGGTGGTGTATGTAGTAAACTAGCATATCTCTTGTGCGATGCACGGATAAAGTACGTATCATATTTATAATTATTTATCAAATTTTTAAAATAATTAATTTTCAAGACAAATATATAAAAAATAATATGAAATAAAAAAATGATGTTAATAGTATATTATTGATTCTAAAAAATTATTCAATAAAAAACTTATTTTCTTCACAAATTTTCGAAACACGGCAATAATAAATTTATCAAATAAATGAAATTTATTATATATAACATTTCTTATAATTTTTGTATATGAAAAAAATTCAAAAGTAAATTTAAAGCTAAAAGAAGTGTTATAGATAAATAATTTAGGATTATTCATACTTGACATCATGCCTATGATAACTAACTTTTTAATTAATTGATTTTAAGTAAGATAACAAATCAGACAATAATTAAAATTTGAATCAAGAAATAATGTAATGGAAGTTAGGGTTTATTTTATTTTTTTAATTTAAATTATTAGACCAATATATATGCATAATTATCTTGCGTATTTCAATAGCCAATAAATGTTTTAGTTGTAATATTTCTATATTATCAGTTAAACTTAGAAATTTATGCACATTTAATGAATTAATATCTTTTAGGTATATTTTGAAATTAATTAGAATGACATAAAATTATTCACAAATCAATCACTAATCATCATATACTCATAGTTTTTTATGAAAACAATTTAATATACAACCAATATATAACTATAGTAATCACAATTGTTATATATTATTTATTTGTATAAATAATTTTATTTATGCTATAAATTGAATTATAGAAATAATACCATTAAATTATCTAATAAATTATATTTAATAGTTACTTCAAAAAACATTTATATTAAATGGTTGTAAACATAATTACCAAAAATATCATGCTAAAATGGGCGGGAAAATAAATGTTGGAGAAGTATGTTATTATATATATATATATATATATATATATATATATAGATGTGGTGTATATTGAAAAACTAGTAGTGCAAATAGCAACACCCTATAAAAATTCGCCAGGAGAATTCTGAGAAGTAATTGCGTTATGAGTTGTGACTAATTTGTAATTGGTTTTACGATTGTCAAAGTGGGTAAAGAGCGTAAATTTGTGGATTGAGTTAATAAAAATATTAAATTAATTCCAATTACTTAAATTTTAAAATCATCGTGTTTCATACTTAATTATTAATTCTTTATTAATTTTTCATAAATTACATTCAAAATAAAGGTCAAAGTACGAAAAGGAAAATAAAATGGATTAATTTGTAGAAATATTAGTATAACACGAGTACAAATGTCTAGTTCGATCCTAGTAGTTGCTTTGATAATATTTATGTAATATATATATGTGTGTGTGTGTGTGTGGGTGTGTGTATTGTTCCGTACATTTGTTGTGGACTGCAAAAAAATAATATTATTATTGCATAATATAATTTTCATATTCAGCTATCCATACGTTAATTATATAGATTGGTATAGTTTAGTATGATAAAATATAATTTTAATGATCATTACAATAAATATATATGACTTTCAAAAGTAACTATATTATAATATTTATTTTTTTCTCATAGTATCTTATTAAGGCTTACATATGGTTTTTATAACTATGATTATAGGTGTTAAATTGTAATTGGATTTTAGTTAGTTATAAAATTTTATTTATTATCATCACAAAAAAAAAAAAATGGATTACTATCTATTTTATTTATTTAGAAAAAATGGATTACTATCTATTTATTTAAATTTTTAGAACTTCCAAATGCCAGTTTAATTTAATGTAATATAGATATGTAAGAGACAGTAGAGCATTACTGTACTAAAGAATTACTAAAAAACTATCGTAAGGAAAATATAACAATCGTTTCATATAGAAATATGTGAACTTTTTAATAATCACAAAAAATATATATAAGAAAACAGAAGTACTTCTCAATCATTGGGTTCGTCCGAGTGTTACATGAATATGGTAAGCATTTTAAGTAAAATAATTTGAGTGAATTAGAAATGCGAAAGAAACGGCTGAAATCATCGTCTGCAATTTTTATAACAACTGGTATTACATAATTAAATTTATTAATTTTTCTTCAATATTTTCATTCAATTTTATTTTATTGTGCTTTAATTTAATTTTACACTTTTTAATTAGAGTTCATCTTACACAATCAGCGTATATAATTAATTTTTTATAAATAATTAATTATTAATTAGAAAATAAAATTTAATGTTAAAAAATAGGGAGAAATTTTTATCTAGACAATAAAATGTTAAAATTGGTATAGTTGGACAAGTTTTAAGGGGATAGAAGTTTCATGGGCAATTTGTAGTACATTGACTTTAAAAAAGCTGAATATTCTTACCTTTTCTGAAAAGTAACTTACACTTTTGTACTTTCCATGCATAAATTGTTTTCGAATAAAATAAAATTTTCATGCATGGAATAAAATCTTGGCATATCACGTCTCGGATCAAAATTTATCTAAACTCAATTTAAATTTGGAAAAAAAAAATCAGTGGCTTGTGAAAGTAAATTTTAAATATAACGACAATTAAATTCATGCATAACGAAAAATAAATCTGAACATAACGAAAAATAAATTTCAACATAACGAAAACTTTATAATATAGACAATTATAGACAATCTAATTCTCATAACGAAAGTTTTATAATATAGACAATTTATAATAACGAAAAATAAATATGAACATAACGAAAAATAAATTTCAACATAACGAAAATAAAAATTTAACACATAACGAAAATCTAATTTCATCAATAACGAAAGTTTTATAATATAGACAATTATAGACAATTTATAATAACGAAACTTTATAATATAGACGATTATAGACAATCTAATTCTCATAACGAAAGTTTTATAATATAGACAATTTATAATAACGAAAAATAAATTTGAACATAACCGAAAAATAAATTTCAACATAACGAAAATAAAAGTTTAACACATCAGAATATTCCACCACTTTTCTGAAAAGTGTCTTACACAAACTGGTATTTTCCATGCAAAAATAATAAAAGATTTGTTTGGAATAAAATCTCGCTAGTCTATCCAAACTCGATTTCCGTTTGAAAAAAAATAGGGTTGTGGAGAATCAATTTCATTAATATCGTTATTAAATTCTTGTAACTACCTATCTACTCTCTCTCTCACACATCTCTTCTCATTCTTGCCTGTTTTTACTTCTCTCTCACTGAGCCGTGAGCCGTGTTCGTTGAAAAGGAAAAAAAATTAATTCTCTGAAAAAAAAAATCTTCGCCGGCATCGGACTGGCTTGAAGACGATGGAGGAACGACGTGAAGATGTAGACCGACCGTCTGAAGCCGAAGCGGGAGAGGTTAGTCGAGTATTTACAGCATATCGTTATGTGGAGTATTTACAGCATATCATTATGTCGAGTATTTATAGTTATCGTTATGTTTTAGTAGATCGTTATGGTTTTTGTTAGCAATCGTTATACTTATTTGAATGAATCGTTATGGAATATTAGTTTAAATCGTTGTGCCAATTTGAAAATTTCGTTATGGGCTTTTGTTATGAGTTTTTAATTAATCGGTATGCTAATTTGAAAAGTTTCGTTATGACATTCGTTCATCGATATGCTAATTTGAAAAAAATTTATGGCTTTCGTTATGAGTATTTAATTAATCGTTATGGTAATTTGAAAAGTTTCGTTATGACATTTTAGTCGATATGCTAATTTGAAAAAAATTTATGCCCTTTCGTTATGAGTATTTAAGTAATCGTTATGGTAGTTTAAAAGTTTCGTTATGAAATTCGGTAATCGTTATGCTAATTTGAAAAAAAATTATGGCCTTTCATTATGAGTATTTAATTAATCGTTATGGTAATTTGAAAAAAAATTATGACATTCGTTAATTATTCGTTATGGTAATTCGTTAATCGTTATGCTAGTTTCGTTATGAGTATTGTTAGTTAATCGTTATAGCTTTTTTAATTAATAGTTAAGCAAATTTTATTAAATCGTTATGCTAACTTTATGAAATCATTATGGCCTATTTCTAATTAATCGTTATTGCTTTTTTAATTATTCAGTAAGCTATTTTTATTAAATCGTTATGGCACATTTTATTCAATCGTTTTGGTTTTTTTAATAAATCGTTATGGTTAAATCGTTATGCTTAAGTCGTTATGGTTAAATCGTTATTCTTAATAGTTTTGTTAAATCGTTATGCTTAGATCATTTTATTAAATTGTTATACCTATTTTATTAAATCGTTATGCCTATTGTACTAAATCGTTATAGTTAAATCGTTTTATTAAATAGTTAAATCGTTATGGTTAAAATAATAATAATAATAATAATAATAGTGTAAATAATACTGTTAGTAAAAAATAAAAATACCAAAAACAATTAATATCAATAATAACACTTTTTTAACACTAATACTAATAATTATAATACAAATAATAATAATTATAATACAAATAATAATAATTACATACAAATAATAATAATAATAATAACAATAATAATAATAATAATACTATTAGTTAAAAAAAACAAAAAAACAAAAACAAAAACAATTAATATAAATAATAACACCTTTTTAACACTAATAATAATAATTATAATACAAATAATAATAATTATAATACAAATAATAATAATTACATACAAATAATAATAATAATAATAATACTATTAGTCCAAAAAATAAAAAAAAACAAAAACAATTAATATAAATAATAACACTTTTTTAACACTAATAATAATAATTATAAAAACAAATAATAATAATAATTATTATAATAATAATAATAATTAACAATAACGTAGCTTTAAATTTAAATTTGAGATTAAATGTGAAATTAACATAATAATAATTTAATAATAAAACTTTAACACTAATAATAATTATTATAATAACAAATGTTAATAATAATTATTATAATATAAATAATTAACAATAACGTAGCTTTAAATTTAAATTTGAGATTAAATGTAAAATTAACATAATAATAATTTAATAATAAAACTTTAATTATTATCTAATTGTGTATTGTAAATTTAATTTTAGATTCAGTGGATTAGACGCTCCCTCCAGAGGTTGAAGCCAAATATTTTGATGTACATGAAGCTGGAGCTAATAGAGAATATTAGGGAGGTCTTAGAGCATTTTGGTGGTCAGGCTATGATCCAGATGTTTAGATCTGGATGTTTTGGACATTTTTTGGACTTTAGGGGGTAGTATAGCACGCAAGGCGATGCATGCCTTGATCTGTCGCGAGGTGCGTGTCCAGGATCCTGCACGTGAGGGTAGAGAGTGTTGGTTCTATGTCAATGGAACCACACTTCGCTTTGGGCCCTCAGAGTTCGCACTGGTGTCGGGTTTACAGTTCGGCCCGTCGAACTTCGATCCGAATGCGGCTCATCCCATTCCGCCTAACGGCATCTTTTACCGAATATTTGAAGGGAAAAAGACGACTGTGACACAGATGTATGATAAGTTCACAGCTAAGAGGCTACCCAATCACTCTCCAGACTACGTGAAGATTGCGAACATCTTGGTCGTGTATCGGATCTTATTTTGCAATGACCCCTCACGCCTGATCGATGGCTGGGTGTGGGCCTTGGTGGAAGATGCTGATGCTTGGAATTCTTTTCCATGGGGGGCTACACATTTCAGATGCTGATGCACTTTATCAGTCTCATCCCCAGAGTTCGACGGGCTATGGGCGGAGAGAAGGATGGAGCGTATCATTGGTATGGACCTGTTTGGACCGTTCAGGTAATTAGTTAAATTTACGTTTTATCTACTTGATATTTTATTCAGAAGTTATGACAATTTGTTTTACAGACATGGGCCTGTGAGGTTTTCCCCGAGCTTGGACATCGGTTGGGCATCGTTGGAGGCCAGTTGACCACACCTCGCTGCTTGAAGTGGTCATTTTCATCCCGGAGCTCTGATTTCTCTAGATTATTTGATGGACAGGTAATTTTTTTATATAAATAATTTAGAATATTAAATTTGTGTGTTAATATTGACATGGATAATACTCTGATGCAGTTGGATATCCAACTGATGGTGCCATCAGCTGATGAGCTTCAGAGACCATACTTTCAGAGTTCGGAGGGAGAGAGTATACTGGGTGTGAGGTATGTCGCACCTCGAGCGCCCTCCAAGAAGAAGTTACTCACTAACATGGCTTGCCGTGTGATCCCGAGGACATGTACTAGGTCCTCTGACGTCGTAGGCCCATCACGGCCTCGTAGGAGTACCCGGACTACACAGCAGCAGGCTCCACAACAGCATCGATTGATTGATGAGCCGGATGAGGGTGTTAGACCCTCAGAGCAGGGGGTGGGTCAGAGGACCTCGGATGAGGATGGTCTGTCAGATCATAGAGTGAGCCCTCCTCGAGCATCAAGAGCTAAGCGGCCTAGGAGGACTGAGGAGGAGAGGAGTAGAGAGCCCGAGATGAGGATGCCGGGGCAACGTCCGAGGGAGTCGTCTGATAGCTGGTTCGGTCGCTTTGTTGATGCCGTCGCTGGAGCTGTAGAAGACCGAGTGATGCGTTGTGTGGGACAGATGTTTGATACATTTTCTACGCGGATAGAGAACATCATTCAGGATCGACTGTGTAGATCGCCCACCCCCAGAGGGCCCACGCCCCCCAGAGGGCCCACACCTCCCTCCAGGGGGACCACGCCCTCCAGAGGGCCCACGCCTCCCCCCAGGGAGACCACGCCTCCTCCAAGAGGGCCCACACCTCCCCCCAGGGGGACCACACCCCCCAGAGGGCCCACACCGTCCCCTCCCAGAGAGCCCACACCTCCCAGAGAGCCCACACTTCCCAGACAGGCCACGACCCTTCGTACGAGAGGGGGTAGAGCTAGAGGTAGATCGTCTGCTGGTCGGTCGTCTGCTGGTCGGTCGTCCGCTGATCCGTCATCCGCAGGGACGTCGTCTGCTGGTCCGTCGTCTGCTGGTCGAGCAGCTATCATTGACCTACTGGAGGCGCAGGATCGGCGTCTGGTAGAGGCTGGATACTCGGAGTTCAGATGGCAGGGCTATGGTGCTAGTGTCCAGATTCTGGCTAACCACTCAGTACTCCCCCAGGCATTTTTTGAGCGGGTGGAGGACTGTACAGAGCTTATTGATGCAGAGATAGTTGATCACTTCTTGCTTGAGGTGAAGCGACGACTACACAGAGTGCACAGGAGTGACGTTGTGATTTGTTCTCCATATTTATTTGTAAGTTCCAAATTCAGATTTTTATATTCAATTATCTTATTTGTCAGTTTAACTAATTTGTTTATATGTTTTTTCAGCTTGCCCTGCAAGCAATATGGACAGGGCTTCATCCTAAAGACCCTGAGTGTCGAGATGAGTATGGACCTGACAGATATTTGGAGTGGGAGCCTCTTGAAGCCTTACGGGATGTAGTCAAAGGTCAAGGTGGTATCTATAAGATTCCGTGGGCGAGAGCTCAATATGTAAGTGATCTTTCAATTACACTTATCATATTATTTATAATGATATGTTTTGACCCATCCGTTAAGTATTATTGTATATGTAGGCGATCATGATATGCAATGTTGGAGGTTCTCACTGGGTCACTGTCCGTATCTGCTTCGAGACTTGGAAGGTTGAGTTGTATGACTCATTGTTGTTCCAGATGGACGATCCGGAGAACAGGGAGTTGTCGTTGAAGCGTGATCGACAGTTGATACCACTCCTTCGTCTACTACCACGCCTTATGTCGGTATCTGGTTTTTGGGGTGGTCGGAGTAGGCCAGCTATAGCTTGCTATGCCATGACGCTGGACAAGTCTATCCAAGAGCAGTTTCTGCAGTTCGACAGTACTAGTTGTGGCGTTTATGCTATGATGTATGTGGATCGTTTGTTGTTTGGATCCCCTAGTCTTGACATCAGTCAAAATGATATTCAGATATACCGTCAGAATGTAGCTCGGAGGATCTATTCACTTAGTTATTCACGCCGACCGGCAGTTCGTTATTGACACTGGTTTCTATATATGTATTGTATTTGACATTCCTCATTTGTTATATTGAAATACGTTTGTTGACACATGATTTTAAACTAATACAAACAAAGTGGGGTCGAATCAACAATCAAAGTCAGGATACAACACAATAATATAGACTTGATCAATCTAGGTCGGTAGTCTGTCTCGTCGGACACCTGGGACGGGTATGCGTCGTCTCACCACAAACACTACATTTCTTCTTTGCTCTCCTACGTACACTATCCGTAGGCAAGTCCTCTGGAGGTGCATTTAGGTCGACACCACCAATTGGGATCTGGGCTGTGCACACTCTTCTGTTGTGACCAGGGCCATGACATCTAGTGCAAACCTGTCTTCGCGAGCTAGATGATGCCTCAACGCCTCCTCGAGCTCTTGACATCCGAGGACGACCAACTTGTTTTTTAATCACTGGGGCAAGCACAATTGGTGAACCATAAGGTGGCGAAATCCACTCTTCAGAACTTGGTAAGCCCATGATCACTGAGTCGTACATGCTGACTACAGTCTCTGTCTTGTAGCATCTATCCACAAAATCATATATGTGTCCACCGGAGAATCTATGTATGAAAAAAAAACATAGTTAAAAATGATGATGGTTGAGCAAATGGATTTTTAACTAAAAAAACATGAGAGTTGCGCACCTGATTGCCGCTGCAGCGTGGCTACATGGGATCAAATCCAGCTCGAACTCACGACAATCACAGGTACGATGCTGAAGATCAACCATGAATGACTCCCTGCCAACCTCAACTTTCCACAGGTGTGCTAATGTCGTGCATCGAACGGGAAAACATCGTCCATGCTCAACATTCTTCGATAACTTGTTCACAGCTTCGGGAGTCAACACGTGATCCCAACTCTGTGCTGTAGCCCTTCGCTCAACAAACCATTCTTCGACAATACGCCTAAACACCTCAAACATTGAGCAAATAGGCAATCTTCTTGCCCACAGTAGATGAGCATTGAGTGACTCAGCCGCATTAGATGTCATGAAGCTGAAACGCCGTGCGGGACACTGCGATCGGGACCAATGCTCTGGACCAATTCTACAAAGCTTCTGGTATGCCGGGTTGCTCACCAATTCCAAAGCTGACATATGCCTCTGGAATACGTCTGTACGATAGGCATAAGCAGCCTCCTTAAACATGGCAATCACATGGGCACCGCGCTTCGCCATCTTGTTCTGTAAATGATAATAGCACAAATCGTGTGCCGCTCTTGGAAAAACGGATGCGACAGCATTCTTAATGCTCTGGTGCTGATCTGACACAATGAGGAGATCTTCAGTCTCCCCCAGAGTGATATCCAACCGACTCAGAAACCACTTCCAAGAATCATCATTCTCGATCGGACCGAGACCGATTGCAATAGGTAATATTTGTTCATTCCCGTCCTTCGTCACAGCAGCAAACAGAATTCCTTTGTTTCTCCCCTTCAAGTGTGTCCCATCAATCACGACCACTGGTCGTGAACCCTCCTGAAAAGCTCTGATGCACGGTCCGAGTGCCAAAAACATATACTGGAACTGATTTTCAGGGGTCGTTAAAAATTCGTACAATGTCCCGGGGTTCTGCAGCTGCACCATGTGCAGAAACGCAGGTAATTGCGCATATGACTTATCATAGTCTCCATAAATCATCTCAATAGCAATGTTCCTCGAGCGCAAAGCGAAACTGTAATCGATCTGAATCCCGTACTCGCGTAAAAGCTCAGACATCATCTCTTTGGGCTTCAGAACAACCCCCTCATCCACCAGTTTGCGAGCAAAATGTTTTGCAATGACCCGTGTAGGCACCTGGCGTGGAGCAATGCGACTCATATCCATGTGGCAAGTGTGAGTGGAGTTGAACTTGTAGATTCTCCAAACAACTCCATCCACAACAGCACACAGCCTGAACGGGCACTCCCTGCCATGCTTGCACATGTAGACCAGTCGTGTCTCGTTTGATCGATACACGACATACTCCACTCGATTCTGCATGTGATAGAGTCCTACAGCTAGGGCCAAATCATCCTTCGTACGAAAAATAGCACCCTTGTAAAGTGTGTCCGTATGTGCTGCTGAAGGCTCACCCCAATCCAGTGGGCCAGCAATGTCTAGATTGGCAAGCGGAACAACCCAATTGCTCAAGGCCCTCTCAGGAACATCCTCAGACCTAGTATTCGATGAAGCTGCTCCTCCCATCATACCCATCAATCGCCCTCTACCCCCTGTCGAATGAATCCAACCACAAAACTCCGTATACAATGATTCAAGCAAGGTCGATATGTCGTTCTCCTCTTCATTTTCATCAGTAGAGGGCATCTCTTCTTCTTCGTCGACTTCTTCTTCTTCCTCTCCTTCGTGCGGGCCTGCATCGTTATCAACATTCTGCTCATCTCTAACCGGATCTCTGTCTTCTGGCATGGTGTCAGGTATGACCCTTGAGCTGCTGCAGCCTCTTTGAACAACATACACAACCATCTCTGAGCTCTGTTTGTGGAGCAAGTCAAGCAAATCTGCATCATCTTTCAGTCTTGTCTTGATCTGTCTGCCACTATTGGTGCTCGACATCCACGATAACTGATACTCGACAGATGTGGGATTGGTCTCCAGTAACTCATGAATCTCTCTAATTAGTGACCTAAAACAGAAACCATCCGATGACATGATGATTTGCTCCTCTACACCATCTACGTATTGAGCTCTCTCCCATCGACCACTATGTCGTACAATAATACGATGTCTAACCATCTGTCATAACGAAAATATTCAAAAATAAGCATAACGAACCATAACGAAAATTTTAACAATAACGAAACTTAATTTTAAACATAACAAAAAATGAAAAAAGAAATTTAACTATAACGAAACTTTCATTTTTAAAATAACGAAAATTTAATATCATAATGAAATTTAAATTGAACAATAACGATAAATCTATTTAACCATAACGATATGCAGAAATAAGCCCTCACGAAAATTCAGTATATACATAACGATAATTAAATTTATACATAATAGAAAATTAAATTTATGCATAACGAAAAATAAATTTAAACATAACGAAAATTTAATTATAAAACAATCGTTATTAATAACTTTTAAACAATCGTTATTATTATAAAACAATCGTTATTAATAACTCTCAATTATCGTTATTATAACTTTTATTATTATTTTTAATTATACTTTATTATTAATTTTTATCAATCGTTATTTTTATTTTTAGTTATGACTTTTTTTTTAAATAATCGTTATTATATATAAATGATAATAACGATTGTTAAAAGAATAACGATAATTAAATTTATACATAACAAAAAATTAAATTTATACATAACGAAAAATAAATTTAAACATAACGAAAATTTAATTATAAAACAATCGTTATTAATAACTTATAAACAATCGTTATTATTATAAAACAATCGTTATTAATAACTTTCAATTATCGTTATTATAACTTTTAAACAATCGTTATTATTATTTTTAATTATACTTTATTATTACTTTTAATCAATCGTTATTTTTATTTTTAGTTATGACTTTTTTTAAAATAATCGTTATTATATATAAACGATAATAACGATTGTTAAAAGAATAACGATAGATATTATGGCTTTTAATTTTCGATATGTTTTCCATAATAAACTTTCGTTATTAAGGCTTTTAAATAATCGTTATCATGGCTTTTGTAAACGATAATAATATCGTTATTATGGCTTATAATTTTCGTTATGGCTTTTTTAAACTTTCGTTATTCATATTTCAAGTATCATTATTATAAATTTTAAACAATCGTTATTATTATTTTAAATAATACATTATTATTACTTTTAATAAATCGTTGTTTTTAATCAAACGTTATTTTTAATTTTAGTTATGGCTTTTTTTTAAATAATCGTTATTATATATAAATGACAATAACGATTGTTAAAAAAATAACTACAGATATTATGGCTTTTAATTTTGGGTATGTCTTTTTTACACTTTCGTTATTATAGATTTTACATAATCGTTACCATGGCTTTTGTAAATGATAATAATATCGTTATTATGGCTTTTAATTTTAGTTATGACTTTTTTAAACTTTCGTTATTATGGCTTTTCAATAATCGTTATCATGGCTTTTGTAAATGATAATAATATCATTATTATGGCTTTTAAACTTAAAATCAACGTACAAACATAGAAACGTAAAACCAGATAGCCTAAACTTAAAACAAATTCTACATTTCTTGAAGAAATAAACTCGAAACATACCTTTCAAAATTTAGGAACTTCTACTCGGCCCGTTCGTTGATGAAGACGACGTTGCTTCGTTCATAAAACTTCTCGATCAACCTCTCAATATATTTCTGCTGATTTATTTGAAGGGAATCGACATTTTTTGTGTTTTATTGTTTTGGATGTTCCGCCCTACCTTCAATATATGCATATTACGCTACCAACCTCTCTTACACAAAATTAAATGCATTAAATTTAATTTAATTTGGGTCAACTAATACCTACCTATACAAATACATATTTATTCATTCTACCTACCTCATTTTGGTCGAAAAAATGAGAGAATAATTGATTGATATTAAATGAATAATTGATTGATGTTCATTTCATGGTATGTGCATTAACGTCGTTATGCTTATTTTCTTTTTCATAACGTTAGTGGAAGGTCAGTTTTTTAAAAGAATTTCGTTACGTGCATTAACGTTATTTTTTAAAAAAATTTAGTTATGCTTATTTTCATTTTTAAAAATTTTGTTGTTTTAGAGTGTGACACTTTCTAACCCTAACCCTAAAATTCATGAAATTGGATTTTTATATGTTAGGTGTGTGCATTTATTGGGTAGTTATTAAAAGTGTAAATAGTACACTTACACACAATGATTGGAATGTGGGGACATGTGTGTCATAGGGGTATTGTAGACATTTACACTCCAAATTGCCCAAATAACTCCTATAGCCTTATATCTTGTTTTTTTTCCCAATTACTATTTTGTTTTGCCTCTTTTTATCCATTTACACTAAAAAATAATTATATACCATGATTGGGTAGTATGAACCATAAATAATAAATATAAAATTACAATGAAGTATAATGAATTGAAATTGGATGAAAAATTGAAAAAAAAAATTAAATTTAATTGTGTCGCACCAAATGTTACACAAAATATAATAGATAATTTCATTTGCGAAAGAAAGAGTTCAAATGACAATTTAAACCAAATCACTTAATTAATAAATATTTGAAATTAAGATCAATCACCAAAGAGTGTTTTTAAATACCATTAATAAACGTAACAACCAAATTTCGAGTGCTTGCTGTTTTCAGATCTTTTATTTTTAAATAAATCAAAAATTGAAATAAAATATTAAAGAAAAAAATTGAATATTTTTCGTAAGTCTAAGTCGTAACATCCAGAGGTAGAAAAAATGAAAAAGAAAAAAGGAATTTTGGTTCCAAATTCAAATTCCTATTCTCTTCTGTTTTTATTGAAAACGAAGCTGCGGCTTGCTGCGTAATAATTTTGTCACTGCAATGCAGCAGTGACCAGACGTCGACGTATTGTGTCTGCATTTTTCGAGAATTTCAACTGAAAGTGACGTCTTCTCAAAAGATTTTCTCATTTTTGTACTTGCTGATTCTATTCTCAATCGTCGAGAATACCGAAATCCCAATTAAGTTTAATTTCTTCAATTTCCTCTGAGGCATCTCCAATAATTCTATCCAATTTCAGGTGCTATCACTGCCACATTAGTGTCATGTCACAAAATATTTATTTATTATTTATCTAACATATTTCTCCTCAATCATTGTATCTAAAAAGTAATTATTAATGAGTCCCGCTATCATATCCACTCATTTATCTTTTATTATATCTTATTAATTCCTTCATTTTATATATAGATCATTATTTTACTTTCATATTTAGATTTAAATATATATATTAATTACTAAATTAATTTTAAAAATAATCCCCAAAAAATTGAGCAATATTAAAATTAAAACACAAATTAGAATTAAAATAAACTATTATTATTACTGAAAATTGTAACAACACAAAATAACAAACTTATATAAAATAGACAATATGATAAAATACAAAACAAACAAACTAAGAACATAAATAATAATAAACTCAATAGTATAGGAGTGCAATCCGATAGTATAAATAGACAACACAATAATATGAGTGCAATCCGATAGTATAAATTAACATATCAAAATTGATATCTATTTAAAGAGAATGAAAAAAAAAATACGAATTTTAGTATTTTTTTTATTTTTTTAATGTATTATTAAAAAAATATGAATTATCTATTTATCCAAATAAAAATATTTCATAAAAATCATATACATCCATTTATATTTTATTATATCTTATTAATTCAATTATGTTATTTGAATTACATAAAAAAACATTTCATAAAAAACTTACTTAAAAAAATTACAAAAAAAAACATAAAAAATAATTACTAAAAAAATATTACATATATATGCAAGCACAATCACTCTCCAAATGTGTATAAAACACACACACACACACACACACATATATATATATACACACACAGCCATAAGTGGAGGATAAATGGAAAAGAACGAAAAAAAAAAGAGTGGAGACAGATTCTGCAACATGGGGTCCGCCACATTTTCCCTCTGTCTGGCCAGATCTCTATCTATATCCATTTTCTCTCTCATCCCTCTACCCAACCCCCACACTCATTCTACCTTTATCCACATCATCATCTACCATCCAAAATACCTCCATTGTAGATGCTCTAAATACATATATTTATATCATCAACTTTATTCTATTAGACTATCCACATCAGTGACATTCATCCAACCCAATCTTCAAATAAAATATTAATTTATTTCTCCTCCACATCCACAATCCTTAACATTTTAAAATTTGCATTCCATCAATGACACTCATTCAACCCGACATTCAATTAAAATATTAATTACTCTTTCTTCCAATCTACATAAAATATTTATCATTTTATTTTTTTAAATAAAATATTATTAACAATATTTTTTACTATATTTAAAAGTTGTAATTAATTTATTAGATATATTTTTTAAATTCATAATTAAAAAAATACCCATACAATTATAAATTCATAATTTACTTGACAACAAAATGAAAATTACAAGAGTTAAAACAAAATAAAATGATAATAATTTGGGTTAAAATAAGTTCCAAAATTTGAAAAATTTTGGAAGTTATGATAATAATTTGGGTGATCTGGATCCATAACTTAAAATGAAGAAGAAATGTGAGATTGAGAATTTTATGAAATAAGATATGTGTGAAAAAGAGAGTTTAGTTGTTTGTAAAAATACACCAATATTGGCTCTATTTATAGAGAAAAAAAATTATGAATATTGATATATTTTTTTTATAATTATATAAATTATTTAAATTTTAAATTAATATCATAAAATTAAGTGGTACCCAATACGTATACAATAGATTGATGGTAATCTAAGATTGGCTGTCTTTTTCCTTTTTTTTTTTAAAGTGCTTTTGTCTTTTGCGGTGACACCCACCGCTGAGAATGGTCCTATGCAAAAATGTCATGAATATTAAATTATTTCAATGAATAACTAACATTTTCCTATAATAGCAAAAATGTAATGAGATCCAATTTTCAATGTCAACTTTATGACAAGGCTCACCGGAATTCAGGATGTAAAATGATGGAAAAAATCATATTATATTCCACATTGAGATGAAATATGATATTACACTCACGATTTCAGTGTGCCTTATATGCAGTTCAACACCATAAATTAAATCATATTTTAACATTTTTGCAAAAATATGAAAAGATTACATTAATAATTTTTTTTAAGTTCCTGATATTTTTGCAAAATGAATTAAAGTTTAGTACATAAATATATATTTGGGAGAAAAATTAAAATAATAAAGTTTAGGACATGAAATTCTTTTTTTTTTTTTTTTATCAAAGTTTGATAACTCATCATTTTCGAGCAAAGAGATTGTGTAAAAGTCTTTATTACCCTTTGTAAAAATGAGTTTAAAGTCAAATATTCTTTTATTTTGTCTCATGTGATTAATATAGTGGATCAATGAATCCTATGTGGCAATTTTTTAAAAAGAAAATATACAGTAAAATCTCTATATAAGAATACTCAATATAAAAATAACCTCCTTATAGTAATAAAAAGTTATGGTCCCAAGTTGAGACCAGTTATAAATAAGAATAACCTCTACATTGTAATATTTCGGTGTTTTTTTAAGATCATCCTTAAGAAATTTACCTCCATATAGTAATAAAATGACATTAAATTTCAAACATATTTAAATATCTATATAAAATATCTAGAACTATTTAACTACATATATTGCATTAAACTTAAGATTGTATGAAATATTTATCTAAAGTTGCATATTTGACAATGCTTTAATATTTTGAGTTCATACCACGTCCTTTAACTTGCGCGTTCAAAGTAACTTGTCAACACAATCATGTTCTTGTTGAATCCAAAACATTTTCAATTTGTCCAACATGCTTGAAGTTTCTTGGCACGATACTTTTTTTATTATTTCTACATCATCATCATCTGGATTATCACATTGCGCTTCTTGCCTAATTCTTATAATGACGTCTTCTTCAGTTAAAGCACATGAATGAATCTTATATACATTTTAAATTCATGTTTTTTAAAATATGAAAGGAAATTTCCAAGTGTTGTATAATATATATTAATTTATTAAAAAAATAATTTTTATATGTAAACTCTATATAAGAATAACTTAGCTCCTTATAGTAATATTTTTCTCTGATCCCAACGATATTACTGTATAGAGGTTTTACTGTAGTTGTGATTTAAGATGGTGCATTAAACATGTGCTTCAAAATACCTATATATTCAACTCTTTTCCAATTTGGTTTACATTTGATTGAATTTTTTTGGGTTAATTGCTTCTAAAATCATGACTTTTACTAAGTTTTTTGTTTTAAACATCACTTTTTAATTTTTGTAATTTTAACATAAATTGAAACTTTTTTATAAATTAAACATCCCCAATATTTTTACCCAAATTAAAACTGACATGGCGACACATATGCGCTGACGTGGATAAACAATTATGACTAATTAAAATACACAAATTTCAATTGTGAATCGATATATTTTTTTTTCTTTAAACAAGAATAAGAGGGTGATTTGCAAAGGGTGAAGTTGGGAAGTGATTTTGCAAAGGGTGAAATGTGGAGAGGCCCCCGTGAAGGAGGGGAGACGGTGGTGCATGACTTGTGGGTTCCTTGACAAGAGTGAGAAGGCAGATGAGAGAGAGGGTGCGACGACGGGGCTGAAGATTGGAGAAATCGAAATCTTGGGAGGGGTCGTCGACGGAGAGGAGGATGTGGAGCTGCAAGAGCCTCGAAGCTAATAAGAGTGTACAACCTTTTTTCTGGTAAATAGAAGAAGAGGAAGGCAGCATATTGTTGTTCGCGGTGATTGAAAAATCGAGTTCTTGACGCACTTAATCTATTTGCAACTTTGTATGTATATGTTGGTTGAATTAGATTTATTTATGCCCTATCAGATTTGTTTGAGATGTAGAATCTCAAACTATTCTTGTTTAAAGAAAAAAAATATATCGATTCACAATTGAAATTTGTGTATTTTAAATAGTCTTAATTGTTTATCCACGTCAGCGCATATGTGTCGCCATGTCAGTTTTAATTTGGGCAGAAATATTGAGGATGTTTAATTTATAAAAAAGTTTCAATTTATGTTAAAATTACAAAAATTAAAAAGCGATGTTTAAAACCAAAAACGGAGTAAAAGTCATGATTTTAGAGGCAATTAATCCATTTTTTTTTGGAGATAATTGGAGAATCTTCACAAGAATTACAAGGTAAGTTATGAATTTTTTTTTTCTGCATTTACGGTGCATTTGGTAATTTTTTGGTTGTAGTTAACATTTTTTTGGTGGATTTGCATGAGAATAGATTACACTACAAGAAATCGGTCATCCATTGTATCTGGTTCCAATGGGATATGATGGAAATTCCCAACTCAAATCTCACAACAAGGACGAACCGACGATCACGAACAATCTCAATCCAACTATGATTGGACACTCGAACTACGAATTAAAAGTGAGGACACCACAAACATGGATGGTAATCTGTTTGATAAGTCGATAGACGAATTCACGCATAATTCTGATAAAATTCTCCACAGAGAAATTCAATTTCATTAATCAACAAAAGCTAAGCTCCAAAAGCCCAAAATCCCAAAAGCAAACTCTAATTTAAGTTCTAAACTGAAAAGGAAATAAAAAGCCCAAAATCCCAAAAAAAAAACATAGAATTCCGAAAATAAAATTCGTTCGCGAGTTCGCTCTCGATTGGACCACTCGCGAATAATCTCGCGACCCACGTGGCGCTGATGTGGCACTCTGGTTTGCGACCATGTCACCATCGCGAATCAGGTTGTGAATAAATTGAAGACGAACCCCCTATTCGCGACCTTTGCAGGATTTTAGCTAAGTTGGTTTGCGGCTTGGTTCGAGATTCTTCCCTCTCGCAACTGAGCTCGTGAACTCTCGAACTCGTTCATTGACACCCCATCTAGACTCGTATCATTGTTGTAATTTTCCATGCTCATATACCACAATTTTTAACCGTGGTTACTTTACCACAGTGGCACCAAAATTGTGGTTAATTTACCACGATTAGAATAGAACTGTTGTCATGGAACCACAATTTAGGACATAACCTTGGTTTAACCTGTATAATCCGAACTGAAAATATTTTATATAAATGATAATCATCCAAAAATACAATATCTCATTCAAAATACAATATCTTGTCCAAAATATAAAGTTCTATTACAAAAGATCTTACTAGTTCATTAGCAATCACCAATGATATGTAGGAGAAATAAATGAGCAATTAGGGCACAATAACCCGTGAAATGTGAAAAAACAAGTAATTACAAGTAGTACCTACAATGCTCCAAAGATTAAACTATAAATAGATATATATGTATCCGACGAGATCTTACGAGCAGTAGCTACATGCTCAAAAAAATTTCTTATAGAAATTACCTTCTTGTTTTCCTTTTCTCCTAGTTTATTGTAGTTACAGCTCTAAACTTTTGCTTAGGTGAGGGATTTTTTGAAGAATAAAGGCTCTCTTAAGTCAAAGGCTGACTGGGTCACATTTTAGATGTGAATCAGAAAGGTGCTTATCAATGGGTATGCCAAATCATACTTCTTTATACTCTTTTGAGTATTGGTGGATTTTAGTGTATATTCAGATTTCATGTGCTAAAGTCTTCCATATTGTCAATTTTTTTTTTATCTAAAACTCTTGACATATTGAATACTATTGTTTTTTGAGAATTTATAGAGATACCGTTACATCTTTACAAGTCTGTTGCTTTTTACACTTTTTCCTCAAACTTGCGTTAAACAAAGTTATTGCCTTTTATGCCATATGAACACATAGATTCGCAATGAATTCATCTAAAAATTACATATTTAACTAAGTATTTTTTTCTTACATGTCCACAATATTTTTTCAACTTTGGTCACTATTTTGATTATTGAGAGGGTCGAGCAAGTACATAACCTCTTTGTAGGGTCGATTACTGTAAGTATTCAATGGTGGCTGATTCACAACATCCATTAATCAGTATACAACTCATAGAAGTAATTAACAATGACATAACTAGGAGCGAAGTAATTAAGAGCCAATTAGTTCAGCATGATTTTGAGTTAGAAAGCAGAGTAGAGATTAAGCTTGTATTTAGCAATTCCAACCACTGTAGCAGAGCTTTTATTTTGTGGGACACCAAGCATGAATTAATGATGAAATTTCACAATCCTGGCCAAGTATCATGCTTAGCAAGCCCAAAGCATTAGATAGCAATTAGGAAAATCCTTAGTAGAAATGATGAATACAGACTGCAAATGAGCTTCACATTATAATAGGAGGATTAAGAGCATAAATGCATGATTGCAGCAATGCTAACAATAACCATCTATTTAAGCACACAATCAGACTGAAATAGATGTCAATTCAAAACAAAAAGTTCATTTTAGAGCATAGAGCAAAGGGTGAGAAATAACTTAACATGACATAACACATTCCCACAAACAATATTGCGAGCAACACTTATCATATTATTGCACCTCTTCATTACTAAGCACGTTAGAACAACTTAAGAGCGATAAAAATGCATAATTTCCTTATATCTGTTCCATTTGCTGGAATCAAATAAGGGGATTAAAGTGCATAATTTCTAGAGGATATTGAGGATACCTCCAGGTTGCTTGCAATAAAAAATTGGATCACAAACACAGAAGCAAGAGTATTATTATATCAACACTTTAGAACATGGCAGATCAAGGAAGGATAAACAACTTATTTTCATTGAGATCCTACCTCCAATACTCATGCTTCTGATGACCGATAATTAACACACATAAGAAAAATCATTAAGGGTCCAAATTCTATTGATTTAACCATTGAAATCCACTCTTCAATCAATAGATACTATACTCATACTGATTTGCAATTGTGTCCATGTTTGATCCCATTAAACATAATCATGAATTAAAATAGAGGAGTAGGGTATTAAAGACCTTAGATCTTGGTATAAACGCCTCCTAACTGCATCATATCTTAAAATTTTTCAAAGCAAATAGCATAATTGAGCACTAATGAGCATGCAACAGACCCCAGAACACAGAGACTTAAAAACACCTATTTATATTCAATACATAGAGACAAATATTAGCTCAATGCTTTGAACTTTAGAATCTAATAACAATTAAGATACACGTGCTTCAGATAACAGATCACTAAAGCACATAAGGACAATCATTAAAGGTCCAAAACTGTGTAGATATAACAATTTAAATTCCACTCCTCAATCAACAGATTTTACACACATGCAGCTATGCACTTGTGTCCTTGTAGTTTAGCAAATGTTAGACCAACATCATATATAGTAAAACTACTGCAATCAATCAGCAGATAGGTAAAAAAGATACTGCATTCTTATTTACTCAAAGGTAGATGCTTAGAGTAGTATTATATCAGCAATTTGGAGTGACTACAACAACTTACATAATAGAGCTATAACTTTTTTTAAATAACATGAGATGCAACACAACAGTTTTTTAAATAGGATAACAAACACACATGACCCTCTAAATTGAACATTCTTAAGTTTCCCAGGAATGCCTCTTCTTGATGTTGTTCTGAAATTATAAGATAAAAAATATCATTCTTAAAAAGATGAAAAATATGATTTCTTTGTCTATGTTGTATCTAAGGGGTTGTTTCGTGTTATCATTAGCATTAACATCGAAAACTATCTATTTCTTATGCTTATGCCTTCACCAGAGCAAAAAATACATTCCCAAATTTAGTAGGTAGAGACAGCCGAGGCTTGAGCCAAAATCTAGCACGACGTTGTCACTAGTCATTGCTCATGACTGAGAAACTTCATTTATAAAGCACATACAAATTCTTACTTTGTGAATTAATTTGAGAGAAAAGAAGATGTATTAGTGCAGTTCCATTGCAAAATAATTCTCAATTGGATATCATAAGATTTCCAAAAACACCATTACAGAAAAAAAAGAATAAGAATATCAACAAAATGTATAACCTAATCCAGAAAAACTGCAACTCAACAACTAAAAATACATTATGAAATTCCTAAAAAACTTGAATGTTTTTGCTAGAAGTCTTGACATTGCCTTACTAAAATTATTTAATGACAAGTCCCTGAAACATCATGTTCAAAGTACTCCAACAGATATTATTCATGCATGATTGATAGTTGAGCTCATAAAGGTTCAACAAGCACAAACCCACTTTTTGTTAACTATTATAACTTCCATTCCAAAATATAATTTTACTAGCACCAAATAACAACATAGATATTAGAAGTAAGATGATTAAATCAACATTGTAAATCAAATACAAATTTATAATATTTTTGCAATAGTTATCTTGAACTAAAATAAAAGTTACTTGACAAGAAAACATCCTAGTAACAAAAAATAATTATTGAGAGAAACAAAGACTAGGACAAAAAAATCTCGTAAAATTAATAGTGGCAACAATGTTCTAGCACACAAACAGAAACAAAGGTGGAAAAAAAGTTCAAGAAAGGTAAGTTATCTTGCTTCTAATGTTGTGCAGTCAAAATTTCAAAGACTGAGCTTGAATGCCACATCTGCAAAACTAACCACTTCCTTTGGTCATGAATCTGGTTTGGACAAGGTTTAAACTGCATATCAAGATTAGTCATTTAGGTCTAAGGACAAAGATGATCTAGTTACAACTTTATGTGAGCGACAACAATAAAATGAAGAAATAAACATAATACATAACTAAAATTGATAAAAGTGAGCAACAAAAATATGCTAGCTAAAACATAGCTAAGAATAACTCAATGTTTTTAGTTAGTAATATCAATTTCGACCCCTTCAATATCTTGGCAAACCCAGCTAAAATCATCACTTTCAATATTGATAGGAAGATTACAAATATTGCTTTGCAAGAATATTTCAACATCAATATTGGATTCCATGTTATAATGTGCTCGTGCAGAAGTAGAGAGACTACATGTCATTCCAGATCAGAAGGATCTTGAACATAAAAAACTTATTCAACTTAAGATGCTAGAATGAAAGGCTCATTATCACGTGGCAAATTTGGAAAATTGTCCAAATTTGCTATTGGCAAACTTGGTATCATGACTCTTACACTTACTCCACATTTTTGTGTATTCCTCGTACTCTCTATATCTTTAGTGTGAAATCTAAAGCTATTCAAAACAAACTTTCATATTTCAACCACATGAAGTTTGGTCTACTGGCACGTAATTGCAAATCCCTTGAAATTGAATTTTCATCTGACATTTGTAATCCTTCGACCTATTAAGAGAAATTAAATTCATAAGAGTTTAAATACATAACATCAATATTCGATATATATATATATATATATATATAATCGACTATTATTTTAAATTTATCACTTACATATTGAGCAAAACAATCAGCAAAGCCTCACTATGAATGCGGTCAAGTTGATGACGTGCAACACGAGAATGTGCTTGTTTAAATATTTTGTAATATTGCCTAAAAAATAAACATAATCTGTTTTTACGAATACAAAAAATATAAAAATATTTATTAAATAAATCTAGACAAAGTAGCTTACTCGATATAGCTCTCAACAATCTCACAATTGAACAAGATATATTGGTGTGCTTTCGTCAATGTTTCAATATCAAATCATTTAACAACCTCTTTTCCAAGAACATGACCTTTTATTGTAAAAATATCTAACCCTAACATAAAATTATCATTTATGTCCTCATTCCGAGTTGTTTGATTAAACCTTGACTTTATATAATCAACTAAGTATAAAGAGCAAAATGTCAAACAATATTATGCTAACCTTCAGCAATTGAACCGTCAAGTTTGTTCCTATTACACACGGAGGACTTCAATGTACCTAAATACATTTGTTTTCAAAAAATAAAAATGTTAAAAATATTATATCCGTTAACCATTTTTTTTTACATAGTTAAGAATAAAAAACAAAGGTCATCACAACAAATTTTAAAAAAATGATACTCCCTCCGTTCCATTAGCAAGGTCCCCTTGCTATTGGCCACGGGTATTAAGGATGAGAAGTATTATAATAAAAAATAATATAAAGTAAGTGGGTTCCACTTTATTAAGGAGTATTATAATCAAAAGTAATATAAAGTAAGTGAATTCCACTTTAATTAAGACACTAATTATTTCCTTTTTTGGTATGGGACTTTGCTATTGGGACATCCCAAAAAGGCAAGAGGGACATTACTATTGGGACGGAGGGAGTAATAAAATTAAAATAACTTGCAAAAGTACTATCATTACCTTTCTATTGGATACATCCAATGATAATAAATTAGCCTAACTAACTTTACTTCAGTAGCCAAATGAATAGTCAAATACCCCATAACATCAAAGAATGATGGTAGAAAGATCTTCTCCAATTGACAAAGCACCACATCAATATTATTTTCTAAACGAATCACATCAGCTGGATAGATTACTTTTGAGCATAGTTCTCTAAAGTACATACTCAATCTAAGTAAAGGTGACAACTGTGTATTTTACACAAGTTTTGGATATGAATTGATGATATTTAAGTTGATAAGTTGTGTGGTTTTTATAGCTTTTGTGCTCATTATGTTATCATTTGATTTTTTTTGATATATTTGTGAGTTTTACAGTAATAGTTTCTAATTTAATGATTATTTGATGCAAAATGATCAAATATGTGCTTTGGAAGCTAAATGAGGGACCGATTAGGCTTTTGGATTTCACTTAAATCGCCAAAGCCCATGATATTGATGGAAATAATTCAAAATGATCCAAATGGGTGTTTGAAGAATCTATGAAGATGAAAAATCGAGTTAGGAATGTTGTGGAAGTTGAATAGGCTCAATCGGACGAGAAACGAGTAAGAACGAACCATTTTAGTGAAGCATGTGCATGCATGGTCGCCCCATGGGTCAACCCAACTCTCCAGTCATCCCAAAAGGCTTGTTTTGCACACGTTCAGGTCGAGCCAAACACTCAACCCTACAATTAACCTAGACAGATCCTACACGGGATTTTTACGACTTTTCTCAACTATTAAGCTTGTGTTTTAGCCCTAAGGTCCCTCCAACACTATAAATATCCCCTCCATTTATTAGATAATGCATACAGTTCAGTACAGAAGCGTACGGAGGTGAATACAATTATGGAGACACAACAAAGACTTTGGAGAGGCGGAGATCCGGTGACAACAAGATTGAAGACTTCGGGTCCTTGATTGTGTTGAACATTATTTTGTGTACCATGTGTTATTTCTTTTATTTAATTATGTCTAGGTAGTTATTTTATTGAATTCTTGGATTCGTAAGTATATTGGATTTCATGGTTTAATTTATTGAGATATATTTTATGGTTATCATTGGGTATTTTGTTTCCTAGTTTGGATTTCTCATATGTATGTTGATTGCAACAACATATGTATGCAAGCTAATTAATTGGAACAATCTCATCGGTGACTAATTAATTTAGTGGGATAAAATAGGAGAATCAATTCATGTGATGTTTGGAAGGACCGACCAAGTGAACAAGTGTTGCATAAAAGTTACAGTCCAAGGTACTTGATTGTGAGTAATGACATGTGTGAAAAACTATCAAGTGAAGTGCATGCTCATTATTTCTATGCTATGACATGTATTCATAAGAACAATTTGATAACAGTTAAGTCATTTTCCACCATTGATAAATTATATAAGGTTAAGTAGTCAATAAATCAATCTCAAAATCCAATGTACGGACTCTCCTATAGAATCCATTATTTTCATTAATTGTTTTATTTTAGTTAATTATGTTTTTTGCTTTTGAAGTATTTATTTATATATTCTCTATTTACCTGAGTGTCTAGATATTAATGAGGTGTTTATGTTTTAGTTTTACATTGTTATTTGCCATTACAATCTCTATGGATATGATACTCATGCTCACTATTGTCTACAATTACATCGTACACTTGTGGATGTTTTTACTGCTAAGAAAATAGTGGTCAAAAAGAGAGCGTACAAAGGGTAAAACAATTTTCTTTAATGATATAGATCACAATTAGTGCATCAAGATATGATAGTCGTGTATTTTTAAGCCTAATAGTTTGTGAAGTTTAGTTGAACACATCGTAAAATGTTTGAAGAATAACCATCATGAACTTTAACTTCTTTCAAAACCTTACAAAACATAGTTTTGTCCTTCTTGCTCATTGAAAAAGATGATGCTGGCAAGTAAGTTTTTTCATTCTCCTTAGAGACATGATGTAGCTCTAGTCTAATTTTCATTTCTTTCATGTCAAGTCATAAATTGTGATTATCTTTGGACTTGCCATCCATAACCACTAATGTTCCATAAATGCTCTCACAAGCATTTTTCTCTATATGCATAAAATCAAGATTATAACACACAATATTATCTTTATAGTATAGCAAATAAAAAAAATAATATTTTTCTTCCAATTCAAAGGCAACTCCGGATTGTCATCAACTACTTTTCAAATTTAATTGAAAAGTCTTTCAATTCATCAATCACCATATAGTGTTTCCCCATTCTCAATAGTGCCATCAACGAGTTGATCATTCTTTCGAAACTCGTGCTCTTTTGTTAAAAATCTTCTATGACTGTAATGAACTTAGTGATATTTAATTTTTTGATATTTTCTGTATAATAAAGCTGTAAATGTAGAAGAATAGAGGGATTTGGGGAAGGAGATTAGGATAGAAGAATATAGAGAGAATATGAGAGAGAGAGATTTTTTTGGGAATAAACTTCTTGTCCTCATTTCATTTCACAATTCTACTAAATAACCATCCGGATGGGACCACAACTAAAAATAAAATAAAACATGAAAATTCCTAGTTACTTGTTGCCTAATTCAAGAAATAACAATTAAATAAAAAGCATTTTTTTAAAGTGGGCAATCCTTTTCTTTACGCGTGTAGCTAACGAACGGCTGGATTCCCTTTAGCATATTTCTTCAGCAACTTTAATTCAAACACGATTTCATCTCCCTCTCTTCTGAATTCTTCCCAAATTAAATCAAGAACCCAAACCCTAGTCTCCTTCCCAAAGGCCACACCTTTCACACCTCTCGACTTCATTTCCCTCCACACCTCCCGATTCATGACAATACTCCCTTCATTTTGAGATCCTTGTCCCCAAGGATCGAAATTTGGAAACTTTCGATGGAGACATTTCTCTATTTTCCAACTTTCTTCCATGCCCCGATGATCTTTTATGTTTGCTGGGTGAATCATGAAGGGCCTATCTGCACAGTCAGGCTGCTCTGGAGAAATAAAAATTTTCGGATTGATGATCTCCTTCAATAAAGAGAAATGGGACATGAAGTGGATATGGGAGGTCGACGGCTTGTCCAAAAAGTAAGCTATCTTCCCAACATTTTCTAGAATTGTAGGGGGGCCACAATATGTTGCTGATAACTTCAGATTTCTGCGTAACTGAAATGTATTCGGGTGAAAAGGCTGGAATTTCCAATATACTTGATTTCCCATTTGAAGTTCCATATTCTGCCTCCTTGAATCTAAAAAAAATTTCATCATATTCTTTGCTTGTTGGAGGTTATCTTTGAATTCCTCAATATGTGTCAACTTTAGACTTGAACAATAGTTTGATTTGAACCAGAATCCTGCTAGAGATAGCAATTTCACCCCTTGTCTATGGTTCTGGAGCAACATACTCCTAAGATAAGCTTCCAAGCATATATATGCAACTGTACCAGCTGTATAAGAGTGACTTTCATAGGGAGAATCATGTATCTCCCTTAATAGTAGCTCCCCTAATGAATTAGAGTAGCCAACAGAAACTCGGTCTTTATACCTTAAAATCTCACCACATACCTCAAATCCAGGATAAGCATTAGGATCTAGGGACTTTACCTCCAGAATTTGTGAACGGAACTCATATCTAATATGACTGTCTATCACTTGTTGTACCCAAGCAGGTGAGGCAATGACACTAGCTTTGCATAAAGCCTCTGTCAGGTCTTTCCTATATAGAGCATGTGATTCTCTATATGGGTATTGATGCTTAGGTAAGTTCTCGGGTTTAAATTTTATGTAATGTTCAGTTTCTCTCCCCTGGATTAAGCCAACTACTTCCTTGAACACAACATCAAAATCTTGTAGTAGACTCATAAAATGAGCATCAGCTTCTTCATAGTAATCCTTAACCTTGATGCAAGACATTTTCTCAATCTGAGATGGTAAGAAGTGAACCATTTTGAACAAAGCAGTTTCTGAAATGACATTAAAATTACACTGGCCTTCCACTGTCATAGCCTGAATCTTCACCTTCTTCCCTGACACAGTAACTGTAAATGTCATTTTGTCATAGTCCAATTCCACTGGGGTACAAGACTTCAGCCAATCACCACCCAAAATTAGGTCATAACCATCAGTAGCAAGCACCCTAGGTGAGTAGATAAATTGGTGATGTTGCATTGACCATTTGAAATTACTCACTCTAGTGAAACTGACCATTTTGTGTCCATTTGCTACCTTAACCATTAGGGGTTTAGCAGGGTCCAACATGCAACCTAGACTCTTAGCAGTTGTTTCATTAATAAAACTCAGTGTGCTACCAGAATCTATTAGTATGTTGATCTTATGCTTTCCTACAATTCCCAGCAATTTCATTGTAGTTAGACCATGTTCACCAGTGATAGCACTTAAAGTTATTTGTACCTCTTCAAGGGCAGCTGTTAGCTCCATATCCTCCATGTAAGTTTCATCTGTACTTTGCATATAAGAACGCTCTTCCTCTTCTGTCATAATCATATAAGAAATTCTCTGTTTGCATCTGTGCCCTATTGTGAATGGGTCATCACAATTGTAGCACAAGCCCAATTCCCTTCTCTATGCCATTTCAGTTGATGTTAGTAATTTAAATGGGGGTTTAGTAGGGGTAGAACTGGGGTTGGGTAATTCTCCCCTAGTGTAAGTGTTCTCCATGTCCTGCCTTTTGGAAATGGGAGTAGCAGCTGGTAAAGACCTCACTGAACCTCTGAGCTTCATAGTGAGGGCTTCAGTAGATTGAATGTGGTCCTGCCCCAACTCAATAGTTTCTTGAAGTGTTGTAGGTTTGAACATCCTTATGGTGGCCTGCAAATCCTCACTAAGCCCACTAACAAAGCTTGCCATGAAGAATTCTTCAGAAAATTCACCCTTGTTGACAAGTAACATACATGATTTAAGTTCCTCAAACTTATCCACATAATCTGCATATGAACCTGTGTGCTTGAGTTTATTAAACTCAACTATTATTCTTGACTCCTTGAGTTCCTCAAACCTGGAAGAGATCAGGTCTAGGAACTGCTTCCAACTCAGTTCAGTTTTCTTGCTAGAAAGGTTTTGATGCCATAACACAGCCTTTCCCTCTAAATGCATGGATGCTAGAGTAATTTTCTGGTAATCTGGCATATTTGGAACTAGATCAAAGTACCCCATGCATTTTAAAATCCAAGATCTAAGTTGGGAACCATCAAACTTGGGGAAATCAATTTTAGGAATGGGTGCAATTATACTAGATGGCTCTGGAGACATGTGATTTTTATAATTAAGAGGAGTTCTAAAAAAACCACCTTCAGCATCATTCAATAATGGCCGAGTAGAATTCCTCTCAGTCTTCCTGCCCACTTTCGGATCTGGCGGATCCGCTAAAAAAGATTTTGGGGGCGGCTCTCCTAAAATGGATTTGGGAGCCTCCTCCACCAGTTTTCCTTTGTGAGCATTGGAGATCTGCAACTGTATAGAAACCAATGTTTTTTCTAGGTTATCAAACTTTCCATACAGCCCACCCACCGTCTGTTCAAGATTTTCTGCCACTCCATCTATTTTTTCTTGCAATTTCATTTCCAGCGCCTCACGATGCATTACCTCTGCTGCTAAAATCTGATCAATTTTTTTATGTGCCTCTTGCAGATCTTTGAAACGGGTGACTTCAGCCATCTTTCCTAAGATCGAAGGCTCTGAGATACCACTTGTAATGAACTTAGTGATATTTAATTTTTTGATATTTTCTGTATAATAAAGTTGTAAATGTAGAAGAATAGAGGGATTTGGGGAATGAGATTAGGATAGAAGAATATAGAGAGAATAGGAGAGAGAGAGATTTGAGAGAGAGATTTTTTTGGGAATAAACTTCTTGTCCTCATTTCATTTCACACTTCTACTAAATAACCATCCGGATGGGACCACAACTAAAAATAAAATAAAGCATGAAAATTCCTAGTTACTTGTTGCCTAGTTCAAAAAATAACAATTAAATAAAAAGCATTTTTTTAAAGTGGGCAATCCTTTTCTTTACGCGTGTGGCTAACGAACGGCTGGATTCCCTTTAGCATATTTCTTCAGTGACTTTAATTCAAACACGATTTCGTCTCCCTCTCTTCTGAATTCTTCCCAAATTAAATCAAGAACCCAAACCCTGGTCTCCTTCCCAAAGGCCACACCTTTCACACCTCTCGACTTCATTTCCCTCCACACCTCCCGATTCATGACAATGACCCATATAACAAAACTTATTACCCTTTCGTAACCATTTTGAATGTGTATGTCTGTTACAATTTGGACATGCAAATTTTCCATTAAAGTACTCTATCTAAACAAAATTACATATCTAGGAAAATCACTTATTGTCCACAACAATAAAGCACGTAACTGAAAATTTTGTTTTGTTGACGCGTCATAAGTTTCATCTCTTACTTCCCATAAATCCTTTAGATCAACAATGAGCATTTGCAAATAAATATCAATATTATTTCCTGGTGCTGATGCGCCATGAATCAATAAAGATAACATAAAATAAGGTTGTTTCATGCACATATATGAGGGGAGGTTATATGGAATCAGTATGATAGGCCATGTATTGTGTTTTGCACTCATATTTTTAAATAGATTAAATCCATCTAAAGCTAATCCCAATCGAATATTGCGAGGGTCTTCAGCAAAGTCAGGATATAAGCTATCAAATATCGATGCTGGGGAATCAACAGTATGCCTCATACAACCATTCTTTGTACGACTATTAACATGTTATCTCATATGGGAAGCTGTCTTGGCAAACATGAACAATCTTTGTAACCTTGGTTCAAGTGAAAAATACCACAATACCTTCCGTTCGATCTTTATTTTTTCTCACCCGTAGGAGTACACCATCTTAGTTCATGGCATGTTTTACATGAAATGCTTATCTCATTCACTCCAAATAAAGAGTAATCATTCAAACAAGCATCACTTTTTTTATAACCAAGTCCTAAACTTTTCATCAATTTCTCAGACTCATAATAAGACTTTGGTAAGTCAAGCATGACATCTGGAAATCCCTCTTTTAGTATTTCTAAAAAAAAAACATATAAAAAACCTTATTATTCAATCTCCCAAGACACTTTAAATGCAGCAAACACATTATAAATGAAAGTTCTGAGAATTTCTCGCATCCTTCATATAATCTTTGTTAGGAAAAGTCAATCAACTTATAAAACTCCCCTATCGCCCATTAGTAATTTCTGCATCTCACAGAGAACAAGTTTGATCTTGCATATAACCATCTTCTTACGGAACTCGAAAAACATCATAAATTAAACCTTGCATGTGATCAACATATCCTAAAGTCTTTAGATAACCATGTTGATTTTCAAGCCTAGAACGCTTCCTAGAAAGCTCTACATGAGAGATCCAATGGGTGTACCCATGAATAAATCCATCGATTATCAAATGCTCATATGCATCATCTCTACTCATGAAAATACCAATCTTGCATTGTTTACATGGACATAATATCTTATCATTTATGTTTGCATTACTAAAAGAAAAAGTTCAAAAAGAACTTTAGTCCATTTTGATATTCTTTAGTTACTCTCGACTTGCTCATCCAACTTCTATGCATGTTAAAACATGCTTCTCCTAATGGATTTATAAATATTAAAATAAAACTAAGATGACTAAGTGAATTGATATTAGAAAATGGCAATATGCATCATCTCTACTCACAAAATGTTAAAAAAGATACTCCATGAAATTACTAAAGTTAGGATAAATAATTAATCCACAAGTTAAAAATGGATATAGATAAATGGCAACAAGATAGTCGAGCAGAAAATAATTTTAAATTCCACCAAAGAAAACAAAAATAAAAATCCTCAAGCAATTACAAGGGCGCATTAAAAAATAGAATTATATCATGAATTTGAGCAGAAAAAATTGTAAGAGACAAGAGCAAGAAAAATAGAGTAATATGCTTAAAATTCTCTCTTAGGAAACATCTCACTTGATTGAGAGTCAATCACCAATTTAGTCTTGATCGGTCCTTATTTAACTAAGGAGGGGGGACAAAAATTTTAAGTAATAATACTATTTAACATGAAAGTGATATAAGAAATCATTAATATACTATTTAACCATTTCTAATAATGATTTCTTTTTTGTGTGTTTCACATTTAATAATGATTAAGAAATCATCCTTAAATATATGGGACTGCTTTGTTATGTTACTTAATTAGATTCATGTCTAGCACCGTTCAAGTTTTTTAATAAAAGTCGTTAATCAATGACTCTTTTCCATAAATTCTTAGAAAGCTAGCTCTATTAAGTTTAAGTTAAGGTAGATCTCTTATTAAATGGGCAACTAGTGGCACTCTTTATTTCGTATTAGCTTCCAAAATGTAAGGAAAATGAAGCATTCATGAAAGAAAAGCTTAACAAAATTTCTTCTTCTCTAATCCTTGCGTCTTTCATCTACACATATTCAATACAGGGCTACGTACACCTTTACACTTGGTGTTTGAATGTTATTAGTGACAAAAGTGTTGGGTCTAAAATAAATTAAAATGTAACAGAAAAAAAAAGCCAACACAAAAGCAGATAAATGCACACCCAACCGTGTTGGTTGTGATTGTTATACTTCTACCACAAAATAAATGCATTCTTCAATCTACAAGCATAAAATAATTCAAGAATCCACATAGATAACATAAACAAATCATCAAACAATTATAAGACATTATTAAAAGAGCATAATTTTGGCAGGAAATTGAGTAGAAAAACTAAAGGAGAAGAGGGCAAGAAAAATAAATAAATATAACTAAATTCTCTCTTAGAAAACCTCTCTCTATTGATTGAGAACTAATAACTAATTGAGTCTTGATCCTTGATGGATGCCACTCGAACAAAAGATCAAATCTTTTGAAAAGAATTATGTTACGAAAAGTATGTTGGTGAAGTAAGGGAAAGTCACGAATAGTGGAGAAATATTCTTACTTGAATTTTCATTCTGGATGCAAGAGGTAATTCCAAGGTTATTGGTCCTCCAACTGGATATAGTTAGGCAACAAAAGAGAAATTGAAAAATCTCAACATAATTTCTACGTTAAATTTATTTAGGTTTTTTTAAAATATTTTTTCCTTTTCTTTGTCCTAAAATCTGTTAAACTCTAATTTTAAGTTAATATATTAATTTGAATTTAAAACTTATTAAAGGCGTTGATCCCATCAAACTTATTATAATTCTAAGGCATTTGATTTTTGGTATTATTATTATTATTATTATTATTATTATTATTATTATTATTATAAAGTAAATGGGCATGTTCGGTTTTTAGGCTTGATTTTCTAGCTTTCTTTTAATAACTATCGCCTAACTATCACCATATTTGGTACAGTGTAGTAATTGGGTTGTATTAGGGGTGCTTATTTGATAGATATGATGGATATATTTCTTTTTAGTAATACATAAATTTTTTTTTAAAATACAAAAAAAAAATAGAAAGAGGAGAGAGAGAGACCAGCGGTTGGCGGGCCTCTCTTGGTCGAATGCCTTCTTCAGCCGAAAATCATTTTTTTTGCCACATGGCATCTGAACGGTCAGCACTTTGTGCACTGTTAAAAGGAGTCTTATAACGAAGATGTAGCCTTAGCATTTATCTAATCTAAGAAAACACGTAATGAGAAATTGAGAATGAAGATTTTGCACATCTATATACTATATAAAAATAGAATAGTAGGGGTATTTTAGTCAATTCACAAATAACACAATTTTCTGAAAAATAAATCACTATTAGGTTTAATCTCTCAGCATATTAATGCGGTGATTGAAGCGGTGCATTAGAAAAACCATTTCTTCGAAACGTCGCGCTAATATGATGAGTCAAGCGGTGCTTCAGTCGTATCATACCAAAAACTGGAAGAACCGTCACCTTTTTTCGCCCAAAAACTGATATGAACCACCGCTATTTTGTGCGAATTATCGTCACCTATAGATTCTCCATGGCATCCAAATAAAATCAGTTTTTAATTTCAAATTCATAAACAGAGGCTAATTATTTTCTGATGAAGTTGATGGATAGGAATGCACGTTTTGTCTCCCCTTCCACTCCACGGGATTTGCAGAGATTAAAAAGCTCTCTTAATTGCATCTACAAATCTATTTTTCTATCGGCCTACAAAGTTCTGATTCATTTTCTACCCTATCCTGTCCAAAGTAATTTGACTAAACCCATTTCTCCTTACGTGCTCCTAGAAAATTCTCCCGGAAGAGACTTGATTGTATGTTTAATGGAGATGAGTGTGGTTGGAGATTTGGATCCTTCATCTGTGGTGGTTTGAACATATAATTTATTACATAAATTAAGTATTATTATTGTTTTGACCATGAGCTTTTGCGGGTTCCAACCTTATTAGAAATGCTTTACAATTAGAAATGTATTACCACTCCATCTACATGATGACGTGTAGTGTTGTAATCGGGATGCGTTCAACAACTTCAACTCTTGAGGATATTGTAAGAATAAGAATTCTTCATTCAATATGGAAGCCATTTTTTCCTTCTAGAGGGGCATAAAACATAATGGACTGATTGTTTAACTAATGTTTATGAAAGAAATATGAGTACATATATTTCTCAATTCTGTCTTATTTTCTCGCTCTCTATGTCTGTCTTCCCCTTTGCTACTTCAACCACACATATATCCAGAGCAACATAATATATGTCTTCTGATCTTTGTAAGTGATATTCTTATTAATATATTCTCATATTGGGGGTGATGAGGATAATGTTGGAAATTAAACCGGTCTGAAACGATTTCGGATCGAATAAAATCCGTCTTTTCGATCAAATCGAACTGGAGCGGAAGCGGTATAAATCAGACAATAGATCGTGATATAAAAATATAATATCCATGCGAATTAAATTTATTTAAAACTAAAGAAGAGATAAAGAAAATACCTTTTTCTATTAATCTCCTTTGAATCTTAAAGCTCGTAAACACCACGATCTTCCGATTCAATCCTCCCTTTGAACGGTAGTGAGTGGGCACCAGAATAAATCTATTAAGTTCCTAACTTAATTTTTCTACGATTATTTCAACACATGAAATCGTAGAATTGGGCTGTAGTATTGGAAGGATATTTAATCTGATTTAAATATAAACATCAAGAGAAAAGAATTCAAATCAAAATCAAATTCATTGATTTCGTCGATGGGAATGGCGTGAATTGATTTTCACAAAATCAATTAAAACTTTTGATTATCTCTTAATCCTCTTTTGCAATTCACGTCTCACGTGAGATTGATTGGCGTGAGAATTAATACAAGTCTCTTGTGTTATATATATAATTAGGTTTATGTCAAATCCCAATACATATCAGTTTCTTATCTTAAACAGATTCAGAATCATGTAGATAAGGAAACAAATTAATAATTATATCTAATAATTATTAATCATTACTAATATGTAAATATTATAAATATCTTATATTTATTTAATTCCTAGCACAGTCAAACTGTGGAATATCATATATTCCCGGAATTAACTAATATTTACACATAAGCCCAAACTTTATAAAAACTTATTTTTTCATAACATTTTAGAAACTTAAATATTATTATCAACCCGTCAATAATATAGGAAGGCGAATCGGGGACCATGGACCTATAATCAAGAGCTCCAATAAATTGAATAAATAATTAAACTCTTTAATTAATTTATTCAACTTATTAATTCCGATACTATTCCACTAAAAATTCGGAATTGCACTCTCTTTAATTATAGAACATATTTACTCTACGAATTTGAGCAGTCCATTGATTTAATCATTTCATATGAATTAATCCTCCATAGATAATTCATAATTGAAGACAGGTAATATCCGTTAACCTCTTCAATTATTTCTTATCCTCATTTACCATTAATTCACCAGTGAGCGGTTAATTTATAACTGATTTATAAATTAGAGATCTCTAATCACTCAGTTCCAGAATTAACAAATGAGAGAATTATCTTTCTGTTTCTCAAAAGAAGGAATGTATTCCATATCTATAAATTACATTCCCAGCTATTTAATTCAAACGTGAATCTAAAATGCAAGTTTAGAGAATGTTGGCAAACAAACTTTAACGAGCAAATCAAGAATCACATTGAAATAAACAGGAGTCTATAATCACTCAGGATTAAGATTATTCATATATGATCATCTTGTGATTTAATTTAATATTCCTTTTCTTTAACGGAATTTGAAGGAATAATTAAATTAAATCGGTCCAAGTCCTATATGATCATATCATATATAAATGCACCCAACTGGATGTCTCCACATCAACGGTTTGGATAAAACGGTCACATTCATAATGTCATTGGGCTGCATTAGTGACATTTCAATTAAAGATCCCATACTTTAATTAAATTCGTCACGGACTTCATTTTTAGTTTATTTTCCATAATCTTAATCCTCTTGTATATAACACTTATATACTAAGATTATGGTAACATTAAATAAACTAGGGATTTTCTGTGATGTAAAATAAATGCATACAAGAAGCATATAAGTTCGAAAATAAATGTCGCTTTTATAAATAAGATAAAAACAATTCACAATTGTTTTAAGGGCACAATCCCAACAGATAAAGACTCCGTTTCAATTGATGTGTTATTGCCTTCATGTAGAGTTGTGTGGTTTCATTCAAGAAAGAGGAGGGAAGCGGAAGACAAACATTAGTTTGAAGGAGGAGTATATTCATTTTACATATTTGAAGTAGCATAATGCAGGTACGTGCCATTGTCGGTCACCTTTTTCTGCATCCGTTGTAGCTGAACGTTGACAATCTAATAAAGCCATTAAAACCAAAAGCAATTTATATATGTTAATATAACTATAAACTTACAATTACTGGATGATGTGAGTGCTCTTTCAAAGATGAGTGTCACATCGAGGATCTGCAGACAATTTTTTTAAACCGCAAAACATATTGAGAGAAGATGAAATTTTGAAAGCGGGTAGAAGAAGCGCGAGACATCAGCTATTTTTCAGATTCTGAAATTTACCTCTTTTAATAATAATGCACCTATACTACATGTATATACATGTTTCAATAATGAATCGTTGATGATTCTGCAATATATTCAGTACGTGAATCAAACAATGTTTGGAGTGAAATAACATCAATTGTATGCTTATTGCTTATGTATAGTTTTTTGTTCTCAATTGTATTTATCTTATCTTCTTGGGAAAAGATTTATCAGTGGTGAACAGGAGGTTACCACATAACCACCCTTGAGTTTGAGTTTCGCGATTTGAAAAAATATTGAAGTTTAAAAAGTTACAATAATAAGGTAACTGATAAATCATTCTTCATCTTCTTTCTAGAGGAATAATTTGAAATCAAATGATTTTTGCTGAAGTTGCATCAATTTTGCAGAATTATTATTTTATAGGGTGGCTGATGTATTTGGATTCTTTGCCAGCCGCGGCCGGGGCATCTGCATCTACATATATAAAAATAGGGGTTGATAAAAAATACACATTTTCCTGGTGTAGGAACTAGGAACCCATCTTATACCGTCCACCTAGATGATCTAATGGCTGGGATTAAATGTCAAAGTCAAGGCAAAAAAGGAGACGGGGGTATAGTTGTCCAATCCCCATAAAAAAAGCTGATATCATCACTTTTTTAAAAAAATCCTAAAAACTTTGAACGACCATAACTCACTCGTTTCAAATCGGATTAACGCAAATAATATATCAAATTAAAGATCTTTTCATGCTCTTTAATTCAAGATTAGTCATGAATATATTTGTTTGAATAAATATAGATGAAAAATACAAAATATACATTTTTACTCGTGTCCAGTGCAAAAATGCTTTCGTTAGCTTTTAAATAATGGTTCGACAGCATTATGATAAGTTGACAACGTATGCTAACGAAGCATTTGTTATATGCTAACATATTGCATTCATTGTGCTAATGAATGATTATCATAATGTTAACGTAGTACGCATACTTATATTATTATCATGATTTATTACATTTCAATTATGACTTATAATTATTTTTTATGATTTAATTTTTATGTTTTAGTTACTAATTGAATATTATATATTATTTATTTCATCAAATTATAATATATTAGTTAGAGTTTTCTTCATCCATTTATGGTTTATAACTTATGCTAACGATGAATTGTCATATGCTAACATAGTTTATTCGCAATGCTCATAAAATAATATCATTATGCTAATGTTCTATATTTATATTGTTATTATGATTTATTCCATCAAATTGAGATTTTAATTAATTTTTAGAATTTAATTCTATTTTTAGATCATTGAAGTTTATTATATCTGAATTATGGTTTATTTCATCCTATTAGAATTTATAATTACACTTTAGAATTTAATTTTTCGTTAACAATATGAGAAAAATTTTCATTAGCATAAAGATAACGCTTCGTTAGCATGATGATAATACTTCGTTAGCATGACGATATGTTATCAAATATCCTCCGCGATTTTTATAAGAATTACCAAATTACGTTAATACCCTCGCACGATTTTTTTTAAAAAATATTATAGAATTGCCACCATTCCTTTTAATCAAATATGGACCATAAATCTTTATTGATTGTATGGTGTGAGATGTGTTCCTAGTTCCTACACTAGGTGGGGTTTGCATTGTAACCCTCCCCTATAGAAATATTGGACATTTTGGTTATCAATATGATAGAAGATCGAATTTGATGAAATATATGAACAAAGCAAAAAATTGTTTGTTGCTTGAACGAAAAAAAAGGTTGAAACCAAAAGTCGGAAATGTGGCATTTACATATTTAATAATATTTTTATTTTATTAAATAATATTTTAGATGTCTTTATTTTTTCAGTTTGATAGAATTGAATTTTTATGTTATATATTTTTATTATTTAATCAAATTCTTAAACAATTATTTACATTTATTTATGGATATATTTTTGGAAGTCATTATTATTATTTATGGATATTTTAAATATACTTAATACACACATATTAAATTTATATATAACACATACAGAAAAAAATAGAGCATTATCATAAAAGTGATGTTATTTTAGAAATTGAATAAAAAACGTAGATTATATATGATGATGTGCAACGATATAAATATGGACTGACACAAAACAATATGCAGTACATATCATTTATGCATGATATAATGATGATTTCCAACACTAGAATTATAAATAATTGGCAACTGTATTAACATATTTTAAGCATTTAATTTCATTTTGTATGATTAATAAGATTTCGACTTAAGAACAAATGGTTTATATGTTATATTTATTATTATTTTATGAATGAATAATTATGATAAATGGAGTCAAATCAAGCACTATATCACTATATATATATATATATATATATGAGTATAATATTTATGAAAAATATTTAGTTGTAACTTAATGAAACCCCGTGCATCGCATGAGCAATGCACTAGTATTATTTGAAAAACAAAACTACCAACCCCCCCCCCCCCATACATACATACATACATACAACCAAATCATTTAAATATGATAATATATCACAAGAATAAAATATTATTTTCTAATTTATATGTTGCAATGTAGACTCTGATGAAATTGTCTATTGCATTTTGGTACGTGTTGCATACATTTAGAGACGGACATATGAATTTTGGGGGGACGAAAAATATTTTTTTTTTTAATTTTTTTCTTTTCAATTTCTTGTGTTATAGTTTAATTCTACAATTATTATTAAGGGTTCATTCTACTCAACTAAGAATTATTATAATTTTTTTAGTATTTAAATTTTCAAATAATCAACTAATAACTAAAAATTAAATACTAAAAAATTACAATATACCCTAATTGCATAAGATGGACTATAAATAGTAAGTGTAAAATTAAACTAAAGCAACAAAGAAAAAATAAAATAAAACTAAAAACAAAGTGCAATAAAGAATGCAACATGAAAATGCAATAGATGATTTTCACCCTGCTGTTAACGAGAATACTGGTGAATATGGGGTGGGTGCGGTTATTCGTGATTTGGAAGGGAAGCTTAGGGCGGGATTGGCTAAACCGATTATTGAGATTAATTCATTTTTGTATGGGATTGGATTATGCTTATATAAATGGTGGGTTGCTTTTACTGTTTATTCAGACTTGTTGCTAGCAATTCAATTGATTAAAGGAAATGGTGAAGATCATTCTTACTTACAAGAAGAACTACCTCAATTAGTAGAATAGGAGAAGGGTGACTTCATTTGTATTTTAGAACATATGTATAGGTACGCAAATCATGTTGCTCATACAGTCATACTGTTGCACATGTTTTCCATGTTGGTGCAACTGTATCATGAGATGGTGATGTGGAATACTAAATATGGTAATTAAGTCCAGAAAGACAACCAAAATTATGTATGGGTGCTTACGTGCAAATACACGTGAACTTCAGCAACGATTTTGAATCCAATATAAAAAAAGAAATTAGATAATATATTTTGTATATGGTCTGTATAATAAACCAATAATATTATTAAAAAAATTAAAATATTAGGATGGATAGATAAAAAAAGGTTAAGCGATGTTGAAACTATGTTAGGAAATGCTTTTTTAAAAGGAACTACATTAGAAAATGAAAGAGATGAAATATCATGATAAATTTGTTAAAAGTAAAAGTTGAAGAATTTTTATACCCACATGAAGTCGAGTGAGTTGGCATACTGTTGTATGGTTCCATTTTTTTTTATTTGTGTTTCTAGACTTGGTTATATTATTTTCATTTTAAAATGTAAAAGGATTTATTTCTATCACGGATTTCACATCCTCCTGCAATTTTTTTTTTTTAAAATAATAATAATAATAATAATAATTTGCACTTTGTATTGACCGTCATTCATACCAAGGATGAAAATATCGCGAAATATCGCGGATATATCGCGGATATATCGCAGATATTGACATTGCGATACGGATATTGGGGGGAATATCTTTTTTCCCGAGTATCGACGAGAAATCGCAATATATCGCACGATATCGCAAAATATCGCAAGATATCGCAATATATCGCGATTTTTTTAATATTTCTATAATATATTTTGATTTTTATTTAATACTATATATTTTTATGATCTTTTTTACATCTTCAATGTAATTATTTGAGTTGCAATATTCTTTGCTTTATAAAGACATTCACTTTGCAAAAAAATATAAAAGAAAGAAGATCGGGAAATCAACGGATGTCTTAGAAAGAAAAGTGAGATGCACGTGCATCGATTTTATTTTTTCATTTTTTCAGTTAGAGGACATGATGGACAAATCACTAAAATTTTTATCCCCATATATCACACGAAATTGAAATCTAAGATTGAATATAAATTATTTGCCAAATCTTGATTCTATGAATATGGGTGGCACTGATCATAGTGATATGTCCCAAGATTCATATGCTTCTTACACATATGGGAGTTCACAAATTGATTGGACTACTCAAAATGTGTATCAACAAAATAGTTGGGTCAGTGGACATTATCTAATTCATGGTGAAGCTATTGAAAGAAATCAAGAAACATATCAAGCGCATGTGCATAATTATATCCGTAATTACTCGAACGTGATAAGTTGGTACTAATATTGTTTAGAACAAGATGTCATTCCATCTACTATATTTGAACCTCATAGATCCTCATTTTGGTATTAAATGTACTTTATAACGTTTATTTAGTCATTTTATGTTGTATTATTTATTATTTTGTCAAATGTATTGTCTCAGACGGTATTTATATAATGTATTATTTATATATTTGCTTTCAAAATACAATTCTATCAAAAAAATTAGTGGAATATGTGCATAATAATATGTCATAATAGTTCCTAAAATTTCATGCTAAATTTCCAAGATTTTAATATGATTTCCGTCATTTTTTTCAATTTTCTGCGATATCGATATGCGATATCGATATATCCGTCGATATATCCGTAAAATTAAAGTTGCGATAGCGATATTTTCATCCTTCATTCATACTGAGAAAAATCATATTCCCCCGCGAGCCAGCCATTAATCTCTTGCCGCATCAAAAACTATACAGCAGAATAAATTTAAGGCTAGGTAGCACTAGTGGAGCGCAAGAGTAGAAATAGTTAATTACCTATCTTCTACCCTAAATAACTAAAGTATTGATGATTTATATACTTTTATTTAATTTGATCGATGCGTAATAAACAGTCATTATTAATGAAATAAAATTCTAGCTAGTTCGACTCGAATAAAATGCATGCAGGTGTGTTGAAGTGTTAGAATGGAATGGGATGAACAACAGTCGAACACCATCTCCTCTCCATTCATAACCTCGATTAATATTCAAGGTCTGGGACTGTAATTGCTAAATTAAGATCTTACAACACAAGAAATTAAATGGAGATTGCAAAATAATAAAGCAGATTCAAACACATCCCTTAATTCAGTGTTTGATTCCCATTTTCCACGACATAGCAAACTTCTTACCCACGGCCAATTCAAGCCCTTTGATCTCCACCATCACATTCTTCGCCGTCTTACCTTCTTCCACCGGAAACCACCGATGCTCCGCCGTGCTAACTTCCACCTTATTCGCATTTGCATCCGCATTTCCATCAACTTCAATCTCAAGGGCGCCAGCACTTCCCCGCAATCCAAGCACAGCCACCTTCTCAATGATCCAACCCTTCTCTAGCGCGAACGAACTTTCTAGAACGTCGGACCACAGTTTCACAACTCCTTTACTAACCGTTGCATGGAAATCAATGTACGTTGATGAGCCAGTTGCTAGTTTCATCTCTGGAAGCTCATCGTCATCAAGGAAGAGATTTCCCCTGCATTTCCCCTCCATTGCACCTAGTGGGAAGGCGACTACGAGGGTGAAAGGAGTAGTTCTTGCATCTTTTGATATCATCCCCCCCTGCTGCATTGGGATTATGGCGTTTTGATACAAATGCACGTTGATCACGTGCAGCGGAGCATCGAGTACAACGGGCTGTGATTCCTTCGACACGATCACCTTTGTGAGATCAAACATATCGTACCAACTGCCCGGAGGGAACACAGCTTCGACTTGGGTTTTATTCGATTCAAGAACAGGAGACACCATTAGGCTGCTCCCGAGCAAGAATTGAGTGCTTAAACCGTATAGTTTGGTCTCATTTGTGAAGGTGAAGAACAGTGGACGAGCGATTGGTGCACCGGTGGTGTGAGCCTCGTAGTTGAGTGTGTAGAGGTAAGGCAGAAGCTTGTACCTCATGCCTAGAGCATTTCTAGCAGATTCAGCCACTGATTCCCACTGATAAAGCTCCTGCCTTGGAGAGTAGAAGTTTGCATGATCTCTTGAGAAAGGGTAGAATGCACCTACCTCAATCCAACGGTTGCAGAGCTCTTCGGTTGGAGCAGGATAGAATCCACAGATGTCTGATCCAACCATTGGAATTCCAAATATGCCAAAGTTGAGCATTGTGGAAATTGAATACTTCAAATCCTCCCATGTCCCCTTGTTATCCCCTGTCCAATGTGCTGCATAATGCCCTGACCCGACGTATGTGGAACGCGTCAGGATAAACGGGCGCTTCCCTTGTAGGCCTTGAAGCCCCTTGTGAGTGGCAATGGACTGAGAGAAACCATAGATACTATGCGCATCATACTCTAACACTCCATTGTAGTGATATGCACTAGTGGCTATGGTCTTGTACCCTATAGGAGCTTGTATACCCGATGCATTGATCTTGTAAGGCGGGTCGTCCCATCTAGTATTGGTTATGTTCTTGCAGTCGAGACAGCACACCCAACCCGGTCCGGTTCCATTGGGGCAAATCCTGCCTTGTGGGAGTGTGCACAAGCCACTGCAGAAGTTGGAGGCCTCATTCATGTCTATCCAGAGGCCATCAACGGGGACGAGCTCATGGAAACGACGGATTTCATCGCCCCACCATTCCACTGTTTCCGGGTTGAGAAAGTCGGGGAAGTTAACAGCTCCTGGCCAGACCTGTGCTAGATAAGGCTTACCATGGTACTTGATGAAGACGTCGTTGGCTAGGCCGCGTTGGTACACCCCGTAGGAGGTGTTGACGCCGATTCCTGGATCAATGATCACAATGTACTTCATGCCCTGTGCATGGATCTTGTCCAAGAATTCTAGAAGCTTTGGACGAGGATAGTTGAGAGGGTTGAGAGTGAAGTCCTTGTGTCCGTCCATGTGATCGTCGTCGTTCCATATCACATCCAGAGGGATTTTCGCCTTCCTGTAGTTTTCGACTACGTCTTCCACCACTGATAAATTGTGGTATCCCCATCTGCATTGATGGAAACCTGCACAAATATATATACATATATATATATATTAATATATGTATGTATGTATCACTACATTTACTAAATTATTCACACACACGCACACACACATATTAACTTATCTGTCGAGAATAGCAAGAAAGATTTGGAGAAATAGACATATTATTATGTGGTAAAGATAGATTAACAAGAATTAAGCAAGCCCCTCATTGTAAGGAAAAAAAGTGGTCCACTAGTAAAATGGGATGTGCAGGATAAGGTTTTTAGTGGTCCAGCATTAGCTTTTGCCCATATTTACTAAAGGTGCTCACCTTTTGTTTGGCGATATAGCTTTAATATATCTCACGCACACGAAAAATGGTATCGATAATATAGAAATGAACAAGATATGAGATACTATTCAGAATAGTAGAAGTTACACACTTTTTTTCAGATCGATAAAGTAGAAAGATAACAGGAGCAATAAAGCATGCATCTATGTGACTATGTGGACCTTAAGAATTTTGAGACGCTCATCATGAAGAAAAGAGTAGTTATTGGAATAGTACACAATTTGATTCTTTCACATTGGTTTTAGTTTCTGCTAACTTGTCTGAAAAAAGATTAGTCTGAAATCAGCAAAATTGTTACAATCAATCCCATTTTAAGAGAAAATAAGTTCATATCTAGAAAAACAAAATCATGTAATGAAATTATGGAAAATCAGGAAGATATGAAATGGGCACCAGATAAAAACAGGGGAAAAAACAAATCTTGGAAGCATCAAGATAGTATCTGCAGCCGGGTGACGTGTGTAAAAATAAAAATGATTTGCAAGAAAAAGAAAAGGCTGAATTACATTGCTGAAAGAGAAATGTGTCGTGGTATGTTGAAACTTGAAAGAAAGAAATAGTTCCACGTAAATAGATTTCTTTAATTCCCCTAATGATTAGATACTTAGATATATATGCCCGAGATTTTCTAAAAAGTTCTTCTCCACTATCAATAAGATATTTAGCATAATTATATGCGCAGATTTATCCTAATAAATAAATAAATAAATTTGTTTTATCCTACTTATCAAAATCTGACTTTAATCCAATAGAGCATAATTTACTCGATAGAGTTACGTCATTAGATCCTTTAAGGATTTTTTTTTTATTTTTTATTTTTGGCACTAATCATTCTCCTTATCAAGATACGTCACAGTCAAAATGTGGTCCTAACTGCAATTGGTCATATTTAGCTAAAGAATTTAATGTTCATCTAAATTTCGTGTTCATGCCTAACAACCTATATATGTGCTAGAGTTAAGGGAGAAATAAATTTATAGTGTAAACAAAATATAAAGTAGGTCCAGCTGCAATCTTTTTATATATATATATATATATATATATATATATAACTAGAACTTAACAAGTGTTCAATTATAATTTCGACAACTAGACCACTTTAATCAAACGGAACAACAATCTTTATTTTAAGAGAAGCTGCTCAGTTGTATTTTATCATCACTCACACAATTAAATGCATTATATGAAAGAAAAAAAAAGAAAATAGAGAAATGAAGATAAACTGACCGAAAGCCCAGTAAGGCATCGGCGCCGGGCGGCCAACAAACGCGGTATACTGATCGATAACCGCTAGCGGTGAGGGGCCGGAGAAGAAGTAAAAGTCAAAAACACCCCCAATAACCTTATACGTCAAAGAATGGCCAGTGTAGAAAACATCCATCCCGTTACTATTCAACAGCAAAACTGCGTGGGCAGAAGCTTCTCCGCCCACATTTCTTAAATCCATGTAAACCGGGTGCGACCCGTACAGGTCAGCATTCAGATTTATAGCCGAGATATCGGTCGTGTACAAAGTGTAGGGATCGTTCGGGTAGAGTTTGATCCCATGCGGCTGCGTGTTTTCTCCCAACCCGTAGAGGGCGGCATCTTTAGGCAATTTCGTCGAGATTTCCAGATACTGGTCCTTGAACACCAGACCACTGTACGGGTCGGATGCATCCGAGTGGGAGTCGAAGAGAATCTGGCCGTTGGATTTTCGCTTCACGGAGAAGCTGAATGGGTCTGCGATGTAGGCGAAAATAAGCTCTGTTCCGACATATTCCGCCGGAGTGACAGTGCTGCCGGAACGACCAATTGTTTGTTTTGACGGAGGAGGCTTTTCCCGTGGCAAGAGATTGTACGGAACCTCCCATCTTTGCTTCTCCGCGTCAGTGATGTGAACCCTCAAACGGTTTTCCGTTTCGTGCCTGCAGGGAAAATAAAAATAATAATAATTAGTTGCATCAACAATGTAGGGAAATAGGGGAAATAATCGTTCTTCGACTCCCACCTCGTAAACAGAAACAGAGGAGGTGAAGTAGCAACTCTTCTAACAAAACAAAAGTGGGGATAAATTATGTTAAGTTCTTACTTGACGGAAATTTGGAGGAGGGGGATGTCGGGGCCGTAAATGTTGTTCTTCTGCTTGAGTTGAAGGAGAGCGAGAAAACCGCCTTTGGCGGAGTCTTGGATGGAGAGCAAGCGATAGCCTTTACCGATTTTGGTGGGAAGGCTAGTAGTTCCAGCTGCATGTGTAATTAGGATTAGGAGCAGAAATCTTGGGAGAAAAGAGAAGAACATTGTGTTGTGTTGTGATATATTATGGGGTGAATTAATGTGGAAAGTGTGTGTATATAATGAAAATCAGAAAATGAGAGAGAATGGTGTTGCAACACAAATGCACATCATGTGATGCGGATGTGGTTGGCATGGTTTGAAGACTACTTTCCTTTTGCAATTTGCATTAACATGTGACTTGTGATTTTTGTTTGGATTCCAATTTATCACACCCTTTTTTCCTGGGAATTTTGGCCCATCCCTTTAATCATGACTCCTAAATTTATTTTATTTATTAATGATGCCTTAGTTTGTTGTCTTTTCTAGTAACTAGTAATTCGTCATTCATTCATACCTTCTCTACTCTAGTGTTGCTTCCAAATTCCAATCAACGCAGTGACTCACTGACAGACTCACTGCTATAAATTTCTAATCAAGGTCCAAGATATAGCATGTATACGTCAAATCAATTACTCCCTTCCTCCTATTTTAACTAGTTTATTTATATTTTTTGAATATCCTAATATATAGACATATTAATAAATTTATTGATTAATTGTCCTTTTCAATCATTTTTTAATCCCATAAAAAAGTACTAGTATATGTGGAATTATGTATATGCTAATTACTACTCCATGCATTTTTAATGGTCCATAAAAAGGATAATCAAGTCATTTTGGGGTCTTCCTGCTCAATGGGGAATTGTCTGGCATTTCCGAAGCAAATATCGTTACAATAGTAATCCAACTTTTTAATTATTTTTATTGTGATCACCAATAATTTCAAAATAGACTTTAAAAATCAATAAAGTTTTAATGCTTTTAAATATAGTAATATTAATAAAATAAAAGATAAAATGTACATAATTAGATAGTTTGTTCTTAAAGATAAAATCTATCTAATATAATAAAATGAAGTTTCCTCCAAAATAATTTCGGTCTCAAAAGTATCACATCATCAATAGTTACTATAAATTAAAAATTAATTTTTTTTAATTTTTTATTGTCTCTTCATCCCCCCCTCTCTCTCTCTCACATACACACATCACATATTTTTAATTATAGAATTCATTTATATTATATTCTATATAACATATTTTATTATGTACATGTCATTCAAATTTATTTCTATGAATGAATAAATATGTGAATTTTCACATATTGAGAAGTAATGGATAACGTTTGATATATTTTATTATGTGAAATAATTACAAACATACATTAAATAATTAAATAGAATAATCATATAAATTATTTGGTAAAACATCATGATCGGTAGCATGCTCTGTAAATTTTATACGTAAATATAACATCTATAATATTTTTTTAATTAGGGTTAATTGGTTTGAATATTACGAACTATACACGATTTCTGATTTTCAACATGAACTTTTTAAAATATTGCCTCTACAACACGAACTTATATATATATATATATATAGGGGTTGGTTATTCTAAGGATGAGTCTTGGTATGAAATTAGGGACAAATCTGATCCCTACAATTATATTAGATGGATGGATGAGATTACAAGGATTTTAAATGGTAATTCCTAATTTTTTAATTATTATTAAAACATGGAGGCTATTTTTGTAAAATCGAACCATAATTTCATATGGTATTATGAATTAAACTTCATATATGGTATCTACGTGATATCAAAATCCCATAAAATCTGGAACCACAAAATCAGCTTCAGTTTTGTATGCAAATCGAAATCGCCGCCCTCTGAAAATCTAAAAATCTAGAACTCCGCGAGAACCGAGTGCGACATCCTCAAGATCGGCGACGATTCCGGTGATGGTCGGCGAGTTTATCATGGACTGCGGCTTCAAAAATTAAGAAGACGGCGGGAATTGTAACCTCCGGCAACGACGCGATCGATCGAGGAGGCCAAAAAAAACATGGGTCGAAAGGAATTGGGTAAGTTTCAGTTGCTTGAATCGAATTTAAGGATGAATTTGGGGAAAAAATTTGGAATATGTGAAAACTGATGAATGCTTGCGGCATTTTGAATAAATCAATTTAATAAATAGATTTGAAAATTGGGCAATTCTGCTATGAATTGATCGGTTGATGCTTCTGAGTAATAATCGAGTAATTTTCTAGTGTGGGTGGACAAAATCGAACAAAAAAGGGTAATCATGAAATGCAAGTTTACTGATTTTTTGTTTTTATAGATTCATGGGTACAAGGTACAAGGCTTCTGATATGCATGTATCATTTGTGGCTTCTGATTTTTAATCGAGTAATTATATTGTGTGTGATTTTTATTATTTTGGGAAATCATGGGTTTGTGTTGATCGAGTAACATTTATTCATGCCTATTAATATTTTTCTGTTCATAAAAAAACAATGATAATCTGATTAAGATATAAATTGTGTGCTTTGGAATGTTAACCATATACATAGAACCCTTTAATTTCGGTACAAACAATGTTAATGCTAAGTTTACTGAATTAAAGTGCTACACGTGTATATAATTGATGCTACTTATGCATATATGTTCTGCGTTAGTTAAATTATAATTGTGAGGCTACGTATGCATATTTGTGATGCTGCTAAAGCATATATTTGAAGCTACTAATGAATATGTGTGCTACTTAGTGTTTAAGTTAGTAATATAACTTGTGTGGGTTGGTGCTTTTAATTAGTATTGTTGAAGTTTCGTATGCATATCTTTGGTGGTTTGGGTGAACTATATATGTGATGTTACTCTTGCGTAACTGTAATGCTACTTATGCATAATCTTGATGTTACTTATGCATATTATTGATGCTTCTCATGCATATGTTTGATGCTGATTATCTGTGTTAATGTCTTATGTTGGTAATATAACTTATGTGGGTTGGTGCTTTTTATTAGTATTGTTGATGCTATTTATGCATATATGTGGTGCTTTGGTTTAATTATATTTATGATTTTACTCATACATATCTGTGATGCCATTTATGCATATCAGCGATGCTACTTATCCATAGTTGTCACGCTTTAGCAATTTCCATACTAACACTTATTCTTTAGTTTTGGGTTATTAATCAATGTGTAGCGCTACGCACTTGGAGCTCCGAGATGGGATAAGACAAGAGTGGAAGCAGAGTTCAGTACGTGGCTCGCTTAAAGTCCAAGTCACTTAATCTCATTCATTTTGAATTAAAATTTACTTGTACATAGTGGTTTTTATGGTTTGATGTAAGTGTCATAACTAATACTCCTATATGATAAATCGAATTTTGTCATGACCAAGAAAGTGCCCAGTTATATTTTTCTATACAAATGCATAGTAACTGCTACTTACAACAAAGAAACATGCTACACTAACAATCACATTGAATTGTTAACACATAAAATACTTAAGATAAAAAACTTGTGATGCTTCATACAATCAATATATATGCTAAATAACAACAATAACAACATGAAATGTACACGTAACAGCGCGTAATCATGAAAATTAAAAAAAGAATTATGTTATTAATTTGGTTCACTAGAAAGTACAGGCTACACATCAATATATATCAATTATTCAAGAATAATATTACAAACAATCCAATTTTAATTAATTATAATAAAACTTAATCTACCGTCTATGAAGGAAATTTAATAAGGAAACTTAATCTTCCAAATCAAACAGATATATTAACTGCCCATATATAAAAACCGTTTGATAAGGACGGTTATCAATTTGAAAGATATGGAAATCTACAACTTTTTAATTAAATTACAAGATTAACCTTACTACACAATTAAAATGAAAAAAAAAAGGTCGAAAAAATGAAAATAGGATTAAATCTGACCGTCCATGTCATTAAATCCTGTGGATGAAAATCGTCTCTACTTTTCACACCAAGTGGTTGTCCCTATTTGATCCATATCCTATATATATATATATATATTCCATTATAACACCAGTTCAAAATTGAGTACAATTACAAGCACGAAAATTATGCAAAATACTTAATCGATTGAACATTTTTTAAATCGAGATTGAAGAGACCAATTTGTAGGTGTATGCATGCACATCACACTCGTACACATGGTGCTACGTCAATTTTAATTGGCTGAAATTCAAAATGATGTTATAATTGTAAAAAAAATATAAGTTTATAAAGTTCGTGTTAAAAATCAGAATTCATGTATAATTCGTGATATTTAAACCAATTAACACTTTTAATTATAATGACTGTGAAATAGTTAATAATTTAAAATTCTAATTAAATGTATAATTAAATTAAACAGAGATTTATATTTATAAATTCTACAAATGCTTCTACAAACATTGTATATAAACAAGTGTTTCATAATTTACAATATAATATTTTGATTGTAATAGTTACTAATTATTTATGAAATTATTTGAAATATTATATATACACATATATTTTTTTTATAATTTGAAATATATTATATTATAATGTACGTGTATACATATGTATATGTATATTCAAGTAATTATTTTTTTTATTGATTATATTGTCAACTTAATTCCATTTTAGAGCCGCAATAATAATTATTTGACATAAAAAATAATAACCGAACAAATAAAAAATTATTTTAACTTATTAACCAAAATATTATCTATAAAACCCGAAGATGTAACACACTTACATTAAAAATATAATAATTGAGTTTGAGACAATGAATGATCCCGTGCGATGTATGAACAAACATCTAGTTGAAAAAAAATTTCATAATTGAAATTAAGTTGTGACATTTGGCTATAGTCAATAATAATTCACAATATTTAAGTTGTCAGTCTACACATCTGGATGGGTCCTCAATTTCACATTTGATATATGGACCTGTGTATAAATAATTAAATTTTAGATAAGGTACAAAAATACAGTTAAGATATTGTCAAAGTCCCGATTCGATACTTAAATGACTCGGCCAGTCAGTTTCTTAAATTATTTAAATGTCTTAATCGACCACTTTCGTTAAGAAATATTAATTCTTCGTTACTAATTAAAAATTAATTAAACGAGCAAAAAATTTGGTGGTGTAATTTGAAGCTCAATTGCCTTGTCTATAATATATAATTGATATTGTTAATTTTGATGAATAACATGTGTTTTTCACAAATTTCAATTCCAAACATGAACTTTTAAATGTAATGATCATATCACAATCTCACATTAATATAAGGGAGAAAAATTAAAGTAACCAAATCCAAGTTGTAAAATTCTTTTCTAACCAAGAATTCTAAAATCTTCTTTTCTAAAATCTTCAGTGGGTGGATATGATTAGTAGGTGTATCAAGGATTGCTGGTTCTCGGTTCTCGTGAATGAGGCTCCGGCTGGTTTCTTTCCCTCTTCTTGAGGATTGAGACAGTGTGACCCTCTTTCACCCTCCTTATTTGTACTTGCGGCTGATTACTTGTCTCGGATTCTGGACAGATTGATTTGTGGTGATCCGATCATGAGGTACAAGACAGCGAAGCAGGGATTTCCGGTTTCTCATTTATTATGCTGATGACATCATCATTTTTACCAAAGCTGATCCAGATGGTTTGGGACGGCTTGTGGATTGCTTGGAGCATTATTCTTCGGTTTCGGGCCAGCTGGTGAACCGGGGAAAGAGCAACTTCTACATCATGGAGAAGTTTGTTCCGACTTGGCATCACCAGATCCAGTCTGTCTATGGTTATCAGCGGGGTTCTCTGCCCTTCAATTATCTTGGGGTTCCGATCTACAGAGGCTTTCTGAAGTGCTCAATTTTCATCCCTTTGAGAAAGCGTTTGAGTGACAGGATCCACAGCTGGTCGCATAGGCACTTGTCTTTTGGAGGGCGTCTGGCGCTCATCAGGAGCACCCTTGCTACTATTCCTTTGCATATCTTCCAGGTCATGGAGCCGCCTCAGGGGGTCCTTCATCAGCTCGAGCAGATGATTGCTCGTGTCTTTTGGGGTTCTGTGGGTGAGCAGCGAAAGATGCACTGGATCAGTTGGGAGACCATCTGTTTGCCGGTTTCTGAGGGAGGTCTGGGTATCCGTCGATTTGGTGATCTGGTCACTGCTTTCAGTTGGAAGCTCTAGTGGAGGTTCAGAGCTCGTGATTCTTTGTGGGCCCGATACATGTGGGCTAAGTATTGCAGTGGCGGATTCTATCCTGAGAGGGTGCCATTGGGGCCGCATGACAGTTGGGTTTGGAAGAGAGTGGTTAGGGTTGGTGCTCGGGCTCAGGATCATATCCGGTGGTCCCTTAGGGACGGACATGTTAGTTTTTGGGATGATATTTGGTGTGATGATGTGTCTTTATCTTCTTATTGTCCTATTTCTCTCTTTGATCATGTTCATGTTGATTGGTATTTATCTGGGGAGTCTTGGTCTGTTGAGCGTCTGCATGCATTACATGATCATTATGCCCTGCCTGTTGATCTGTTTGATTTGGTGAGCCGGACTCCGGTGATGTGGGGAGAGAGGGATAGCATGCGGTGGAATTTGACCTCGATAGGTGAGTTCTCTTTGACCTCTGCTTGGGATCAGGTCAGATACCGGCGGCCTGAACGTGCTATCTTTGGGTCATTTTGGCATGATTGTCTCACTCCCATTATATCTGTCTTTCTTTGGCGTCTCATGCATGATCGCATTCTTGTAGATGTTAGGTTGCAGTCCCGTCATATTCATCTTGTGTCTCGTTGTCAGTGTTGTGTCGTTCCGCAGGTCGAGTTCATTGAGCATGTTTTTCTTTGGTCTGAGTCTGCGAAATCGGTGTGGGCATATATTGCGAATTGGTTCCATATTTCAGCTCCACATGCACACACTGTTGCACATGCTTTTGGGTTTTGGAGGGGGCTGTTCCCACGGTCCGCTCCGAAGCACATTAGTTTTTTGATTCCTTGCTTGGCTTTTTGGTTTATTTGGACGGTGAGGAACAGCCGCAAGCACCGCGGCGTTCCTTTCCTTGTGTCTCACATTGTTTGGCAGGTTCAACATCACCTTCATCTTCTGGTTTCGGCTGGGAGGCTCCTTCCGTAGCATTGGTTGGGCTGTTACCCTCAGGTGCCTTTTATGCCCGTTGCTGACCCCGTTCCTAGATCTCTTCGGTCTAGAATGGTGTCGTGGCGGCCTCCGGATGCACCCTAGGTGAAGCTCAACACGGATGGATCTTTCTCGACTGATCTTCAGATGGCAGCCGGTGGTAGGGGACTTGTTCGGGATCATACAGGATCGCTTTTGGCCAGTTTTTGTGCGCCCCTGAGAACGGCTTCTAGCTTTGACGCCGAGTTCCAGGCTCTACTTCACGGCCTTCGGCTTGCAGTTCAGTATTCGGATCATGTTTGGATTGAGATGGATGCGGCATCTGTTGTGTCGGTGTTGCAGTCGGGGAGACAGGGCTCGGCTGTGACTCGGCATACGCTTACCTCCATCAGATTATTGTGTAGAGGTCGGCATGTTCCGTTCACGCACATTCATCGTGAGGAGAACTGGGCGGCTGATTTCTTTGTTGGTCGAGGGGCCCAGACCTCGGCTTTGACATTTTATGATGATGTTTCAGCACCTCCTTATCTGCTCTCCTTGGTACGGATGGACCAGTTAGGTTACCCCAACTTTCAATTTCGGTATCATTGATGCAGCTCGTGGTTCTTATGTTTTGTTTACTTTATTGTTATGGTTTGGTTTTTTGTTTGGAGTCTCAGTTGGTTTGTGGCTGCGCTCCACATGTTTGTGATTTATTTAGTCTAGGAGTTAGCATTCGAGTTGTGGATGCATCTCCTTTGTCTATCTTGCTTTTATCAGGTTCTCGTTCTTGGTTAGGAATATGTTCACTTTTGGGACATATTCCGCCCATGACATTATACGAGACGTTTCGATATTTATTTACAGACTGGGCATGGTGTCGAATGCCCCACCCTTAGGGGTGTTTTGTTAAAAAAAAAAAAACCAAACATAAGGCTAAATGTCTAATTTACCCTTAATGAATTTTTTTCAAAGTCAAAAATTGAGGTAGAAAAGGTTAGCCGTGTTCCATGGAAAAGGTTGGCCGTGTACTTGGACCTTGGCTGTGTACACGCCAAATTAAGACCCCCATTTTTTTCATTTATTCTTTTCAATGGTCACAGTGGTGGATAGTTGAATTTCAAATGACATGTTCACAGTCGTGTAGTTAGATTTTAAATGAGATGCAGTACATGTCACACACCAAACTAGTATAATAGACGCTGAATGAGGAAAAATTTGCATTTCAAATCTATTATACTCTTTGGTCGAACAGTTTGAGAGGAATTTTGGTTGAAAGGTTGGGGATGAGAAAATTCGAAAGGCAAAAACATTACAAGGTATGTTGTAATTTTATTTTTTTTATGGTTTAATTTGTTTAAATTTTTATCATTTATGGAAAAAAATTGTAAAGAATCTTAATCATCTGTTCAAATGTGATAATCCAAAACATTATATTTCGTATTGGAAAAAATTGTATCTCTTAAATGTTTAGGTTATAAATACATTTTTTTGTTTTTTTATTTTATTGTAAGATGTTCCATACCTGTTGGCAATAGAAAAAATAGAGAAATTAAAAGAAAAAAATTTCACGTTGCACCATGTACTACATGTGTATTCATCGTGTAGTACACGGTGCAACATGTACTAATACAAAAAAAGTGAAAATTGAATTTCCAAAAAAAAAGAAATTAGTACACGGTTGACCGTGTACTACACATTCATCAACCGTGTAGTACACGATCAATCTTTTTTTAATGAATGAGACGTTTCTTGATCTGCAGATGGTTTGGCAACGTGTAGTTGTACAACACAGTAGTAGATGAGAGAGATTAGAGTACTTAGATGGTAAAGATCAAGTTGTGCACTTTCCATTCAATCGGTTATCTCGTGATAGTTTGATACAAGAGATTCATGACTTTATGGAGACATCTCTGACCACTACTTCGTATACATTGAATTATTTGATAAGGGCAGGTGATGGAAGAAAATTGAAGGGGCTAATTAAGACAGATGTTGATTTAATTCACTTAGTCCTAGAACAAGATGAGCTTACGGTGTATGTTACACAATAGAGTATTCAAGAAATTTCAACAACAAGTGAAGGGCCTCCATTTGTAGATACATATGATTTAGATCATGAATTGGATGAGTCGTCCGTTGAAGAGAATGAAGATGATGATGCCAACTATGAGAGTGAATTACGGCGCACTTAAATTGCTGAGTTCTGTGAATGGATTCGTGAGCCTGGGAATCTTTATGAGTTTGTGTCCATTCTGGAGCATGGTGGTCCTCACAACATGTCATCTCAAACTGTTGCTCCTGATGAAGAAGATCCCACTGTAGAGGGTCTGTCTGTCACTCGTTGGATAATCCTTGTAGGCCATACTGATGATGACAGCCTAATCATTGACGATGATCAGGATGAGTTGGATGGTGAGGACCTTGCGGTTGGGAAGACATTCTTGAAGAAGGATGATGTGATAATTGCTATGGAAAACTGACATATGCAGCGACAAGTGGAGTATTATGTTTCACATCCGACTAAGAGCCGACTGGAATTCATCTGTAAAAGAAAAGATATATGCACATTCAGATTATATGCAAAAGAAAAGGACGGATTATGGAGAGTGCAAAAATTTGAGGATAATCATCCGTGTCGGCTTGACTTAACACGTAATGCTCTGAGAAAAATGTCTTTGAAGGTGATGGCTGACTATTTTTTGAAGAAGATACGATATGAGGGTGCTGTGTTGAAGCCTAGAGCAATGATTATCAAGTTGTTAAGGGAGTATGATATTGAGGTTAAGTATGGTGTTTCTTTACGTGCTAGGAATCTTGCTATAGAGATGGTTTACGGCTGTCATGACCAGTCTTTTGAGATGTTTCCTGCATATCTTTACACGTTGAGGGAAACACAATCCTGGTACCATCTATGATATCCACAGGACGAGCGGTCATCATTTCAAGTTCTTGTTTTTTGCACTTGGAGTTTGCATATTGGCATTCAGACAGTGTATGCGACCAGTTGTTGTTGTTGATGGTACCCACTTGAAAGGTAAAAGTAAGGGTGTTATGTTTTTGTCACCATCATAAAGAACGGTAATGAGAGGTGTTTCCCACTAGCTGTTGGTGTGGGTCCTGTTGAGAATAACGAGTCATGGATATGGTTTTTGTAGCGTTTCAGAATGGGATTTGGAACTCGAGATGATTTGGTGATTGTTTTAGACCAATATCAAAGCATCAAGAATGCTGTTTCCAGAGTGTACTCAGACGCCCACCACGGTTTTTTCCATTACCACATAGCAAAGAATCATGCCAGACATGGCAAGCGTCTCATCGCTATATTCAAGAAAGCTGCATATGCATACAGACAAGAGAGTTTTCTCAAGTATATGTTAATGATTGTGAAGAATGAAACTGCGTACGTGAGCTTACTGAGTATAGGGGTTGATCATTGGGCCCGGTCTCAATCTTCTAAGTGTCGTTACGCTTTTATGACCTCTAATGTGGCTGAATCTTTAAATGCACGATTTCTATGGGCTCGGAGGTTGCCCATATGTTCACTGATTGAGGTCTTCAGGAGTGTGACCAAGAGATGGTTTGATAAGAGACGGGAATCGGTAGTGTCCAAGGATCACATGATCAGTGAAGGGGCGTATAAAAATTGTCCAAACAAGTCGAGAAAGGTCATCACTTTGTGTCTCGTCAAACCATTGCATATACTTACAAAGTGACGGATGCTGAGAGGAGTTTTGTGGTTGATCTTTAATATCATACATGTGACTGTGGAGAATTCTAGCTGGATCAGATGCCTTGCTCCCATGCAACAGCTGCTATACGGTACCTCTAAAAATAATTTAAATGTGTCGTTTACACTTATATTATTTATAGTTATTACTAATATCTTTTAACTATATGCCTACATGAGTGCTGGACATAACACGTATGATTATGTTAAGTACTATTGCAAACATGTCAATATGTGTCTTACATACCATGAACGTGTTTATTCCGTACCAGACCATGATAAATGGACTGTTCCATTCCAACAAGCCTCCTCCACAATCCTCCCTTCTATAGCGGTTCACCAACCCGGACGACCAAAAAAGGGTGATACCGTTCCTCAATTAAAGGTTCAAGCTCCAGGACTAGAAGACAACAAGTATGTTCAAGATGTGGAGGTACCAGACATAACAAATTCAAGTGTATAGCCCCACATACTATTGGGTCCTCGAAGGCAAATGCAACCCAAGGACAACATCAACCTAGAAGATGCGAAATTTATGGAGAAATTAGCCACTCCAGAAGAACTTACCCTTTGAGAGCTAATGATAGTTAATTTGATTTTCTTTGAATGTAAATTTGTATTTGCTATTCCGCACTACTTAGATTGTTGTTGTTTATTTAGTTTATGTTCGATATTATTCCAATTATATTTGTATTTCTCATTTTATCTATTTTAATTGAAGTTAATGGCAATCACAATTCTAAATAATATTCAATGTAGTTCTAGATAATATTCCAAATGATGACGTCTTACATTCCCAAAATAAATAAACTATGACATATCCTGACAAAATTGATAAAGCCTAATCGCACAAATATGCCGGTATGTCTAGACCCACTCTGGATATGAATTCAATGGTATCATCTTCTCGAAAATTAGCCGATCAACCTGCATGAGCGCAAAAGGACCACAACTGATACCATCAACCTAACTGTACTGATACCGCAGCTCAGGATGCTCGTACAAAAACTTCATGTCAATCATGGGTCGACTCTGATGCCCCCAATAGCCACTGCTCTGCAGTGGTGGTGGGAGCATGTTCATCAATGGCCAGAGCTGACGGGTATGGTAGTGAAACGTGTGATCGTCCAGTACATTATTCATCTGGTGGTACAGTGAATCATATATATAAACCTTCCGGCGGCAGAGATCGATCAGCGCAGCAATCCAATGATCATGTACGAGACAGCACGTGATGACCAAAATATGGAAAAAATAAGTGGTGTAAAAAATTAAAGTATAATATAATATGTTGTAAGTTTACCTGGGTATTTAATTAAGCATTGAATTACTTACGCAGTCAGCCTTCCACCAAGGATGAGAGAATCTAATATTCCCTTGTATAGTGTGTATCAAATCCTCTTTCTAGTTCCAATGTCTATAGTGGTCGAGACGGTAGTAGTCTTTATTTCCATCCAGGGCATCTGGATGGCATGCCTTCCACTCATTCTCCAACTGATACTAAAATCACACAGATTAGTTTTTAAAAATGATAAACACCTTTAAACAATTTAAGAAAAGTAGAAGAAACACTTACCCAGAAGGTTGACTATACAATGATTGTATTCTCAGCATCTATTCCAGTCTTGAGATGATGCCTTTTCCATAATTTGTGCTGGAATGTCCACAGTAACAGGTCCATGTAACCCATCTCGAGCTGAAATCCATTGTTCTCTAAACGCTTGAACCATGCACCATCCAATGCCAAACCCTGACCTCTCCAACCATTGTCTTTGCATTTGGACCCTTGGCTGGAAAGGATGCGTAAGCCTGTTGTGTACGTCGGAAGGTACCCACAGTGATGCGGCCAATCAATATGCGGAAGATACAAATCGAACACACGATAACTAAAGGAAGGATTCAATCCAAAAAAACTGAACAATAATGAATGAATAACCCCAATATGCTGTACTGAATCAATGAAATCGGATTTAACAAGAATTAAACACAAAACAACCCCAAATGACCCGAAAAACCGTAAATAAAGACTCGATCAGAACCCTATGCAAACGAACTCGGATTGAGCTGAAACTTTAGGACAAGGTACAATATGTATTCATGAAAAACATATCCAAAATTCAACTCAAAATCACGTATAGGATGGGAGAAAGAATGAAGGGAAGTTTCTGACCCGATTAGGGATTTTAGACCAAAAATCGGCAGATTTGGACTTCGATCTGAATTGGAACGACTTGGTGGTTGATAGTGATGATATGGGGATATTGTGGATGTGGGTGGAGGCTGTGGAGGTAGTGTAATGATCGATGGTGAAGGAAAATGAAAGATAGGAGTGAATCTTACCTGAAACGAACCCTAAATCGACGAGAACTCGGAACGTGCCTATGGAGCAATCCTCAATGGCTATCTAACCCAGATACTACGAGATATCACGAATGAGACAAGAGATTTCAACCATGGAATCACCAGAATCAAACTCTACCGAAAGAACCGATGTTTGTGTGAGACAGGAGAAATCGTAAAAGCTATTTTTTTATTCAAATCTAGTCTGAAAAATCAAGTGAATGAAAATTCCCTAAATAATAAACCTAAGGAACGAAATCCCATGTGTCTTGGGCTTAGAAAAACGAATTGGGCTGAAATAAAACTACTGGGTCCAATATGACCTAAACAAGTTGTGATAAATTGGACCTGCTAATTAAATAAATCCACAACTAAAAATAATAGTCCAAATAAATAAAATAACTAATTAAAAACAGCAAGGAATGTCCACTTTGTCATGGCTCTCTTCAATTTCAATCGAGCTCCTCGATGCTCAATACAGTCACCAACTTGGACTGCTTGAAATCAGCTCCATCATCTTCTAGCTTCTTTCCAACATAGCACTGTAGATATCCTTGTAGCTTCTTGGCACGTAAACGCGTCACTGGACCTCTAAGCTGCAATACCGGGTTTAATTCCTCAGTGCTCATCCCGTACTCATCATTTTCCCCATTCCTCAAAAGATTTATTGTCTTCTAAATTAATCGCAACTCTCTCGAGTGATATTGACTAACCAGTTAATTATTTCAGATCTTGTGTCAAAACTCATCTCTCGAATTATAGATTAACACATCAGATTGCATCATTTAGTGATCAGGTAAATAATACAGAGAAACGCAAGAATAATCAAAATATAATCAAATCATAGACATCAAATAAAATGAATTAAAAGAACTTCATAAATAACTCATAATCCAACCCTAGAATACTAGGGTTTTAGCTATCCATGTCAAAATAAATAACTAAAATAATCCAGAAAGTAAACATTGAAATTCTAAGAATAAAGTAAATAAAACCCGGAAGGTTTAATTTATCTCTAATCTTGGAGGCTCTTGAATCCTTTGGTCTTGTTCTTCGCATCTGTTTTTCTCTGCAGCAAACCTCTGGTGGCAACTTTTGGGTAGGTAGAATTCTGTGGAATTTTCGTGCATCAAAACCTTAAATACCAAGTTAAGAAAAGCCCAAAAATAGGTCAAAAATCAGACAGGCCCACTCAACTCGTGACCAGATTCGCGACTAGGGTGCCCGCGACTCGGGTTGTGAATCCACGTGGCATGACGTGGCGCTGACGTGGCAGAAAATTTGTGACCAGACTCAAAATTCGCGACCAGGTCGCAAATAATACAAATGAGAACCCGGCCCCTATCGCGACATTACAGAAAAAGTGGAAAAAGGTGATTCGCGACCATGATTCGCGACCCAGGTCGCAAGTCCACTGGTCACGGGTATTTTCTGTTCCGGCAGCCTCTCACTGTTTTGCTTCGTTCTCACTCGTTTCTTATCCGATTGACCCGATTCCTTTTGCACCGCGTTCCTAACTTGATTTCCTATCTTTCCATGGTCTTCCCAAGCTCATTTGAAGTACACACAAAAATTGGCATTAATTCCCTTCACAATGAACAAACACGCGACATTGCACAAAATATAGAAACTATGCAAAACTTATCACTTCATGCAATGCCCATCAAATACCATTCAAATGTACCTCAAAATACATGTAAAATATGAGGTTATCAACATCATCTGTAGGAAAAAGGAGACAAGTCAGAGACATTAAATGTGGAAGAACATTTGTACTCACCAGGCAGATCAAGTCGGTAAGCATTGTCGTTGACTCGAGCAACCACAATGAACGTCTCATCTCCATGAGGCATCAAATTCGATTTCCGTAAATTAGGGAAATGCCCTAGGCTGAAGTGAACCCAAACCTTATCTCCGGGTTTGAATAGCACTTGCTTGCGGTGCGTATTCTCCTTAGCTGCATTTTGAACTACCTGAAGCTCGATCATCGTCTTCACCTTTTCATGCATCTCTCGTACTTGTTCAGCCCTACAAATACCTTACAAACTCGAAAGATGATCAATAGGCAAAGGAATAAGATCCGTTGAAGTCAACGGATTGAAACCATACACAACCTCAAAAGGTAACATATGTGTAGAAGAATGCACGACTCTATTATATGCAAATTCAGCAAAAGGCAAGCATTCTTCCCATGACTTCAAATTATTCTTAACTAACGCACGCAACAGAGTACCGAGCGTCCTATTTGCTACCTCTGTCTGACCATCTGTCTGTGGATGACATGCAGTAGAAAATAAAAGCTTAGTACGCAGTTTTCCCCACAACACACGCCAGAAATGTCCCAAAAATTTCAAATCCCTATCAGAAACAATGGTCCTAGGGATACCATGCAGACGAACTACTTCACGAAAGAACATATTTGCAATATTAACAGCATCATCAGTTTTTTTGCAGGTAATAAAATGAGATATTTTCAAAAACCTATCAACTACCACCAACACAGAATCTTTTCCAGACTTAGACTTAGGCAAACCCAAAATGAAGTCCATCGAGATGTCTACCCAATGGGTAGTAGGTGCCGGCAAAGGCGTGTATAAACCGAATGAACTAGATGTGGATTTTGCCTTCTTACAAGTAATACATCTAGCATAGACTCTCTCAATATCACGTTTCATGCGAGGCCAGTAAAAATGCTCATGCAAGAGACCTAATGTCTTAGTAACACCGAAATGACCCATAAGACCCCCTGCATGTGACTCTAAAATGAATAACTCTCGCATAGAACAATCAGGCACACACAATTTTGCATCCTTAAACAGAAACCCATCAACATTGTAATATGAATCCACAACACGATATTTACCAACACAAGATGCAAAAATAGGTCCAAAGAACGGATCAGAAGCATAAAAACTCTTAACATGCTCAAGACCTAGACACTGTGCATGCATAACAGAAATCAAAGCATACCTGCGGGACAGTGCATCAGCAACCACGTTCTCTTCTCCCTTCTTGTACTTGATCACATAGGAAAACGACTCTATGAACTCTACCCATGGAGCATGGCACGAGTTCAAACTCTGTCGTCCCTTCAGGTGCTTCAACAATTCATGATCGGTATGAATCATGAACTCCTTTAAGCGCAGGTAGTGTAGTCACGTCTCCAATGACCTCTTCAGTGCGTAAAGCTCCTTATCACAGGTGGAATACCGCAATGCTGCGCCATTAAGCTTCTCGCTGAAAAATGAGACGGGCTTATTTTCCTGTGACAAAACAACACCAATGCCTATACCAGAGGCATCACACTCAATCTCGAACATCTTATCAAAATCAGGTAAAGCCAAAACAGGAGCATTGGATAATTTCGATTTTAACAGATTAAAAGCATGCTCTTGGGCCTTGCCCCACTCAAACTTCCTATCCTTACGACTCAACTCAGTCAATGGAGCGGCTATACTGGAAAAGTCTCGTACAAAACGGCGATAGAATCCAGCCAAGCCATGAAATGATTAGACCTCAACACAGGTTTTAGGCGTTGGCCATCCCTCAATGGCCTTAACCTTCGACCTATCGACCTCAACTCCACGACTACTCACTACAAAACCAAGAAAAACAACCTCATTCATGCAAAAGGTACACTTAGACAAATTAGCATATAATTTTGCATCACGCAGCAATTCTAAAACACGCTTAAGATGTCTAACATGATTAGGAATCCAAGTACTGTAAATGAGGATGTCATCAAAGTAAACCACAACATATTTTCCAATCACATCCCTCAAGACGTGGTTCATTAGATGCATGAATGTACTAGGGGTGTTGGTAAGCCCAAATGGCATGACAAGCCATTCGTACAACCCATGCTTCATCTTGAACGCAGTCTTCCACTCATCTTCCTCACTCATCCTCACTTGGAAATATCTAGAACGCAAATTAATTTTCGAAAAGACAGACGCTCCAGACAACTCATCTAACATGTCATCTAATCGGGGAATAGGGAAGCGATACTTTACCGTTATCTTATTGATAGCTTTGCAGTCCATGCACATATACCACTCGTTGTTCTTTTTAGGCACGAGAATGACGGGCACTGCACATGGCGACAAGCTCTCTCTAATTTGTTTCTTCTCCAGCAACTCCTTGACCTGACGATCTATCTCTTTCATCTCTTCAGGGCTGGTACAGTAAGCTGGTCGGTTTGAGAGGACTTCTTCTGGCTGAAAGTCGATCTGGTGCTCAATTCCACGAATTGGCAGCAAACCACTCGATATCTCCTCTGGGAATACATCTTTAAATTCATCCATCAGAGGCTGCAAAATAGGAGAAACAACAATATCAGAAGTATCATTAGCCTTAAAAGTAAGAAGAACGATAGGCATACCAACTTTAACGGCTTTTTGTACTCCTTTTACACTGATGAACAAGTTCTGGTGTACAGGTTCCGGACTAGCTGCACTGGAGGATGAAGGAGCGGCACAAAGGGTGGCCTTAGTGGGTCTCTTGGGACTAGATGTGGTCCCCTTGGTGGAATGGGTCGTGGCCGTGAGCTGCCCGAGTTGAATGGGCTGCTTGCTCTCGGCCCTATTCGTCTTCTCCTCCTTAAATCTCTGCTGCATCCTCTGCTGGTTTTTATTGACGTCCTTGGGCATCAATGGCCATAATCTGGTGGTCCATCCGTCTCGAGTCACCGTATAGGTGTTGGCATATCCATTGATAAGTCCATTTATTTCGTGTTTTTAAGGGCATTTTGTTCTTTATAAATGTCCTTTTTCGTGTGTTTTGAGTCAAAAAGAACCAGGATGAGGTCATAGGGACTTCTTTCAGCACTCATCCTATATTCGGGTGGTGGAATGGGCATATCAGAGATGGATGAGGCTAACTACATGATGTCGTGCCCACTTTGCTCATGCAGACTCGACAATAGGCTGGAAAGGGGCAATCGCGGAAAACCTGGAGTTAGTTGAAAGAGAGAGACGAAAGAGATAGCTACATTATCCGAAGAAGAGTTGGGGGTGGACTGGACTCCTAGAGGCGCTGCAATGAAGAGATAAGCCCAATCCCTAATAAATAGAAATTTGGTCAACTTATGCTTATCCAGTCAGATAATAAAGGGCACGCCAGTTTCAGAAATTCAGTGAAGATCCTAGCTTGTTGAGGGAACTTTAATTTGGAAATGTAACTATTTAAGCTTCTTTAATTTCTGGAAATAGAAGTTTGGATAGTCAGAAAACACTGCTACAATTTTCATTTTCTCTGCATTTTATTTTCTCGTACGCTGCGTTGCAGCAAAAACAATTCCAATAGGCCTTAAGACTTTGGACGTAGGAGTATGTTCATAAACTCAACGTTTATGTTGCGTATTTTTGCTTATTAAATTCAGTAAGTTCTCTTTATAATTTTGTCTTTTATTTCTGCTATTTTAATTACATCTAGCATGCTTGGCTAGACACTTTATTTTGGTGTTTGAACAATGAAAATGGTTTGAATATAAATCTGGACTCATGAGGCCAAAATGGGCATAGTAATGCATGATAGGTTCCTGTTGATTCTTGTTCCTTGTTCCATGTGAGTGTGTATCTGAAATGCCCAATGTGGCTAATCACTCATTAGGTAAAGAGGGCACACCACTATTAATTAAATGGGCGAATCGTGACTGTGTGTTGGTTTATATAGTAATAAGGGAATCAATGGGTTGTTGTGGGCACATGAGAAATCGGTAAACATAACAGATCTGGGTTCGTCTAGGGTACACTGCTGTCTGTTCACTTACATCTCTTTGGGGAACCGGGGGGTCGGTGACTGATTAGGGATTTAATTGACGAGGAATCACTTTTAAGTCTATAATGAAAGGATGAATGAGGAGACGCGGAGAGGAATCCGGTCTCCATAACTAAGTGATTTATCATGTATGAAAATCGTTATGTCCATGAGCCAGTTGATATATATTTAAACCAAATTCAAGTTCAAATGCCAGAACCTTTGTTATTTGATATCTTCTTTACTTTCTTTTGCAGATTTAATTTACAATAGTGACAACAAAACCAACCCCCCTTTTATGATTGGTTACCTGAAGGTGGAATCACAACAGCTCTTTGTGGGATCAACCCGTACTCATTAGCTGACTATGCTCGTTGTGGGCACAGGAGTTATAAATTATTTTTTAGCGCAAAACGACTGCGCGTCAAAATTGGCACCGTTGCCGAGGAGCTGATTTCTAGTGATTTTATCTTCCACAATTGGTGAGCCTGGAAGTTGATGCACAGGGGCTCTTCAGAGGATACTCTATTGTATGATCCAGAGATAGAGAAGACTTCGAGGAAAAATAGAGAAGCAGCGAAGAGGGCACGCCAAGCTGTAAATAGACCTCGTGAGTCCACACCACCATCAGAAGATCAAGAAGATCAAGGAGATGAAGGCATGAGGATGAAGGACAGTTTGAGAACGGCCACAACATCAACATGGCCGCAAATGAAAATGCCGCAAATGGTAATATGGATGATAACAGGACTCTAGGGCAGTTGGTCTTCCCGACCAATATGAATCTGCGTTCGATGGGCATTACACTCCCAGCTGTGACTCAAAATTGGGATATTCATGCAAACTTCATCCAGATCTTGCCAAAGTTTCACAGAATGCCCGGAGAGGATCCGCAGAGGCACTTGCAAGATTTTGAGATGGTTTGCCAAACTCAACCATCCGACCATGGATGAGAGGAATATGTGTGGTTGGTCACATTCCCTTTCACCCTTCAAGATGGGGCACGAGACTGGCTGTACACACTGCCGACTGGCGCTGTGACCATATGGAGACAACTTCAACAGAAGTTTTTGGAGAAATATTTTCCAGTATCCAGAGTGCAAGAAATGAGAAGAAGAATAGGGAGCCTGAAGATGGGAACTAACGAGAGTTTTTATGACTACTGGGGACGATTCCAGGCGATGCTGGTGAAATGCCCACATCACCAGATTACTGAACATGATTTGATTCAGTATTTTATCGGAGGATTGAGACCACATGAGAGGACGATCGTAAATGCCTCATGCGAAGGATCAATTTTGAATAAATAGCTTGTTAAAAGCATTCAGAATTCTCACTGAAATAGCTGAAGACAACCAAGACTTCGGTGGAGAGGGCATTCGGGTTGTAAGCGAATCGGAAAGGGCACCGGACCAAGATAGCAGGATTGATAGATTGTGTGACAAGATCGAAAAGATCCTGTCTGGGGTAAGCAGTACAAAAAAGCCTAGACCCTGCGGAGTATGCAAAAGTATATCTCATTTCACTGATGAGTGTCCTACCCTGCAAGATGAAGTGGAAGAAGTAAACATTGTAGGTGGCCAGAATGTGCATTCCAAAAGATATGATCCCCATTCCTAGACTTATAATCCCGGCTGGAGAGACCATGAAAATTTCAGATGGAGAAGGCCAGAGGATGGGCATCCTGCACGCCCATTACCACCGCCAGAAGAAAAGAGAAAGCAAAGGCTGGAGGATTTTGTGTTTACCATGGATGAGGAGAGTGAGAAATTTAAGCAGGAGACTCGAGCTGGTCTCTCGCACATGAGCAAGCAAATCAATCAGCTAGCTCAAGCCATGCACAAGATGGAAGAGAAAAATGGGAAGCTGCCTTCCCAGGTTGAGAACCCAAGAGAACAGGTGAATGCAGTAGCTCTAAGAAGTGGAAACGAACTTCCAGATATGGTCAGTCCAGTAGACGAGAAGGATGATGTGCCCTTGGAAGAGAAAGTGGAAAAAATTCCCACAGAGGACGAGGCACAAGAAGCTGAATAGGAGGATACTGTGCCCATCTCGGAAGTAAAGCAACCTGCTGATGTGCCCATTCCAGGGAAACGGAAGCTTCCCTTTCAAGAAAGATTGGCACAGAATAGAAGAAAAGAGGAAACCAGAGAGATGTTAAAAATATTCAGTAAAGTGGAGATCAATATTCCACTGATCGAGGAAATCACACAGGTGTCGCAGTATGCCCGGTTTCTGAAGGAGCTTTGCACCAGAAATGTGCGATTCAATGACGATGCAAGGTTCTTAGTTGAGAAGAATGTATCGGCTGTGATACAGAGGAAATTATCCAAGAAGTGTGATGATCCAGGGATGCTCATGATTCCTTGCATCATAGGAGACAAGAAAGTGGAGAAGGCCATACTGGATTTGGGGGCATCAATCAACGTAATGCCCCTGTCGGTGTTTAAAGAATTGAAGATTGGACCTCTAAAAGAGAACTGAGTGGTCATTCAGCTTGCTGACAGGTCTAATGTATATCTAGAAGGCCTCATTGAAGATGTATTGGTCAAAGTGGAAGAGCTTATTTTCCCAGTAGATTTTTATGTGCTTGATATGGGCACAGCGACTTCAAAATCTTCAGTGTTGTTGCTGGGAAGGCCTTTCATAAAGATAGCTCAGACCAAGATTGATGTGGATAAGGGCACACTAACGTGTGAATTTGATGGAGAGATGGTGATGTTCGACATATTCGAAGTATTAAAGCACTCCCCAGACACAGAGAATTGCAGTTTTGTGAATTTCTTCCATACACCAAGCCGATCTACCCTATCCATGGTAAGCAATAGAGAGCCATTGGAATGGGCATTGTGGGATGAACTGACTGACCATGATGCCCTGGATGAAGATGACGACATTGAGGAATGAATTATGATGTTGTACTCATTGGAAGAAATGCTATACGGTTGTGTGGATTATGGTGTGCCCATTCGAAGAAATAATGATAAGCTGATGCCTTCTATTGTCAAAGTACCCACGCTGGAATTAAAAGCATTACCAAGGCATTTGAAGTATGCTTATTTGGGAGATAATGAGACTCTCCCTGTAATCATAAGTGCGAGGTTAAATCAAGCTGATGAGGACCGCCTTTTGAGATTGTTGAGGCTGTATAAGGTGGCACTCGGATGGATATTGGCAGACATAAAGGGCATTAGCCCAGCGGATTGCATGCACAAGATATTGTTGGAAGATGATGCAAAACCTGTTTGTGATCCACAAAGGAAGCTCAATCCAGTGATAAAGGATGTGGTGCTAAAAGAGACTATAAAACTACTGGACCAAAGCATTATATACCCTATTCCAGATAGCAAGTGGGTCAGTCCAATCTATGTTGTGCCCAAGAAATCAGGCATTCAAGTTGTAAAAAATAAGAAAGGAGAGCTTGTGCCCACACAACTGGAAACTGGCTGGAGAGTTTGCATTGACTACTGGAAGCTAAACACGGTTATGCGGAAGGATCATTTTCCGCTTCCGTTCATTGACCAGATGTTGGAGAGACTCACAGGAAACAAGTTTTTTTTATTTCTTGGACGGATACTTAGGATTCATGCAGATTGCAGTAAGTCAAGAGGATCAGGAGAAAACAACATTCACGTGCCCATTCGGCACATTTACCTATCGCAGAATGCCCTTTGGCCTCTACAATGCTCCTGGCACATTTCAGCGATGTATGATGAATATATTCTCTGATTTGATCGAGAACTGCATTGAAGTATTCATGGACGATTTCACGGTGTATAGAAGCTTCTTTGATCGATGTTTAGACAATCTGGAGAAGGTGTTGCAGTGATGTGTGGACAAATTCCTAGTAGTGAACTAAGAAAAATGTCATTTTATGGTCAGAGAGGGCATTGTACTGGGCCATGTGATTTTCGAGAGGGGCATTGAGGTCGATAAAGCCAAAGTGGACATAATTGAAAAGTTGTCATATCCCACTTTGGTAAAACAAGTGAGAGGTTTCCTGGGGAATGCTGGATTTTACAGGAGGTTTATAAAAGATTTTACAAAAATTGCCCAGCCTATTACTCACTTATTGCAGCAAGATGTTCCCTTTGAATTCGATGAGGAATGTAAGAAGGCATTTAATTTTTTGAAGAAGCAACTGGTCACAGCACCAGTTATCCAACCACTAGATTGGGGAATGTCCTTTGAGATTATGCGTGACGCCAGTGGCTACACTGTGGGCACTATACTGGGTCAGAAGAGAGGAAAAGAAAGCCATGTAATTTACTATGCCTCCAAAACTCTGAACGGGGCACAGTGTAATTACACCACTACTGAAAAGGAACTATTGGCAGTGGTGTTTGCATTCGAAAAGTTTCGGTCTTATCTCTTGGGAGCAAAGAGCATTGTTTACACAGATCACGGTGCACTGAGGCATTTGATGGCCAAGAAGGAGATGAAGCCGAAACTAATTAGATGGATCCTGCTCTTGCAGGAGTTTGATGTTGAGATAATGGAAAAGAGTGGGGCACATAATTTAGAGAAGATCTGTTGATCAAATCATAAGAAGATGTGTCCCAGATTATGAAATTGAGGAGATTTTGAAGCATTGTCACAATTATGCTTGCGGAGGGCATTTCGGACCGAACCGAACAGCAAGGAGAGTTATGAACTGTGGGTTCTTTTGGACCACAATTTTCAAGGATGTCCATGACGTTTACAAAAGGTGTGATCAATGCCAGAGGGTCGGGAACATCACAAGAAGGAATGAAATGCCCATGACGCCCATCATGCCAGTGGAAATTTTCGATTTTTGGGGAATGGATTTCATGAGACCCCCTGCAAATTCCAAGGGGAACCATTATATTATCCTGGCAGTTAATTATGTGTCTAAATTGGTGGAGGCAAAGGCTACTCCTACCAATGATGCAAGGGTAGTAGCCGCATTTCTGAAATCCCATATTTTTAGCCGGTTTGGTGTGCCCAGGTCCATAATCAGTGATCAAGGGACCCATTTTTGCAACCAAACAATGGAAAGACTATTGAAGAAGTATAGGGTGAATCATAGAGTCACAACAGCCTATCATCCACAAGGAAATGGCCAAGCTGAAGTCTCAAATCGAGAAATTAAAGCCATCCTTGGGAAGGTAGTGAATCCAAGTCAGAAGGACTGGAGTGCCCATTTGGATGACTCCCTGTGGGCATACTGGACTGCATTCAAGACTCCGATTGGAAAGTCCCCTTGCCGGATGTTATTTGAAAAGTATTTCCATCTGCCAGTTGAACTGGAACACAAGGCACGATGGGCACTTCACAAGCTGAATATGGATAAGGATGCAGCTGGGGATTTCAGAAAATTCCAGATTCAAGAGCTAGAAAAAATGAGAATGGAAGCCTATGATAATGTTGTGCTTTACAAGGAAAAGATGAAGAGACTTCATGATCAGGTGATTGGAAGAAAGAGATTCAGCCCAGGACAGCAAGTGCTTTTGTACAATTCAAGGTTCAAACTGATGGGAGGAAGTTTGAGGACCAAGTGGGTTGGTCCATTTGAAGTCTATATGGAATGCCCCAATAGGGTAGTTGAGCTTAAAAATCCCAAAACTGGAGTGCAATTTAAAGTAAATGGCCATCGTCTCAAACCATACCTAGGGCATTCTGATTGGGATGCTAGAGTGGTCTGGCTTGGGGAGCCCATTTACACCTGAGTAGGATTTTGTCATGCCCACAACAATAAATGGGGCGCTACTGGGAGGCAATCCAGGTTTTTAATTGCTTTATTTCATTTTTATTTTAATTAAATAAAGTTTCCAGTTAATTAAATTAGATTAGGGGTAATTTTACGCTTGTTTTTGGATAAGTATGTGATATGTAGGTGAGGATAAGGAGAGAGAAGCAAGAGATAGAGTTAAATCCCGAAAAATTAGAGACTCTGAAGCAGGGCACTCTGAAGAGATAAAGATGGAGTCCGATTTTTTAGGGATAATGCTTGTCCATTACTGTGGGCATACCGATCGCATAAAACCCTAAGAATCTAAAAGGTCACGGTCACATCAAGCTACAGTAGCACTATGCTTAAAAAAAAGCCCACAAAATCAAAACAATCACTTTCATTCTCTTTGAATTTTTCTGAAACATCCAAACCCTCTTCGAAAAACCCTTCAAGCAGAAACCTTTCCACCACCTCTCAAGCTGCAAAAATGGTGAATACCAGAGGTAAGAAAATGGCTCCAAAGGCAAAGGGCAAGATGGAGTTTGAAACTCGTGCTGTGGTTGAAGAGCCCGCACAACCAAAAGCTGCAAAGAAAAAAGCTGCAAAACCTAAGGTCGGAGCCACTGCCGGAGCTGTCACCGGAGCAACCAGCAAGGTTGCTGAGAAGAATGTGCCTGAGAAGGAGCCCGTGGTGGTGGCAGAAGAAACGAGCTCTTCGACGCCGTCACAAGAGGAACGACCAGAAAGGGGAGCTACGACCATGGCCATGCAGGAGGAGGAACCGGCTGTGGAGCCCATAATGGAGCAAGCTCAAGAAGCGGTAAAGGTGACCGTAAATAAAAGAAAGAAGCCGGCTAGGGTTCCGACACCCGAGCTATCTGAAAAAGCTGTCGAGGAAGAGAAGAATGTGGAAGAGGAAGGAGATGAAGGGTTAGATGATTTTGTGGATGAACTGGATGAGATGGATTCTCAGAGAGAGGAGAAACCACTTGTGGAGATAAAGAAAAAAGGCTTTGGATAAAGCCAAAGGCAAGAAAAAAATTGGGGAGCCCATTCCAGAGCAGTCAGAGCATCCTGAAGAGTCTTAGCGTGAGGAGATCGAGGATGAGGCCTCTGAGCAAGAGGAAGATGAGCAAGATCAAAGTGAGCGATCTCAAGCTCATACGCTCGTTGATGAGCCCTCGGAGGGCTCGCCGCCCAAGCAGAGGGTTGGCAAGGCGGTGGCCATAAAGGCAGGAGAAAAGCTTGCTAGAGAGCCCTCTTCACAGAGGAGGAAGGCTGGGGAGGGCACACCAAAGCTCGAACCAAAGAAGAGCAGAGGAGTGGGGAGCCCCACTTCAGAAAGGTTTGGAAGTGGTCCACTACTGGTCCGGGGCATCATAAACTCAAAAGGAGTCCACCGTGAGTCTCTCGTCGCTCTGGGTATAGAGCAGGAGGTAAAAGATCTTTTCACTTCTATTGGGTGGGAATTTTTCCTTGATATAGAGTGTGTTATTTTCTCTACTCTCTCGCGAGAGTTCATTCAAAATCTGAAAATCAAACCTGTGAATAAGCCTGCTACGTCTACTAGGATTATGAATTTTAAAATTTTAGGAAAAAGTTTTTCTATGTCTGCCGATGAATTGAACATGCTGCTAGACATTGTGTTTTATATGGATCTCCAGGATTATTGGTATGTGAATGCATTAACTGTTGTGCCCGACTCTGCTGAAAGAGTTGAGGCAAAATGGGCTGAGGTTGGGGATGGCTCTACTTATCAAAGTGGAGCCACAAAAGGCTATTGTTGAATAACGAAGCCTTGAGATTTTGCCATAGGGTGCTGGCCTACAGTTTCTTTGGTAGGAAGGATAGCTCTAATTCTATAACTAATCAGGAGCTTTTCATTCTCTGGTGCATGTTGAAGAAAATTAAAATCAATTTTGGCTCTATAGCCATTGCGCACTTCAAGGAGATAAAAACACACCCTAAGCATAGAATCTCTTGTGCCCAATTAATCACCTAAATTGCTGTTAGATCTAGGTTGCTGGATTTGAGCACCACTGACTTGACCCTCCTACCCCTTGAATTCTTTGATATTGCTTGCCTAATGAGAATGCAGGATGTGGTGGATGATGAAGAAGGAAAGCCCGTTTTCTTTGTGCCGAGGGCAGACCCCTCGAGCTTTTTGATGATTGCAGGTACATCTAGGAAGCCACCAGCAGGGAGGGCACAACAAGGGGAGCATCCAGTTACTGTGATTCTGAAAAAGTTGGAAGTGTTGGAGAATACCCAGTCCCAAACAGATGAGATACTCGACCGCATTGAGACAGCCCTGAAAGCCTATTTCAGACATGTTGGGTTTTCTTACCCAACAACCTCATCCGATTGAATCCTGGTTCTTTTCCTCTTTTAGTTTAGTTTTTTTTGTTTTTATTTTTCTATTTTTGTTTTTGTTGTTTGTGTGTCGCCCATGTTCACCCATTTTGCCTAGTGCAAAGTGTGTGGGTGGGGACATTCCAGTGTGTGTTTTTTGTGTCTTTTGTTGAGTCTGTTTTAACACTTTGCAAAATGCAAAGTGTGTAGGTGGCTAGTTGAGTCAAGCATGCTTTCTGTAAAGTCTATGTGGCCATTGCATCTGATATTTTCAACATTAAATTGCTTCATGTCAAAAATCAGCATGTCCTCATAAGATAGGGATGAGGAAAGAGTTTAGCATGCCTTGGGAAGATTTGAGCCTAATGTTGTATGCCCATTTCACAACTTTCTTTACTTCATGTGTGCACAATTGTGTGCTTAGAAATTCTAGAACCTGCTACTGTTCTGTTTGATGCTTGAGAATTGTTGTTGCATAAGTAGATGACATAGGCCATTTTTTGCTGAGGCACTGAAAAGAAAATCTTACCCACCAATGACACAGCCTTTATAGCCTATCGAGCCTATGAAATGCCCTGGCAGTTTTTTGTTTGGGATGGTAAAATATATAGCCAAAGCATCACAAGAGCCTAAAAAGAAAAAAATGGGGAAGGCAGAATTTTTGGGGGATACTTGTGAAATGACCAGAAAAGATAGGAAAATAAGAAAAATAAAAATAAAATATAAAAAAATGATAAAAGAAAAAAAAGCGAGAAATAAATTTCCCTAGTCTTTAGTGTTCAGAATGCCCAGAGTAAAGAAATATTTGTTGTCTGAACGGGGCACAGCAGAATAGTTGACTTAGAAAAAATGGGGGGCCTGTACAAAAATAAAGCCCCACCTACATGAAATGCCCACTATAGCCTAAAAAGCCCTATTGATACTTATGCATCTGTGATTTCTGGAGTTTGATGATAGAATTGTAGCAAGCTTATGGGACAACTAAGTACAGAATTGCATTTGATTTGAGTGTATACAATGAGCCTACACACTGAGTGAAGAGAGTTTGTGAGGATCACCAAGCTAAACTCATTTTTGACCTATTTTTGGTATGCTGATACTTTGCAGTTTTGTTGGAATATTGATTGTGATGTGCTCATACTGATTAACAGTTTGCATGCTTTGTTTTGAGTCTGTTTCTTTTTGCCTTTCTTTTCTTTTATTTTTCTGGATGCATTACATCCCATGCTTGAGGACAATCATTTCTAAAGTGTGTGGGTGTGATAAGTCTATTTATTTCGTATTTCTATAGGCATTTTGTTCTTTATAAATGTCCTTTTTTCGTGTGTTTTGAGTCAAAAAGAACCAGGATGAGGTCATATGGCATTGCGGAGGTCGAGTCTGGCGAAAGGGGCATTTTATGCCCAGTTATTCATGCAAAATCCAAGCTAAATATTCAGTCAGAGGCACAGGGGACTTCTTTCAGCACTCATCCTACATTCGGGTGGTGGAATGGGCATATCAGAGATGGATGAGGCTGACTACATGATGCCGTGCCCACTTTGCTCATGCAGACTCAACAATAGACTGGAAAGGGGCAATCGCGGAAAACCTTGAGTTAGTTGAAAGAGAGAGACGAAAGAGATAGCTACATTATCCGAAGAAGAGTTGGGGGTGGACTGGACTGCTAGAGGCGCTGCAATGAAGAGATAAGCCCAATCCCTAAAAAATAGGGATTTGGTCAATTTATGCTTATCCAGCCAGATCAGAGAGGACACGCCGGTTCAAGAAATTCAGTGAAGATCCTAGCTTGTTGGAGGAACTTTAATTCAGAAATATAACTATTTAAGCTTCTTTAATTTCTGGAAACAGAAGTTTGGATAGTCAGAAAACACTGCTACAATTTCCATTTTCTCGTACGTTGCGTTACAACAAAAACAATTCCAATAGGCCTTAAGCCTTTGGACGTAGGAGTAAGTTCATAAACTCAACATTTATGTTGAGTATTTTTGCTTATTAAATTCATTAAGTTCTCTTTATAATTATGTCTTTTATTTTTGCTATTTTAATTACGTCTAGCATGCTTGGCTAGACACTTTATTCTGGTGTTTAAACAATGAAAATGGTTTGAAAATAAATCTAGACTCGTGAGGCCAAAATGGGCATAGTAATGCATGATAGGTTCCTGTTGATTCTTGTGCCTTGTTCCACGTGAGTGTGTGTCTGAAATGCCCAATGTGGCTGATCACTCGTTAGGTAAAGAGGGCACACCACTATAAATTGAATTGGCAAATCGTGACTGTGTGTTGGTTCATATAATAATAAGGGAATCAATGGGTTGTTGTGGGCACATGAGGAATCGGTAAACACAACAGATCTGGGTTCGTCTAGGGCACATTGCTGTCTGTTCACTTACATCTCTTTGGAGAACCGGGAGGTGGGTGACTGATTAGGGATTTAATTGACGAGGAATTGCTTTTAAGTCTATAATGAAAGGATGAATGAGGAAATGCAGAGAGGAATCCGGTCTCCATAACTAGGTGATTTATCATGTATGAAAATCGGTGTGCCCATGATCGAGTTGATATAGATTTAAACCAAATTCAAGTTCAAATGCCAGAACCTTTGTTATTTGATATCTTCTTTACTTTCTTTTTGCAAATTTAATTTACAATAGTGACAACAAAACCAAACCCCTTTTATTATTGGTTACTTAAAGGTGGAATCACAACAGCTCTCTGTGGGATCGACCCATACTTATTCGCTGGCTACGCTACCTGTGGGCACATAAATTATATATTATTTTTGAGTACGAAACGACCGCGCATCACCCTCATGGATCGCCTTCCTATCAAACTGCCACGGACGACCAAGCAAAATATGCAATGCCTCCATAGGGATGACATCACAAAGTACAGTATCAGTAAAATGACCAATAGAGAAAGTGACCCTTACCTGATATCCTACGCGGATTTCTCCTCGGTCGGTCAGCCACTACAAATGGTACGGCTTGGGGTGCTTCTATGGTACCAGGTTCAGTTTTCCCATTGCGTACTGGCTGATTGCATTCATGACACTCCCACTGTCGATGATAAGTGAGCAAACATCATCTTGGATCGAACATCGCGCATAGAAGATGTTCTCACGCTGATCGTTCTGATCCTCTTCTCGTATCATGCTCAAAGCTCGGATCGAAACAAGGCTGACATGGGTTTACTTCGGCTTCTCATCTTCAATCTCATCCATAGATGGAAGATCAAGGGGCTTTTCAGTACCTTTTTCCACTTCTGCTTCATCGAGCTCCTCTTCACTTGCTGACTCCAGCTCATTCTGCTCGGTAAGGAAAAGAACTCGGCGGTTCGGACACTGGGTTTGGAAGTGTCCCCATCCTCTGCAATTGTGACATTGAACATCACGTTCTCTCCCTAGAGTACTATTTGAAGACTGACTGGGCTGCACTGTTCGATTTGGATTGCCTCTGTTCGGTGCAGGTGAATTGTACTCAGGTCTGCGGCTCGAGTGAGGTGCAGACTGCTCAAAATGGTGAACGGGCTGTGACTACTGGCCTTGAGGACGTATAGGGGCTGTCCTAGGTGTGGAAGAATCATCTCAACCCCACTGTGTCCGTACTAGCATCGATTGTGATGGTCTCCTGCGGCCATCTCTGAGCTGCCGCTCTACCATTGAGGCATAGTGGACCATGGCCTCAATACTGGTGAAGTCTCTCAACTCGACTTCACAGGTGATGTCTGGGTTCATTCGCTCAATGTATCGGTTGATTGTAGCAACCAACGTTTCTTCTTTCCCAATGATTGAGGGCTATCTCGAGTTTCTTATGGTACTCCTCTATGGAATGTGTACCCTGCTTTATTCGGTTCAGTCTCTTCTCAAGGTCACGCTTATAATTTACCGGAATGAAGCATCCTCTCATGACGTCCTTCATTTCATGCCATGAATCAATAGGCGGGTGGTGTTCTCGGCATCGTCGGTTCTGCTGGAACTCCCACCAGGTGGTTGCATATCCTCTGAACTCTAACGAGGCTAACTGGACCTTCTTTTACTCAAGAAAATCATAGCAGTCGAAAATCTTATCAACCTTTCACTCCTAGTTGAGATAAAGGTCTGGATCATATAATCTCTCGAACTCCGGGATGCTTATCTTGATGTTATTCAACAAGCTGTCGGGATCCGCACATCGGGCTACATGTCGGTGGTAAGGCTGACGTGGTCGGTCACGTCTCTGAAACGGATCGTACTCAGCCTCAAATTCTTATGTAAAATCACCAAAATCTTCTCCAGTCTCACGATCATAGGGATCGTTAAACTGCACTTAAGGTTGACGTTGCTGAACTTGAGGTGCTCTAGCATCTGCACTGGCTGGCTCGGCTACAAGTACTTCAGGCTGAGGAACTGCTGCTGGCTGGACAGGTTAGCCTTAAACTGGTGGTGGTACAGTAATGCGAGCAGTAAGAAGCTCAAGCTGTGCCATCATTTTGGCCAATGAATCCTCCAGCTTGTTCTTCAGTACTTGGTGATGATACTGGGCATCGCACGGTTGGGGTACCGATGAGGCTACATCTGTAGGAGTAGTAGGCGATGCAGGCCTCTTATCATTCGACTTATAACCTTCTCTAGATTCCATTTAAACCTGCAAAAAAAATAAAACAAAGAAAACAAAAAGAAAAGGACCTCACTTTATTTATTATTATTTTTACTCTCGTGTTTAGCACTCAAATTTGGTAAACTCTCAATAAATCTCGAACTCCCTCAGCTCTCAGTAGGTCTCGAATTCCAGCAGTAAAATTATTGCTGACTCCTCCAGCTCTAGTCAAGAGCTCAAACTTGACTCCCAAAGTACCATAGGGTACACAAAACACCACGAAGTAGGCTTTAATGGGTATAGGATTGCTGTATGGGTGAAAAGGTAGGGAAATTTGAAGGAACGAGAAAACTGGAAGATCTTCACTGGACGATTTCACCTTGAAGATGATAGAATTCTGCCAAAAGCACAGTTATGTCATAGCAAATCTGTGAGTTTTGATCAGCTCGTCGTTCCGCTTCCGGAATGGTATTATGGAGAAAAATCGGAGCTCTAGAGCAAATTTGGCAGAAAACCGATTTTCAGCTGTGGAGTGATTGGTGGATGAATTTTCAGTGGTTATGTGTGGGAGGTATTGGTGAGAATAAGGTTGTGAATATGGATAACTATGTGTTGAATTATAGAGCGAGATTGTACCAAGTGTAAACACGAACTCAATCAAAGAAATAAATCCTAAACCAACTAAGAAACAAAACCAAACCCAACTAGGAAACAACTAAACCAACTCCTATAACTACTAGCCACAAAAATTTTCAACCCCTCTAGATAATCAGCCCTAGGATCGAAAATCAAGCCTCCAAACAAGACTATAACCCACTGTAAAATGGCGTCCCAATCGCTATTCGACGAAGACGACAAATCGCGACACAACACGAAGAAACAAGACTACTATCTACCCAACTCAGCAAGACCAAACAAGAACTTTAAGAATGAATTTAAGATACTCAAGAAACACGGCGAACACAGTAGGGCTCGATCAATGTAGTTTTTTTATCGATTTTGTGTTTTTTTTCTTTTTTTTTTGTACGATTTTTTTAAATAAAGGATCGATCCTTTTTACCCCTACTATGTCACACGAATTTGGATTGAACCACGACCAACCGAAGTTGACGTGGCTCTGATACCAAAAGCTATGATGCGGCCAATCAATATGCGAAATATACAAATCGAACACACGACAACTAAAGGAAGGATTCAATCCAAACACAACTGAACAATAACAAATGAATAACCCCAATATGCTGTACTGAATCAATGAAATCGAATTTAACAAGAATTAAACACAAAACAACCCCAAATGACCCGAAAAACCCTAAATAAAGACTCGATCTGAACCTTATGCAAACGACCTCAGATTGAGTTCAAATTTTAGGACGAGGTACAATCTGTATTCATGAAAAACATATCCAAAATTCAACTCAAAATCACATATACGCTGGGAGAATGAATGAAGGAAAGTTTCTGACCCGATTAGGGCTTTTAGACCAAAAATCGGCGGATTTGGACTTTGATCTGAATTGGAACGACTTGGTGATTGATAGTGATGATATGGGGATGTTTTGGATATGGGTGGAGGCTATGGAGGTGGTGTAATGATCAATGGTGAAGGAAAATGAAAGATAGGAGTGAATCTTACCCGAAACGAATCCCGAATCGACGAGAACTCGGAACGCGCCTATGGAGCAATCTTTAATGGCTGTCTAACCCGGATACTACGAGATATCACAAATGAGACAAGAGATTTCAATCTTGGAATCGCCAGAACCAAACTCTACCGAAAGAACCGATGTTTGTGTGAGACAGGAGAAAGTGTAAAAGCTATTTTTTTATTCAAATCCAGTCTGAAAAATCAAGTGAATGAAAATCCCCTAAATAATAAACCTAAGGAACGAAATCCCATGTGTCTTGGGCTTAGAAAAATGAATTGGGCTGAAATAAAACTACTGGGTCCAATATCACAACTAAAAATAATAGCCCAAATAAATAAAATAACTAATTAAAAACAGCAAGGAACGTCCACTTTTCTGTGGCTCTCTTCAATTTCAACCAAGCTCCTCGATGCTCAATACAGTCACCAACTTGGACGGCTTGAAATCAGCTCCATCATCTTCTAGCTTCTTTCCAACATAGCACTGCAGATATCCTTGTAGCTTCTTGGTACGTAAACGCGTCACTGGACCTCTAAGCTGCAATACCGAGTTTAATTCCTCAGTGCTCATACCAGACTCATCATTCCCCCCTTCCTCAAAAGAATTCGACCTCGAATTCAGCTCTTTCTCGGCGTCGACATCTGTTCGGTATTTATTTTCACCTAAACTGCAAGTATACAGTGAGGCTTCTAGTATAGCAGTGAACAATGTTATATCCACAGGGATTTAGTAATTAAGCTGCAATGCCGGGTTTAATTCCTCAGTGTTCATCCCAAACTCATCACACAGTTTCATCTCTGGATGGTCTTGACCTCCAGTGTTGTCTCGCGTGCTGCCTCCTGTGCCATCTCATGCACTACCTCTCGAGCTATCTCTCGATACCTATCCACGTGGCGACAACAAATGTGTCATTCACTCATACTAGATGATGATGTGGATGCCCTGACCTATTTTCTATGATGACGTCCACTAGTAGGTCCCATGGCGGTATCCACTGCACCAGTCTCTCCAAGAGTGCGCTTCTCCTCAATGTAGACCGAGGGGCAGATGTAGCAGGAGTCGATCCTCTAGGTGGGGTTGGCGCCCTGTGAGGTGTCACTGCTCTAGAAAGGGTCAGCACCCTGGGAGGAGTCACTGCTCTAGGAGAGGTAGGCGCCCTGAGAGGAGTCACAGCACATGTCACCTTACTTATTCTATTTTTAAGTTGTTGTTTCACCACATAAGGTACGCCCATGACATCATGAAATAATGTGCTTCTGAAAGAGGGAAAATCCCTCTCATTCTCAGTCGGGTATAAAAATACATCACACGGAAGCTACGACTAGATTATAGGATCAGTTAACAATACATAAAAAAATAAAAACTTTGGAGTTCAATTAAATAATTATACATACCTCCCCCTCAATGAATAATGTGCCGTTACAGACGCTCTTATCGGAGAACTTCCACTTTAAACATCTTGGTATTGCAACTTTGGACACAAGCTGGGCACAGTACCATCCGACATGAAGGATAGCCTTATAAGCCCATATCTACAAAATATAACATTTTGTTTCTTTGTTAGTTCGTTACTAATTGCTTAGAAATTATAATGCAAGAGAACAAGAAAAACCCAGTATCTACAATGCCCATATAGGCCCGTAGAAATGGTATGCCCTCCTATTCGCCGTCAATTTAACTGGAATTAGCCTTATATAATGCAATAAGACACCGAATGAATAGGAACCCTAGGGGAAAATCTTCCATTGATGTGTATCCTCCACCAAAACCCACATCCAATTATCTATGCAGCACGGCGGGTCATATCCGAGCACCATGCTGTACAAGAACAACACATTGGCCACCTTCAAATAATCAGAATCATCATCTCCCAGCATATAATGTGTATACCTATGATACAGATCCACCAAACATCAACCCCATCACTAGTGCATACTCAGTGGGAGAAAATCTAATGTTGGTTCCTCCAATACGGAACCGGACCTCATGCTCTACAGTACTATCTAGTGCAACCTCTCGTGCCATGAGTTCGTGAAACGCGGTATTGTAACTAGTTTCTCCAACAAAGTTCATTATTTCTCCAACAGGTCCATCCCTAAATTCTCGAACCATATCAACATCAGCATATGCTACAGTCTGTAGTATATTTACAATACTAGATGTGTAATTCTTCCAATATAAATTAATCGAACATGTCACGTTCTGCAGAGCCTCTCTCTCAGTGAAGCTAATATTTGCAAACACAAAATTAATAATTAATAAATAAACAAAACTAATGCAGTAACTTAGTTACCTAAATTAATTAATAACTAAACATTACCAAATTAATTCATACATAAACACAACAAGTTATCTAAATCTATACTAATGCTATACAAAATTGTTTAACTATTTTTAATTTGTTCAATTAAAATTCTTTTTTCTGGTTTTTGTAAAAAATAATTAATTAGGATTGTAAAGATTATTTACTTTTATACTAAGGACAATAAACATGTCCTTCACTAATTTTTATTTAATTACTTTGGAAATTTAATATGTTCTTCAATTACGATTTTATTACTTTTTGAATAGAATATAGGAATACAATTGCAACGTCTTTCATGTTGGTTTTCAAAAATAATTTAATATCATAAATCAATTAGTTCTTCAATTATTAATTAATATATATTTAAATTTAATATGTTCTTGAATTAGGATTTAATTAGTTTTTAATGGCTATACACATTTGTTTAACTATTTTCTAATTCCTAATGTAATCAATCATGTTGTGTTTTTTTAATAAATTATTTTTAATTTTATTTGAAAAAGGAAAACATGAATTCTTCAAAGTTTAGTTTTTTTTAATAAGGATTTGGTTACTTTTCGAATTAAATATGTTCTTCACTATGATTTAGTTAGTTTAGTCTTCGACTAGGATTTCAACGTGGAAATTGAACTAATTAGGATTTAATTAGTTTTTTTAATTATGATATAATTAACTTTCATATTTGATTGCACAAAAAACTTCAGAAATAAAAAAATATTGTGTCGGGTAGTTCACGGTGGAGAACCGTGAACTACCCGACAAACAATTTTTTTTTTGATATTATATCGCAATCAAAATAAACGGTCAGTGACTGTGTACAACATGGTAGATGACTGTGAACTACATGGACGGCGATCGTGTATTTTTTCCATTCAAAACTCAATCCAATTCACAATTTAATACAAAACTAAATTCAATACAATTAAAATACACAAGCAACCAAAACTCAATTCAATTCACAATCAAAATCCAAATACCCATACATCAATTAACTAATTAATTGAATGAAATTATAGTAATTAACAAGAAATAGACGAATTCAAACTTACCTGTTGAGCATCCATTTTTTCCGGCGAGAGCACCGGCGGTGCGGGCGGAGGCAGCGGTTCTTCTCGGTGTCAGCGGTTCTTCCCAAGTCGTGTATTATTTTTTATATTATTTCAACCGTGAAGAAGAAGAGGGTCGTGACGAAGAAAAATACGGCTGTAAAGAAGAAGAAGAAGAAGAAGAAGAAGAAGAACATGGTTCAAATTTTATTCCACCCGTGAAGAAGAAGAAGAGGCCCGTGAAGAAGAAGAAGAACACGGCTGTAAAGAAAAAGAAGAAGAACACAGTTCAAATTTGTGTATAATATATGTTATTCAATGTGGGACACGGTCCACCCACCCGTGACATATCAAAATTTTATATTCCAGCCATGAAGTTTCTACTTTAAGTTGGGGACGGATCCCACATTTCAGTGAGGGGATATGGTGAAGTAAAAAATATTCGGTTAAAAAAGAAGAGTCTACAATTCTTGGTTAGAAAAGAATTTTACAACATTAAATTGGTTAGAAAGATATATTCACACTTAATATAATGCAATTACAACTTGAAATCAAAATTGGAAAAAATATAGTACACTTGTACAACCGTTCGAACACCCACGTTAAACTTAATTTCACCAAGTTTTGATGTCATGGTATAATTGCACTATAATGTTAGTTTGTGTTATTAGTGTAACTTTTTAGAGTTCACATTTGAATCCAAAAATTATGAAAGTTTCATGTTATTATTACAATTCACCCTGATTAATAATATTAAGTTGTGGTATATATATATATATATATGTATGTATGCATGCAAGTATGTATGTATGTATATGAGTGGGTTCAGATAAGAACCAATCCAATCCTATGTGGGAAGTTAAAAACCAATCAGATTCACCTATCTTGATGACAAGGAGGATAATAAGGTGGGGGCATACTTGTAAATATGAGGAATTAAAATAAAGGGGTAATTTCATATTATTATTATTATTATTTTAAAAAAGTGATGTCATCACATTTTCAAAAATTCTTAAAAACGTTAAATACTCATAACTTCCTCATTTTATTATCTAATTTACGCAAAAAAATATATCAAATTAGATATTTTTCCATGGTATTTCATTTAAGATACATATTGCATATGTTTGTTCGAACAAAAATTAATAAAAAATAAAAAAAAAACAATTTTTATGCATATACAAGTTGTAAGTGTTAGATATTTCTAATATGATATCACAATATTTCTCATATCTTGTATTTATGTTCCTAATGTGATTTTTTAATTTTTACACGATACATAACTTTGAACGTCAAGCTACTTTCATGGAAAAATAGTTAAAGTATGAATTATATATAGTTGGAAAGCAAGATGAGTTTATTTTTCAACAAAAAATGAATTTCAAAAAAATATTAAGCGTTGGGAAAGCTATGATTGTTTGATTGAAGACTAACATATTCGCAAATTATTCTTCACATATTAGCAAATTATACAATATTATTTTAAATGTGATTCAGTATTATATGAGTGTAGCGGTGCCCACAATTACGATTACAAACTGCCGGTTTGGCGGTTCTATCCAGAGCAAATCATAACCGGACCGTTCGGGAACCGGTTACGGTTTGTAACCGTAACCTTAGGTTACGCAAACCTCTAGTTTGCCCCGATTACAGTTTAGGGCGGTTTACACAGGGTTTTTTTTCGCATTTTTCATTTTTTAAAAATAGAATGAAATAACTTAAAATAGTAAAAATTTATAATATTGAAATTACAAAATACAAAGTTACAACTTATAATTAAATTATAATTGTTACAAAGTTACAACTTACAATAATATAATACCCAGACTTCATAAAATTGAAATTACAAACTTACAAGCTTACAATTGTTTTAAATTTACAATTTACAAAAAAGGAGAGAAAAAAATGCAAGCCATTTTTTGCATTTCCCCGCTCAATTATAAGTTGTAACCTTGTTTAATTCAAAAATTCATAAAATTTAAATTAAAAATTTACAACGGTTATAATTAAATTACAATTGTTACAAAGTTACAATTACCCAAAAACTTTATAATCTTGAAATTATAAACTTACAAGTTAAAATTAAATTAAAATTGAAGAGAATAGTAAAATGTGTACTTTGTTTGTTGAAGCATTATAACTTTACACGTGGAAACAAAATAGATACATACATTAATTGTATTCTTTATATATTAGTAGAGGAGAAAAAAGAAATATGCATTGGATATTATTTATTCAAAACCATACTAGTAGAGAAAAAAATGAAGGGAACATTAACATAATTTGAAGTGCGTTTCAAAACCAAATATTTGAGATTCGTGGGAATAAATTAAAAGGAAAAACACTAGAATAAATTACAAAAAAAAACTATGTTTCTTTCTATATTTGTCCCAACTGAACACGATTTCTTCTCTCCAAGCTTTTAAACTCTATTATGAAAATATCAATTTGTTCAAATAAGTGCTAATAAAGTTATCAAAGAAGAGTTAACTTCAATATTAAAGTTCTATAACAACTATGAAATAGTCAAATTAGACGAATTAAGTTAGTTCAATAAGAGCTAATAATCGTTGCTTAAGATGATACAGATCGTGATCTAAAAAATGGTTAAACCATGTAAATCGGCGGTTACACGGTTAACTGTTCCACAAATCATAACCGAACTGTGGACGGGACTATTACGGTTACCATTACAAACTGTAACCATGGTCAACAGTTACAAAATCATTGACCAAATCGTAACCGGAGGTTTGTAACCGTCAGTCATGTTCGAATAGGCACCTCTATATGAGTGATGTTTAACATGTGTCAATTTAGTAATATGATCTCATCAAGTTAATGATATGTGTCTATCTCATGTTAGCAATGTAATCTCTTGATGTTAGCTTATCAATACAACGTCTGAAAAGTCAATGATTTTAAAGCGATGTCTATTTAATTCCAGAAATTGGGCTAAAAATATGGAAAACATAACATAATTCTAAAATGTTAGTCCCGGGTGAGTCGGTATTAGTTTAGAGGGGGGGTGAATAAACTGATTCAAAACTTGAACTTAAATGCGGAATGTAATTAGGGCCCTTGCCTCGCTTTAAAAACTTATCTATGCACTTGTTAGTTTGATAGTTTTTAGTTGACTTGTGAGTGCAGTTTGTGTGAGCTTGTATATAGTTTAGAGATACGCAAGTTAAAGCAGAATAGTACAACACACAATCAGTTTATAGAGGTTCGAAGTCTCAAACTTCTACGTCCTCTCTTCCTTCCGCAGAAGGGCAAATTCACTATATAACTTGAGTTTCTTTACAAATTACACAATGAATGACATGTTTGCTGAACCTGGTAACAGTGAGTTTCTTTACACGGTTACCTCAATGGGGTCGACGACTCACACTTACAGTCCTCATCAGCTAGCTATTGCAGTGGCAGTTTCTTTAGTGGCGGCCCACACTTAGCTGGAGAGTTAGGTGCTATTGTATTCTTTACAACATTTTAGATCTCTTTCGATCTTCAAGAGATTAGTCTTGAACATGGGTATCAACTGATGTTGTTCCTTGAGTTGAGCTTAGTAGTTGATCGGTGTATCGCTTGAACTGAGAAGATTACTTTGGCTGGACTTTCAACAGCTAGCTGATTGTTTGAAGCTTTAAGTTTTTCTTCTCAGTTGAGACTTTCGCAACTTTGAGACAGTGATTTGAACTTGAGCTGAAAGGGAGGGAGAAAGAAAGCTCAGCTATGAGTATATGTGAAAGAATTGAAAATAGAAGTCTGATTGGCAAAAATCATTTGAAAATCATAATCACTCATCTTATATAGATGAGTAATCTTGTGACCGTTGGGTTCCATTGATCGATGGTTCTGTTGGTTCATTAATGGTATGTGGATTTTCATAGCTGTTGAAGCTTGTTAATGTAGCCGTTACCCAGCCAATCGATCTTTGATGAGCATTAACTCTATGATCTCTGTTGTGCATTAACTCCATTGATTCTCCAGTTGGCAGTTCTGAATTTAAGCTTAGCTGCTTAGTTTGGCTGTCGCTTCAGTTGGCTATAACTCTGAGCTTCTCTTGTCAATTCGACTGATCACAAACTGTCGACTGGTTTGTCAGTTCGACTGATGTTATTCTTAGCTTGGTCAGCGGTTGACTCTTCTTGAGCTTCAGTTCGCTGACTTCAACTCGGTCAGTGGTTGTCTCTTCTTGAGCTTCAGTTGGTTGACTTCAACTCTGGTCTTCAATGATTGCTTTGTCTTTGTGCTTCAATTTGCCTGATATTAATTTTGGCCATCAGTTGGGTGCTTCCAGCCATCAATTCAACTGACTTGGTGCAAGTTCCATCAGTTGGGTTGACTTGGCTTCTCTAGTTCAGCTGATCTGGCAATTAGTTTGATAGAAACTGGTTTGTTTCCTGTAGAGCTTAACCCTCAGTTGGGTTATTTCCTGACTAGTTGATATATCCCTCCAGCTGGGTTGACCATGCTCTAGTTCAATTGTCATTTACTTCAGCTGAAATTTTTCAGAGCCTCAGTTTGGTCAACATAGCTCTCCAGCTTAGTTCTCTTTCAGTTTTTCAAGAAGTGTTTAACATGTTTTGATATCTCATCAAAACTACATCTTAGGGTTTTACTTGATAGTTTTTCCTAAGAATTTCCCCCTTTTTGATGATGTCAAAACTTGGTGATGATGATGGAAAAACTGATTGAGAATACTTTTATCAACTGATTTTGACACAAAATATCAAATTTATTCAGAAGCACTGAGAACTGATTGCAACAACTGATTAGATAACTCATAATCTCTATTCAGTTTTGCTAACAATTTAGTATTAGAGTTCTAAAAAAAACTTGATAGAAAATCAAACTTGACATGGACATGGTATCAGATCAGAGTTTCTACAACAGAGAGTTTCAACAGCATTATAGACTCTCATGTCTCCATCGACTCTTATGTATCTATATCCTTCAGCTCTGCTCTCTTCTCAACCTTCAACTTCTTCTCTTCTTACTTGGTTCTCCTTTCTCTCCAACTCCTTGAATGCCCCAAGCTTCATTTGAAAGCTGGACTTCCTTCTCAAACTTAGCTTCTCTTTGAAGCTAAACTTCTCTTTAAATATGATCCCACAGATTCAAATCTCCATCATCATACATTTCATCTTCCCTCTTTTAGGCATCATCCAATAGGGTAAATTGTTACAGATCGAATGATGGAACTGTTACACTTGACATTAATGTGAATGTTGTTGCCAAGTTGTTGTCGAAGATAGGGAGAACTTGTAACACCCCAGATTTTTCAATAAGATTTAGAGGATTATTAATGGTAATTAATTAGTTAAGGAAGAAATTTAATTAAGGTTAATTAAGGTCAGATGTCAGTCACGACTTTAGGGGTCAATTTTCATGAAATCGTCTTTTTGGAAATTTTGATCTTAAATCTGTTTTGGCTATTTGTGGTCTCATTAGAAAGGTTTTAATTCAAGGAGTGTGCCGGTGTTCCCGGAATTTTATTCTAAAGTCATTTGAGTTCCCAGTGATGAAAAACGTATTTAAAGGGTGAATGAATAGTAACTTTTGCGTGCGTTCGTGTTTTGAGAAATTTACGAAATTCTCCTTGTTGATCTGAGTCTAGATCTGTTAGGCCCCTCTTATGGGAAATAACTCAAGGATTCCGTTGGCATTCATGGATTTCCATTCTGAGGTCAATCGAACGCTCGGGAGCAAAATCTGTCAGTCTGAGTGAATAGTAAAAAGTAATTCGAAAAAGGGAATCTTTGCTCGTCTTTCTTCTGACGACCTCGTCTTCATCACAAACCAAGTTGGTTCACTAGTATTCGAGCCAACAAGTCCCTCGGTATTTTTAGATTTCATGTATGAGGTCATTTGGACCTCGACAACGAATAAAGCAGCTTTTAACCGAATCCGAGGTAACTTTTACAGTATCCTTGCACTGTAATGGCTTCTTCTGGAAGCCAAAGCTTTTCCCATAAATAGGACACCACCCCTTCACTCTTTTTGCACCATTCACTCTTCATTTCTCAAATTCTAGAGAGTGGGAAAAGCTTGAGAGTTGAGAGAAAAGCTCTTGTCAAGTGAGGAGTCTCTTCGTGAGTTCTCTTCTCAGACGACGAGCAGAGTGGCGTGGAAGGGATGCGGTGAGGGAAGATGCTAGGGGTGCCGTTGGGTTGTAGCAGGCGGCTCTGCCGCCGTTGCGACTCAACGAGACGCCAAGCTAGCCACCTTCCTTCGACGCACCCGACTTCGTCCATTCTTGTTCGTCGGCCTCGAATCTATTTTTTTCTTGTCTTTAATTCCGCATTTCTTTCCGTCTTTCATTATCGTATTTCTGTTATAGTATTTCCGTTATTATTTCTCGTTGGTATTCTCGATTTATTTCGTTTAAGTTCCACTTAAGTTCCGTATTTAAATTCCGTTGTTATTTCATTAAATTCCGTCTAAGTTTAGTATTTCGATTCTTATCGTTATTTTTCAAGTTCGTTTCTTCTCTGTTTCAGCTGAAATTTTACTATGTTGTGCATCTTGACGTTCTCTACGTTTCGTATGTTGAGTCCGTCGTCATCCGGTGACCGGAAAACGGTCAGATCGCCGGAAAACAGAAACTGCTACCGGCGCCGATCAGTTCGTTTTTGGCTGTTTTCACCTATTTTGAGTCATCAAATCGAAAAAGTTTCTTCTACAAAGTTCCTCGAAAAATTATTCTCTATAAATCTGCCAAGTTTCGTAATTTTTGGACGAGTTTTGATAAATCTCAATTTTTAAAAGTAGACAGTTATTTTTATTCCGGAAGAATGTGGTATCAAAAAAATCTCAAAGTCTCAGTATTGAGTCCTCGTTTATATAAGAGTATCCCATATTATTTTCATAATTTTCGGGCAAGTAAAAAGTGTATTCGAGGTCCGCTGAATAAAATTAAATAATAGCTCTATTTATAATAGATTAAATCCCGAAAAATTAGTGGTTTGTTTCGGATGTTTTCAAAGGGTTTTTTTTTAGGATTTAATCTTTGCGTTTTGCTAAAGTCGTGCAATCTATGCTTAAGTCCTAGTTAAAGGTCGTTTAGTTGGATACTGTTTAATCTCGTGTTAGACATTAGAAATCTTCAAAAGAGGCCACTAAGTCGATTATTCGACTTTTGTAGGAGGAAGTGAGCCCTGTGAAAATCCAGAGAAGGATTGTCAGCTCATTTCTTTACCTTCTGTCCAGTAGTCGAGGTGGGTAAATCTATACTCATCTAAAGTTTGAGCTAATAAGCTCTAGAAGCATGATAAGACAAATGAGATATCCAATAAAACATTTTTTCTCTCCCTGATTGATCTCTGTACAAGGAAGGAAGGATAGGAAGTTATTATATGTTAAGTGAGCTCTCAAGCATGTTTATATATGCTATAAATGATTAAGTATTGTTTATGCTAGCATAAGATAATTAGAATTATTTTAATTGCAATTTATGTTTATGCACGTTCATTTCCTCGTATCTGAATGTTGGATTTTGCTAAAGTTTATTTAGCTAATTAAGCATTGCCTTTTAGGGTAGTGATAAATCCCTTATAGGCCGAAGTCATGCTTAAGTAAAGGATTAGCCTTAGACGTTGTTCCAAGCTCGATAATTCTAGTAAGGTTAAGGAAGCTAAGGAATTAAGGATTAAGGTTGAGAAAGGAAGGCTAAGTTAAGAAAGGAAGAATATAGCTTTTATAATCAGGATTGAGCTCAGAATTCATGATCTTTGATCATTAAAGTAAGTCACTGCTAGGTTAATTCCTTCGCAAAATCGTTTGGATATTTGAGGTAACCCCTCTTCTATCCTATGGCATGCCTAAGGGTGCAGTTGACATCAGGTTTGAGCCAAGGTTGGGCCTAAAAGTAAAGAAAAGGTTTTGCGGATATGGAGAGGGCTTTTGCGTTTTGCTCTCCATATACCGTCAGTTTATTATTGAATATTTCTCGAGTTATTAAAGAAGCTTTTATTAAAATCCATTGAGTACATTAGTGCTCACGCCCTCTTTTTTAAATGTTTTTAAGTTGAGATGCTGAGGATGACGGTGGTTGTGGATGTGGGTTCGCTGCCAAGATTGTTTTGCTATTATATAAGTTCTTTTGAAATCTTATGATGTTTCTGCTACTCTGATACACTCTTTCTAATTTCATTCAAGTTCAATTATGTTTATCGAGATTCTAAGAATATTCCCCAAGACATGATTATCTATATATATAAGTAATGCATATTCAGTTTTATTCCTGCTTCTCGAGTATATTTTCCGTTCGCCTATGAAGAGGCTTGTTCACATTGATATCTGTTTATTCGCTTTGACCTATGAATAGGTCTATGCTTATTGGTATATGATTAGTTAGCCATTTCATTCCGCTAAAGCATGTTTCCTTGTTAATCAAGTAAACCCAAGTATCGTCGCCTATCTTTCAAAAGTACATCTTAATTCTTAAAACTTCTTCGTTAATCTTCCATCTTTATTCATTAATCCCTTAATAACACCCCGTTCTCATTCGTTAATCCCTATCTCGGGACCGGGCTGTTACAGAACTGGAGGGTTTGGGCATGGGTGAGGACAACCATTCATAAACTTCATCAGTGGGCATAAGATGACCCAGATCTGGAGGAGGAGAGTGAACTTGACTGCTGAAATTCATGATCGCCAGATTGGTGAAGAGTTTATCCAGAGCGTATTGGTATGTCTTCAAGGGGAGGAGTGGAAGAAGAGTTGGTTGGCTCAATGTCGGGAAGGAAAGCCTCAGCTGGAACTTTACATTAGATTCTTTTGATCATAGAATCCATGATCTCTGAAAGAGTTGGCGGCATGCAGAAGGGATGATTCATCCAGTTCTTACTCCATTGTCCTTCTTGTATCCAGAAAGGGGCGCCGCGGGTTTCGATGAGATGAAGCAGAGTAACTTCATCAGCTTGGAATCTCCAAAGATGGTATTAGAGATATCTTCATAGATTTTCGAACAAGGAGGAGTCAACAGTCTTAATTAGACCAAAGTAGCTTCGTAGCTGATGATCAAGAGTTTGTTCAAAATCTTCTTCAATAAAGTCCTTTCAAACTGATGTGGGTAGATATGAGCCGGTTGGTACAGTTGACTGGTCACTCATTTGAGTGATGGGCTTAGTGTCAGTCATCGACTGCTTTTCTCTATAGGGACAGGCAGTTTCAACCATTGGATTCTTTCCTCAGCTATGGCTATCAATTTCAGCCATCAGCTACTTTTCTTTGCTGGTGCCAGTAGACTTAGAGCCAGTCTTCTAATTAGTAAATATGGTTGGGATGATAGCCATTCTTCCAAGTGCTTCATTGGTTGTGATTTGAGCTTGCACTTGAGTGTGGATGATGAGACTGATGCGGTTCGTGAAACCAACCTTTTCTTTGAAGGTTCCGATTTTGTGATCGAACTTTGCTCGACGAATATTACAACATAGTTGAGCAAGAATGAAGGAGGCCTAATCGGCCTTATATCCATAATGTAGAGTTGTCGTCATGTGAGTCTTAAGATCAGAGAATTGGATAATTTCAAAATTCCCATGCAAAATGTGAGATACAATATCCAGAAGCTGGATATACTCTGGAGGCAGACTATCCTTCAGTCTGTGAGAGAAGTCTTGATGATTGACGTGTGGGAAGTTTCAGGTGTTCCACAGTTCTTGCGTGTTGGGAAGAGCCAGATCGTACACTTTAGGTCCTTCGCTGGAAAGAAGAAATGTGGTTATCATTATGTCCTTTGTGACTGTGATGACATGGTTGTAGACGATTGAGATGATGTTTTCGCCTACAATCTCTGCGTTGTAGTAGAACTCTGCAATGTGGTTGGGTAGACATTTGGAAGGTATGATCTAGAAGAAGGGAAGCAGTCCAGTTTCTTCTAATGAACAGGCGAGCAGATGATACTTTTCTAGACCCAATCGAGCTAGAAGAAGCTCCATGTCCAAGAACTTATCCTTCTTTAGTCTATCCACGAGCAGTTTAATGTTCAACATGTGAAATCGAATTTTCATTTCTGCAGAGAGATGAATGTATTAGAGAGTTGTAAGTAAGAGTGATGTATATGCAAGGAGGAAGATAGCAGGTGTAGAAGTGATTTTAGCAGACATCTCCTTCGCATATTTATTCCGCTTTCCATACATAGTTTCGAGAGTACTCGATTATTTTCAATTGATAAGCTGTTTGATTTGAAAGGCAAACAACTAAATAAATATTGCATGCATCTCGGCCATCCACATATTTGGTAACTTTTTGATCTTGTGGGTAAGATTTGATCATTTTAAAAATGGAGTCATTGCCACAAATAGCTCAATATTTTCTGTAGATTTTGCTATTTATATCTCACAGATAATCATCTCATTTTTCACTTTTATAGTTCCTAATTAATATCAGCTCAGAGATATTAAAGACTATTTTACGAGAGATGAACCCATTTTCAAATTTATAACCGTTGGATATAATATTGAGAAATTAATTATCACAACGGTAAGAATTATTTCAAGCATAAGCTTAATGAACAGTTTAGGTAAAGACTTATCCTGATCCAGTTGGGATACAGTCCAACTGGTTAACTGGAAGTGTTGTGAACTGATGAGGCAGCGATTGGTTGATCAGTTTGATCATTCTTCAGTTGTTGCGTTGAACTCACTAGAGCTCTTAACTGAACTATTTGAATCAATTCATTTGTTTAGTTGTTTGTCCCTCCTTTAGTTAGCTTCCTCTTCTTGAATGGTAGAAACTTGACTCAGCTTGTTGCTTCCTTTTGAGCAGTTTGATCTTTTCCTCTTTGATGCTGATCCAGTTATGTTTTTCTGCAGTTCAGGCCTAGCTTTCCTCACAGTTTGGTGGAGTTGCTGAAGAGCAACTGATGAATTTCTCAGCTTTTCATTAAAGAAATGTGGGATTCCTTTGTGAGGTAAGCTGAACTAAGCATGATTGAGAGTTAGTTGGGCTGTCTTTGAGCTTGAGTTGAGAAGGGGAGTGACGTAGCTCTTATACAAGAGACTTAGTGATGTGGCAGAGTCATCATCATCACTTTCTCCTTTGTCATTATGCTCTTGACTCTTCTGTTATGCCATATCTTGAGTGTGTGATAGACTTGGTTCTATCCTTTTAGTTGAAGGTTCAATTCGTCGAGAGGGATCAGCTGACTGACTTGATAAACTATCAAAGTTCAGTTGTCGACAATGTGAACCTATTGGGTAGTTAGCTGGTTGATGAGTAGCTGCAACTTCTGGAGGCATGACATTGGTTCTTAGCTCGGCAAGCATGATAGTTGCCGGAATCTTGTTGGCCAGTCTGTGATTCATGATGTGCTGAACTTGCACAATAGTTGGAGGAAATTGATTAGATGACCCTATCCATTTTATGCTCCAGGTTTCTTCACGTTGCTAGTAGCTCATGCCGTGAAAGGTAGTTAGCAAGAAGTGTGACTGGATAGACATTAAGTGTCTCCAGGTTGAACTAATAGAAGTATCGGTGCAGTTGTTTGAATAACTTTTGGTTATGTTTTGCAACAAAAGTGAAGCGAGTAAGAAGGATATTTGTCACTTCTTTTTGTGCACTTTTGATTGCATATTCACCACTATAGAAAAGTGTGAATATTTTCTTCAGTCAGCTGGAGAGGAGGGCATGTACTTCGGAAATAATCAGCTCCATAATTTAGATGAGGAATTCCAGTGAATGGAATAAGCACATCAGGATCAGAGCAAACTTTGAAATCAACTGAGGACTCATTCTTTGAATTTGGTGATGGAACGGTGTTGGCCGTTAAGTTGCTCGATGCTGTGTTGCCTAACTTTGCCTTGAGTCTCATTTTCTTCATGAGTGACTGAAGGTAAGCACTTTATTTCTTGGGGATCCAGTCTCAGATAAGGACTGGTAGTGCATCGTCATTTGGTAGATTCAACAAATATTCAAGCAACTTGCTCATCCTTAGAACAAGTCCTATCTTGGACTCAAATTTCCCAGATTTCTTCGAGTCACCGGCTTTGATGACTTGATGTTTGAATTGGGAGAATATAAATTTGGCCCAATTTCTCTGTCGTCCTTCAGCAAGGTGAATCATGACCTTATATCGCTCTTGAGTGAGCTGACTTAAGCTTCCAATGGCCCTGAACATCATCTTGTTCGTGATGTCAAGTAGAACACCATACTCGGGCTTTAGATCAGTTTTAGCTGTGGTAAAACTGAATTGCTTGAGGTAGATGGAGGCTTTCTCTCCAGTATGATTCTGCAGATTCTTTCAAATCGTGAACGGTTGATTCTCTTCTTGGGAGTTGAAAGACTTATGTTAGTGTGCTCTCAGTGATTTGAATTGACCTTCCTTGAACCACTGACGTCATAATTTCCCATCTGTGGTTACCCTTGCCTGTAGTAGAAACTCACTCACTAAATCTTGTCTAAAGAATCTTGGTGGTGTTTCCTGGTAGTAGAGAATTCATGTTTTGTGAAGATTCACTAGAAGATTTGAACTATTTGATTTATTCAAAATTAATTAGAATTTCTTTCTTTCTAGGAATTTATCTCTCAACATTTGACCTTTGAAAGAGTTTTGAGAATTTGGTAATTCGGCCATCTTTGAGGTTGGCTGAATATTGGAGAAATTCAAAGGATTTTTTAGAGAGCTTTTGAAATGGCTAGGGAGGAATGTTTTTTAGAGGCTAAGTGTAGAGGAGTTTTTATGAGTGTTGCAGGGAACTCATAAATGTGTTGGTTGAGGTAGTAATGACTCTTGTCTTTTTCTTTTAGTCGTAAATGTTGAAGGGAACTCATAAATGTGTTGGTTGAGGTAGTAATGACTCTTGCCTTTTTCTTTTAGTCGTTAGCTTTTAATGACTATGACATGTGTCATTATGGTGCAACAGTCAGAAATTTCAAAAATAAATGCTGACTCGACATTTATTAAAAAATAATAATAAACTTTTTCATTAAGTCATCAAAAATTTGCTAAGTTGAGTTACAAGAAGTAATCTTATGGCTTTTTAATCAGTCGAACTTGATCAGCCACTAATCCTTCTTGTGCTCAGTTTTCCTCCTTTTGGCAACTTATGCACTAGAGTTGTCTTCTTCTTCCTCATCACTGCTTGATGACTCAGTTTCAGCTTGCTTGAGTCCAGTGTGAGCTTTCAGTTTCTTGATCAGCTCACTGTTCAGTTTTACCTGTTGGTGTGGGTTGTGAATCAGTTCCTTATGGTAGGCAGTGAATGGAACTGATGAGCTTCCTGGTTGGCCTTCAAACTGAACTGCGGTAGTTGGGTCTTCAAATTGAACTGCTGCTTCTTCATTTATCTCCTCGAACTGCAGTTCATCAGCTCTTGATTCAACCTCTTCTCCAGCTTCAGTTCTCATCAACTCCTCATATGGAACTGCATGAGATTGCTCGACATCTCCTAAGCTGATTGTTTCTTCATAGCTCGACTCTGGCGGAGTCTTTGGTTCCTCAATTAGAGCTTGGAACTGGAGTGCCCATTGAACAAGATCAAGGTACACGACTAAGTCAAGTGTTCCTTGATATGCTTGTTGATCTGTCAACTGAACTGACTGGTCCGTTGACTCTTTTGGGGCAGTTTGCTCGCCAGTTGAAGTGGTTGGAGGTTCATTTTGGGCAGCCACTTCATCAGTTGGCTCTTTGGCCAGGGCAGTTGGGAGTTTAGCTGACTCCTTAAATTGATAAGCTTGATCAGTTTCTTTTTTCTGCTGGCCCTCGGTTGGATAAACTGGTGATTTAAGCATTTCTTCGAACTCAATGTCACTTGCAGTTCGATGATCAGCTACTTTTTCTTAATGTTAATCGGGGAGTCAGGAATGAGATTGTTTTCAACCTCAGCTAATTGAAGAGATCCATAAAAAATCAGTTACCTTGCAATCTCTTCAATAACTTCTTCTATTGAACTTGATTTTTGGTTTTCTCCTACTTCTGCAGTTTCTTTCTGCATTGACTCTGGTGTCGGTTGGGATTGATTTTGTTGCTATTCTCACATTCTTTTCACCTTATTATAGAGCCATCTTTGTTGTACGTGAGAATACTGCCATCTGTCATGTTCTTCTTTAGTTTTAATCACTGGAGGCTTGATTTTCTTGAGAGTACGGACTTCATTAAAGATGTCTCTCATTGAACCCTGTGATGGATTAGAGCACATCCTGCGAAGCTACAGTTGTCTCCTTATTTTCTTATCACTTAGCATTCATGCAGTTTCACCGCTTGACCACCACATGCTCCACCTTTCTTCTCTCGTCCAGAAGCTCATTCCATGGAATGCAAGCAGTTCGAGAAAGAATTCAGATATGTATACATGTCGCCATAAATACCAGTAGATATACCTGGTTAGAGTATTGAATAACTCCATGTAGCCGACAAGATCTTTGGCAAAGTGTAGGGCTATGTAGCTTTCAGTTGTGTATTCAACCCATTTCTTCACTTCTTCAGCCTTTGAGAAGGCTCTTATATTTTCTTCAACTTGTGCCATTGGGGGACACGTTAACTGTAAATAGTCAGCTCCGGTTCCTTCCTGTGGTATTCCTCTTTCAGGAATAATTTCTTCTGGATTTTCATAGGGAGCACGATCTTCTATGGTGAGATTTAGAGGCACTGTTGGATCCGGTATTGATTTTTCAAAATTTTTGTCCAGTTTTAAGTCTTTCTATTTTACATCGGATTTATTTCAAGTTAATTGAAGAGTATTATAAATACCTATTATCGAGTCGTGCTAGGTTTAAAACTCTAGTATTGCGCATTCCTAGTCGAAGTAAAATGAATAAAGCTCCAATTGAACTAAAGTGAATATTAGATTAATTCCGGAAGTAGTTATTGATCCTGCATTAAGGATTGATCCTTGTAGGATTTGCGTGACTTACAAGGAAGGTGAATGATTGAATCTCGAGGTGGTTAGAGTAGCTGAGCCCTAGGGAAACTCAGGAAGGAACTCCAGATCGTTGCTCCGTCCCTAGGACCGCGATCGAGTATTAGATCCTTGTTAGGACGTTTGTATCTATAAGGTGGGTTGTTCTATCTTTGTAAAATTGTATCTTTTGAGTTAAACACTATTTTGTTAATATTGCATATGTGACTATCTATGTCAAATATTTACGTGTTGTTGTATTTTGTCATGATCTCATAAACCAGCGATGTGTCAATGTGAGTAGCTACAGTATTGCATGCATTATTCGTCATGTTCTATTTCTTGTCAAATGACTAAAATGAACATTTACACTCATTGGTTATACTCATAAACTTTACGTGTTGGATATGTAGTGTGGGTTGCGGGCAATGACTGATTATACTCTTAGTCTTTCACGATAAAATATTTTGGTGAACTTAGGTTGCTTCCAACTTTAAAACCTTTTGAGCTTCACTACTTGCATGGATACAAATAGATTACTTTTAGAATATGATTTGCATAGCTTAAATTATGAAAACTTGTCCACTGAGTGCATTAGTACTCAACCCAAATCTTTTTAAACATTTTCAAGTTAGTAGGGTGGAGCGTGGAGGTGACGATGCTGAGAAGTGGGCTATTGTAATTTACATATTTTTCCGTTGTCTCTTTTTGTTAGTATTATGTTAAAAACTGAGCTTCCGCACTTATGATATTCTTTTGTTAAATGCTAATAAGTCTGATTTTGGTATTATGGACAAGTATATGTTATTATATAACATGTTTGGTTGTTCCGAGTCTTCTGTTGAGGTTTCATTAATTTAATTACCCCATTTTTTATCGCTTCTTAATTTCAATCCTCGTAGCGTCCATTTCCACGATCTTTCGGGATCGGGGCGCTACATATTATACAAATGTAGGCAAATATTCAAATTTTAATGGAAATATTACTAATTTTACAAAATTAATTTATAATGTTATACAAACATTGACAAATATTCAATTTTTTATCGGAAAATATTCAAGTTTTTTATGAAAAATTATACTTTTTTTTCATTTTCTAGTGTTATTCTAAATTTTGGCAATTTTTAAAAAATAAAATAATTATGAAATGTAATTAAAAATTATAATGTTGTATTAAAAGAATTAGTATAAGTAATATACAATACATTATTATTAAAAAAATAGAAAAGAATGAAAAAAGAAAAAAACGAAAGATAAAAAATAAAAGACATCATAGATAAAAATAAAAGAATAAAAGAAAATAAAAGGAAAAAAAATAAAAAATTGGATGAAAATTATAATCTAGTTCTTTTTTGGAGGACATGGACATCCCAATGGTAATGCACCAAGCATCATTAGAGATGCTCTAAAGCCCATTCAAAAGTGTTTGATTTAATAAAGTATTGGTGTTATTAGACCTCTTTTTTTTATTGAACTGTTATAGTGCAGATTGTATTGGGATTTTTATAATTTTATTTTATTTCGTGTTATTGGGCTAACAATTATCATAACCTATAAAATCAATCGAAAACTTAAAAAATAAAAAAATTGAGATGGGAAGGTTGTGATTTGTATCAAAATAAAAAAATAAAAAAAAATCTTTCATCCTTTATGCGGGAAAGGAATACCATTATATCAACTAGATACATGGTATTGAAAGCTTTAATAACAAATATTGTGAGAAAAAAAATATAATTCTCGTAGGACTCTTTTTCATAACAAGTCAATTATTGTAGTTTATCATTGGTAATTGAAAAGGTTAAAGTTGCTGAAAAAGTTGCTAATTGCTTTGACTGCGTTTTCATGCGGCGGATTTTGTCTGCTTATTTCAAGAGTTCCGGATGCTACTTACTATCCTTGGAAATTGAATGCTTTTCAATTTTTATTTAATTTGACGCTAAGTAATTGTCGCTCCTCTATGCTAGTTTCTAATGTAAGATTTTTATTTTTTTTTGAGCGATAATGTAAGATTTTAAGGGATTTCATTTTGCTAAAATTCACTGAATGTAAAATTTGAATTGCAAAGAAATCTAAATATGTACTTTACACAAATAGTCAAAAGGTCAAAAGTTATGTTACTTTAATTGCAACTAAATCCATAAATTTTATATTTTTATATTAATCTAAAATCTTTAACTTCAACAATTTCTTTTATGGTTTACTTTTACATGTTAAAAATTCCTACACTAGCCTAAGTTTATTGGTTGAATATTAAAACGCACGAGATTTACAAAACATAAAAAGTTCATGGATTATATTTCTAAAATTGAACATGAACAAGTTTTGAATATTTATAAATAAAAGATAATATCATTACTTCAAATCAGCCGAGTTTATAATTTATAGTAAATGGGCCATGTCTGATTAATATTCGGCCACGATATCAAACTCCGTAACATTAATTGGGCCCTATAAAAGGCTTTATAAAGAAAATGGACCGAGCATCTGTGGCCCGTCGATGGTTGCTCGTAATTTTGACCCAATGATTTCTAGGATCTAAAGGTATTAACTATGAATAGTGCTCAAAATCGAATTAAATAGCTTGATGTTTGACTTGTGTTGATTCATTAAAAAGCTCGTTTGAGTTCGATTAGATTAGCATATCAAATGAGTTTCAACATAGTTTTGTATTTGATGAGATTTAAAGTTTGACTTGAACTCGAGTTCAATAAGTAAACTAGATAAACACATGCATAAAAATATCAAACTACTCCAGCTCGGCTCACGTTCAGCTTGATTAAATTTTGTTTGATCTCGACTCGATAGATACATAAAAAAGTTCAAATATAAATTTTAAAACTCGATATCATTTCAAACAAGTTTAAACAAGTGCATGTTCGGGATCTACTCGACTCATTTACAACCTTAGCCATGAAATCTAGTGAAATTCTTATAAACATAATCTCATGCGTATATAAGCTTCAACATTACTGTTTATAGAAATATTTATGCATGAATTTAAATGTTTGGAAGAAAAAATTAAAGAAGAATCACCGAGCGCCTTCATTTGGAAGCAAAAGAGTAGGAATCACGTCCCTTTGGGATTCGCATGTGAATATGTGATATATGAGTGAGATTTATTAGTGCACTTTGGTTACTAGTAGATCTCGGTTCAATATGAGTGGTGTTTACTAATGCACACCCTATGAATAGAGTTTACCAAAAATATTTACACCTCGATTCAATATGAGTGGGGTTTACCAAACCAAAAGTATTTGCCAAATGGTTGAAGAATCGTCATTCCTATTTGCCAAAAACTATTATTTTATATTTTATTTCCCTATATTTTCTAATTTTTAATAATTGCGGCTGACATCATCTCCTCCGCCTATCCGAGGGAAATCAAGTTTCGTTTAATTGCTCAATCAAATCAATAAGAATTATTTTTCTTCAAAACAAAGAAAAAGAAAACAATGGAATCAATAAGAAAATTGAGAGATCTTTTGTAGAGTACAGCACCTACATTATCATCAATAATTGAATTGATTGAAATGTAATGATCGATCATAACGCCCAATAATTTTAAGAAAAATGGTTCTCCTGTTTATAAAGCACACCTTATCCCACAAGTAGTGTTTTTTTTTACGGACAAAAATATACTAGCAATGAGTGCGAGTGAGAGAGAGAGACTCCTGACCCAAATGAAATCATCTATCTCATTTTTTCTATTTTATTTGGTGTTCTATTTTGATTTTTATTTGATTTTTATCAAAAAAATTTCCAATTTTAATTGTTATGGCTTGGTTCAATTTTATAATTATTATTTAGGATTTATTCCACCCAATTAGGGTTTATATTTATTTTTTAATATTTATTTCTTATTTTTTAGTTAATATAATTGATTAATATAGTTGATTATTCCAAAAGTAGGGTATATAATTTTTAAAAATTTTAATTTTTTGAAATAAATGTTGATTATGATTTGTAATGATATAATAAAATTTATTTTTATAATAAATATTTTTAAAATATTAAATTTTATAGTAGAACACAATAGTAAGACATGAAAAGTGGATTAGAGGATTTTATCCTCTCGTGACCGGTGGGGAAGCTTGATTCTGTTAAGTCGCTCGTCAATTAATTATTTTCGGTTAATGGTCAAATAATGTCGACTCATATATGCTTTTCTGATCAGATTAATTCCCTTTGATCATACGTCCAATAATTTTAAGAAAAATGGTTCTCTTATTTATAAAGTACACATTATCCCCAGGGCCGTCTCAATCATTTTGTAGATCCTGTGTAAATAATAAAAATTTGGCCCTAAAAAAAAGTTATAATTTTTGGCAGGGTTTATTTTCGTATAATTTTTTGCGGGGATTATTTTTGAATTGCAAATAATGATTGAGTCTTCAGGTTACTCGTATTTTGTTTTAGCACCTGATTTTTCTTAGATTTCTTGATTTTGTCAGGGTTTGTCCTGTAAACCTTTTCTATGTTTCTTTTTGTTGGTCCCGGGCGAGTCGGTATCAGTTTAGAGGGGGGGTGAATAAACTGATTCAAAAACTTTTACTTTAGGTGCGGAAAACAGGGCCCTATGACTCGCTTGATGAAACTTATTTATGCACAAATTTGATAGTCAGTTGAGATAGTTTAAGTGCAGCTTGTGTGATGTTGTGTGCAGTTAGAGATATGCAATGAACAATATAGTACAGCACACAAGAGATTTATAGAGGTTCGAAGTCTCAAACTTCTACGTCCTCTCTTCCTTCCGCAGAAGGGCAACTTCACTATATAACTTGAGTTTCTTTACAAATTACACAATGAAGGACAGTTGGCTGAACCTGGTAACTGCTCGCTACCTCAGCTGGTCGACGGCTCACACTTGAAGTCCCTAACTGCTCACTAGGAAGGTAGGTGCTATTGTCATCTTTACAAGGTTTTAGATCTCTTTCGATCTTCAAGAGGTTAGTCTTGAACAATGGGGTATCAACTGATGTGCTCCTTTGATTGAGCTGAGTAGTTGATCGTTGAATAGCTGGAACTGAGAAGGCTGCCCTGTTTGGATCGTCAACAGCTGGCTGGATGTCTTGATTCAGTGAATTCTTCTTCTCAGTTTGACTTTCGCAGTTTTTATCAAACGTTGTACTTGAGCTTGAGTGGGAGGGAGAAAGAAAAGCTCTTAGCTTGTATGTGCGAAGGTTGGTAAGAGGTTATGATTGCGAAAAGTATTTAAAACTCTGATTCATCCGTCTTTTATAGAGGAGTGATTTTATGACCGTTGAGCTCCATTATCCATTTGATCAGTGGCTCTGTTGGCTCATCAACGGCAGGTGGTCTTTCATGATCGCTTGGATCATTTGGTTAAAGTAGCCGTTACTCTGCCAATCGATCTTCATTAAATTCCAGGATCTTTGAAGGAGCATTTATTCCAAGATACGCTGATTTAAGTAATATACTCCAGGAGTCTTCTGGCTTCAGCTCTCTTGGAAGTTTGGATTTTCAGTTGGCAGTTTTGGATTTCCCAGCTTAGTTACATTATCGTCCCAGCTGGCAGTTCTGAGCTTTGTCAGTTGAGTCTGGCTATCGCTCCAGTTGGCAGTTCTGGTCTTATCAGCTGAGTCTTGCTATCGCTCCAGTTGGCAGTTCTGGGCTTGTCAGCTGAGATTGGCCATCGCTCTAGTTGACAGTTCTGGGCTTGTCAGCTGAGATTGGCCATTGCTCCAGTTGGCAGTTCTAGGCTTGTCAGCTGAGATTGGCCATTGCTCCAGTTGCCAGTTCTGGGCTTGTCAGCTGAGATTGGCCATTGCTCCAGTTGGATACTGCCAGTCTCTGGCATAAACTGACATTCTATCAGTTTCTTCAGTCTTTGGTCAACTCCTTTCTCCCTCAGTTCAGCTGACTCGGTTGTCAGCTTGCTTTGATTGGTATGATTCCTCAACCAAGTTGAACTTTAGACTGGATGACGTGTCTTTCAATTTGGGCCATTCTTCAGATCGGTTGACTTTGACTCTTCTAGAGTTCTTCTTTGATGATGCCCTCCTGGGCTGGTCAGCTTCGATCTACAGCTTGAGCTTTGGTCAGTTTTTCACAAATAATTTTGACATCTCATCAAAACCTGATCTAGGGGTTCCTTGATAGTTTTTCCTAACAATTTTCCCCTTTTTGATGATGTCAAAACTTTGTTGATGATGATGATGGAAAAACTGCAAGTGTAGCAAATGTTTTAAATAGAATCTTTCAGTCAGTGCACATTCGTAGCATATTGAGACAAATTGGCTCATGATTTTCACTCAGTTATTAGAGCATTTGTCATTCATGCTTATCTTTCAAATATCAGAGCATGTCATATTCATAGCATATTGTGACACATTGACTCATGATTTCATTCAATTATTGGAGCAATTTTCATTCATGCTTATCATTCATATATCAGAGCATGTCAATTTTAAGAGCAATTTTGGGCTTATTCATGCTTATTTTTTAAATATCAGAGCATGGCTGAGGTATTAGAGCATGAAGAATTATGTCAAGGCATTCAAGCTTGAAGTAAAATCATGATCAAAACTTGTATTATATATTCATTTTATTGGCATGATTTCAAGAGATTCAAGAGTTAGTTGTTAAGACTACTAGTCTACTTCCTGAATGTTGCTTCGATTTCTCTTTTTCCTTCTGCTCGATTCTCCTCTTTCTTAGACTCCTTGTAGTGTCCATGCTTCCCCCTGAAGCTGATCTTTCCCCTCATGATGAAGCTTCCCCCTGAAGCTGATCTTCCCCCTCATGATGAATTTCTCTTTGAATTTGATCCCAAAGAGTCATGCATCCATTATACTGTCCATCATCATTCTGTCCATCTTCCCCATTTTTGGCATCATCCAAAAGGTGAAGAGGATCACATGAGGGTAATGACAAATTTGGCAGAAAAGTGAAGGCGGTTGCCAAATTGTCATCATGAGCTGCAGGCACTGAAGGGATTTGCATGGGCGGAGAAAGCCATGCATAGGCATTTTCAGTTGGCATGAACTGACCTGGATCAGAGATGTCTTGCTCTCTGAAGCTCATAGGGGCCAAGCTGGTGAAGATCTCATCAGATGAAGGAGTGGTGGATCACCAATGAAGGGTGCGCAGGAGGAGTTGGCTGGTTCATTGTCGGGGAGAAGGGCATCAGCAGATATACCAAGCTGGAGTCGCTTGATCATTGAATCCATGATCTCCGAGAGCCTTGGAGGCGATGAGAATGGATGATTCATCCAGTTTTGACTCCATGTACCCTCGCTGATCCAGAAGGCTGAGCCACGGGTGTGGATAAGGTGAAACATAGTCGACTCATCCAGTTGAAATCACCAGATATGGTACTGCAAGTACCGCTGCAGTTGCGCGAAGAGGGAGTAGTCGGTGTCCTCAATGAGACCAAAGCAGCTTCAGAGCTGGTGGTCTAGAACCGCTTCAAAATCAACCTCAATATAGTCGCTATGGACTGAAGGTGGAGGTTGGGAGCTGGCTGATATTGTAGGCTGATCACTCAGCCTTAACGGAGATGCATTCTCCAGCATCAGCTCTCTTTCGTCAGTGGAGCTGACAGTGGCCTCCAAAGACGCATTTCCATGATCTAATGTAACACCCCGTATTTTTGAATTTCAGATAAAGAAGTTTTCTAATTATATTAGAAGACTAAATAATTATTTTGGAGCTAAATAAAGTAAAATCGATGTAAGACGCAACTCTAGGTGTCGTTTTCATGAAAATACGATCAAACAAAATTCGGGTTATGGTCAATATTGGACTCCGTTGAAAGAGGTCGACCCGAGGAATCCGCCGGTACTCCCGGAATTTTAATCCGAGGTAAATCGAGTTCCCGGCGGTTAAAAAGGTAAAAAGTAAAAAGGATAAATAGTGATTTTTGACTCGTTTTTAATTTCGATCTTTTTCAAAATTTCGATCGTTATCCCGAGAAATTGTTCGGCAAGGTTCCTCAATAGGAAACGGGCCAATGAATCCGCCGGTGTTCCCGAATTTTTAATCTGAAGTCAAATGAGAAAACGGTAGTGTCCGGAGCGTCGTGAATAGTGATTTCCAGATTGCCGAAAAAAGGAATCTTTCTTCGTTCGTATATCGAACGACCATATCGGCCGAACGTTTTTGGTCGACTTGATAGGAAATAAATTAAGGAATCTCCCGGTGTCCTTACTTTTTGTGTACGAGGTCAAATGAACTTTCCTTGCAATAAAGCAACTTATGAATAGTATTTTTGAAAAAGTAATCGCGTTCAAACTAACTTTATCAGTATTTTATATCCGAAAAAGCAATACCCGACCCCCCCAAGCTTTTCCTATAAAAGGGGCAGCCCCTTTCATTATTTTCCATCCCAAATCGAGTTAGCAACTCTAATTAGAAAGTGAGTCGAGCGTTCTTCGAGTTCTTCGTGTTCTTCGAGTGTTCTTGAGCAGAGTCGAGGTTCGAGTGGAGTTTTGAGGTACGAATCGAGTCGGGAAGGAGCCGGGGAGGAGGGGCAGCCACCAGTCGCCGGCGCCGGAAATCGCCGCCGCCGCTGGGGTCGCCGCCCGCCGCCAACTGCCACCTTCCAGGAGCTCGTTTCGGTCCATTTCTCGTCCTTTTAATCTGAAATTTTAGTATGTCGTATAATTAAGTGTGCTCTATGTTTCGTCTTTTAACGTCGTCTCCATCCGGTGGCCGGAAACCGGCGAAATCACCGGAAAATGTGACTGGGTCATGAAAAACCGGCCAGAATCTGTTTTTCACCGTTTTCGAATCGAAAAAGTTTGAACATGAAAGTTGCTCGAAAAATTATTCTCTATAAAACTATCAAGTTTCGTAGTTTTTCGACGAGTTTTGATGAATCTCAATTTTTAAAAGTAGACAGTTATTTTTATTCCGAAAGCATGTGTTAACGAAAAATTCTAAAACTTCTCAACTATAGTATTGGCATGTGTAGGATCATCCCAGATTAATTTCATAATTTTTGAACGGTTAAAAAGTGTCCTGGCGGATATTCGATGTTAATCGAGTAAAATGGTAAATTTTGGAAAGAGACCTCTGTCAAATATTTTTAGTCCAATAAATCAAGAATATTATTTTGGAATTTTCATCCTTGTGTGTCGAGTTTATACGAGGTCGTTAGAGTCGTGCAATCTATTTTTGAATAGAATAATAATAAATATATATAGATAAATGCTCCAAATATAGTAGATAAATTTCGAAAATTATAGTAGTTGTTCTAAGGCATGCACCAACATTGTAGGACCCGTGGAGCCCGTTGGAAGGAAGGAAGCAAACCCGGAAGCTGTCGTACCGCTGCCTGCTCGTCAGCAAGGTGGGTTTATTTTAAAGAATAAATACAATTTAAGAGTAATAACTCTTTAGAAGCATGATACACAACTTAGAAATATCCAAATAAATATTTTATGCTCTATCTGTTTAACGTCGCTGTTATAGGAGGAATTATAGAATATTGTTACGCTATGAGATAGGATATTATTGAAATACTGTTGAAATATTGTTAGAATATTATTGGAATATTGTTGGGTTACTGTGACTAGGATATGAGAATACTTGTGGAATAGTTGTATAAGCATGATTAAGCTATGATTTAATTGTTAAGTTTTATGAGGTATTATTGGATGATGTTGAACTTAGCTGAGATAGGCTTGTGCTAGAATCTTGGATTTTGTAGTGCAAGTAATTATTAAACATAGGCATGACTGTACACCCTTGCAGCTGTGATGATTATCACTAAAGGTGTCACTGTGAGGTAACCCCGCACATACACTGTGACCGGAAGTCACTATAAGGAGTCACTGCTAGGCGATCCCTAGCATACTCAAGGTCAATGCTAGGTAGCCCCTGGTATACTCTCCTCAGATTAGCGAGGTAACCCCTCCCTTTTCCTACCAGCAGCATGCTACATAGTGCAGTAGACGACAGACTGAGCAAAAGGGATCCCAAAGGAGAAGAAAAGGTTTGCAGATATGGGAAGGGCTTTTGCGTTTTGCTTCCTATGTGCTGTGTATTATTTTTGGATATTTCATATTGAGTTCGAAACTTACCCACTGAGTGCATTAGTACTCATACCCAACTCTTTTTCAAAATATTTTCAGGTTGAGATGCTGAGGTTGGTGATGTGAGCTGATGGCGGGGTTGACTGAGATGCCTCTTATCTGGTTATCTGAATAAATTACTTCCGCTATGTTTTCTGCTGAATACTCTGATAATCGTATTTAGTACTTGAAATTCGAACTTGATTATAGCATGTCCAGAAACTACTAGTACAATGATGCATATTCTAAATAAATAATTGCTTAAGGGATGAAGCCCTTTTTATTGAAATACCAACTGTTCCTTTTTTCGCTTTGACCTATGAAGAGGTCCCATTGAATCGCATGTTGGTATATGTTTACTTTTTTGTCGACCTATGAATGGGTCTTACGTGTTTTTGACTCCGTCCTATGAAAAGGATATTCTTAGACAACTCTGATAAATAGATCATTACTTGTTGGTATCTGTTTATTGCTTTACTCTGTCCATGTACGGACTATTGAATGTCCTGTCATCTCGAAATACACTCTTATAAACCGTTATTAAACGGGGATTTGCACTAGTTACAGAGGTTATGCTGCCCAAATTTCTGGAGAATATAACCTATTCTTGCTTCCAATAACTATTTTATTTAACTAATAATTATTCCAAATCCTATTCTTTTTAAGTGACACCCCCGTCCTCCAGTTATTATCCTTTTCGGGACCGGGGCGTTACATCTGAGCTGGAAGGCCCTTGTGGGTGTGGACGCTTTGGGGTCGGATGGCAGTATATTGTGGGGAGCATGTCCCGTCTTCCAAGTAGTTCGCCAGTTGGTATGATCTCGTCAAACTGGCTTTGTATGATGTGGCTTAGTCGGTTCATAAAGCCAACTCTTTCTCGGAATGTGCCAGTTGACGGATCAAATGTCACTCGCTCGACGTTGGCTCTCAGTTGCGCCAGGATGTAGGAAGCCCAGTCGGCTCGACATCCAAAGTAGATGGCGGCTGTGATATGAGCCTTGATCTCGGAGAGATGAACAATCTCGAAGTTGCTATAGACAATATGGCTGGTGATATCCAGAAGTTGGATGATATCACTTTGCAAGCTCTCCTTTAATCTGTGCGAACTATCGTTGTAGTGCACATGAGAAAGCTTCCAGATTTTCCATAACTCATGTTTGGATGGCAGATTTAGGTTCATCACGTCTGGACCTCTGCCGGGAAGGTGTAGAGTGGACATCATCGTGTCGTTGGTGACTATGATCATTTGATTCTTTACAGTGAAGATGATGTTGTCGCCGTTGATAGTTTCATTGTAGTAGAACTCGGCGACATAGTCAGGTATGTTCTTGACCGGCAACTGTGTCAAGAAAGGAAGCAATCCAGTCGCTGCCAATGGTCGATAAATCTGTTGAAAGACATCCGGGCCAAGACGTGCATTTAGCATCTCTAGATTTAGAGACTTGTCCTTTCTCATTTTGCGTGCAAGAGCTTTAATATCCACCTGGTGAAATGGAGGCTTCATTTCTGCAAAGATATGAAATTCAGTTTAGAAATGCAAAAGTTTTGATGAGTGAGAAAAGGCTTAGCAAAAGATCAAATAATTAAGAGAGATTTTCAGATGATCGGAGCCTTCATCTCTGTACACATATTTATGCATCTTGTGCATGCAAGAATCGAGAGTACTCGATTGCTTTTCTTGACTGATCAACCATCCGATTTGATGGTTGATTAGCTGGATTAATGATGTATGAATCTCAGCCATTTATCGGTAAATGACTTTATGATCATATGGCTGAGATGAGATCATTTTGAAAATGGGGTAGTTGCCATAAATAGCGAAATATTTTCTGCAGATCTTTCTATTAATAGCGCAATAAAATATCTTTTCTTTGTCTGTTTGAAGGGTAGGTTTTAAGATCCATGCAGAGATATTAATGACAACTTTGAGATATAGAGCCCGATTTTCAAATTGTAACCGTTGAAATATAATATAAGATATTTCATAATCACAACGATAACAATATAATTGAGATAAGCTTTTGAAAAAATGAAGACTTATCCTTAGTCAGTTGGGATACAGTCCAACTGATTGATGACGTGGCGGTTGGTTGAGCAGTTGAGTTTTGACACGCATTTGTCATGGCTGAGCTGGCTGCAGTTGAGGCTGTAACTGAATTGATCAGCCTGTTTGTTTAGTTGCTCGGCTTTTCTGTAGATAATTTCCGCTTCTTGAATGGCCTAGCTGGACTAGCTGCATTGCTTTCTTTAGATGCAGTTTCATGCGTTGATGGTCTAGGCCTTTCCGTCTTCTTAGCTTTGCGAAGATGAAGCTGGATCTCAACTGACGAGCTCTTCATCCTTTGACTAAGGGAGTGTGGGATGCCCTTTGGCGATGACCGAAACTGATCATGTTTCTTGGTCAACTGCGCATCTTTTGAGTCTGACGTGAGCGGTGGAGTCACATAGCCTTTGGATAGGAGATTTGGTGACGTGGCAGTATCTTCATCGTCACTGTCTCTTGCATCATTATGCCTTGTTTTCCTTTGAGAAGCTATGACTGTAGTGTGGGATAGGTGGGGTTCTATCCTCTGAACAGCATGTGGAGTTCATCGAGATGGCTCAGCTAACTGACTTGATAGATTATCAAAGTTCAGCTGTCGACAAAGTGAGTTAGTTGGGCAGTTGACTGGTTGACCTGCAGTTCCAACTGCTTGAAACATGAATCTGGATTTAAATTCGGCCAGTAAGGCAGTTGCTGGAATCTTGTTCACCATCCGGTGATTCATAATGTGCTGAACTTGCACAATGGTTGGAGGGAATAGATTTGATGATCCTATCCATTTGATGCTCCAGGTTTCTTCTCTTTGCCAGAAGCTCATGCCATGCAAGGCAGTTAGCAAGAAGTGAGACTGGATAGACATAGAATGTCTCCAGTTGTACCAATAGAAATATCAGTGAAGTTATTTGTACAACTCTTGATCTCGTTGTGCAACAACTGTGAAGTGCGTGAGAAGGAGATTGGTCACTTCCTTTTGTGCACTTTTGACTGCATATTTACCACTGTAGAAAGTGCGAATATTCTCTTCAGTCAGCTGGAGCGGAGAGCATGTGCCTTTGAAGTAGTCTGCTCCATAGTTTGGATAGGGTATTCCAATGAAAGGAATAAGCTCATTTGGATCAGAGCAAACCTGGAAATCAACTGGTGATCCGTTCTTTAATTTTGGAGAGTGAACGGCATTGGCAGTTGAGTTGCTTGAACTTTGGTTGCTCATCTTGGCCTTTCCTTTTCTCTTCCTCTTCAGGGACTGTAGATAAGCAATTTCTTTCTTGGGGATCCAGTTGGAGATCAGAACTGATAGTGATTCATCACTTGTGAGCTTCAGCAGGTCTTCAAGCATTTTGCTCATCCTTAGAACAAGTCCGACCTTGGACTCAAATTTGCCAGACTTCTTTGAGTCTGCAGCCTTGATGACTTGATGCTTGAATTGTTGAAAGACAAATTCTGCCCAGTTTGTTTGTCTTCCTTCAGCAAGGTGAATCATGACTTTGTATATCTCTTGGGTGAGTTGGCTTAGACTTCCAATTGCTCCGAACATCATCTTGTTCGTTATGTCAAGTAGAACTCCATACTCAGGCTTGAGATCAGTTTTAGCGGTGGTAAAACTGAATTGCTTTTTGCAGGTTGAGGCTTTCCAGTTTCTCCAGTGCGACTCTGCAGATTCCTTTAGATCTTGAACGGATAAGCCTTCTTGTGGGAGTTGGAATACTTCAGAAATTGTTTTCTCATTGATGTGTAACATCCTTCCTTGAGCCACTGAAGATATCATCTTCCCATCTGCAGATAATTTTGCTTGAAGCAAAAACTCACTCACCAAATTTTGTCTAAAGAATTTTGGTGGTGTTTCCAGGTAGTGAAGAACTCCTGTTTTGTGAAGATCTGACAGAAGGGTTGGACTCTTTGACTCGTCAAGAATCAATTGAAATTTCTGTCTGTCAAGGAATTTATCTCTCATAAGTTGGCTTTTAAAGAAGTTTGAAGATCTGGATAATTCGGCCATCTTTGAGGTTGGCTGAAATTTTTGAAAATTCAAGATTGTTTAAGAGAGAGAGAGAGAGAGGTTTTGAGATCTTTTTGGAGGAGGAGGCTTTTTGAGAGGCTTGAGAGAAAGAGAGGCTTTTATGAGTTTTGGGACAGACTCATAGATATGATGGTTGGAATGGTACTAGCCTCTGATTTCTTTTGGTCGTTGGCAATTAATGACCTTGACACGTGTCATCAATTTGCAACGGTCAAAATTTCAAAATAAATGTAAAGCTTGACATTTATTTGAAAATAAAAAGAAATAACCTTTTATAATCAAAAGATAATTACAACTGATTAACAAGAAGTGTACTTAAAGGCTTTTCTAATCATGTTTAAGAGTGATCAACCGATAGTCCTTCTTGTGATCAGTTTTTCTTCTCTTGGCCAACGGCTCGGTGGGCTCCTCATCTTCATTCTCGGTGCTGCTATCTAACTCAGTTTCAGCAAACTAAAGTCTTTGCTGGGCTTGCAGCTGCTTGATTTGCTCAGTGTGCAGTTTAACCTGTTGCTGCAGGGTATTAATCAATTCCACATAATGTGGAGGGAGCTGGACCATGGAACCGCTGGGTTGAGCCATGAACTGGACCGCTCTTGAGTCCGCTTCCTCTCCTTTTTCAGTTCCAACAAGTTCCTCACAAGGAACTGTGTGGGAAATGTCTTCTGTCTCTATAGCAATGATCTCATCATAAATTGACTCCGATGAGGTCTCTTGTGCGGCAGTTTGAGCGACAGCTTGGAGTGCTCTTTGTATTGGATCAATGTACACAGTTATAGCAAGTGTACCTTGATATGTGGATTTTTCAGCCTCTTGAGCTATCTGGTCAGCTGACTGGTCATGTTCAGCTGTCTTCGGAGTTGACTCGAGGAAAGGAGCAATTTGTGCCTCAGTTTGCTTCTCGGGTAGTTGAGTCTCTTCAGTTGGTTCTTGTAGCTCTTCATCAACTGGGAGGACTGGCAGAGTGGGGGACTTGAGCATTTCCTCAAATTCCAGATCACTAGCTGTGCGCTCATCAGCTGCTGGCTCCTCAGGTGAGTTATCCTGAAGATTGATGATGACGTCATCTGAATGAGGGGTTTCTTCGAATGTTAACTGCCTGGCCACAGATGTTATGGAAGTTTCCCTTGCATTGTGAGCTGTAGAAGTTTCAGCCCTTTGATGGCTTCTCTGAACTTCTTGATTGAACAGCTCCTGCCCTTCCTTAAGCTGTTCCCGTCTGAGTTTTAGCAGTTCAGTGAGCATCCAGTGTTGTTGAAATTGAGGGGCTTTCCATTGTTGCTGCTCAGCTTGAGTCCGACGAGGTGGCAGTCTGATATTAGCCTAGATAAGCAAGTCATTCATTGCTTCCACCAGTGTTTGTTCAGCAGGACGTGGGTGGTTCCTTCGAATGGCCAACATTCTTTTCAACGTGATGACTGGATTTTGCTCTGGAGTCTCCTGTCCAGCCCACTCCATACTCTATCTCTCTTCCCTTCTCCAAAAGCTCATCCCGTGCAGTGCGGTTAGGAGAAAATGGGCTTCAGAGTTGAAGCAATGTCTCCAAAGATACCAGTAGACGTACCTTGTTAGAGCTTCATACAGAGTAGGAAGTCCAGTCACATCCTCAATGAAGTTCTCAGCTATAAACTTTTGGACTTGTTCCTCGGCCCAGCATTTGATAATTTCAGCTCTTGATAGAGCTCTGATGTTCTCTTCTGTTTCTCCCATCGGCGGACAGGCAGTTCTGAAGAAGTATGCTCCAGAATCCTTTGGGGAAACTCCTCTGTATGGCACTATATCATCATTCTCAACTGGCATAATATCAATTATCTTGATGTTACGAGGAAGCAGTTGAGGAGGAGGTGGAGGCCCTGACTTCTTCTTCTTCCCTTTTGTTTGAACTGCCGAGGGCTTCTTCTTCGGCTTCCCAGTTCTTTCCTTGAACTGAACTGGCCTTGTAGATATTATTTCTTCTGGCGAATCAATCAGTGATCCAATGCGAACTTGACGCAGAGGTTTTGCTTTAATTGAGCTTCCCAACATTTGGCTTATTGGAATGTTGTCGTCTGAATCGGAGTCTTCTTGCTGAGTTTCAACTGCAATCTCCTTGCCCTTTCTTCTTGATGACTCATCAGTTTTCTTGGAGGAAGCAGCAGTTGGCTGACTGCTTTTGATAGATATTGGTTTCGCAGCAGGCTGCCTATTGCTGGTAACTGGTATAAAATCCATTTTGTCAATCATCAGAATATCAGTCTCTTCTGCCATGGAGTCAAAGGTTTTCTCCAGTATGATGCTGATTCTGCTTGGATAGCACATCTTTTGGTAGAACTCAGTTGCTAACCAGTTCTTCTCCACAATATCCACATACTTCTTTATTTGCTCAAAGAAGTATTCAGCCCAGTTGATGTCGATCCCTCTGATGATCGCCGCACATATCTTGTACTTGTGCTCCGACATTTTTGAGTGGCTTCCAGTTGTTCTGGTTATCATTCTCGCAGCAACTGAGGCCAGAATCCTGTATTCTTCTTGAAGAAGAGACATAAGTGTACTGCTTTTGTACACATCCAAGCATTCCTACCGCTTCCACTGGCAGTAGGCTTCCTCTTGATCCACTTGAACATCTTGCACTCGCATTTCGGTGGTTGGCAGATTGAACAGTCTCCCAAGCTGTTCTGGAGTTATGATCAGTTCGACTCCACGAACTTCGGTCTCGATTATGTCATCGTAGCCTTTTGAGTTTACATAAAACTCAACCACGGCCTCTGGATATATTTTTGATAGATACTCTTCTGTGAAGCTTTTCAACCCACTATCCTCTATCTTTGCGATCAGTGAGTTGCAGAGGGTGGAGTTTGAGCACTTCTCTCTGTAAGCGCCTATATCCAGAAACTTATCTCTATAGAGATTTCTTTGAAATCCTTATGAAGAAACACCAGTTCTTCTAAAGTTGAAGTTTTTTCGAACAGCTGGTGCGCGTCTATCAGCCATGGTGTTTTTGTTTGGAATGAATGATCAGAAAAAAAAAATAGCTTTGACTGATGTTATGAACTGAGTATTTTTTTTTACTTTTGAGAGATCTTCGGAACGGTTTCGAGAATTAAAGAATCAAAGATGCTTGAATTCTTTACTGCGCTTTGAGGATGGTAAAAGTAAAAATGAAAATTCAGCCATCCCTTTTATAGAGTATGAGGGGGTTCATCCAATGGTTGTGACGCTTGGTCTCCCCAAATTCAACGGTCGGATTGGATTAATCGACCCGTCGATTGGCTTTTCAATTCTATCCGTTGGGGAGTGAAGAGGAGAGAGAAAGACGATTCAACGGTAACATTTGGATGACATGTGTTTTTACCGTTTCCCACTATTGAGATTTTTTAACTTATCTCTTCTCTTCAGCAGTTTCTCCTTGGCTTGAAAACTGATTATGTCATCAATTGGGTATGACCGTAACTGATGGTTTTTCTGTTGATCAGTTCCAACTGGGATATCTTCTCATCAGTTCCTGACTGATCTTAACTGCTCAGATCTTCATTTAGCTGCTTCTTAGTTCAGCTGTTCTCCTTCAGCTACTCCTTGAACTGATATCTCCTTTTGAGTTTACTTCAGTTCCTATGACTTCTTCGTCAGTTTGATCAATTTGCAACTTGTAAGTTCTGCATAACTGACTGGATCATCAGTCTGAGCGACTGAACTGATGATTTAGTTGAACTGAAGGGGTAAACTAATCATTTCCAGTTTGTTTATTTCTCAGCAGCTTCTTGCATATACTTCAAACTGATGGATTAAGTGGCGAACTGATCAATTTTTCATCTTTTTGACTCAGTTTCTCTCTTCAGCTGGAGTGGTTCCTTGGCCTTTTTCTTCTAGTTCATCATCCTCATCCTGTGATGCTAGCTCCAGCAGTCCCAACTGTATGCATAGCTCCATAAACTTTGCTTCAGGCAACGGTTTGGTGAAGATGTCGGCTATCTGCTTCTCAGTATTGACATATTTGATGCATATGTCTTTCTTCTCGATGTGATCTCTGATGAAGTGGTGCCTTATATCAATGTGCTTAGTTCTTGAATGTAGAACTGGATTATGAGATATCGCGATTGCACTATTGTTGTCATAGTAGATAGGCACTTCTTCAGTTTCAACTTTGTAATCCTTCAACTGTTGCTTCATCCAGAGTATTTGAGCACAACAGCTTCCAGCAGCTACATACTCTGCTTCAGTTGTTGACGTGGCAACTGAGTGCTGCTTCTTGCTAAACCAGGATATCAGTTTGCTTCCAAGAAACTGACATGTTCTACTGGTGCTTTTTCTGTCAATCTTGCATCCACCAAAGTCTGAGTCTGAATATCCAATTAAACTCAAACTGTCATCTCTCGGATACCATAATCCAAGATTTATGGTTCCTTTGAGATATTTGATGATTCTTTTAGCTGCTTCAAGATGACTTTTCTTTGGATTGGCTTGAAACCGTGCACATAGACTGACTGAATATGAGATATGTGGCCGGCTGGCTGTTAAGTAAAGTAAGGACCCAATGATTCCTCTGTAGTAAGTTTGGCTAACTGATTCTCCTTCTGCATCAAGAGTTAGCTGAACTGATGTGTTCATTGGAACCTTGAGAGTTTTTCCTTTACTTACTCCAAACTTCTTGACTAGTTCCTTGGTGTACTTCGCCTGGGAAGAATGTCATTTCTCCCATCATGCTCATCTCGAATTCGCTGCTTCACTTGGAGTCCTAGGAAGAATGTCATTTCTCCCATCATGCTCATCTCGAATTCGCTTTGCATCAGTTGAGCGAACCGTGTGCATAGATCTTTGCTCTTTGATCCAAAGATTATGTCATCCACATAAATTTGAACCATTAAGATCTCAGTTGATCGTTCTATTCTGAATAGAGTTCGATCAATGACTCCTTTTTGAAACCCGTTTTTCAGCAAGAATGTTGTTAGAGTTTCATACCACGCTCTTGGAGCTTGCTTCAGTCCTTAGAGAGCCTTTTTCAGTTTGAAGACTTGATCACCAATTTCAAAGTCTAGCGGTTGCTCGACATATACGTCCTCCTTGAGCATTCCTTGAAGAAAAGCACTCTTGACATCCATTTGGTAGACTGTGAAGTTAAAGTGACCTGCATAGGCTAGGAATAGTCTGATGGCTTCCAATCTTGCAACTGGCGCAAATGTCTCATCAAAGTCGATACCTTCACTTTGTGAGTAACCTTTGGCTACCAGTCTAGCCTTGTTCCTTGTGATCACTCCTTGTTCATCCAGCTTGTTGCGAAAAACCCATTTTGTGCCAATGACCTTCTGGATTTTCGGCCTGTCAACAAGAAACCATACGTTATTTCGTGTGAACTGGTTCAGTTCTTCCTGCATAGCCATGATCCAGTCTGAATCTACTAAGGCTTCCTTGATGTTTGCTAGTTCAGTTTGAGAGATGAAGCATGTGAATAAGGCATGCTCGGTTGATCCTCTGGTTTGAACTCAACTTCTTGGATCACCAACTATCTTGTCAGTTGGATGGCTTCGGAGCCACTTGGGCAATATGGCTTCAGCTGAGTCTCCAGCTGGTTCTTCTGTGATGACGTCGTCAGTTCCTTGTTCATCAGTAGGTTCGGCATTCTCATCATTTCTTCCTCCTGCTTCATTTGTGGGGTTTGCGGTCTCAGCACGATTTGTGTCTTCATTGACCAAGTTGTTCTCAACTGGCTTAGTACCAGTTTCATTGCCTTCTTCTAATAAAACTTCAAACCGTTCTGGAACAATGTGATCTACATAGTCCTGCGAATTTTCAGTTTCACTAGGTAGTACTTGAACTGATGTGTCTATAGTTTCTTTGTTCCTGTACTCATTAGCAAATTCATCAAATACCACATGACATGTTATTTCCACAACAAGAGTTCGTTTATTGAATACTCTATAAGCTTGTGCATGAGAGTTATACCCAAGAAATATTTCCTCATCAGCTTTAGCACTAAAAGCTTTCAATTGAGTTTTGCCATTGTTGTGAATATAACATTTACAGCCAAATATTTTAAAATATGAGATAGAAGGCTTACAACCCTTGTACAGTTCATAAGATGTCTTGTCATGAGCTGCTACAATGGCACTTCGATTTTGAGTATGGCAAGCTGTGTTGACTGCTTTAGCCCAGTACCCTTCAGCTATGTTGGCATCAGCTATCATCGCTCGAGCTGCTTCCTTTAGTGTTCGGTTGCACCTTTCAGCTACACCGTTTTGTTGTGGAGTTCTTGCAGCTGAATGTTCATGAGTAATCCCAAGCTGGTTGAGGAAGTTAATCATGTGTTGATTCACAAATTCAGTTCCATTGTCGGAATGAATCCTTTGAACTGATCTTTCCTTTTCAGTTTGTAGTCTTCTGATCAGCGCCGTGAGCTTGTCATATGTTTCATCTTTGCTCCTCAAAAATTCCACCCAAGTATATCTTGAGTAATCATCAACTACTACAAGAGTGAATCTTTTGCCTTTTGGAGTTTGAGGTCTAACTGGACCAAACAAATCCATGTACAGCAGTTGAAGACAGTCAGTTGTTCATGGTGGATGATTCTTATTCTTGAAGGATGACTTCACTTGCTTCCCTTTTTGACATGGTCCGCATACACCTGTTTTCTTGTATATCTCCTTGGGAAGCCCCTCAACTAGCTCTTTCTTTGCTAGGTAGTTGATTGTTTTGAAGTTGAGGTGGTTCAGTCATCGATGCCATAGCTAACTTGCTTCAGTTGATCCTTTTGAGAGAAAGCAAGTTTCTGAGTAGCCGGTTGACCAGTCAACAATGTACATGTTGCCTCTCCTGATGCCGGTTAGCAAGATTACTCCAGTTGACTTGTCTCTTATGTTGCAGGAGTTTTTGGTGAAGTTAACTGAGTAGCCATTGTCGCACAGCTGGCTGATGCTGAGTAATTTGTGCTTTAGTCCATCCACGTGGGAGACTCCATTCACTACTATTTTTCCTTTGACAATGAACCCTTCTCCAATGATTCGACTTTTGGAATTGTCTCCAAATGTGACGAGTGGACTTTTGATTTCTTCATAACCGTCGAGATCTTCTCTATCTCCGGTCATGTGCTTGGAGCACCCGCTATCTAGATACCAAATGTCTTTAGTTTTCTTCATAGATAGGATGCTCTTGTCCTGCAGAGAAAAGGATTAGCATTTAGGGACCCGTTTCATATCGGGTCCTTTTTGATACATTAAGTCTTTTAGAATCCAGACTTGCCAAACTTTTGGCTTCTTATCATTCAAGGAGTCAACTGATTTGGATCATTTTATCAGTTTCGACTCTCTTTCAACTCTCGTTGAGTCGGTTGAATGGTACCTACGTTGAAAGTTAGTGGGATAAAACAATTCAACTAGCACACAATTGTTTTGAGATTTTTGGGCTCTTCTATCAGGCCAATGCCTTGTGTGTTTCCAGTTTATTGGAATGAACCTTTTTGACTCATTTCTGGAATCTAGATAATCATTATAATGATGATAAGGCTCAAACTGGTTTATTTGATCTCTCCTATAGGTGTTCTGATTGAACTTCTTGGTAGGATAGGCTTGAGATCCAAACTGATCTTTCTTTCCATAGTGAACTGATCTGCCAGTTTGCCTTAAGGGCATTTTATACTAAACTGGTGGCCTTTGTTAAACTGGAGGCTTTGGACGAGTGGATTGACTTGAGTGAACTGAAGGTCTTGACTGGGAACTGGGCTTTAGCTGACCGGGTGTTTTAGATTGGTAGAACTGACCAAACTTTTTAGGCTGGGTCTGGGGATTTTTCAATATTCCCTTTCCTTTGTTTGACTTAGCTGACTGATCCTGAGATCTCGTGAACCCTTTTAGGATACCCTTGTCACTAGGTTGAGCAACTGCTTTTTCCTTTTCTAGGGCAGTGAACTTGCTATATCCTAGCCCTGAGCTGCCAGTTCCAGTTCTTTGATGACTGAGTATTTTATCTAGAGTTTGAGATCCCTTTTTGAACTTTAGGTTTACCTTTTCTTTTTCAAGGATCTCTTGCTTGAGTTTTTGATTTTCTTCCTCTAGATCAGCAGTTCTCAGTTTCAATTTCTTAAACTCTATAAGCTGAGATTCAAGATAATTTAATCTTTCATGATCAATGCTCAGTTTCCTGACTTTGTTCCTCAGTTCATCATTTTCATCTTTCAGTTCAACATGCAAACAGGAGATTGAAGCTAATTGGTCTTCTAGTATCATGAGTTTCACATCAAGTTCATTACTAGAGACAGTTGCTTCATTGATATGATAAAAAGAAGTTTGAGAGTCAGCTGTACTAACCTCTTCATCATGGTCATCCATGAGGCAGAATAATGCTTCATCATCATCTGAGCTGTAGCTGTCAGAATCGATTCCAGAAGGATAGTCTGAATCATCCAGCACCGCATTCTCAAGACTTGCGACCATTGCTTTTCTTTTGAAGAAGCTTCTTTTTACCTTGGCTTTCTTGTCCTCGGGGAGTTCTGGACACTCAAACCTGTAATGTCCTTGTTTATGACAATGAAAACACTCTCCAAGATTGCGATTGCCACTCCTGAATGGTTCAACTGGCCGTTCAGCTGGTTGGTAGGTTTTTTCAACTTTTGGGACTTCATCAGTTTGAGGTGAAACTGATTGTTTATCCCGAGCTCTCTTCAACTTTTCTAACAACTTGGTAACTGATTGGATCTGATCATTGATGTCATCAGTTAGATTCTTCTTCTTTTCAGTTGCCTCCCTTTTTCGTTCAGTTGAACATCCGCCTTGGTTTTCTTTGGTTGGTGAGCTCCTAGGTCGGAAGTTGTTTCTTCCTCGAGCGTCTCTAAACCTGGTCCTTTCACCATAGAAAGCTGCGTCTTGAGCTGACGATGTGGACGCTTCTCTTTTTTGGTTTAGACTGTACTCATGAGCTTTAAGAGAACCAAATAATTCCCTTGGAGTGATGCTGTTTAGGTTTCTTGACTCTTTAGTAGCGATCACTTTCATATCCCATTCGTCAGTGAGATTATCTAGTATTTTGGAATTCATCTCTGAATTGGGATAGCTTCTCCCGAGGTTGTTCATCTCACTAATGATGCCTAGAAATCTAGTTTCAAGGCTTGAGATGGACTCTCTTCTGTCTGCATTTTGAAGGATTCATACCTGTCAACTGCTAATTGGAGCTTGTTTCCTTTTATGGCTTCGGACTCTCTGTAAAGATCTGCTAGTAGGTCCCATATCTCCTTGGCAGTTGTGCAATTCTTGGTATCCTTCATACGATCTTCATCTAGAGTTTGGAATAATGCAGCTTCAGCAACGAACTCTAGATTCTTCAACTTTTTCTCTTCACCGGTGAGAAGATTAGTTGGCTTCGGGATCCTTACCGGTTGATTGATATCAACTATGTGAGCATCATTGTCCATCATGATGATGATTGGGCCTTCTTCAATGACTTCCCACATATTCTCATGAATTGAGCAGAGATGCGCCTTCATTCTCCTGCTCCAATTATCATAGTTCTCAACTGAAAATATAGGTAGCTTATGGTTTCCTATAGCTGGAATGTTAGCACAGATAAGTAGATCTGATTAAGTTGATCTGCAGAAACGGTTGATCCTTAGAATCAACCGCTCTGATACCACTTGTTGGTTCCGGGCGAGTTGGTATCAGTTTAGAGGGAGGTGAATAAACTGATTCAAAAACTTTTATTTTAGATGCGGAAAATAGGGCCCTATGACTCGCTTGATGAAACTTATTTATGCACAAATTTGATAGTCAGTTGAGACAGTTTAAGTGCAGCTTGTGTGCAATTAGAGATATGCAATGAACAATATAGTACAGCACGTAAGAGATTTATAGAGGTTCGAAGTCTCAAACTTCTACGTCCTCTCTTCCTTCCGCAGAAGGGCAACTTCACTATATAACTTGAGTTTCTTTACAAATTACACAATGAAGGACAGTTGGCTGAACCTGGTAACTGCTCGCTACCTCAGCTGGTCGACGGCTCACACTTGAAGTCCCTAACTGCTCGCTAGGAAGGTAGGTGCTATTGTCGTCTTTACAAGGTTTTAGATCTCTTTCGATCTTCAAGAGGTTAGTCTTGAACAAGGGGGTATCAACTGATGTGCTCCTTTGATTGAGCTGAGTAGTTGATCGTTGAATAGCTGGAACTGAGAAGGCTGCCCTAGCTGGATCGTCAACAGCTGGCTGGATGTCTTGATTCAGTGAATTCTTCTTCTCAGTTTGACTTTCGCAGTTTTTATCAAACGTTGCACTTGAGCTTGAGTGGGAGGGAGAAAGAAAAGCTCTTAGCTTGTATGTGCGAAGGTTGGTAAGAGGTTATGATTGCGAAAAGTATTTAAAACTCTGATTAACCCGTCTTTTATAGAGGAGTGATTTTATGACCGTTGAGCTCCATTGTCCATTTGATCAGTGGCTCTGTTGGCTCATCAACGGCAGGTGGTCTTTCATGATCGCTTGGATCATTTGGTTGAAGTAGCCGTTACTCTGCCAATCAATCTTCATTAAATTCCAGGATCTTTGAAGGAGCATTTATTCCAAGATACGCTGATTTAAGCAATATACTCCAGGAGTCTTCTGGCTTCAGCTCTCTTGGCAGTTTGGAATTTCAGTTGGCAGTTTTGGATTTCTCAGCTCAGTTACATTATCGTCCCAGCTGGCAGTTCTGAGCTTTGTCAGCTGAGTCTGGCTATCTCTCCAGTTGGCAGTTCTGGTCTTATCAGCTGAGTCTTGTTATCGCTCCAGTTGACAGTTCTGGGCTTGTCAGCTGAGATTGGCCATCGCTCCAGTTGGCAGTTCTGGGCTTATCAGCTGAGATTGGCCATTGCTCGAGTTGGCAGTTCTGGGCTTGTCAGCTGAGATTGGCCATTGCTCCAGTTGGCAGTTCTGGGCTTGTTAGCTGAGATTGGCCATTGCTCCAGTTGGCAGTTCTGGGCTTGTCAGTTGAGATTGGCCATCGCTCCAGTTGGATACTGCCAGTCTCTGGCATAAACTGACATTCTATCAGTTTCTTCAGTCTTTGGTCAACTCCTTTCTCCCTTAGTTCAGCTGACTCGGTTGTCATCTTGCTTTGACTGGTATGATTCCTCAGCCAAGTTGAACTTTAGACTGGATGATGTGTCTTTCAATTTAGGTCATTCTTCAGATCGGATGACTTTGACTCTTCTAGAGTTCTTCTTTGATGATGCCCTCCTGGGCTGGTCAGCTTCGATCTATAGCTTGATCTTTGGTCAGTTTTTCACAAATAATTTTGACATCTCATCAAAACCTAATCTAGGGGTTCCTTGATAGTTTTTCCTAACACTTTTCCTTTTTTTTGGCTCTTTCTAATAATACACAGTTCATTTGATAGAAATAATGTTAGAAAGACTAAAAATTCAAAATATTGTATTTATAGAATTATAGTGTTGATAATATTCTCAATACAACATTAAACAAATATGAATATTCTACGATTTTACATAAAAAATTATACTTTCTAGAACTCTTTGAAGTAAATTCATCAATTAAATCTTCATATTCAATCTTTTTCCAAAATATCATTTTGTATGGCAATAAACGTCAATCCATTAAGTTTTTCTTGTGGCATCATTGAACGTAGATATGGCTTCAACAACTTCAATTTTGAAACGCTTATTTATGCAGATGCAACAGTCACATGAATAGTCAATAAAATTCTATATGCGACAATTGTATTAGGAAAACAATCTAAACTTTTCAAAACCTTCAAAATATCAAGGGGTCTTATATTCATTCAAGGAATCTGAATCAGTATTAATTAATGAAAGAATTTGTTCATGTAGATAATATAATTATCCATCAATTCGCTCAAAACAATGATTAAATTTAGATTTATGAATCATTCTAACAAAAAATCCAGAAAAAAATAAGAAGAATAGAGTTTAAGAAAAATACTCACTGTGGATTTGGCCTTTGGGGGAATCGTGTAATGAAAGAAAAACTTATAATTGTAGAATTGTAGTGACAACAGACTTAGAAGCGTGATTTGTGAATAAATATTAGAGCTTGATATGAGTATTTCATGAAAAAGATGAGAAGCTGTTTTTATATAAAAAAATCTAACTGTAATTAGAAGAATAAACATGAAAGAAGATGGAAAATTTCAAAATTGAAGAGGAAATAATGTCCGTGTTAGAAGTTAGAACTTGAAAATCGAGATGTTTGATTGTTTGTATTAGGTATTATCATAAAGAGGATAGAATGGAGAGAATTTAATTTATTAAAAAAATATATAAGGTATATTAAATAGAAATAAAAAAAATTGAGGCCCTAAAAATTATGAGATCTGTACGAAAGCTCATCTTGCACACCCTATTAGATGACCCTGCTTGCACACCCTATTAGACGACCCTGCTTATCCCACATATTTTTTTTATTAACAAAAATATACTAGAAATGAAATGAGAGAGAGAGAGAGAGAGAGAGACTCGTGGCCGGTGGGGATGCTTGCTTTTGTGTTAAATCGTTCGTCAATTAATTATTTTCTATTAATGCTCAAATATGCTTTTCTGATCAAATTAATTTCCATTATAAATTTAATTAGGAAAATACTACCCTAACTTTTTTGAAGTTAGTCGGAGGTACTCAGATGTAGCACGATCTATGCAGTATGTGGGTATTGCGGAATTTCTCATTTTCTTCAAAATTGTTGAATTAAATCATATTGAAAAATAATGTGTGACAGACTCATGTCTAGAGATGTTGATGGACTATAAACTCAAACATTTGACTTAAACTATACTATTAGACCATCCTCATCCGCAAGAGTTACTATTTCTAATTCTGTTGTTTTCTTTAACCTAGATGAGTTGTCGAGTTGTATGGTTATAAATAGGCAAGAGGCCCCATATATTAATTTGGAAATTGGTTTTATAGCCCTACTTCATTGCGATTCTTGATTTTGATTTGTTAGTAACATCATTTAGCACTAAGTATTTATATTGTCATGATCCTTATGGAAAATCAAGAATACGAAGGTTTTGATTTTTCAAGTATTGAAGACCATATTTTGGACATGATCACAAGAACATTCCACTGTCAATCTGATTGAAGATTGAAGAATGTACTTGATCATGTTATGCATATGATCATGTACAGGTTGTCCAGAATGTTACCAAGAGACGTGACAAGTTGATTTTAAGGAGATAAGATACATTTCAGAATATAAGATGTCTTTTCAAGATGAAGATCAAGATGGAAGAAGACGAGTTTTATTCAAGGAAGACTTCTAAACTAAAGTAGTTCGATTCAAACTAGGAATGTTTCCTTATTAGAGTTTGATTCAATTTAGGACTTTCTGATTACTTTGTTTAGGCAATACTTTGTTCTTATAAATAGTCTGGGAATCAGACTAATTAGATGTCGAGGGTGATTGTTGTATGCACTAGATTTAGAAAGTCTAAAAAGACTTCAAATTTGAAGCATTTAGCATACGATTAGACTAGGTTTGATCTTTTGATCATTGTGTGTGTTAGGTTTTATACTAAAATAGTTTGCTTTTTGTATATACCTTATTTCCTTATTTTGAATGAGAATAAACAGTCACATATATTACATTTATGATGTCATTTATTTTATGCAATATTGTCGTTTACTTAATATTGAAGATGATATGGTGTGTGGAATGCACATAGAAGATCATATCATTGGTGCCTTATTAAGTAAAAGAGTGTTCACAACCTAGATGGAAGTAGATGAACCATCGGTATAGTTGTGGTATAATTTGGAATTAGTCTATCTTGACTATGAAATTATACCAGTACATTTTTTGCAATGTATTGAACAGGATCGCAGTGAGATAATTCTAATGGACTGACAGACATTAGAACATAGATCTCGGATACTCATGATTCTTAATCCTTATATAATAGCATACATGTTTATTTTAATGCTTACTACTTTGATTTATCAATGAGTGAGATTCCAATTAAAGAATCAATAAGCTTGATAAGTTGGGTAGGGACATTACTATAATTGATGGGTTACTAATTATAGACGGAATCTGTGTCCTGGTGCGCTGGGTTGATGATGTCCCCTGAGGAGCTCAAGAAGGATTATTATGTTAAACCCTGCAGGTGGATTTATATCCAGCATAATAATAAAGTTTGAGTGGTACTGCTCATGTATAAGAAATTAATTAATTCAGTTGTCAGTATACTGTAATTAATTAATGGACATTCGATATCTTAAACACGGGGAATTAAGTGAGTTAAAAGAAGTCCATGATTTTCGATAAATATAGTTTAAGGAGGTAGTGCAATATTAATCCTTCAGTAGACTGGATTAATATTAATGGGTTTAAATTATGTTATGGGCTGAACATGGAGAATTTAAGCCTGTTAAAGGCCCAACCCTAAATAAAAGTCCTTTTAGATCCCTGATGTAGCCTTATTTATATCTGTTGAAGGAAGGCTAAAAACCCTAGCACACCATAATTTCGAAATTGGCTCTCCTAAAAAAAGAAATATTATTGAAAATTTTAGTTTTTCGGGTTCTTAGTCTTCAAGCTTCTTCGAGGTCTGGAGGATCGTCGCCCACATGACGTCTAGATCGAGATCAAAGATATACAGCAAAAGATCTCTGGAATGAAAAATCAATCCCACATCAAAGCCTCAATATTTATGGCCACTACAGAGGTAAATTGATCTATCTCAGTAATTCTGCTGCGCATGAGATTTAATTTCAATTTTAACATGTAACGCCCCAAACTACTCCGTTTGGCCACGTCACTTAACATATAATTTATTCACATATTTTGTGTGCTTATATTCAATATGAGCGGAAGCTAAGGTCAAAAGCATGATAATGGCATAATAAGGTGAGGCATTATAATTATCAATATGAATTTTCGGAATTAAAGCATGCGATCTATCATGTCTATTTTGCTACACAAGGTGTTATCAAACGGAAACATTGCATAAGCCCATCCACATCAACCATGCAATCATCTAACCTATCGGGCTCATAGGTCTTACTCAACCCGCCCGTCTACCATCCTAAATTTTAACATACGTATAAAGGTTCAACAACATACTTCATACATAATAGGCTCCAAGGTCGAACGACCTGCCTTTAAATTGTTTGGCATAATATCAAGTTATACACATCATAACCTACAAAAGATCGGGCTATTCCCATCCCCAATAATCATTGATCATAAAGCAAAAGGAGTGATCAATGTAATAATAATAATAATAATGTAAGTATTTTCAAAAGAAGAGCATACAAAAGATAAACACAAGCTTGTGGGGTTCTCTTGTGTTCACAACGCTCCTACCCCGGCCTTGACTCCTCAACCTGAAATTCATTGAATGAATGGGGTGAGTATTTAACAACATACTCAGTGGGGAACACTGTAAACAGTTATAGCTAATTGCACAAGTGAAAATATAATATATGGACTTTTCTTTACTTTGTGGAGACTAGTCTCAACCCCGTAGGGTCTAAACATCATGATGCCCCCATTAATGAACATCTTTGGCCCTGTAGGGATGCCCGCAGACATACTACCCCCCAGGGAGGACATTAACAGGTCTATATTCGATCCCAAAGGATCTCTTCCCCGAAGGGTCTCTTTGTCGACCCCGAAGGATCTCTTTCATTCACCGGTCCGAAGACCCTTCATACATATACAATCAAAGCACAACAGTAACTATAACCTTACACGTGTTCACAGTTTAGAGTTACCCCACTTTATGAGACACTTTCACAATTTCTCAACCTTTGAAATACTTCTTGGCCGTGCACAAGTCGTCCTCCTCGAACCCCAATACGTCACCTAGCACCTTTTAATCCTCTTTTCATTTTAGATGTCGAGTTATACAATCAAATCATAATTTTGACCAAACTCAAGATATACTTTGCTTTAAGGTCTTTAAACATATCCATATACACAAACATGGATATACAAACTCACAACATGATTTTGGACTCAAAATACTCATTAAAACCCTTTGAAGCATTTAATCGAGCACATTACGTGCATCCATTTAAACCACAAGAACATAACTCAATTTAAATCATTTAACCCAACATTTCAAACACAAACACCTTCATCCTAGAGCTCTAACATACTTGAAAATCAACCCCAAACAACCAACACAACACCTCCAAACAATTATCAACAAATCAAGGGAAATTAGGGCAAAAATCCAATCTTTATCAACAATGAACATGGAGATTTCAATTTTAACAACACATATAGCTTCAATGGAGTGAATAAACCATATGTTTGAGATATCAAAGTAAGAAGATCAACAAAATCGAAAATCCTCAAATTTGGATAACAAACCCTAGTTTCCAAAACAACAAGAAATGGGTGTTTAATCCCCAAGGAGGAGAGGTGTAGAGGTTACCTTAGTTGATGGAGGATGATGGAAGGATCCACTCCAAAAGTTGAAGGATTTGTAGAGAGAAGGGGGAGGAAAATCGCCCAAAGAAAGAAAGAAATGAGGAAGAAATGAACAAGTGTTGTATTTATAGGTAGAAAATCCTCGGACCCGCACGACCGCGTAGCCCCCGCGACCGCGGAACCCATCTCTCGGCCAACGCTCCCCGCGAGCGCGCAGCCCCTGATCAACTCAGCGTTAGGGTGTTCAAGGTTTTGGCAAACAAAAATCAATGCAATAGCACGCATTCATTATCATATAACTCGACACTTTAGTATTAAAATTCAAACTGTGTTATACACTCAGTATAACATCACTGTGCTATGACGTATCGGCTCGAGTGAGACAACCTGCAATAAAATAACGGCATAACATACAAACATACTCACATGATTAATATTCAATAATATTAATTCGAAATCATTTACTAAAATTATAATTTATAATTTAGCAAAAGGATCGGGGTATCACATAACATGTAGTGGGAGATATATACTTTGTATATATCAAAATCATTTTGTTTGATCAACACGCATCCAAATGAATCATGGTAATCCATCAGTGTGTCTAGTCAGTATTTAAATTCTTTCTACACGCCATTAAAGGAGTCTCGGGAGAGATTTTTTGTGGGAATTAGAGGGAGTCTAGGTTGTGAGGGGATATCACAATTCAGTCCATTTAAAAAAGTTGTAGAAGGTAGGAAAATGGTAAAGTGTGGAGAGGTCTTCATGTAATAGCCTTTGTAACCTTACAACAGAGTAGTTGATTTGTTTCTCACGGACTTGAGAAGTCCCTCTAATGTAGATTAGTTGATCAAACAGGGTTACCATTCTCGTGTTATTTATTGCTTCAAGTTTTATCAATCTGAACTTGTATATTAACAATGATGTACAAGCACAAACTTGTGTAACTTCAATTGGTACCATAGCAGGTCACTTTTGGTAAAAGCGAAAAGAGTCCTGAAAGTACATAATTGTGCGAATATTTTTAGTTGATTTCAAGCTATGAGTTCGATCAAGGAATGAGGATCCACGGTCAGACCACCACTTCTTAAAGACAATAATTATTCTTACTGAAAAGTACGGATGACGGTGTTTCTCAGATCAATAGATGAACTTGCATGAAAACGTGTCACTAGAGGAGGGACAAAGCCGATTGTTGCCAAAGAAGGAAATGAGTGGAGATTTAAGAAGAAGAGTAGACTATACCTCATAAAAACTGGTACAATGTTAATTCTAAAACTCTCAATGCTATATTCTATGCAGTAGATTTAGAGACGTTCAGTCTGATCTCAACACGTGAGACTATTAAAGCTGCATGGGATATTTTGGAGACCACCTTTGAAGGCACTAGTTCTGTCAAATTATTAAGACTTCAGAATCTTACTTCTAAGTTTGAGAATCTTAGAATGTAAGAAACTTAATCAATTGGTGAGTTCAATGCCACACTAAGGAGGATATCTAATGAAAGTTTTGCACTCGGAGAGCTCATGAACAATTAGAGTCTTGTAAGGAAGGTGCTTAGATCATTTCCAAAGAAGTTTTCCTACAAAGTTGATGCAATAGAAGAAGTCAATGCTATCAAGAGTATGAGGCTTGATGAACTGATGGGATCTTTAAGGACATTCGAGATGAACTGGGAGAAGAAAAATGGTAACTCAAAGAAGAGAAGAATTACTTTAAAAGATGAAGTTTCAAAAGATGTATCTGAAAAAGTACAGAACAAGATTCCTATACTAGATTCAGATACAATGAACTCGATGGTCCTGATTACAAAGAATTTCAGTAGGATGTCGAAAAGAACCAACAAGCAATCTTCAAGAAAGTTCAAACACAGAAGGCAAACTTCTGGAAACACATCGCAAGAAAGAAACTCCTACAGTGATCAGAAGGGGTCTCAGCAGATTAATCAAAGAAAGAGAATCCAATGCAGAGAATGTGATGGATTTGGCTATATTTAAGCTTAATGTGCAAATATGCAGAAAAAAAAAAACAAGAAGAACTATAATGCATCTCTAAGTGGATGACTCAGGAGATAGCAGCATTGATTCAGATAAAGAGATAATAACATTCACAACCAAATTATCTGAGTTTCAAGATCATTTTGCTCTTGCAGATGAAGATGAATCAGATAATGAAGACTTCAGTCAAGAATAATTTGTGAAAACATACAAAGAGATGTATTCAAAGTGGCTGAAAGTGTTGGAGATCAACAAGACTCTTCTATCTTAAATTAAAAGTCTTATTGAAGAAAAGGAAAAGCTAATCAAGTCTGATTCAGATCAAAAAGTCATTATTCAACAACAAGTGAAAGAGATTGAAGAATTATATTCTAAACTCAAATTCATCAAGAAGAATGTCACTATGCTGAACAATGGAATAAAAAATCTAGATAAGATTCTGACTGATCCAGGACATTCTGGAAGAAGTCATCTAGGTCTTGGATATACATGAGGACAATCAAAGACAATGTTTGTAAAAAAGTACAAGTCAATTACCACATGTACATGAGGATGTTCAGCACAACCAGAAGAACATCATAGACAAGGGCATTTTGATTATCAATTTCATGGAGAAAATTTCGATTTTGGTCAATAGGACATGGCCTAGTCCGATTTTGGTCCCAACCCTGTGACATTTGGTCCTATTTCAGAAATTGTTATTAAATCTGGTCCCATAGGACTTGGATTATCAATTTTGGTCCCACAATTTAGACAGAAAAAATAAATGGGGTAACGGCCGCTAGTTTTGGGACCAAAATCGATGACCAAAAGTGAAATTTTTCAGCGAAATAGAAATCCTAAAATGTAATCAGCTATGAACGATTTTTGAGCCGAAAAAATTGATCAAATGTTATATTTGTAAATAGGGGTACTTTTTATTATTTTTTTTTAATTGGGTTATTTAAAAAAATACTACAATAAAAACGTGATTTAACAACGGATTATAGTTCATTTTAAAATACAGACACATTAACAACGGATTAAGATTAAGATATTTAATGACGCATTTTTTTGTCTCAAACTTAACAAAGAACACACGTCGTATTTTAATTTTAATTTTTTATTTTTTTATGTTAACGACACAATAACGACATATTTTTTATAATATTTATTATTATATATATATATATATATATTTATTTTGCAATTACTAATTAATTACAAATATAAATTTTTTTTACATTTTTTATTTATTTTAAATGATAATTTTTAATTTTTTTTAATGTTATTAATTTTTTAATTACTATATAATTACAAATTTGAAATCAATCTTTTTAATATTATTGATTTTTTATTTATTTTACATTTTACAATTTATTTCATTTTTAATGTTTTAATAATATATATTATTTTTTAATATTATATATTTTTTAATTACTAATTAATTACGAATATAAATTTTTTAATATTTTTATTTATTTTACTTTATGATTTTTAAATTTTCTAATATGATTAATTTTTTAATTACTAATTAATTATGAATTTGAAATTAACTTGTTTAATATTATTAATGTTTTATTTATTTTACATTTTTAATATTATATATATTTTTTATTTTTCAATTACTAATTAATTATGAGTATAAATTTTTATTATATTTTTATTAGTTTTACTTTACGATTTTTAAAATTTTATATTACTTTATATATATTTTTATTATTTTATATTATTTTTAATATTTTGGGCTTGGCTTGGCGCGCTTCTATCGCTAAAATGTGAATTTTTTGTAGTGAAAGTTCAAAATGTAGGTATGAAAGTATAATTTTTTCCTGGATTTTTTACTTTACATTTTACAAGAATTTAATTATGAAATAATCAACCATAATAATGAATTATTAATTGAAAATTAAAATTAAATGTTAAAAATAATTATAAATGTTAATTAGATGTGGTGAACGTTCATAAATAATACTGTAAAATTAAACTAAATAAAAAAATTCCCTGCCTTTAGGGGTGTAAACGAGCCGAGTATCTTCTTGATCGAACTCGAGCTCGACAGAAAATTAAAGTAAATAAAAAAAAATGGCTTTCTTTTGATTTAGTAGTTGTAATTTGATGATTTGATGAATAGATATATATAGATGCATGTTCGTGGGAAATTTGGAACCAAATTAAGTTAAATTTCTACCAAATCAGTTTAATTTTGCCTCCAATTGAATTGCAAAGAAAAAAAAATTCTAGTATTTTTCTGTTTGGGACTAAAATTGATATCAAAATGGGACCAAAATCGATAATTTTTTAACGGAAAACTTGGGACCAAAATCGATATCAAAATGGGACCAAAATCGATATTTTTAAAATGGAAAACGTTACGGCGGGACTAAAATTGATAATTTAATTGATTTGGGACCAAAAGTAATGGGAATGAGACCAAAATCGGACTAACACATGTTCTATGGGACTAAAATCGAAATTTTCTCCAATTTCATGGCAATAGAAGAGAAATTATCTGTCATTACTATGAAGAGAAATGTCATATTCGACCACATTGTGAGAAGTGTCTCAGTGACGTAAGAAGGATGAGAAGAAGATTTGTGGTTCAAAGATCATGCAACAAGCAAAATGAGACAACATCTCAAAGGAAGAAGAAGCATTCTTAGAAGAAGGAGTGGGTTGTCAAACAAAAGAATCATAATAGTCGGATTGCTCATATATCTCTACGAGTGGAAAATAATTGCAACTGGTATTTTGATAGTGGTTGTTCTAGGCATATGATTGGTAATTGTTCCAGTTGTGCAGAATCTTAAGCGGATGAGATCCTCTATTCCACATTTGGTGTTTCAATCCGTGTTCCACTATAAAATTTATGAAGTTTTCTTCCATTTTTTCTTCAATTTTAAGTTATTATGTTTTAGTTTAATTTTATGATTTTTTTAGGGTTTACCCCACCCAATTAGGGTTTATAATTATTTTTTAGTATTCAATTTTAAAAAAATGATTATTATGGTTGATTATTTTAAAAATATGATTTATAATTTTTAAAATTTTAATATTCGATCGTGGAATAGAGATTGAAACACTAAATTTGAAATAGAGGATCTCATCCCAATCTCAAGGCTCGCTCTTTAAACTTTGAAAACCATTTTGACGTATTTTTCCTTTATTAGTCGATGTGCAACTACTAACTAGCTATAGAGATTACTGCGTCAGGCTAAATATTAAATGTTGTTTGTCGAGATTCTAGAATTTAAAAACGTCATCAATGCTGCGTCATTCCGATGTGAGCAAAGGTTTTTTTTTTTTTTTTTTATTCACACTCTCGACGTGTGATATTGAGAAGATTCGAACCCGTAATCATTGATTTTCAAACAATCTCACTCCACCACTAGATCATTTCCACTGTGATCCGACATGGGCAAAGGTTTAAATTCCTATTCTTAATTCGATATCACATGAACACACTATAATGTTCCAAAATATTTAATTAAGCTCTTATGATTTGAATTAGAAATGATCTATTTAAATAAAGTCGCGCAGAAAATTATATTAAAAGTTGAACGCGAGTTGTCGTTTCGCGTCAACTCCACGTCTTTTGCCTTTTCTTTTTGTCATTTCAACCTTCAAATGATCAACTATTTTAAAAGTAGTTCTTTTTATGTATTTATTTTGAATTGAAACTACCAATACAAGGGTAAGTTAAACATCGATCTAGTGAAATTGTTTTTTTGATCAAATTTCATATTACTCCTCTGTATTTTTCTGAAAAATTAAAAAATTTCATGTGTTTAATAAATAGTCTAAAAAATCTCTCAGTTATGTATAATCCATCAAAAAAATCTCTTTTAAAGAAAGTAAATTACACTTTCTAAAAAAGATAGTAGGATTTATTTTATTTTTATAATTTTTGTTATAGATAAATATATTTTATATGATTTAAAAATTTAAGTATTTGGTTATACTACTACTTTTTAGCTATTTTGATAATTTTCTATGTTACGTATATTTTTTTATATATATAAATATATTTTATATTATTTAAAAATTATAGTATTTGATTAAACTACTATTTTAAAAATTGATTATATTTAAAAAATAATACAAGATTGTAAAAATAAAAATCATACACTCTTTTTTAAAATATGTAATTCACTTTTTCAAAAAGGGAACTTTTTTGATGAATTATTCATAACATAGGAGATTTTTAAACTATTTATTTAACACATGAATTTTTTTTTTCTGAAAAACACGAGAGGTAATATGAAATTTTGTCCTTTTTTTGGCAACATTTTTACGTGCCCACACAATTAGAGATATGAAAGGATGTGGTTATTGAAAAATTTTCATTAAAAAAAAAAGATTCTTCACAAAGACACACCAGATTTATATATAAATACATATGGGGCAGACTTAGGTGAGACCGTCTCATACATGAGACGGGTCAATACTCATATGTGGGGATCATTATTTATGGGTGAAGTATCATTAACTCATATGTGAGTATCATTATTTATACCCGCATGTGAGTATCATTATTTATGGGTGAAGTATCATTAACTCACATGTATCATTATTTATGGGTGAAGTATCATTAACTCACATATATTGATCCATCTCATGTATGAGACCGTCTCATACAAGTTTTTGTCAATATATATTGTTGTCCTCTTGTAATCTCATATTACGTTTTATTTCAGGCTTAAATAGTCAAGAGAAAACCAAGCCTTTAGATTTGGAGTTTAGTCATCTCTTTCCGAATTGTCAATTTACCTACACTTTTATCATTAAGTAAAACTAGTAAGTTTCCCGCATGATACTCAGTACATTTTATTTTAAAATAATCGAGATTTTTTTATGTAATTGTAGTAATTAGGTGAGAAAAATAACTACGAAAATTAAATGTTTTAATATTTATAATTATTATTTTTAGGTAAACATGATATGAATTAGTAGGTAACAATATGTGACAAAAAATTGTTATGTCAAAATTTAAAGAAAATTCGTGTAAGGTTTAAAAAAAATGATTAATTGCACAAAAAAAAATTAATGTAACAAAAATTTGATTATGATTGTTAGGTTGAAAAATACAACATTGATATCATATAAGACAATATAGCAACATCATATTGAACTTAATTATTTTTTACGACCCAAACTATATATTTTGTTCAATTATTTTGATTTGTGTACTTTGAAAAAATTAAAAAAAATGATACCAATATTGATCATTGTTACTAATTTTCAATTTTTTTAAGCTTATAAGCAGTATACAAAATAATCAAATATTAAAATAACTAATTAACATTGTTCGACTGTAAAATAATTTTGAACGCCAAGTAGTGATTTCTTTTTGTCTGCATCAAAAATCTACATAATTTAATCTCATTCTCACAAAATAAAATGCTAGTACATCATCACAAGTTAAAACAAACGTGATTAATTGCATGATTGAATGGACTAATCTATTTTACCGAATATGAACAAATTAAGTCATGATACAATCTATGTTAATGTCATTATGTGAGACTACAAAAGAGACGAAAATAAATAAATTACTAATCAAACACACAAACTTGTTTATAAAATTAATATAGAAAATTAAATATAGTGCTCTGACATACTAAAAAACTGAAAAAGAAAAATGACACTTGTTAATGGTAAAAAAATTCAATATATTGTTTGAAGATAAACAAAAATCATGCTTAGCAATAAGTTCTATTAATTGGACTGGAAAAACAACAATAACAACAATATTCTATAGAGCTCAATCTGAGAACATAAGATCCAGTCATCACGTACTGATTTATAATGCCTATCTAACAAATACTACAATGAGCTAAACAAAATATCAAATAATTGATAACATTATGGAATATAAATATTTATAATATATATATTTTAGGGTTTAATTATCTAGAATTGAGTTTATGTATGTTATTCAATAATATATAAATTTGACCATATAAATTGCAATTGAGTCTGATTTTTCTGTTAAAATAGAAATAGAAAGTGTTGTGCAATAGTTTGTATCTGTTATATATAGGGTTGGCGAAAAATACCATCATGCCGGAGTAGCGTCCATACTGTACCGAAAAATACTGAAATTTACGGTATGCCGGTTTTTCGGTAAGGTATGATACCATACCAGAATTTTATGGTAAGGTAACGGTATGAATTTTCAAAAATTAAGGTATATCGGCGTATACCGAAAATTCGGTACACCGCAATATATGCTCCACTCGACGATCCAGCTTGTACTGTAAACACATCAACTCTTAACTGTTAAAATAAAAAATAAGGGCACAATCATCAACGGTGAAAACATTATTGTAATTTTTAAAACACAAATTTCCAATTGTTCAATCCAAGATTAAGTCGCTATGACAAAATTTTGAAGGGAAATGTTGTTTCCTAAACGTTGTATCGCCAATTACCACACGAAGTGGAGTTAAAAATCTGAAAATATGAAAATTTCAGTATTAGTGTGATCAAGGAGATTTGTATTTGTTGAAATAACCAAATAAAACGCCAATGATAAATTAGGCAATTAGTCATATCCTCATTCTACTCATTTGAAAAAAAATCTATCGGGCTTGGCTATTTATAGAACCAATAATGAAACCGAATAGTTGCTAAAATCTGTACATACTTTGAGACTTTCCCTCAAATTCATATGAAGAGTCATTGAAAAAGACCATTTATGAAGAGGAATGTGAAGCAATGATAGGATCAATTGTTCATTAAATGAAAATGAAGGTGAAGAAACCAGCTAAATGTTTAAAATGAAAAAATAAAAAAAAATAAAAAATGGTAAGTTAAAGAACTCATCTGAATGTTTAAAAAAATGAGACGGGACTGTTTAAAAAATACAAAAATAATAAAAATGACATGTTAGATCAATCATGTTCAACCCAAAGACATTCATGTCAAGTGAGTTTTAGAGACAGTTTGAAAAAAAAGATTAAAAAAAGGAAAAAGCGTAGAAAAAAAGGAAAAAAGAGGAACAATAAAAAAGGATTTTAAAAAGGATTAAGAAAAGAAAAAAACAAAAAGGGCAAAAAAAAAGGAAACAGAAAGAAGGTAAAAAGAAGAACAATAAAAAAAGAATTGAAGGGTTTGGGAAGAATCAATCCTAGGCTGAATAAGGATTTGAGCCTGCCCATTAGACACTGTACCAGAACTAACATTTGTACTTAAGTCACGGGTTCGAACCTCTTCAATACCACAGGTTGGATGTGTGAGTTAAAAAAAAAAAAACTAACATTCGTGCTTTCTTCAACAAACATAATATTTAAATAAATTTAGTACTGATTTTTTATAATTTTACCCCCATAATTTTATATTAATATATGCATAGATTATTATGTCAAATTATTATTTTGGTCAAACTAAGTTTTTTTTTTCAACCACAAAAATAGTATTTTGAACTGCTAATGTATATTAGTACTTGATTAACATATGCCTCATGTTACTTTATTTTATTTGTTTGACTATTATACTTTTTTTGGAGTCAAGGAAGAGGATAACAGTGAATTTCAAACTTGAAATGTTTCCCTTGTGCATATAGGTATCTTATTACATTTCGTGTAACATTTTATGCTACACATTTAAAATTATTAATTTTTATTCCTTCTTTTCTTCAATTTCATTTAATTGTGCTTTAGTTTAATTTTATATTTGTTAATTAGGGTTCACTTTTTCCCAATTAGCGTATGTAATTATTTTTTAGGAAATAATCAATTATTAATTAAAAAATGAAATTAAATATTGAAAAATAATTGTATACCCTAATTGGAAAAACTGAACTCTAATTAAAAAGTGTAAAATTAAACTAAAACACAATCAATTAAAATAATAAAAAAAACAGAATAAAAAATAATAATTTTAAATGTGTAGATTAGAGTGTTACATAGAATGTACCATATAATTTCATCGGTATCTTTGCTTGGATGTCCCTCGTACGACTTATGACTATTAGACTTTTTTAATTTTTGTATTCACTTTTTCGTTTTTTACTTTTTCTCCTTATACTTTATTTTCTATATTTTTGTTTCTTGTATTATAATATATTTTTTCCATCCCTACTTTTATTGGTGTACTTTTTCTTTTATCTTGTTCATATATTTATAAAAATGCAATAAACCAAAATATAGAAAATAAAAATAAAGTACACAAACTAAAGTTACATTAATAGTAAACAAAAATAAAAAAATGGATGGCAAATTAATAAAAATACAAGAAACAAAAATATAGAAAATAAATATAAAGAGTAAAAATAAAAGTTCAAGAAGTGAAAGTACAAAAAAAAAATTAGAGTATAATAGTCAAAAAATAAAATGAGTGATACAATACAAGAAACAAGAATGTATAAAATAAAAAATAAAATGGAAGGAGTCAAAATAAAAGTCAAAACGTGAAAGTACAAAAATTGAAGTATACTAATGGAGAGTATAATAAATATTAGTAATAAATAGTCCAATATAATATATATGTGACAAAAATAATTAACCTTTGACTAAAATAATAATCTGGCCACAGTTTTACTCGATTAAAATAAGTATGACTAAATTGACATTTTTAAAAGAATTAGTCCAATATATATAGTACTATTTTGAATAACATAGTACTATAGATATTTTCAAAGGCACGCCATTTTTGTCTATATAAAAAAAGGCACCCGATTTTAGATTTAAATGTTGGCCAAATCATCATTTATATCATAAATTATTTTCATTTTCTCAAATCTATCTAAAATTAACATTTTTATCAATTAAATATCTAAACTATTAAAAAATTAATCAAATCTATCACCGATACATTTTTAGGTAAAAAATTACCTAACGCTTCGGCTAAATATTTGGGTCTTCTTCTCATGTTGTAGCCAAATCGATCATATATGTAACATAAAAATCTTTATTCTAATTTTTTTAAATTCTTTTTAAGATCTGATTTTGGCCTAAAAATGTATTTGGGGGATATATTTGATTAGTTTTTAATAGTTTAGGTATTTAATTCATAAAAATATTAGTTTGGCATAGATTTGAGAAAATTGAAATAGTTTGGGATATAAATAATAGTTTAACCCTTAAATGTACCGTTATGTGCATGCAATAATATGATGACTAAATGTAGAAAACTACCCACTCTTTTTGATAAAACGTAATCTGTGTTATTCATGTATCGTGTTGTTATTTAAGATGTTCAGTTATACGATCCAGTGATAGTGAGGAACATAAATAAAGAAAATGAAAACGACACATGATATTTTAACCTAGTTCGGTGAACTCACCTATTTTGGGGGCACGCCCAATAGAGAATCAATCCACCCCTTCAAAGTTAGTTTCGATAAATGGCTCACACAATAGGACCACCTACTTGATATCCTTTTCGAACACTGCCCCTTCTTCAATGAATTGAAAATGTAAGACCCACCGACGTTCCAAATTCCCACACTTGGTCTCTCTTGCAACCTCCACAAAGTCACGATCTTTAGCAACAACTTTCTATCCAAAAGTTGTTTGTGGACAAACTAAACTACTAGAACATCACGTTGAATACTATGAGGAACAACACTAGTAGACATAATAAATCACATTGAAAATTCAACTCAAAATACGTAGAGTTGATAAAATAATATTCAGCACGTCCACCATTCATTTGTAATTGAATGGTCTTTATATAGGAACCTCCAACACTTGTCTTCTTCGAGTCTTACCTTATGAAGTTCGTTTCCATATTGATAGGATTTCTTACCTTCTTGAATGGAAGCTTTCCTTTAGAGATTAGGGTGAATCTCCCAGGTATTTTCACAAAGGCGGCAGTTAATTAGCCTAGTTTGATCCATTAAGAATCAGAAGCCCACAACTAGTTTCTCTGGAAGAAAACTGCCATAATTCATCATCAGGACTATCATCCTGAATATCCGGAGGAACATCATTCTCTCCAAGTCTGACACCTTAGTTCGAAACATTCCTTGAGTTGTACAGCAGAAAAGGATCGTGGATTGATACTCTACAAAAACCACGATTACCACAACATATGGTTTGCCATAATAAACGATAATTAAGCTAGTGCACACCGACCGCACTAATAATCTCCCCCTTTGGCTTTTATAGAGGCAAATCATCTTTCTCGAATCCACAAGTGTTGGTAACAAAGCTTCTGCATGAAAAACAAAAATGCTCGTTGGTATCAGAGTACTACAAAAGAAATGCTCCCTTGAACATCAGCATCAGTTTAGTTTGTAGGAACATTGTGTGGATCTCCACCTGGAACATATCTTCCTATAGCATTTTGAATGCTTATAGTCCATAAGAGTTTCAGCGTAGTATGTTCTTCTCATTCTAGAAACATGATCAAGATCATGAGTATGTTATAGTGTTACCAGAGCATTCCAAATGAAATCACATACATGGAATCAACCTCTAGCCAAATGAAATTCAACCCCAAGTACGAAGCCCATTCCAAAGCTAAAATAGCTCCAAGTAATTCAGCACTAAAGGAAAGCAAACCCGTCATCATTCATCATTGTGAAAACAACAAATAACTTTATGCTTAAATCTCTCTCTCTCTCTCTCTCTCTCTCTCTCTCTCTCTCTCTCTCTAAAGATACACACACAACATGAACTTCCATGCACATTTCACATCTAATTCCATGCAACATACATTCTATATGATTTTAAAATAAAAGAAACTTAATTTATAAATAAAATTGAATATTTATTTAGGAACGCTACTTAGACTATATCATAATTCGATTAACCTTAAAGTTATAATTCACAAATCATCATAATTAGGGTTGTGCATTCGGTCTCTACCGAATCGGATCTAACCGAACCTACAAAACCGAAGTGAACTGAAGCTAAAAATTTTAGACAGATACCGAACTGAATTGAGAGCTGCCAACCGAACTAAATCAAAACTGAAAAAGACAGCTCGATTTCGGTCGGATCAGTCAGAACCAACAAAATTTTTGGATCTTTTTTTTCCCACAAAAAATCAATTTGCAATTTAAAATCCAATTTAAATCTATCAACTTAAACAATCTAACCTAATTACAAGAATTCAAGCTAATAAATAAAAATATGATTTGAACAACATAAATTCATAGTGAAAATAGAATATCAACAACATACTAACAATTTAATTTTTTTTTTATGAAAAAAGAGCAGTCTCTTTTGATATAAATCAAGTTTCTACTGAATTTGACAAGTGAGCATTGTTGTAGGTTGAATCCTATGAGGCCAAGATGACTTGCTACTATTGTACATTATTAGAGGTTGGGGGACGACAAAGTGACACAGCACCAACAAGATCACTTGTTTAGGCGAGAGGGGTTCTTCTTGCTCAAGCTGCAAGAGGCGACGTGATATTCCAATTTGGGGTTTTTTAAAATTAAGTTTTTACTTTTTAACATAGATATAAAAATTGTGTGCAAGTGTACGTACTCTATGATTTATGAGATGCAAACAAGAACTGGGCTATTCATAGACTGCTCTCAATTAATATTTAATCAGTTAATGAATTGTGTGATGGGCCTGCGCTGGTTAGGATTATTTTTTTAAAATTATTATTATATTATCAGTTTGGTTCAAATTTTGGATCCCAAACTGAAATCGAACCGATGTCCTATCGGTTCTGCATTTGAGAACTGAAGCCCCTAATCATCAAACCGGACCGAACTTGCTGGTTCGATTCGGTTTTACTCTGCCCTAATGATAATTAACATAATTCAAAATAAATACTTTATTTAAACAGTAATTAACAAAACAGGTTGTTACAACTATGAATATGCAATTATACAAATGTACACTGAACGAACCAGCCGCTCAACTTACAATAGCTATTGTTGGAGAACACTCAACAACTCACAATATCACTAAGAGGTTAGGTACTATAGCTGCTAAGTGTAGGATTTTAAATCTCATAACGATTGTAAGGATTGGTGTTTCTAACTTAAACCTTTGCTAAGGCAAGACCAACATCATTATCTCAGAACTGATCAGTCTAGAAAACTTGAAAACTTGAATGCTTTGAATTGCTTAAGATCGCTCAGAAATCGCAAGCAACATGCAATAGTCTTCTTCAAGTGTTCGTCTATTTTCTTTTATAGTGCTATTTAGAAAGAGTTGTTGAATTCTTCCCCGTTGAATCTTCTCATATGTTGAATGAAGTGGCTTGATCTTCTTCCTTGATTGAAGCTAAATGTTGAGATTATCACGTTATGGATTTTGCTTCTTGTAGTGTTTCTATTGTTGAAATGGAATATTGAGATTGTCTTGTTGACTCTGGAAAATATCTTCTGAATGTTTAGTCATTTCCATACTAAGTGTGCAACTTTTTCAGAACGGCTAGTTATATAGTAAACTTAGTTGACTTCATTCACTTAACTGACCAACCACAGTTGATTACCCCTTAATTTAATGATTTCAATTCCTTAATCTCTTAACTGGTTGACCACAATTCCTTTACTTCCCAATTGGTCAAATATGTATCGGCAACTGCCTTCAGCTAACTAACTTAATTCAATCTTCAACTGATTACTAGTCTTTAGTCATCGACTGACTTGAACTCAACTCCAGTTCTTCAGACATCAACTGATCTCTTTAGTTCTAGTCTTCAACTGGCTTCAACTTTTCTCTTCAATTTAACTGGGCTTTGTTGCAATCCTCGTCGACATATTTGTGATAGCGTAAATCAACCCTAGGAATATCACGTTACAGAGAATAGACTAAATGAAAATTACTAACCCTAGTTTCACAATGCAGATGAACCGATGATATGGGAATATCGACCCTACTATGATTGGAAACACGAATTATGGATTGAAAGTGCAGACACCATAAACAAAGAAGATAAATCTATTTGATAAGTTGGGGTCAAATCTACGATTCAGGTAAATTCTCCGTAGAGAAGAAAACTCAATTTAATATTAATAAATTGTGTTATGAAAAGTTCAATACATGTCTTTATATATGTAGGCTAAATAATAGAAAACCATAGCTAGAAAATAAATAACGAAAGGGAAATAAATAAGTTTCAAAATTCAGAATTAAAAATTGGACAAAATTTGCGACCACGGAAGGTCTCAAAATTGGCTCGTGAATCCTGGCCTGAAAACTAATCGCTATCCAATGGTAGGTCGGTCGCAATTCCCTGCCTAAAAACTATATGTTGTCACGAGCTAACAAGATCGAGAAATTCAATCGCAATTTATGTCGCAACTGCGAAATGTGGTCGTGATTCTCTGCAGAGTCCTTCACTTCATTTGTGACGAACTAGAACCTCAGCACCTTATCTAGGCTCACATCAGGTTTACTCTTGTTCAATACTTCAACTGAGTACTTTCACCTCCAACTAACTGGGTTTGTAACTTGATCACCTGTTTTACATAGATCTTTTCTATGCATGACAGTTACAAGACTCTTGATCAACTTATTTCTATATTTATCTTTTTCAACATTTGACATCAGTCAAAACTTTTACAACATTTCCCAACATAATTGAAAAATAATACACACACAAACAATAAAAATAAATAAAAAAATGAGTAAAACAGTTTGAGTGCTTTGCATAGTGAAAAATTATAAACAAGTGTGATGGAAACACACACAAATTTTCTCTTAATTTTTTGGGACAAAATCATGAAATACTAAATTGTTAACATATTTTTACAAAAATAACACAAACAACGATATTTAAAAAAAACTTATCGTATGAATCGTAAAAAATATGTCACCCATTATAAAAGTTAACAGGAATCATCCGAGCTTATGTGGAAAATTGTCACCTTTCTACATCACCAAAATATCGTAGTTTTGGACCCAACATGACGTTGTTTTGATGTTTATGGAGAAATGAGTGGTTTCCATATAAGCTTCGTTAAGTCCAGTCAGCTTTTATTGATTGAAATTTTCTTCAAATAGCATATTTATTACAAAATTGACAAAATATGAATATTTTTTAAAAAAATTGATAGATAAATTATTTTTAGGGTTAATCGCTAAACTTAGCACCACCTTTTACCCTACATGCAATTTCAGTATCGCTTTTGAAACGTTGCAATAATAAGACACTCCTAGATTTTCTACGGCGATCAGAAATATGACGTTGACTTTTTTCAACACGTATGTGAACTCTGATGAACTTAAATGATTTGGAATTGCTACAGATAATGAACTCCGACATGTTATTCGTATTCCAAGTCATTTAAGTACATCATAGTTCTTTACACTTTTTTTTTAAAAGTCCACATTAAATTTTTGATTATTGGAAAAAATTTAGAGGTATTGATATTACTACAAATCGAAAGGTGACGTCATTGTTGTAACTTTTTAAAATTTGTGTTGAAATTACAATTAGAATAAAAGTTAGTGCCTTTTTTAACAGTTAGTCGTTATTTTTATAAAATTATTTATATGGTGGAAATATTTCGAGAATTGTCCTATTATTGATCACCTTTTAGACCTTGCGGTGAATTATATCCCACCAACAAACGCACTACCCAACAAACACATATTAACATTTGTTAAAGGTAATTCTATTCACAATCTCTATTTTACTTTTTACAACCGCTTAATTAATTAAAATATGAATGTATATTTTTTAGACCTTTTTGTCCCTACAACCCCCACCTAATTTAAAAATATAGCAAAATAAAATACAACCCCCAATAAATTTAAAGTATAGTAAAATAAAATACAGTCCCCAATTTGTAGCCCCTATTTAAAATCTATAATAAAATAAAATACAACCCCTATTTTATAGTCACCACTACTTTAAAAACTCTACCAACCTAAAATGCAACTCCCCAATTTATAGTCCTCAAACCATCTTCATAATAAGAATAAGAAAAAAATGAAATAAAAGATTAATACAATTTCTAGGTGCCGCTACAAATGAGAGAAAGCTTCATGTTCTTTTGCCAGAAAAGCTAATGACTCCAATATTTGTTAATTTTGCCATCATCCAATTGTGATACTCCTCAGTCGGAGAAAAAGTTTAATTTGTAAAATTGAATGAAAAAATTTATTATTGTCTGCCACTTATCATTGACTTCTTCTTCACGGTTTTTATACTCTTTACTATCGTCTGTTGGAAAATTTCCATTTGGTGGACTTACATATATAAAATAAAATGTGTATAGCTATTTTATGGTAAGTCCAATTAAAGTGATCTACTAAGTTTTAATTATGGACTATTAAAGGTATCAGATAATCATGGAATTAATGTGTAGATATCATAAGGAGATATTCAATTTGTTGAGGGACCAAATTGAAAACCACAGATATACACAGTTATATATTTAGGGTTATGGTCCCCAAATGACGGTACTTCATTCTGCCATTTGTATTCCTTCTACAGAAAGTAAAACAAAGGTGATACCGATTGTTTGGAAGGTCGATAACAAATTCAACCGCCATTCAACAGTAAAGATCTAAATATTTATGATTCATGTACGCTTCCACATTCAGTTTATGATTTTATGTCTCGATGATTTCGACATAGAGATTTCATGAGTAGGGATTTAATTTTGGTTAATAAACTTTCGTGTTTATGTGATTAAATCCAACAAGTAGTATCAGAGCCACTCTATTGTCGAATCTCTGAGAACTGAAGTTAATGTTTGTATTTTTTGGATTTTCGGTTGAATTTCATGAAGTTCATAAATTATTGTTTCGAATTTGGTTTCTCGTATTATTCTGGATTTTTCGATTTATCAGACACGATTCCAAATTGTGGTTGGATTTTGGTTGAGATTCTTCGATTAAGAATAAGTTTGGGAATTAAAATAAGAATCACATAAACAAAATTTGGAAATTCAAGATTAGAATTGCCAAAGTTTGGAGTTTGGGGGCCGACATCTTTCTTACGATAATTCAATAAATCGGGGAGCCCTTTTGAACAATTGAATGAGGAGAAATTGTAGGCTCGTGAACATGAGCATTTTAATATGTGGATCGAGGAGAATTGATTGTCGAAGGAGTATTTTTAACTTGCAAAACCAGTTTTTTTTTCATGTTCGATGCAGCCGACCGCGTCGGCTTCTCGGCCCAAATACAGCGATTACAGAGCCATTCATGGTCGATTAATGGCTGGTCTTTGTTGTACTCAAAGAGAGGGAGATTTTGGTATATGGGTCAGAACCCGATTCTGGCCGAAGGCGGTGATTTTTGCCGAAAAACTACAAGAAAACGCGTGTTCGCGCAGCAGCAGTATCGGTATCTTGTAGACGTGATTCCGGGCACACCGGTGGTCGGATTGAGGTGTGTGAGTTACCCCTGGAAATCCCTTGAAGTGTAGAACGTATTGGTCATGGGTTTTGGGGTGATTGATTGCCGATGCAGCCCAAAATTATGTGAGAACAGTCGCTGGTCTGTATGCGATGCTATGAACTTGCGTGTTAGATTTCGGGCTTTTCTGGAAACGGATTGCAGACCATGACCACTCCAAATCTATGGGATCAATGTGGGATTTCAGATGGTGTTCTCGATTTTAGGATTCATTGATGTTTGGGGGATCAATTACGGTGTTTTTCGAACCTAAAGATTGCTACGAAGAATAAGCATTATTAATTTGGGAATTTAGAATTTTATCCTAATATTAATTATTCAGAAATTGCAATTAAGCTATAATAAGATTATGTGAAATGCATAATAAAAGGTTTCTTAAGTTATTTTGTTTTGCAATTGATCCCTTATGTGCATAAATTGATATAGATTTTGTGTGATGCCTTTATGTGGTCAATTAATTTGATATTATTTGATGTTATTGACTTTTAATTATGTTTCAAATATGGAATTTTGTGGCATCACTTACTATGGTTTGATTTTAATTATGGATTTATGCAACTAAAGTAAAGTTTGAGTGCCTAAATAATTTTGATTTGGTGTTTCAGTACCAATTTAAAGATTTCGGCACTTGCTCCCCAAATAAGGTTTATTTATTATAAATCAATTATTTATTTCGAATTTTGTTTGGTACATCTCATGTTCCTACTTTATTTTATTAATATTCAAGATGAATTAATTGAAGCAAGAAGTCGCCAAAGTGACCTCTCTTGTGGATATTTATTTATTAAGAATATTAAGACGGTTGTGTGAGTGTATGTTCATGCGGACATTAATCGGCCCAAAGGAAGATTAATGTTTGGCCCGAAATACATAAACACTTGTGGTGGTAAATACGTGATAATTATAAATGTATCCATGTGAACAATACGTCGGCCTAAAGGAAGACTATTATTTGACAGGATTTATTGTCAGTGTTTGATCACTGCAAAGAGATAACTATTTGCAAGTTAATATTACTGTCCAAATACTTAATATTAATGTTGCGTCAGATACCTCGAGATGTTACCAACTTATCTGAATTCAATAATTGATTGTTAAGGATAATGTGAGCATAAAAGTTAATTTAGTTTTGTTCTCTGTTCATTTATTATGTCTGCTACTTCAATTTATGCTACTACCAATAATTTTTCCATGATTAATGGTTTAATTTTTTAAGGATTGGAAAATACACATTCTGATCTTATGGCTTGTACAGATCTGGACTATACATTAAGGATCAAACAATCACATTCTCTTGCGGATGCAAGTTCTTTTGATGAAAGAAAGAACTTTGAGAAGTGGGAGACTGAAATTGCATCAGTCTGATGATCATTAAAGTGTGTTATTTTGGTAATCTTTTGAGACACAAGTTTTGATAAATCATTAAGGCCATTAAGTAGTACCTTGTTAAAATGGAAATTGTTTGGTTAAAAATGATAAGGTTAAGACAAGTTCATTTTTCTGAGCTTGATCTCAAATAAAGTATATGCAAGGGAAATTTAAGGGAGTACATCATTTAGATGTCTCATACTACTTCAAATTAAGGGCACTAAAGCTCGAGAAAGTTGATGATTTACTCCTGCATTTAGTGCTAGTTTCTCTTCATGCACAATTAAGCTAATTAAGGTCAGTTATTATTTATAACTGCCAAAGGAGAAGTGGACTCTTAATGAGTTCATTTCATATTGTGTGCAAAAGATATAAGGTTGAAGTAGGAACATGGTTTGTGTTTCGAAAGATAAGATCAAGGGCAATAAAAGAAATTTTATTAAATTAATCAGTTGAGGCTAAGGGTCCAACTCACAAAAGAGAGATGCATAATAAAGAAATTGAGGGTTGTTTCTTTTGTGGAAAATTGGGCAAATAAAGAAAAATTGTACCCACCTTGACGTGTTTAGAAATGTACCATTCTTACTTTGGTTTGCTGTGAAGTTGATTTATCTTTAGTACCTAAAAATATTTTGTGATCAGACTATGGTATTATTGTTCACATAAATGTTTCAATGCAAGATTACATGAGCTAGCAAAGACCAATTGATGATGAAAGATACATCTATCTGGGGCAATGGTGAATCAATACAAGTGGATGCAGTTAGAACATTTTAGATTGTCATTAAAGCTAGACTGTTATTTTGGGGGTTTGAAAGACACTTATGGTTTATTGTCTTGTTGACAGCCTTTAGTTCCTATTTCCGTTTTGGACATATTTAGTTCTCATGTTCATTTGGAAATTGTCAGATTAGTCTTTCAATTAACTCCAATATTATGTACAATATTTTTTAAGTGCAGTTGACAATCTATATATGTTTTATGTTATTACAAATCCTTGCATAACTAAAGAGGTACTAAACGAAAATTAAATAAGGTAAATTCAGGCAAATTATGCTCCAAAACAATGAAGACTACAGTTTGAGTTCTCAACAGAATATCAACTAAAGTAAAATACCAACTAAAATAGTTGTCAAATTTTTTAGTTTTTAGATATGATGCAAATTCAATCTAAACACTCACATATGGGGTTGTTCAGCTATGGTTAAGCCTTATAGGCCAAACAGAAGGAAATTGAACATCAACTGAATTGAGCAACTATTTTATTGGTTATTTACAGAAATTCAGGATTTCAAGTTTTGACATCTCACTTAAGAATTTAATTTTGAGACATTAAATGTAAAATTCTTTGAGGATGTTGAGTTTGGGGGAGAAATAAGGTTAAATACATATGAGGATGAATCAGTTTATAAACTGATCAATGCTCTTGAAAATTTACAAGCTCTCATTCTTGTACGTGATCAAGTAGCAAATCAGGAACCTCGAAAGATGGTGTTGAAAATTACCCCATTCAGGTTGATACATTAATTAAGGACAAACTCAACAACCTCAAGAATTAAGGTTATTATGATATTGCCCTAAATCTGTTAAAGATTCAAGAAAATACAGAAGATTCCATACAGTACAGTTATTAGGAATCTAATGTAAGCTAAGGTCTTTATAAGACCTAATTCGATTTTTTTATTGTTGGTATGTTAGCCAGATTTTTCAGTAATTATGGTATGGATCACCTAAGGCAGCAATAAGGATATTAAGTTATATACAGAGAACAAAAGGATCTAATGCTCACATACAGAAAATCAGATCATTAGGAGATCATAAAGAATTTGATTCTGATTTTGTCGGATGCTAATAAAATAAATGATCCACTTTTGGATATGCATTTCTTCTGGTTGGGGGAAACTATTTCATGAAGAAATGCTAAGCAGACACTTTTATATCACTTCAACCATGATAGTGAAATACATAGAATGTTGTGGAGCATCCAATTATGGAATATAACTACGAAATACTGTCACTAGGCTGCAAATTATTAAGGTATTGAAAGACCACTAAAGATTATTGTGACAATAATTCGACAGTTTATATTCTAATAACAATAAGAAATCTAATAAGTCAATGACATTGACAAAGTTCCTAGTTGTGAAGGAATATTACAGAGTGAACATATTATTATAGAACATATACGGACAGACTCATTTATAGCAGATTTGCTAATCAAGAAATTTTCACCCAAGATCTTTGTGAGTATACTGCTCATATGGGTGTTATGTTATTTAAGGATTCTTTGGTTCAGTGGGAGTCTGTGTACAGTTAATGTTCTATACTTCAGTTATGGATCACATTTTTGTGTTTTCGAAATTTCTGTACGGATTTTGGTATTCAGTTCGTACACTCTGTTCAATTTTGGTTATGGTTGATCTCACTAAAGTTTAAAGTTGGACTAGTTGGAAATAGATATGTAAGATCACATTGCATATAATTTCCATGCTACACACCATGATTGATCTGTCATTAATTGTATCGGTATATGTGATTACTGATGGGTTGATTCACGCATATAATGTGATGAAAACCTCTTTAGTCCTATATTAGTACAGTTGATGGACAAGATTGTTTTCGGGATACCTTAAAGTAACAGCAAGGTTTGAGCTCAATAAGGTAATGCACATTTATCCAGTTATATATGTAGTCCAAGTGGGAGATTGTTGGAAAATTTCCATTTGGTGGACTTGCATATATAAAATAAAATTGTGTATAGCTGTTTTATGGTAAGTCCAATTAAAGTGATCTACTAAGATTTAATTATGGACTATTAAAGGTATCAGATAATCATGGAATTGATGTGTAGATACCATAAGGAGATATTCAATTTGTTAAGGGACCAAATTAAAAATCACAGATATACACAATTATATATTCAGGGTTATGGTCCCCAAACGACGGTACTTCATTCTACCGTATGTATTCCTTCTACAGAAAGCAAAACAAAGGTGATACTGATCGTTTGGAAAATCCATAACAAATTCAACCGCCATTCAACAATAAAGATCTAAATATTTATGATTCAGGTACGCTTCCGCATTCAGTTTATGATTTTATGTCTCGGTGATTTCGACATAGAAATTTCATGAGTAGAGATTTAATTTGGGTTAATAAACTTTCGTGTTTATGTGATTAAATCCAACATCGCCTTCTTCATCAAGTTTTCCATTCTTTTTGTATTCTATCATACTCATGACTCGATAATATATAATGAAAGAGGCTCTACAATTTAAATTTTTTTAAAGGAATACATGTATCATTTTTTTCTCTCTCTTTTCTTTCTTTTCTTTCTCTTTTTTTCTTCTTTTTGGCGTTTTTTTTCTTTTTCTCGTGTCTATGGATTGTGTTTAGTCTTTTTTGGTTTCCTTATCTTTCGTTCTTTTTTGTATTGTCGTTTGAGTTGTTTGAAGTTTTTTTTTTGTTTATGTGTTTTCCTTTGTATTATTTAAAGTGTGGATATATATATATATATATATATATATATATATATATATATATATTTACTCACACTCCCAACCTGTGGTATTGAGGAGGTTCGAATCCGTGACCTTTAGCCTCCGAGCAACCTCATATTTGGGGATTGCATTTTATTATTTTAGGGTTTTTAAACAGTGGGATTGTGAGAAAAAAAAAATCTAAAAAATCCTACTTATATCTAAAAGCAAATAAGTATGCCATAAATAGTAATTTCAGTTTTCCCGCCTAAATACATTATCCCAAAATAGTAAATTCCCTATATATATTAATTTAATTATTTAATTATATATCACATCATTAGTCTTTAGTATAATATAATAGTGTGTGTATACATTTAATTTAATGATATGTATCCATATATCAATATATATATATAATTCCATATACAAATAATAAAATAATATAATACAATGTAATGAACAAGTATTTTATAATATAATATGGCCAATATATTATCATAATTATATTGTTAGTCAATATTGATACATGCTTATCACACTAGATAATTTATTTTTACATAATTTTTCACAATTTGTGTATAATATATATAGCTTATATATATATATATAAATACGAAAATCAATTTAAATTTATAAATTTTATATTTGAATACAATAATTTAGATTTATGTTGCCATAGTAGCTAATAAATATTATATTCTTTATAGATACCATGCAAATAATTATATAAAAATAAATACTATAAATAGGCCTAATTTATATTTAATATATGATTTTTCTTGAATACAATTGAATTGCACTTATTGTTATTGATTACAATAAATTTTGATTAACAAATTTGTGTATATTTAATTAAAAATAAATATTATAAATACGCCTAATTTATATTTAATATATGGTTTTCCTTGACTACAATTGAATTGCACTTATTGTTATTGATTACAATAAATTTTGATTAACAAATTTGTGCATATTTAATTAATTACCATATTTTTGTGCGTGTTTGATTCAAAATGAATGCATTGTGATGGATCTTTGATGTCTATAAATAATGAATTGCTATATCACAATTTCTTAACTCCAATTTTGTGTTCATGCATTTTTTTATGATCTCTTTTATTTATTTCTTCCATATTCTTATTTTGTAATTTGATTTTTCATTTTATTTAATTAATACTATGTTGTAGAGAATATCACAATTACTTCAAATTCTTGAGAAGATGTCAACATTCGTCATTGGTTGAGAGCTTTGAAGTTCATTTGATCAAGATTTATCATCTATCTACACATCGACATAAAGAGAGGCAATCTAAACATTTTTGTAGCTAGAATGATTGTATCATAGTCATCTATTATATCTATATTATTTCTTTTGAATTTTAAATAGATTGTCCTAATACAATATTTTATTATTTGTAATTTTAATTTTCATGCAGGGATACATTATGATTTCGTTATGTTGCCTCAATGATATATGCCAACACTTTGATTCATGATTTGGGAGGTTTTAGAGTTCTATTTTTTCTAACTACAAATGGCAATGAAATAGTGTTTGCCAAGTTCTTCAATTCATCCAATTTATTTCACATATTTGTGTAAAATAATTATTACATTTTAATTATTGAAACCCTGTGTCTTGCTTATCATATAATAGTTATAAGCTTAATTATTCTCTTTATTGTGATATTTTAATTATTTCTTTTATTGAATTTTTGTGCTCAAAGCAATATAAAAATAACTATCAGTTTAATTTCCTACACATTGTACAATTTCATGCTATAGAAATTAAAAATATAATATTTGAATAATTCCACATGAATTTTGTTCAAAAATTTATTCATTATATAATAATTAAAAATAATGATTAACATAACTATTTTTGCCTTTTTAAAATATGTTAACTTTGAAATTATTTCATCTTGGCTGTCGATATAGAATTTTTCAAAATATATTTAGTTAATTTAAAGAATTATATATATTAAAAAACTCAATATTGTCATCTAAATTTAATCTACATTGAAGAACTAACAAATATAAAATATGTTTTAATATATTTTAAATATATCATTAAATATACTTTGTTGAATAATTAACCTATCAACTTTAATTTAGATATATTTAATTTTTCAAATAATATTTATCCCACATTGAAATCTGACAAATATTTGTGTAAACAAACAAATTATAAATTGTAAGTCCCCACTATGATTTTTTTTTTTCTTTAAGTTGAGATCAAATATAATATTATGATATTTGATTTAATTAATTTAATATTATATATTACATAAATTTTAAATTTATAAAATTTAAATATTAGAAAATTAAAATATTTAATTAAATATATTATATTTTATAATAAAATACTTTAAATATATATTGATTGAGTTTTTTTAATTAGTTTATTAAATATATTAAAAATCAAGTTCCACATCAAAAATTGTAAAGTAAATATATTTAAATTTAAGAATTTGATGTTTATTAATTGATCTTATCAATTTGATGTAAATATTTTTAAATTTTTGAAGTTAAAATGTTAATGTTATCAAGTTTAAATATATTTTAAATAGTTAAAACTTATATATTTTAAGTTTTTAAATTAAATTTATTCTGCATCAAATAACTTACATATATTGTTGTGCGTGAACAAACAATAAATTGTGAAACCTGAAAAGAATTAATCCATCTTTATCAGATTTTCTATTGAGATCAATTGTAGTAGTAATATTTGACTTTATATAATTTAATATTAAATATTATGTATATTTTAAGTTTGTATGATTTCAATATTTTAAAATTTAAATTTAGAATTAAATATGTTAAAGATTTCAACTAAAATATGTTAAATGTGTTAGAAAATATTTTTTATTTTTTGAGTTAGCTAAAACTATTAAAAGAAATCAAGTCATATCCAAAAATTTAAATTTAATATATTTAATTGTTTGAATTAAATGAATTAATTGATTTTATCAACTTAGTTCTAAATATTTTTAAAATTTTGAAGCTAAAACATTTAATTTATCATTATGTATATTAGATATATTCAATAGATAAAACTTAAATATTTTAATTTTTGAAAAATCCGCCTCGAAGAATTCATAAATATTAAATTAATACAAGTTTAATATAAATATCAAATATATTTTATATTTATATATTTAAAAATTAAAAATTTTAATTTAATGAAATATATCAAATTTTCACCTATCAATGGATATTTTATAAAATATTAATAAATTATTCATTTACTAATTTAAAATATAAACTAGCTAGATCACATTTCATTAATGTATATTGAAAAATACACGATGAAATGCTATTGACACTAAAGGTGCTTAGTATATATAATTTTACCTTTCAAATTCCATGCACAATTACCAAGTGATTATCTATTTTATAATAATATACACTATTATATATATGTTATGCAATATAGTAGGTAATGGAAACAAATGACGTAAAAATAATATAAATTTTATGCTTAAAAGTACGTTCTTCACAAGATTGAAAATACACTAGAAGGTGAAGATGAAATTAATACAATAGTTTTAATTAGTTGCAAATGTCAAGAAAAATTAAGAATGAAATCCAAGAAAGACAAACCTATAGCATTGAAGATAATTTAAGGGTTTAATTTTTCATATTTGGATATAACTTCATTGTTGTATTTATTTTTTAATATTTTTTAAATTTATTAGGTACATTCAAATTTTTATCCAGTGTATTCCACATGTTTCACTATTGAAATAAATGTATTTTTGAGTTAAACTTTGACCCACTAAACAAATAAAACTTTTTTTCGCGTATTTCATTAGTAAAATTAAATATGATTAATTTTATGTTTGTATACAAAATTCATAATAATTTTATTCAGCATAAGTAATTAATTTCTTATTTGTGTTTTTTTATTATTTTTATAGTATCATATAATAATGATTCATTTTAGATAAATAATTTCTCTTATTGATATTATTTCCTGTAGTGGTTTATGACTCTCAAATCCTAATTTAATTTCACTTATAAATGAGACTCCTGGCCTATTTTTAGAATTTTCATTGTTGGGTAGTCAAATTATGCTAAATTATGTTGAAAATGAACAATTTTTTAGTTAGCAAAATTATATTATAATGAGCTTCAAATATGTGAGACACGTGTTTGAAAATTTCTCTTCTACCTTATTCAATCCAAAAAATTATTTATATTACACATTTCAAATTCTTTAATATTTTTCTTTAATGGTTAGATATCATCTGTATATTTTACATATCATATATAAAAGTGGCCAATATTTAATTTCACACTGCATATATATAGACCGATATTTTTACAATAATATAATTTAATGCATTCATATTCATGTGTAGGGAGATATAAAATGATATGATGCCTAAGATGGAATTTGAAATGTTCTCTACAATAAAAGAGATGACGATGAAGCATTAATCAAATTGTGGAAGCGCAGTGACAATTGTCCTTCGATGATATCCTATATATCCATTTCACACAGTGTGGAGAGAGGACGAAAATGCATACATAATATTTTTTTAAAATGTATTTATGGTGGTGTATACTTTTTTCCTATTTTTTCTCATTGTACCTAAAATTATAAATTGTTTCAATTATGTTTCTAATGGATTGTAGACAAGCCGATTATGTTATTTTTTTTAATTAGAAACAATGGATGAGAAGTGTAAGTTTATTTATGCAATCTGTCAATAAAATAGTGAATAAACTCTAATTTAATATTATATTATTTACACATGTTATAGTTGTTTCTATTAATTATTTAATTGTAATTTAATTATTTTATTTATACAAACTATTCATTATAAACTATTTATAAATCTCTCGCCGTGCATAGCACGGGATGTAATACTAGTAATATTTATACTAATTAATTTGGAGGATGTGAATAGAATCGCCCATTTTTAAAAGACAAAAACTTGTATGAAACGGTCTCATACATGAGACGGATCAATACATGTGAGTTAATGATATTTCACCCATAAATAATGATACTTTATCCATAAATAATGATACATGTGAATTAATGATACTTCACTCATAAATAATGATACTCACATGTGGGTATAAATAATGATACTCACACATGAGTTAATGATACTTCACCCATAAATAATGATCTCGCATGTGAGTATTGACCCACCCAAGTCTGCCCTTTTTTAAAATAATGGTGTGGTAGAATTTCTCGGCCTTGAGTCGGTTCGCTTAGGATAGCGAGTCCTCAATAATTCGTCAACCTCAAGATATTTTTTTCCTCTTGGCGTACATCACTCATCCCACGTCATCATGATACCTTTCAATGACGTCATCTACGCCAGATTGGTTCCTATATGGCTACATTTATAAATATTTCCCTTTGTTTCAGTTAATTGCTCCAAATCAAACATTAGCCATAACAGACACGGAGACACCCTTTCTAATTTCGAAAATCTCATTTAATTTCATTCTAGTTTTTCTCTCCTTTTTGAGTTTCTTTCTCCTTTATACTTCAATGGAAATGGATAAAAGAAAAAGGGTGAACGGCGGAGAGGAAGTTGACGGAAAAAGGGGCAAAACGCGGGAAGACGACGGCGATTTGAAGGTGGCGGTGCCGGGAGATGAGGAGGTGGAGGAATTCTTCGCTATCCTGAGAAGGATACATGTAGCTGTAAAGTATTTCCAGAAGCGTGACGGCGGCCGCCAATCGACGGCGCCGCTATGGAGCCCGGCATTTGAACGGGGAGATTTCGCCGGAGTTGAGAAATCTATGGAAAATTCTATAAGAGACCAAAATGCGGGTTTGGATCTTAATTCGTACCCGGCATCCGATGAAACGGATGTTTCTGATTCTATTTAATCTACCTTGTTATCGTTATATTTATTTATATCAGTTCAATTAATTAATTGATAAGTTAGATCTTTTCCAAATTCAATATAATTATATGTAAATTATTGAAGATTTTTCAGATATATCAGTGTTCTGGCAATCAAATTAACCTCAACGTTATACAGATTACATTTGGATACAATAAGAGTAATGGTTTATTTTACACGTACGTATCATGTGTGCGCATAGGAAAAATTTATTGGAGAATGGTCGATTTAAACCTAAAAGATGGGTAATCTATTAATTCATTACTTGAAAGATGAAAATTCTCAATCTAATACCCGAAGGTATTCCCAATACAAGAACTCAAAAGTCACGAATTTTAATTTTCTTTTATTTTTAATTAATTTTATATTAATTTTCAATGAAAATTTCTTCAATAATTATCAATTAAATCTAATAAAAAAATTGTTAAAATTAATTAAAAAATAAAAAAATCATAATTCGTGTGGATTGAGAATTTTCATCTTTAAGGTCTTGGATTGAGAGTTTTCATCTTTCAAGTCATGAATCGATAAATTACTGGTCTTTCAGGTCCTAAATTAATAATTCTCCTAAATTTTATATATCATTAAGATAAAAATTAGTGTGAGGCAATTTTACAGATCAAAATTTAGAAGTGGCAAGCGGTTCGGGAATCACTCGTTAAAATCGTAATTGAAACTGGAGCCGGCAGTCCTGAAATCATAACCATCGCAGACGGATCCGAAACGTAACCGGAACCGTGTTCCATGGAAGTTCCGCTTTCGGTTACGGTCTGTCAATTTATATATACCAAAATTAATAATTTATTTAAATTAATTAATATAAAAAATTGCCATTTTCCGTAAATTTATATATACCAAAATTAAGGGGAAAATGAACTCCTAATTTCTTATGAATAATATGATAAACAAAATCAGTTGAATACAAATGTGGGAGTTAATTATTTGAAATTAAATTGAATTGTAATTTCAAGTTGTTTTAATATTATTTTTATTTATTAATTTATTATTTTTAAAGTTTTATTTAAATAATTAAAATAGAAATTATATCTTTTATATTATATCATATTATGATGGGAAGAAAAAAAATAAATTTCAACATATTCCTCAAGATCAGAAGTCGTGGTGTTATTTTAATAATTTATGTGACCATATTTTAATCATATTAACCTTTGGTTATGGGTGCAACTATAAACAAATGTCTAATATCAATTTATAAGAAAACTTAACTCATTGTCTTTAATATAAATCAATGTGAGACAAAAAAAGAAAATGTCTCAACTCCGAAATAAATGTCACACATCGATTTTTTTATGAAATGTAATACTTTGATTTAATCTTATAAAATGACAGTGATAGTGGGCATTTGGTAATGATTACACTAACTTCTCTTTAAAAAAATCCCACAATCTAATAATTTTGGATAATTTTAATTTGTGGGTATTTTCTACTCAAATTTATAATTATTTTATAAATATTATAAATTATAAATTTGAAATCGGTTGGAACTATCTAGAACCGCGGAATCGCCGGTTCCTGATTTTGAAACTGCAGTGTAATCGTGCTTGGTTGATGCGGTTTCGATTTCACATATTTGGAACCAGGAATATAATGGCGGTTCCGGAATTGTTACCACCTCTATCAAAATTTATAAAATGGGTGAGATTTAGATTCAAATTTATATTTAATGGTAAATTTTGTAATTATAGCTGTGTTTGATTGTATTTGAATTGAATCTTGATCTGACTTATAAATTTTGACCCGAAAAATGATCTTTCAAGAGATTTCTCCATCTATCAAATGACAATTGAAGGAGAGGCTAATACAAGATTGTGGAAAAGGCTCATTTTTTTTAGATAACAATTGTTAATTAATTGATCCAAGACATTTTTCTTGGGCAAAAACTTGTATAAGACCGTCTAATGTATCTCTTACCTTAAACGGGTTAAATATGGCCCAAACTCATCCCAAATCCGCCCAGCCACCCATAACCCACCCTGGTGCGTGAGGTCCACATGCTCACACTCGGCCACGCTCAAGCACAGCGCATGGCCTCACACGTCTCGCAACATTTTTTTTTTCCACTATTGTTTTCTTTCCTTTTTCTTGTTTTTTCGTTTGCTTTCCTTTTTTTATTTTTTTTAAAATATTAATTTTATATAGAGCGCAATGTATGAGTTTATACGTTAACATCGGGCGAGTGCACTGCACGAGACACTAGATAAAAAAAAATAAATTAATGCAAAAAAATTAAATCTATATTTGTAAAAAAAAAAGAAATTAAAAATTAGAATAAAAACTAAAAAGAAAAAGGGAAAAGAGAAGGGACTACTGAAAATAAAAATAAAAAAGAAAATAGAAAAAAGATGAGAGACCATGTTCTGAGTCAAATAAGATCCATCAGACGTAAGAGATTCATTTGATGGTCTATGAGGAGCATACATTTTTCTAGTTTTAGGATATAAGTCATATAACCCATATTTAAAATAGCCATTTAGGAATTAGGATGGTGAAAAGTTTTTAGCCACGAATTTGAAAACATAATTTAGCCACAAAAATATCTCTCATTAATTCTTTTGGGGATAAAAAAAAAATACATATTCCGTTTGAATTATTATTATTATTTTTTTTCAAAATTCATTTCTTCTTCTTCGAAATACAGTTTCCATTTTTTCCAGTGACGCGCACAGGCGCTGGATGACGACCAATCATGCTTCCGTGCATGCTCATTTTTTTCCCACGACCTGCAAATGCCAGTCTCGACTCTCATCATGAAATAGAAAAAAAATATAAAAGATTAAGAAGATCGCAAAACCCAAAATGAAGAAGAAGATTGCAGATTTGCAAAAAGGATATCAGATTCTCTGATTACATTTTCCATTATCTTTTAGCATATCTGTAGCCTGTAGACACGATTACACGAAAAGCACCTGGCTTTTGTTAAATTACTTATCTAAGTTGAGATTTGAGAATTGACTATTGAGATATTTTTGAAGTTGTAACTATTCAGTTTGCATTAGAGATTTAGAGTCAATGTGGTCCAGAAAAAAAAAATCCAAAATGTCAAGGGAACTTGAAAAGTTGTAGCCACACACACAAATACACATGTCATTCATGTGTGAACATTAGTGTTCAATTTGTGGATGAATATTCTCGATTAGATTTTTTAAATGGATAGTTATGATCAATTTTATTTTAATTATTTTTTAATTATGTTATGTAGTAAGTTTTCATATTTAAATTTATGTTATTTTTACATTTCATAATGTTTAAGTTTTTATTTCGTAATGTTTTTTTCACATCTACAATACTTGTAATTTAATTTTGAGAGAAGGAAATATATTGTTATGTTATTTTTACATTTAAAAAATGTTTAATTTGTTAATTTTTTTTCACATTGAGAGCATCCACGATGGTGAGGTGTTTTAGGTTCAAATGGAAGGGTATGTACTAAATATTAAGGTACACCATAATGGAGAGTAAAAAAAGGGTACAAATTGAATAAGAGCATCTCTAGTGATGCTTCCCCATTTTCAGGTATTTTGTTGCCACATCAGCGTCACCTCAAAAGTTAAATGCCTACTTTCTCTAAATATATTCATCCCCAACAATACTATATCAAAAGTAACTTTTGATGGGTCTCACTATCCAATCATTCCATAATATTATGAATTTATTTATATAGTACTAAATATTATTCATAATATTTTAATTAATATATATATATATATATATATATATATAAATATAGATAGATAATTTAATTTATAATATAATTTCATAAAATAATAATTTAATACAATGTTAATAGATAAAAATATTTAAACACAAAACTAGAGAATAACAATTAATAAAAATTAAAACACACAAAACATCTTGAAATTAAAAAACAATAATAAAATATACAACTCAAACCAACTAATTGTTGTCATATTGTGCCCACAAATGCTCAATCAAGTCGGCAGTTGATGATGTTTGTCTCTATATTTTAATTAAAAAATCTAAAAATATTTATATATATATATAGAGAGAGAGAGATAATTTAATTTAATAAAATAATAATTTCAAAAGCAAAGAATAAATACATCAAACTTAAAATTAAAAACAGAAAAGATAAAAATAAAATTATAAAAAGGGGAGGAAATTTGACAAAAATACACTTAAATATAAAACACAAAAGTTTATGAGAATGATAAAAATAAAATTATAAAAAGGGGAGGAAATTTGACAAAAATTAAAATAATATATGTATGTACGTGTGTGTGTGTAACCCACCCAAGACAAGACAAAAAATTTAAAAAAAAATGAATCTAAAGGTGGAGGGAGAAGGCTGCAGGTAGGGGCCTACATCTGCACCCATCCCCACACAACCACACAGTGGTGTCTTGCACGCATGTGCCCTCCTCCCATTTCTCAGAGCACGTTGCCCTCACTTTCTCCTTTTTCCTCTTTCTTTTATTCTAAAATTTCTAGATAATTGCAGGGCTTTCCCATCCAACCTTCTTCTACATCATTTCCCTTCCCACAATAGAAAATACCTCAAGTGTAGGAATATATGAAGTGTCATGTCAACATATTTCTGGCAATTGCAGATGCCCTAATTGATATAACTGCATGTACCAAGTATTTTTTAAGAAAAAATGTGTGATGTGGGCCACTCCTATTTTTTTATTCTCTTTCCTCCTTCTCTCTCCATTTTTCCCCAACTCTTTCTTCTCTTTTCTCTCTCCACCTGCCCATACCAATTTTTTCTCTCTCTTTTTTCTATTTCTCTCTCCTCCTTTCTCTTTCTCTCTCCTTCTTTATCTTTTTTTCTCTTTTCAAAATTATTAAATTTTATTTTATAATAAAATTTTGATTTCATAGATATAATCAATTTTTCGATTTCATGCATGCACTTGTCAATATTTTACTCAACCCAACCACATATAATTTAATAGTTTATCAGCAACTACCCCAAACACACAATAATAACATTATATATTATTTTTGTTTTTTATTAATAAATATAATATAATTAATTATAATTAAAATAAACTATTATTATTACTGAAAATTGTAATAACACAAAATAATAAACTTATATAAAATAGACAATATAATAAAATACAAACCAATAGTATAATTAGACGGAACAATAATATATGAGTGCAATTCGACCGTATAATTTGACAAAACAATAGTATACGAGTGCAATTCGAAAGTATAATTTGACAGAACAATAGTATATGAGTGCAATTCGATTGTATAATTTGTGAGGTATGTGAAAATATAGACAAATTAATATGTATTTATAGAGAATGAAAAAATACGAACTTTGATATTTTTATATCAAAAAATAATATTTAAATAAAAATTAGTTAAATTATACATAAAAATAATATATATATATATATATTATTAAATGAGTGATATAATATGGTGGGACCTCAAAAAGTTATGTATGTACTATATGTTATAGTTGATGATTTGAAGGGAATGAGTATTTAAAAAGGTAGGTATATAACTTTTGATGTGGCGATGATATGACGGGTATTTGTACCCAAATTTGGGTGCAGTATAGGAGATGCTCTGAAAATGCTCATAGAAAACAAAAATGGTGATTTGATATATTTGTCATTAAGTGCATCTATAATGAAAATAATAACATTTTTCTTAATTCTCTCCAAACTAATAATGACCATTGATCTTAACAAATTAATGGATAAGATTCATCCATAATTTACACACAATGTCTATATTCATATGCTAAGGCACCCATATATATATGGGGAAATTGTTATTTTTTTCTCTCTCTAAAACCTTAGGCGACTGGTTTAGGGTTTCTTAGAGGGAGTACCGTTGTCTCTCCTTGTGAGTGGAGGATTCCTTGGATATTTGTAAGTGAAGTAGTGGGGCAATGGATCCGAATGATGTGGCAAGGCTGGTGGAAGAACTTAAATTATCCCATGAAGTGTCTTCATCAACTGTTCACGTATTAATTTTGGGGTCATCTAAACTATCGAGATTTGAAACATTTCTTAGTGGGCAAAATCTTCTCCATGTGGGTCGTTAACCGTGAAACGTTGAGGATCCAAGTTCCTAAAATCCTTCAACTGCAATGTCCTGTTGATATTGAGATCGTGGAGGATAATCTTTTTGTGATTGATCGGAGGAGATGAGGACGGTCGGCATGCCCTCAAGGACGCCCCTGGTATTTTTTAATGGTATGATGGCTTTTAAAGCTCCAGTGGATTTTCAAAACCCGATTGATGTTCGCTTTGACAACTTTTCAATATGGGTTCAACTCCATATTCTCCTGCTTGCTTGTATGACCCCACTGGCTGTCCTCAAAATTGAAGAACATGTGGGAATGATCAAGGAGGTTGATGTGGGTAAAGATGGGAGCTGCGTGGGGTAGTTTGCGCGAGTCAGGCTTTGTCGAGAGTTGGATAAACCTCTTCAACGGTGTGTTAGGGTAGAGGAAGTTTTATCAGATGAAAGTAGATTGGTGTTATTTCTATATAAGAAGCTACCCGACTTTTGCTTCGCATGTGGGCGAGTGGGTCATTTGTTTTGACATTGCGGGGATGAAAAAGCTCATAAATCTAAATTAGGGTTTGGAAGCTGGCTTAAAGCTTGCCGGGTGGTTGATGTGTGCAGACCAAAATGAAGGGAAGGGGGTGGTTTTGGGACAAAAAGAAGAAGAGGGTTTCTCGAGAACTTGCTTGTCCTCTGCGGGCTTGAGTGGAAGTGTTATACAACTAGTTATGTACCAAGAAGTAAGAACAAAGGTAGCTAATCCAGCATAGTTCAAGATGAGCACCTCATGAATGACAGGTTAAATCGATTAGAGGTTTTGAATGCACATCTACAAGATGTGAATAAACGATTGGCCGCTAATGTTGCAAAACTCCACAACCCCATCCTCCACAAGAACACCACAGGTACCCCAAATGAATCACATTCATCTGTCCCCTCCTATGATGACATTGGTTATGATGTTGAGGATCATGATATCACTAATTTTTAGTTAGGTTGGGTGTGATGCCATATTTTATAGTTTGATAGATTCATAGCTAGTAGTTTGATTAATTGACTGATGGTTGTTTGATGAATCTATTAAGAATAGTCTGATGCATATATTTGATGTATTTTGATAATAGTTTAATGGATTTTAATGGATTGTTTGATAGAATTTATTGGATTGTTTGATGGATTTGAGTGGATTATGGATAAATCTGTAATTGATGATATTGTTTTATTTGTACATGTTTTATGTTATATTATTTAAAACTATTTAAAAAAATTACAAAAGAATTCATGCAAACATTCCTTGTTGGAATCACCGATCCTAATCCCTAATAAAACATTCCAGAGGACAACATTGGCCGCAATTATATAACCCTAACCGTAAAAGTTGAATTTCAGTGGACAGCGGGCACCGGGCAATCTATCAGAATATGTACTGCTGGAATTTGCAAACAAACATGAAATGGACATTCTGGTGGTTCGGGCTCCGCTGGGATTTTTTACCCATTGGGATCGATGGTTTTCTGCTGGAAAATGTTGATTCCATCAACATATTTTTCAACGGGTCGGCACGCTTGAATGCTCGCTGGAATTGTCTGATTCAAGTGGTAAACATACCAATTCCAATGGAATTCGACTTTTGGAATATTCAATTTTTTTTTGTAGTGTTTTTCTTGACGAACAGTCCCAACTTTTGTACCAATTGTTAGATACCAAAGTCAGGGACTCTTAACTCCACCATAAAAATTAACTCAAAAGTGCAGGGTATACTAGTAACTTAAGTAGCAATCCCCACACTTATGACTTATGAAGACCTTTTTCATAATTCACCTACTTATTTGTTATCCACACATGCCATGTGTATTTTGATTATGGTGAGACACTTTTCTAATTTAATTTTCTAAATTGGTGCCAAAATGCTAAATTCTAAGTTATGAGATATTTATAGCAGAATTAACAAATGTTGAGATTACCCTAGAAATATTCAAAGGGTAGAGATTCATGTAAAAATATGACGTCTCGGATTCGAGATCCCTCACTCACCTTCTCCAAATTAAAAAAAAATAAAAATTAATCATATGTTTGGAGAAGGGGATCCTCGATCAGTTGAAAAGAAATTAAAATTGCTGCAAGTTTTGTTCTCACACTATTGGGCCACAAGGCGGGCCTAATGAATTGCTACCATAATGATCGGGCCCATTCATACCTTCAAGATTATGAGACCCATAATTATAAACTACTTCTAGAATAAATACTAGGCATTAAATTTATGGAAGTTGGAGTAAAATATATGTATATGTGAAATTTTGAGTGATCGGGTTCAACTCCCACCCAATAAAAAAAAAGTATACATATGATTTAATTTCAAACCAACATACTTAAAGATAATATTTCATCTAGTCCTTTCGGGAACACTCAATTAATGAAACTCATGTGTTAAAGGGAAATGTCTCAAACTCAGATCTATCACTCTTTTTCATCCAACTAAAAAAAGACGATACTATTTAGTACTCTCCCGTTTCGTTTTATTTATTATTTTAGTTTTTTTTATCTAGAATTAACAATTTATTTTGTGGACAATATACTCATCTCTCATATATGCCACAAAATCTTATTTAATTATATTTTCCTAAAATAGGGTTTGTGATAGGATTAAATTAGATAGAATGTGTGAAAATATATAAAACAACAAATATTTTGAAACAAAACAAAAAATCTAAAACAACAAATAAAACGGAACAGGGGGAGTATAAGATATTATTCCAAAATACTCTAGCTAAATATGTATAAACTTTTATCAATACATCTATCATTTATTTACTTTGATGCATTAATAAGAAAGTGATCAGTTGAAATTCTATATTACACATTTTGTGTTGCATTCCCTATTGCACACTCGATTATTATTTGTTTTTAATTTTTTTCTTCGATTTTAATTTCCAATTTAATATACTAAAAAAGAAGATACTATTTAATATAAGATATTAATCCAAAATACTCCAGCTAAATAGGTATAAACTTCTATTAATACATCTGTCATTTACTTTGATGCATCAATAAGAAAGTTATCAGTTGAAATTCTATATTCCACATTTGGTGTTGCATTCTCTATTGCACACTCGATTATTATTTTTTTTCAATTTTTTTTCTTCGATTTCAATTTCCTATGCTTTAGTTTCATTTTACACTTATTATTTATGATTCATCATACCCAATTAGAATACATTTTAATTTTTTTTTGTATTTAATTTTTAGCTATTAATTGATTATTTGAAAAAATAAATACTAAAAATTTATATTAAACCCTAATTTGATAAGATGAATCCTAAATAACAAGTGTAAAATGAAACTAAAGCATAAAAAATTAAAATCAAAGAAAAAAATTAAAATAAAATAAAATAATAGAATGTGCAATAGAAAATGCAGTACAAATGTGCAATAGATTATTTCATATAGAAAGTCACAGATGTCCTTTTAAAGAAAGGGGAAGAATCTAGAATTCGACAACATTTCTCTTCATACCCATCTCAATCACAAATAAATAAATAAATAACAAAAGTATTAAAAAAATATTAACATGATTAAAAAATTATCGATCTCACTTTTTCATATGAACGAGTTTGAAAAATCATCTAATTTTCCTATACGGATGATGTTCAAAATCGGCCGACTGTGTTAAAAAATATGACGCAAAAGAGATTCAATAGATTGGACTGGATCTCACTAATTTTCATTACGAGTATTTATTGAAATATCATAAAAATTGTATTAAAAAATTAATTTAAAATATTGGGTAAAAAAAAATCTTTTTTTTTTATTTATTTTTATCATGATTACAAATAACTATTTAGACTTTTTCCCCCTGGAATTGACTACAAAGGGTCTCATTTAATTTGGTGTAGCGTGTTGATTTTAGGTTTCTCACCTACTCTCACGACTTAATTTTGTTTAAAAATAAATAAATAAACTCTGACGACTTTAACAAAAATGGTCACACACCTCATGACCAGGGCCAAATGAGCTGGGACACCACTATGACATGGTACTTGTTGATCTTCACCTTCCAATTTCATTAATTACACGTCAATATTCAACATTTATTTATTTTTACATTTCTATCCCGAATTTAAAAAAGAAATGGATCAATAATTACCGTTTACATAATTAATATTGTTAACACTATTAAAAAAAATTCAGAAGACTAAATAATGACGTGGATTACCCAAAAAATTTTCACCTGATTTATTAAATTGACGTGGAAATTGATTTTAACATTCCCTAAGAAAAACAACATCGTTTTATGACAGTCCACATTATTATTTGGTCTACCAAAAACAGTTGATAATATTAAAAGTGTTAATTGTGCAAACGTCAGATACTGATGTGTTAATTTTTAAACTTCCGGACAAAAATGAAAACAAAAATGAAAAGGAACAAATGTTGGGTAGTGATATGTAATTAACCATTTTTAATAGTTCATATATTAATATATTATTCTCAGTGAAATATATTTATTAAATCATATTTTATTGATTGAAAGATGAAACTATCACTTTAGGAATAGAAGAATAAAAACTAATTAACTATAAATCTATGACTTTTAAAATAGTATATTATGAGGCTTTTTAAAACTTTTTTTTTTATTTTTAATAAATTTCTTATTAAATTCGATAGATGATTAATAAAGACATTTACGATGTAAAATAAAAATCAAAATACATTATTTTTTTTTCAAGTCCTGAGTCTCTATTCGGACCCAATTAAAAAAATAAAATTACTTTTTCTAAATTCTTTAAGAACGATTCGGATCTAGTTATGGCTTATCAGAAGTGGGGCAAACTTATATATAGACAAAAGTAAATAAGGATTGAGAAAAAGAGACAAGATTTAAAACATAGTAGTTTTGTAGGCACTTTGAGTATTAAATGACTAGTATGCCCTTAAATGAGTTTCTTTACTATTCATCCTAATATGCCACTTTCATAATCAAATGGAAATAGTCCATTACGACCATATCAGGCCCATCATGCTTCCGTAAACCGAATACATTGAACTATAAACCAAATTCATACCTTTTTGACCGGAATGTTGCTGGGTAATCCGCCGGATTTTTACAAGCCTTGCCAAACCACACGATCGTAACCTATGGTTTTCAGACACGAACGCCTTCAGCAATACACAGCACAATCCTCGTTCGTTTCCTACACGGGGTGTAGAGTACTCATTTGATTTATAGAAAAATATATATGGTAAACACAAGTGATGAGCAAAAGCCTTGATTTTATTTAGGAATAATAAAACATCTATTATAATAAGTAAATCTCATTTTGGGAGGAGACAAACTCGTTTAGCTACTCATAGTAGCTGGGCTCGCAACTCTCATACAAAACTAAAACTATTTTTCATATTACAATTTATTGGAAGAAAGCTAAGAAAATGATCGATGATCTTTGCTTCCTTCTTGCCTCGTTTTATAGAGGGGAGTCCCCTCTCCTACTCCATTATTCTTCACCTAATTTCACATGGATGGACCCCTTTGCTGAAACTCCTTATTAAAGGTGGACGGTCCCGGTTCCTTTATCTTCACGTGAAGGTGCTTATGGGTGGAGGTCCCCATAATAAGTGGCACAATGTGCCTTTTCCTTTGAACCACTTAGCTTTTGTTTTTTAGCTCTAGTGGCCAGCCTCTTCTTTTGAGTCACATGATTGCTTTTGCAATCACATGTCCTTCTTTTCCCTTGTCGGGAATCTACTTTTTTGGTGGGGCTCTTAGCATCCTTGCTTTTGGCATCCGATGCTCATTTTCTCCAGCTCTCTTTCGTTCCATCTTGGGACGGAACCCCTTGCCAAACTCTGGCTCCTTTTGGTTCTAGCAGTCTGAGCATATTGGATTGTCCCACTGCCCGAAATGAGCCATGTTGCAATACTTACGATGAGTCTCTTTGCTCATAGCAAACTTGCTTTCCCATATCAAGGACCTCTTCTTCTCGAACAGATCCTCTGTAAATCTCGTAGTTTTTCCTGTCATGGTATTCAACAGGAATGACCCGTTCGCTGAATTATGGAAAAACTTGAACGAGAACTTGACTTTGTCCATCTCTGTAAGACAGACCCACAATCCCCATGCTCGCCTGGTGGTGATTTGATCCTCAGTTATCGAGGCGATCAATGAGATGTCCTCTGGTGAGGCTTTAATATTGCCCCATGCTCTGGAATCTGGTCTTTGAAGTCTGATGTAGTGGAAGGCCTCATTATTCCCTTTTCCTGCTGGTTCTGGTGCTGCACTGATAAAATATAGCTCCAGAACGTCTCATCGGCTAAGCCTATCATTGTTAGCCCATGATTCATGCATGGCTTCCTGTATCCACTTAGGTAGACACTTGATTTCTGGGAACGCCGGTGACATGGTTTGATTTGAAGCTAAGGCCCCAAAATCATACCATTGCTTGACCTCGTGTGGATTGGTTCCTGGTAACATCCACACTCTTGGATACTTTTCAGAGACATCAATCTTGGTTCTGGATGGATTGATTCCCTGTCTGGTATAGAGCTTCTCCCAATTGGCCTGATAAACTTGCCAAGAAGAAACTTCTAACTTGTTAATATTAACCTTAGAGGTACCAGTCATTGGCCTAAGGTTAATCTCTCCCTCTTTTATCCCAGAGGTGCTGGGTTGACTTGATGGTTCAGAGTATAATTCCTGACCCTCAATTTTCTCTTGGGCCTGAGTTTCCGTAGAAAGCACCGGCTTAGAGCTCGTGCTAGGGGTATTTGAATCCCCTGTTTCTGTTTTACAGATCGGTACTGCAATCTCTCCTTTCATCAATGGTGAATTGATGGCCCCGAGAAGTGGCTCATGCATAGCTGACCAGAGTTGTCCTTTGGTCTTTATACACGCTCGTAATCTCTCGTCGACCTTATTTTGGTCAGCTCGTTGTATTCTCCCTGCTTGTTCAGCATGAAGAATTAGCTCGTCCTACTCACGCTGAAGTAACTCTATATTTTCACTGAAGTGCCTCTGCGCAGTCATGATGGCATCGACCTCAATCGCTTCCATCCCTCGTTAGAAAATCTGCAAGAATATTTTCATGAAATTTTATCACAATAATGTCAAATAAATAATATTGACATTCAGCTTGCCATCTTATTAGTCTAGCTTTCTCAGGTTTAGATTCAATTTTATTTTTCAAGAAAGCTTTAACTTGTCTGTTATCAACTTTTAGAGTGAACTTCTTTGCTAAGAGGAACAAAGGCCATTTTTTAAATGCCTTCCGAACTGTAAAGAACTCCTTTTTGTTGATATGCCATTGAATGGCCTCGCTATCTGAAAAGAGACCACTGCAATATCTACAGAGCTCCTCTCCGTTGGGTGTGATCTTTGTAAGCACGACTGCCCATCAATGATCACTTGCATCTGTATAGAGGATCAATTCATCCTCATCTTGTGGTATAGCCAGTTTTGGGAGATTTCCGCATATCTCCTTTAGCTGTCTGATTCCTTGTTGATGTTTGTTTGTCCACACAAACGGGGTATCCTTCTTTAGAAGGTTACTGAACACCTTCTTGTGTTTTGCAAGATTTTTTATAAAGATTCCTGCAAAATTGACAACTCCCAGAAAACTCTGTAGTTGCTTCTTTTCTTTAAGGACATCAGGGAACTTCTACACCTTTTCTACAATATGATTTTGCAGAATAATTCCTGATTCATCCACCTCGATTCCAAGAAATTCCATCTTTCGGGTGGCTATTACTGCCTTCTTTTCTGATAGTACAAGGCCCTCTTTATGACAAACATCTGCAAAGATCTCCAGATGTTTGAGATGTTCATCTATACTCTTTGATGCAATTAGAATGTCATCAATATAGACAAACATAAAAGAGAAATAATCTTCAAATAGATTATCCATCTTTCTCTGAAATATTTGGGGTGCGTTGGCTAACCCCATCGGCATTGTATTCCAAACATAATGCCCCGGTTCAATCAACTTGAGATCAAGGTGTTCTTTGATGATGACAAGTCCAATTTCTCTCATATTTTTGGAGTCTTTTTCTCGTTCTTTTGTCCTTTTTTGTTGTTTTAGAGTCAAAAAGAGCCAGAAATACGAGTAGGGGCATGAAGAGAGCAAAATCACGCACTGTGGCCATTTTGGAGCTGAAATACGATGATACAAGTTCGACGAGATTTTCATAGCACCAATCTCCATGAAAGGTGCCAGCTTGTAGAGTCCATCGCATTTCAATGTTGCTGAGAAATGGCCATTTGCCCACAAGACTCAAGGAAATTCTAAACCTGGCAGACTTGTTGTGGGCACAACGCGAGAAGTTTGCAGAAGTTATCCAAGATATTCCAGATTTCGTTCAATAAGGAAAGAAGATCATATCAAAGAGGATATTACCAAATCTGGAGAAGATATCTTGAAGCTTCTAGAAGATCAATCTTCCACAAGGAAAGCGTCCTCCTGTGGGCGCGAGCTGAAGAGATAGAATCAGAATTTACTCTGCAATGGAAGTTGACTTGTCTCTACAAGTAAAGTTGATATGTACATACAAGGAAAGTGCAGCTGCCAGAAAAGGAAAGAATGGGCACGCCGACAGACAGACCAGAATTAAGTTTTTTCATGGGTCGATTTGAGCTTCAAACTTACTTGTGGCCCAAGGATGCTAGGGATTCGACCTACCTGTATAAATACCACTAGAGTGGATCATTCATGTACGCTAAAAACGCCACAAATGCCATATACATTATTATTTTACTTTTTACTTGTATTTTTAATGTCCCATTTATGTTGTTAAGTTTGACGTTGGAGTCAAGACTCGTTTCTTATTTATTTCAGTAAGTTTTTATTTGATTTCATGTCTTTAAATATTGTTTTTATGTTTATTTCTAGCATGCGTGGCTAGATCTTTTATTCCGGATTGAATGGAGATGATAACTTAACAAACATGTAAAAACCGTGAGGCAGTTTGGGCATAACACTGTGTGAATTTGGTTTCCATCATGTATTATTTTCTTTGTTGCACTAAAGCATGTTAAGCTAATTAATGTGGCTGATCACTCGTTAATTAGAATTGGGCACACTAAATCTATACATGGTCAATGAATCGTAACTGTGTGTTGATCATAAAGGGACTGGATACATCACGAGGTATTGTGGATACACGAGAAATTGATGTTTGCAATAGATCTGGGTCTGTCTAGAGCATAAAGCTACTTGCTGCTTACAATCAAATGAGAAATCAGGGTTGGGTAACAAGTTAGGATTTAGGGGATGAGAAATCACCTCTAATCTAATATGAAAGGATAGATTGGGCATAAATGAAGAAATTCGGGTGTCTTTAACTGGATAATTTAATTCACATAAGAAATCTATGTGCCCATGATCTGGAAAATGTTTGTTAAGTTTGATTCGAAGTTCTAATCTGGAATACTTTACTACTAATCATTTTCTTTGTTTTTCTTTGTTTCTTTTTATTTCTATTTTTGCAAGATTTACTTTAAAGTATTTACATACGAAGTACGGAGACCACAACAACCCTCAACTTTTGGAATTGGTGACATTGGAAGATAGGATTCGTAGCTCCTCATGGGATCGCCCCTTTACTCACATTGCTGGTTACGCCCGCTGTGGGCACAAGGATAAGTGTCTCTTGAGATTTATTCTGACCGCGAAACGACCGCGCGTCAGAATTGGCGCCGTTGCCGGGGAGTTGATTCAAGTAATTATATTTTCCCAACTTGTTAGTCTGGCTGGTGGATGCACAACTCCTCTACAGAGTTCTATGAGTAAGATCCAGAACCATAAAGGACTTTGCGAAGGAGAAAGGCAGAAGCACGGAGGGCACAACAAGCCGCACGTGAAACCATCCTGGAGGAAGAAGAACATTCTCAACCAGAGCACGAGGCATGAGAAGAGCAGCAAGGAAGAGCAACTATGGCTGAAGAGAGCCGAACACTAAGGCAGTTAGTCTTTCTGACTAACATGAACCTGTGCCCCATGGGCATTACGCTCCCAACTATCACTGAAAGTTGGGAACTAAAGGCAAATTTCATCCAAATTTTGCCTAAGTTTCATGGGATGACTGGAGAAGATCCTCAGAGGCACATACAAGATTTTGAGATGGTGTGTTAAACCCAACCCGCGGATGGGGGAAAAGATCAATATGTACGACTGGTGTCCTTCCCGCTCACTCTACAAAATGGGGCACGAGATATGTTGTACACTCTGTCAACTGGCAGCGTGACCACATGGGCGCAGCTGCAACAAAAGTTTTTGGAGAAATACTTTCCCGTATCTAGAGTGCAAGAGATGAGAAGAAGAATTGGAAGTCTGAAGATGGGCACAAATGAGAGCTTCTATGACTATTGGAGTCATTTTCAGATCATGCTGACAAAGTGCCCACAACATCAAATCCCAGATCACGATCTGATTCAATACTTCGTATCAGGCTTGAGGGCCCATGACAGAACCATTGTCAATGCCTCTCGTGGAGGATCTATTCTGAACAAATTACCAACCGAGGCTTTCAAGATTTTAGCGAAAATGACTGATGAGAATCGTGATGAGAGTGCCGAGGGCATAAGGACAGTTGCAGATGCTAGAACACCAACGCATTTTGAGGCCAAGATGGAAAGGTTCTTTGAACAAATGGAGAAGTACAAAAGCAGTACAAAAGAAAAAACCATGTGGGGTCTGCAAAAGTATAGCCCACCTTACTGATGAATGCCCAATGCTGCAGGAGGAAGTTTCTGACGTACATGCCTTCGGAGGGCATAACAACAGTCAAAGAAGATATGATCCCTATTCTCAAATGTATAATCCAGGTTGGCGGGATCATGAAAACTTCAAGTGGAAAAGGTCAGATCAAGCCCAACCACAAATTTCTCCTATGCAACCACCTTTTCAAAATTAAAGACAAGGACCTTCTTTGGAGGAGCTGGTCCAAACCATGGCACAAGAGACGTTGAGGGCACAACAAGAAACTGAAAAATTTAAGCACTATGTTAGCGAACAAATTTCATAGCTCACCCAAGCCATCAAGCAACTTGAAGAGAAAAATGGACAATTACCATCTCAAGTGGTAAACCCCTGTGAGCAAGTGAATGCTGTGACCTTGAGAAGTGGAAAAGAGCCACCAGAAGCTGTTACAGAACTAGAAGCTGAGAAGACGGAAAACACTGAGGGTACAAAAGAAGAGGAGCAGAAAGAGAAAGAAAAGATTGTAGAGCCCAAGATGAAAAAAACAAAGGCTGTCGGAAAACCACCTTTTCCAGAGCGTCTTGCCCACAAAGGAAAGGAGAAAGAAACGAAATATCTTCTTAAGATTTTTTTAAAAGTGGAAATCAATATTCCACTCTTGGATGCAGTTAGGCAAGTACCTCGATATGCCAGATTTCTCAAGGAGCTTGCACCAAAAAGGTACAATTTAAAGATGACGCCAAATTATTCGTGGGAGAGAACGTTTCGGCAGTTTTACAAAAGAAAATGCCCAAGACATGTGAAGATCCTGGTATGTTTATCATACCATGCATCATTGGAAATAGAAGGATTGAGAAGACCATGTTAGATCTTGGAGCATCCATAAATGTCATGCCCATGACGATTTATGATAAAATTGGGACCACTTAAGCAAACAAGGGTGATCATTCAGCTCACAGACAGATCTAATGTCTACCCAGAAGGCCTGATAGAAGATGTCCTAGTCAAGATGGGGGAACTGATTTTCCCAGCTGATTTTTACGTTCTCGATATGGGCATAGCAACACCCATCTCATCAGTGTTACTACTCGGAAGACCATTCATGAAGACTGCTCGCACTAAGATTGATGTCGATGAGGGCACACTGACATGTGAATTTGATGGGCAGATCGTCGTATTCAATATTTTTGAAGCAATGAAATACCCTCAAAACCCGGAGTCAGTCATCTTTGTGAGACAATGTCATGCCCAAGCCACGGTTTCCAGAATGAACAATCAAGAACCACTAGAATGGGCATTACATGGTGGCCTAACTGATTGCGGTGCCATCGATGAAGATGACGATATCAGAGAAGCTATCATGATGTTATATTCCCTGGAGAAAATGCCATGTGGTGTGGTGGATTACAAGTTGCCCACCACGAGTGAGACTGAAAAAATGATACCCTATGTGCAGAGGACACCGCAGCTGGAACTGAAAGATCTTCCCGGACACTTGAAGTATGCCTATCTTGGAGAGAATGAAACATTGCCGGTTATCATAAGTAAAAGTCTGAACTTAACAGAGGAAAATTGGCTGATGAGATTGTTGCGTCTGTACAAGAAAAAAATGAAAATAACCTATGACCAACTCATCCGTCACAAGCCATTTGAGCGTGGGAAAAAGGTTTCGCTATTTAATTCCAGACACGAGCTGCTTGGAGGAAATCTCAAATCCAAATGGACTGGTCCTTTTCTGGTCCATGCCTCATGCCCACATGGAGCTGTGGAGTTAACAAATATGAACACTGGAGGAAGGTTCAAGGTTAATGGACAGCGACTAAAGCACTATTATGGGCACAAGGATCTCGTTTTAGGATCTGTTAGGCTCATTGAGCCCATCTACATATGAAGAAAGAAGTAAGCGTCATGCCCGCGACAATAACTAGGGCGCTGACTGGGAGGCAACCCAGGTTTTATTTTTCTTGAAATTTATTTTAATTCTGTTATTTCCTTTTAAGTTTTATTTTTCTAGTGGATAGGATGAATTTTACGATTTTCTCTAGTTGTGTTTTTACAGTACAGGGCACGGGAAAAATATGGCTACCATTCTGGAATGCATTGGCAAATGCCCTCGATGCCACTTCAAGCAAGCCTGATTTACCGAACATCGTGCCCTCTCTGATCTGGTTCCCTCTTTCCATTAGTTTAGTTTTTTTTATCTTTCTAGAGTCACCCTTGTTCACCCACTTTGCCTACAGCAAAGTGTGTCGGTGGTGAGGGCATTTGGAGTCTGTTTGTTTTTTTTTTCGATGACCACCTTATTCACCCACTTTGCCTAAGGTAAAGTGTGTGGGTGAGGGTTATTTCGCTTTCTTTTGTTGGTTTGAATTGAGTCAAGCATGTGTAGATATTTGAACTTAAAAACATGGAGTCTAGGGTCCTGTGACCATTAGATAACTTGTTTATTTGCATATTCATGTCAGTATGCCCGTAACGCTGTTTAAATGATAAATGAACTAAGTACTCTGTGAGGAATTGAGCCTATCTTCATGATGTATGCAATAATTCTTTCTTGTGTGATTTTTGCATCTTTGAATTTAGGAGAACCACAATTTGCTTCTGCTCTGTTCCGAGGTCACTGAATTTGGGGGTACACAAAAATGCTTAAGCAATTTTCTTTCTGAGCCCACAAGACCAAATAAAACCATCCTTTAAATTACCTTTGCAGCCCTTTTTGAGCTAAAATTCATAATGCCCTGGTCAAGTTCCTTTCATGAAACCTACAAAAAAGGACCATGGGCACAAGGGAAGGATAATCTGGTGTGTTACAAGGCACGAAGTGCACAAGAAGAAAAAAAAAAGAAAAAAAAAGAAGAAGAAGCGGTCGAAACAAAAAGAAAAAAAATGATAAAGAAATCCCAAGAAAATAAAGTACACAATGCCCACAAAATGAAAAAAGTCTGGGACATGTGCTTCATAAAATGGGCACGGTGGCAAAGGCCAATAAGAGTCATAATAAATTCTCCCAAAGGGAAAACCTTACTAAATTGAGCCCAGATCCAAATACTTCCTACCTATGACCCGTAGCCCCATTACAACCCTCTAAGTCCTTAGCATATGTGTGTTCTCAATTCTAAAAAGTAGTGAAGGAAAAAGAGCAGTTGCAAGCCTATGGTGACACTCAATTCAAATATGTTTTCCTTGAGCGTATACACTGAGCCCAAAACACTTTGAGTGAGGAAAATATGAGTGAATCCATCACTTAGTTCATTTTGATACTACAGTGGACAGAATGATATGTTAAGCAGTTTGCATGTTATTTTATGAGATCAGTAACTTAGCCTCTGTGCCCGAAAGGGATTATGTCTATGCATGCTTTATGTCGAGTCTTTGTATGTATGTCTTTTCCGCCTTTCTTTTATTTTCTTTCTTTTCTTTTGGGCACGTTGTACCCCATGCTTGAGGAAAAGCATATCTCAAGTGGGTGGGTATGACAAGTCCAATTTCTCTCATATTTTTGGAGTCTTTTTCTCGTTCTTTTGTCCTTATTTTTGTTGTTTAGAGTCGGAAAGAGCCAGAAATACGAGTAGGGGCATGAAGAGAGCAAAATCACGCACTGTGGGCATTTTGGACCTGAAATATGATGATACAAGTTCGATGAGATTTTCATAGCACCAATCTCCATGAAAGGTGCCAGCTTGTAGAGTCCATCGCATTTCAATGTTGCTGAGAAAGGGTCATTTGCCCACAAGACCCAAGGAGATTCTAAACCTGGCAGACTTGTTGTGGGCACAACGCGAGAAGTTCGGCAGAAGTCATCCAAGATATTTCAGATTTCATTCAATAAGGAAAGAAGATCATATCAAAGAAGATATTACCAAATCCGGAGAAGATATCTTGAAGCTTCTAGAAGATCAATCTTTCCACAAGGAAAGCGTCCTCCTGTGGGCGCGAGCTGAAGAGATAGAATCAGAATCTACTCTGCAAGGGAAGTTGACCTGTCTCTACAAGGAAAGTTGATTTGTCCATACAAGGAAAGTACAACTATGAGAAAATGAAAGAATGGGCATGCCAACAGACAGTCCAGAATTAAGTCTTTTCATGGGCCGATTTGAGCTTCAAACTTACTTGTGGCCCAAGGATGCTAGGGATTCGACCTACCTGTATAAATACCACTAGAGATGATCATTCACGTACACTAAAAATGCCACAAATGCTATATACATTATTATTTTACTTTTTACTTGTATTTTTAATTTCCCGTTTATGTTGTTAAGTTTGACGATGGAGTCAAGACTCATTTGTTATTTATGTTAGTAAGTTTTTATTTAATTTCATGTCTTTAAATATTATTTTTATGTTTATGTCTAGCATGCGTGGCTAGATCTTTTATTCCGGATTCAATGAAGATGATAACTTAACAAACATGTAAAAACCGTGAGGCAGTTTGGGCATAACACTTGTGAATTTGGTTTTCGTCATGTATTGTTTTCTTTGTCGCACTAAAGCATGTTAAGCTAATTAATGTGGCTGATCACTCGTTAATTAGAATTGGGCACGCTAAATCTATACATGGTCAATGAATCGTAACTGTGTGTTGATCATAAAGGGACTGGATACATCACGGGGTATTGTGGGTACACGAGAAATTGATGTTTGCAATAGATCTGGGTCTGTCTAGAGCATAAAGCTACTTGTTGCTTACAATCAAATGAGAAATCAGGGTTGGGTAACAAGTTAGGATTTAGGGGACGAGAAATCACCTCTAATCTAATCTGAAAGGATAGATTGGGCATAAATGAAGAAATTCGGGTGTCTTTAACTAGATGATTTAATTCACATAAGAAATCTGTGTGCCCATGATCGGGAAAATGTTTGTTAAGTTTGATTCGAAGTTCTAATCCGGAATACTTTACTACTAATCGTTTTCTTTGTTTCTTTTTATTTTTATTTTTGCAAGATTTACTTTAAAGTATTTACATACGAAGTACGGAGACCACAACAACCCTCAACTTTTGGAATTGGTGACATTGGAAAATAGCATTCGCAGCTCCTCTTGGGATCGACCCTTTACTCACATTACTGGCTACGCCCGCTGTGGGCACAAGGATAAGTCTCTCTTGAGATTTATTATGACCGCGAAACGACCGCGTGTCAATGATTGCTCACATATCCTTTTGATCTTTGATGTTCATCAGGATAGGCTTGTATCTAACGAACTCAAACTCCTTTGCAGCCTTAACCTTCAAGGTTGCTTTGAGTTGGTTCTTTCCCCACCAAGCCAGCGTATTTTCATTATAGTTTCTAGCTATCTTCCGCTTGACGTCTTCGAGGGATATCTTTGCTTCTTCCTTAATATCTTGATGTGATATTAAAGAAGCCTTGAGGATTTGGATCTCCTGTTCTTCAAGATCCTTTTCCCTACGAAAACTCAAAACTACTTCTCTGAATTTTCTTTTGTCCTGCATTTTTGGGTGTCGAAGATGTCCTTCAGCACCACGCTTACTATGAAATTGTAGTGGTATTTGTCGATTGAATGCCCCTTTCAGCCGCTGGACAATGATCCTATGATCACAGACCGTCGTAAAGATCAGTCTCTGGTTGGTGTTGTCCTGCGTATACTTCTTGAACATTTGTAGGAAATTGTTTCCTAACAAAATGTCCGCCCCTGTATCATGAAAATAGATTGGTGGAGTTTTTACCTTATACCATGGTGTATCTCCTGCTCCTCCAATCAAGATTTCAGATTTCTTCACTCCCTTAGATATGAGCAAAACTCTTTTCGAGAAATCTCTTCCAGCAATTGGATTTAAATCTTCTTCCAATTCTTCTGGGAAGATTCCTCTCTCTGCAGTACAAATTCCTGCTCCTGAGTCGATATAGGCTGCAAAGTATTTAGCCTTATATTTCTCGTATAACATCCCTACTGAGATGTATATGGAGAATGGGCTGGTCATACAATCACCAGTTGTTTTCCATTAAAGGTGATCATCATCCCATCTTCCTTCAACTCCCACGGCTTGAACCTTTCTAAGAAGTCAAGTACTAAGATTAGGACTCCTGATTCTCTTCCGGCTCTTTCTCGTACCTCCATTGTCATAGCCTCTATATCGAGAGTTCCCTTATAGTGGCCGACTTCTGGTCGTTGTAAGTAGTACAGGACGTCGCAAGGGAAATTATTTTCCCATCTTGTACTGTCGAATCTTGTGTCGATCTCTCTCTAATCTTCTGGGCATTTAATTTTTATTTTAACTTGCCTTGGTCGCCTGAGATCTCCTTGGAAGCTTTCTCTTGAGGACTGAGTCCATGGCTCTATCACAATCCTATCTCCTTGGAATGACAATCTTTTGCCTTCCAACTTGAGACTCTCATTGTATTTCAACAATGGTTTGTCTCCTACTCGAATATTTATCTCTCTTAGTAGCGGCATTTCTGATCTATCTGCGTGGATTGCCTGTGCCACCTTTGAGAATACATCTGGTATCTCAATGAACTGCTTTCCCAGAAACAGATCCGTGTGGTGTGAATTGGAAAGCGCACAAGACACCTGATATGTTAAAGAAAACAGTCGATTTCCCTCATAGCTGATATCATTTCTTTTGAAGTCTTGGTACAGCGTCAGGGCTTGACTGAAATCTCTATCTTTCAGATTATAGGATATTTTTGGATAGATTACCCCTATAATCTACTTGGCACAGAGATTTCCCAATATAGTTCCTAACAAGGAATCTCTGTGATTTCTGATACGCTTATTGCATATTACAATATCAATGGGCGTATCAACAACTGCGGATAATGCGGATTTAAGCACTATCTGGACAGCCCTGATGTGGATCCAGGATATGGTATCCTTTACCTCTGGCCTCATCCTTTCCAGCTATTCTTGAACTTCACTGTATGGAATCAGTTGTAGCTCAACTTGATTCCCTATAAGCTTTATAGGAAGCGACATCTCTCTTCTGGTAATCTTATAGATTACATTGTGCTTCCTGCTTTTCAGACTAAAATTGCGGAGCAATTGATCAATCTGTCCGGCTGAAAATCCTTGATATCTTTATATATTAAGGCTCTTGTTCATGATTTTGTCAATCGTGCTTTGTGAGAAAGTGGTTTGACTGGAATATCCAGTTTCGTCCACTTGCTCTTGATGGAAAACCTCAGCTTCAGTCTGATTCAGAGTCTGATCTTCCATCAACACTTTCGTCGCTAAAGACTTCTTCTTCTTCATATATACTCTCATCTGAGGGTATATCTTCGAATTGGTAGACTTGTACCAAGTCTTGGTAGTAAATTGCTTTCTCGATGTCTGGTGCACCTTCGGAGCTTTTGACTCCTCTATTTTCCGGACAATCTATCGAGATATGTCTTCTTGCACCACAAGTCCAGCAGTTACAATCTTTAAAACTTTCATTTGCCCTTGTATGGGCTCTTCTAAAAGTTTTTCTCACGGGAGTTCAACTTGATGAACTCTGTGGTGTCCTGTCTCTGGAAGGACCCCTTCTTTGTCCAGATTTGTAAAATCTGGCTTTTTACCCGGTCCATCTGCTCCTAGGTTTCCAGGTCCTTTTCCTTGAGAATCCTTCTTTGGCATAAGGATGAACTCTGTGTTTCTTGTTCTTCCGTAGCCTTTGAGATTCTCTTCCAATGATGGTCGGCAGATCATTGGCTGTGAAGTCAAGAGGGAAATATTTATTCATCCTCTTTAACCTCTTGTAATTCTTTTGCAGAATAGCCTGTCCACACCATTCAGCTAGCTTTTGTTTGACAAAAGACATCCTCCTCTCAACATTGTCAGGATCTCTTGGAATGTATTCTTTAATAAACATTTTCTTCCAGGGACTTGGGAACTTCGTGAAGAAATCTCTACACAGACCTTTTCATCCACATCTGAATTCCATTGGTAGATGTGGTATAACTTGAAGAATTGGTCAATTGACTCATTCTCCATGTTGTTCAGTCTTAGGTTTAAAATAGCTTGAGAATAATTCTTCCTTTTTTCGGAATTTGCACTTCCGAAATTGTCTGCTCCCAGAAATGTGAGCTTAAACCAGAAAGCCATTCTATCCATGATCTCCGTGTATGAGGCTAACTCCAAGGTTTCTTCTTTGACTGCTGGTGCAACTCTTGACCATAACATTTTGGCTACACCCAACAAACTCATCTCTAGCAGCTTGATGAATCCCTCATTTTCTAGATCCAACGTTCCTGCTGCTATTCGCATCAATGATGATCAATCATCAATAATCATATCAATGTCGTTGAAGTCAATATCATCGATATTGAGCATGAGTCCATACGGATGTATGGGATCAAAGCTCATTTTCCCGAGAGGCGTATCTCAGAACTTAGGGATCTGTTTCCTCACCCTAGTTCCCGTAAGATTGTTCATATTGGGCCTCTCTCTCATGTGTTGATCTCCAACATGAAAGTCCTCGCGGGCTCTCATGAGAACATCTTGTGCTGGGCCTCCTTCCTGTTGCTGTTGGGCTGGTGGAACTTGCGGTACTTGTTGTTCCGGGGGTACCTGATGGTATCCATGATAGATTAAAGCCCCATCTCCTGTATTCATCTTCAGATCTACTATCTTCATATTGGCAAATGACTCTGCCAATTCTTGTAGATCTTCCAATCTTATCCTCTTGAGGGACGTCATTCTTTGATTTATCTTAACAATTGACAAATTCTTTCATCATTCGATTTCTTGGGTTCTTCTTTGGCCTTTGGTGTGAAATTCACTTTGCCAAAATTGATGGGTTTCTTTTTACTAGAACATGTCTGGTTTAATTCTAGTGTCTGGATCTTCTTTTGAATTTTTGACAAGATGGTTATAATTTTATCTTGTTTTATAGAAATTCGCCTTACTTCTTATGGTACTCCATACGTGTGATTTCCGTAATTTTGTACCGTCTTTTGGATCTCTCGTAAATCCTCCGAGATTTTAGATGTGTTTGCCACGATCTCTTTGAATCTGGGAGTTATCTCGTAGTTTCTTTGTTCCATCAACCGTGGTTTTGGTGTGCCCTTTGTTGATGGTTCATTAAGTCGCATTGTAGCAGATTATTTACCATTAACAAGTTCATTTGAGCTTGTCTTTGGAAAATACACTGCTCTATTTCCTCCAGGCTTGACTCCGATAGGAATCGCTCTTCGTATTGGGCTTCTCAGTAGGATAGCCTCTCCTTGTGACTTTCCTCCAGTTCCTTTAAAATTGGAAGGTACCTTCTGAAATAAAAAACATCTCGAACAATTGTTCGGATCCATATTTTCTGGGTATCTCCTCCATTAGGATATTACTTTTAATAATAAATAAAATATTATTCCCAAATAAAATTACCTAGGCTCTGATACTATTTTCTCGCGCTAGTGGCAACTTAAGATAAATCAAAAGAAATTTCAAATATAGGCAAATACAACATTTTTCTCATATGCCTCATTAAATCCAAAATCAACATCATAGGCAAATAAGACATTTTTCACAAGTGCCTCATTACATTCAACATAAGGGTCATAATAGTAATCTCTTTTCAAATTACCTAGAAAACTACTTACTCTTAAATCTAGCCTCCTTTCCCCTTTTTATTTTTGCTTTTGTCTATTTTTATATATTATCACTATCAGAAGTAGATATCATACGTAATCTCATAGGCATCCTAAAGTATCCAACCATATACGTTTTAGCTGTGTACTCCACATTTATGAGTACTTATCTAGAAATATTTGTATTTATGTATATATAGTTATATAAAGGACCATACATTATACATACACTCGTGTAAAACGTACGCATTTAGGCTACCAAAAAAATAGTTTATAGATGCAATTAAACTTAGAGATTAAACAAATAGCCTTTTTTTCACACAGATAAAACAAAAAAGAATTGGTCATTAATGAATTGGATGCAATTTGATAATGGATTACAATTTATATACAATTAATTAGAGAAGGTGAATTTGGACCACTATCAAATTCATTATTTAGTCTGATAATTGTAGAGGCCCTATTTCTGCATAGGCCCAAAGTCTAGACTCACGCATATTTGAAGGTTTTGGAAACCAAATAGGATCGACACCTCATGATAAAGTATCTCGAGGTCCATACCTCGAAGTCCACCTCTTGAGGTCCATGCCTCGAGATCGATACCTTAATCCTCAAAGTACAGAGGTCTAGAAGCGAGAGTCCACGATCGAACAGATTCAAGGAGAAGACCAGGTCAAAATATCCGTTGAAGATGGCCATGACCCCGTCAAAAACCCTAAAAGGGATAAGAGAGAATCCTTAAAATATCGGGATTTAGTTAGTACTCACCAGTATATATATATATGTGCTTCATAAATGGCAAAGGGGGGAGAATTCACGCTATACACACAACACTTACAACTTCAATCAACTCATCGACATTCACCATACAGCTCCGCAAGTAAGCCATACATAAGGCTTCGCAAAAGCGAAGCTCGACCCCCTCCCCCCTCTTTTACGAAATTGCTCTTATAATTCTATCATTTATTCACTTTTATCTTAAATTAATTCAATTCTGACTTGAGCGTCGGAGTCCGTTCGATCGTCAACCCCCCGACGGTCCTTCGGCTTCACGTGTTTTCTTTGTCTTGTAGATCGCCGGAGTCTAAACTTGAAGAATGATCAATTGTAGAGATTTTTGACCTCTACAGTTTGGTGCCCACCGTGGGGCTCCGATCGATCACTTCAAGATGACGAACAACATCCGAAAGGATACAACGATCATTCCTCAGAAAGCCCGAAAAGATGGGGTGACTGCGACCCCATCGCCTGAAGGCGATGGTAATGTTTCACAACTTCTGCGTTCGATCCAGCGTTAATTGAATACCATCACAGTCGAACTCGCAGTGATCCGAATTGATAACTCAACCTTAAAGGCTAGAGTCGAAGCTATTTCACAGCCAAACCTTTTTCCGAACGGATCTACGTGAACTCAACTATCTCTGCTCTCACGAACCCGCATAGCAAATGAACTCCGAGAGCAAGTACTTCTGAACTCAACACACGAATCAACTAACCATCTCAATGCAGGTACACGCAAAGAACCCGCACTAAAGGGCAAGGAAAAAAGAAGAAAATTCCCTATAGGATCCCCTCCTAGGTTCGAAGATTATGAACCTGGATCAGAATCTGAGGTCGAGAAGAAGATCCAGCGATTGGAAGACATATTAACCCGAATACCGGGAGTCCCTGCTCCTATCAGAAAAATTGCACCAACGAGCTTTGCAGATTCCCCGTTCACCGACGAGATCTGCCTTGTAGAGATGCCCCCAAAGTTCACCTTCCCGAGCATGAAGTTGTTCGATGGCGCATCCAACCCCGACGATCATGTCACCCAATATAAACAAAGAATTTTCACCACCACGATACCCCAACATGCCCGAGAAGCCAGCGTGTGTAAAGGCTTCAGATCCAGCCTCGTCAGCCCAGCACTCCAATGGTTCATCAACCTCCCTAATGGAATGATCTCGTCGTTCGCCCAGCTTAACGACCTCTTCATCAAACAGTTTGCCAGTAGCCGCAAGATTGAAAAACGCACTGACGATCTCTACACGGTAGAGCAAAGAACGGAAGAGCCCCTGTGAAACTTCATCGGAAGATTTAACAGAGAAAAAGTATCGATCCCCAATTACAACGTCGATACCGCGATGTTGGCCTTCAGAAAAGGCCTTAAGAGAGACTCCGACCTCTACAAGGAGTTAACCAAATATCTCTGCAAAACAATGGAAGATGTGCTTGCTAAAGCTTGGGTCCAAATTAAATGGGAAGAAGATGAAGTGAACTCATCTAGATCTCGTAACAGGAACGAGCATCCAAGAAAAGAGCAAAGAAGTAACAAGACAGACAGATTCAGAATGGATCCTTATCCACGAAACCCGCAATTCGATTCGCGAAATAGACGAGGTCAAGAACCTCAAGTCGATAGAAGACTCCCAGAATACAGCCTCTGCATATCGCCCTCGGAAGCAGTCTTAGCCCTCAAGAGACTCGGTCATAATGTAAAGTGGCCAGCGAAGATGAAAGCCCCAGACAACGAACGTGATAGGAGCAAATTCTGCAAGTTCCACAACGACCATGGACATATGACAGATGAATGCATCGTCCTGAGGCTCGAAGTCGTGGAACTCTTAAAGTGAGGATATCTAACCGATCTCCTGACTCTGAAAGGAAAAGAAACCTGGTCACGAATAGAAAATAAAAAAGAAACGCAGCTGCCCGAACCCCCGAGGGTCGATCGCACTTTGAACTATATAACAGGAAGTTCAGAAGTGAGCGGAATTTCACATTCCCGTCAAAGAGACATTGTCGCTCGATAAAGTATAATGGAAATATCCCCAGACATGCTAAACTAGACGACCTCGTCACCCTCAATTTCACCAATAGAGAAGCTTCCGATCTCTCACACCCTCACCACGATGCACTAGTCATTTCCTTGTTAATCTCTAATTGTTTGATTAAAAGTGTTTTTATAGACAATGGGAGTTCTTCTGATGTGATCTTTTTTAGTACATTGAAAGGCATGCAGGTAAAAGAAACTGAAATCGTTAAAAGGTCAACCGCCTTAATCGGTTTCAGCGAAGAACACAAAGCCACTATAGGTGAAATCAAACTTCCCACCTATAACGAGGGGGTAAATATCTTCACCAAATTCCAAGTAATCGACCCCCCCTCATCCTACAATGTCATAATGAGAAGACTTTGGATCCACAAACTCCAAGCGGTACAGTCAACCTATCACCAGCTCATGAAATTTCCTACACCCTGAGGAGTTCGTGAAGTCTGAGGTGAACAGATAATAGCTCGAGAGTGTTACGTCTCCACCTTCAAACACAAAGGAGCTATAGAGGTCAACCAAATCAAGGCCGGATCATCTTCAGCTAGCACCGAAAATCGATGTCAAAGGTTCTCACAGACAAACCACATGTCTCCAGAACCCCTACACACAGCAACTATCCCATGACCATTCATGAAATGTGGAATGGACATCGTAGGACCACTACCCAAGGGAGAAAATTAAAAGTGCTACATCCTGGTGCTAACAGACTACTTCACCAAATGGGTTGAAGCCGCAACCTATGAACGAATCAGAGATCTAGAGGTACAAATTTTTTTATGAAAACATATTTTATATAGGTTCGGAGTTCCCAGAGAGGTCGTGACAGACAACGGATCCCAGTTTATAAGTTCAAGATTCCAAGACTTCTGCGAAGAATGGAACATCAAACTTTTCTTCTCCACTCCAAGGTACCCCGCAGAAAACGGCCAAGCAGAGGCTACAAACAAGACAATTCTGAACATCTTAAAGAAGAGATTATCCGAACATAAAAATCAATGGGTCCAACAACTCCCGGGGGTCCTATGGTCTTACAAAACGACCTCAAGAACAAGCATGGGAGAAACCCCATTCGCCCTCACATACGGATCGGAAGTTGTGTTACCAGCAGAAGTAGAGATCGGTACATCTCAAACCGAATGGCCCAATCAGTCGAACAATAAGGAGCTCGAGGCCAATCTCGATTCTATCGACGAACTCCGAGATTGAGCGGCAATGAAAATAGCAGCATACCAACAAATGATAAACCGACATTTAGACAAAAACACGACGCTTCGAACATTCCAAATTGGAGATTGGGTACTCAGGAAAGTGTTTCAGAATACGAAGGAAAGTGGGGCCGGAAAACTGGCACCGAACTGGGAAGGCCCATATCAAATCGAGAAGGTCATCGGGAATGGAGCTTACAAACTCCAAACTAAGGAAGGTCGATCCATAACCAACAGCTGGAATACATTGCACTTAAAACAGTATCATTTCTAGAACTTCCAAATGTCATTTTTCATTTTATTATTATTTATTTAAAGATTTATTTACTGACTTGAGCGTCGGAGTAACTAACAGAACCCTAAGCACAGGGGGTCCCGATCCTCAAGGAGTCGACGAGGCTACGGCCCCGAAGTCAGCCTCACAAATGAAGAGTAATGTATTTGTTTGTTATTTACTTTTCAAATTCTTATTATTTATTTAAAGATTTGTTTACTGACTTGAGCGTTGGAGTAACTAACAGAACCCCAAGCACAGGGGCCCCAATCCCCTCGGGTTCGATAGGGCCCTAACCATGAAAAACTACAACTCGACTTCGAATATAAAATTGACTCACGAAGTTAAAATTAAAAAGGCCCCAACACTCAACTCGAAATGTGAGAATGAGTCCCGAAGCTCAACTACGACTACAAGAGGTGTGCACAAGTTTGTTGTTGTTTATCTTTTCTAACTCCTATTCTACACGTATATACTAACCCCTGCAGCATGTATCACCTCAAAGATGATAAGATAAAATAGAATACGTAATATGGGCATGCGTAAGAGCAAAAAGATCAAGACATCGAAATTAAAAATTGGCAAAATGCCAAGTTGTCCAATTGCCTTCACGAAAGGTAACTAAAAAAATATTTACATATAATTGTTTGTTTCAAAAGCATAATAAAAGTTTGTTCATAAAAAAGATCAAATTTAGGCCTCGTCCCTAGCCTTGGCATCATCATTAACGGGCTCGACGCCCTCCCCACTGACCCCTGTCTCCTTCATGACCTCGACATCAACCTCGACCGTGACCTCGGCAGCACGGCCATCCTTGTGTGCCTCGACCTCCTCCTCATCTTCGAGGAAGGATAGGTCAAGGTCTGGCATCTTCTCTTTGATGGCCTCTACAACCACCGCCCCGCCTTCTTGGTAGAGAGCCTCCTTGAATGGAACGAAATCCGCAAATTCCAATATGACATTCAAGTCCAGGGAGGCCTCCACGTCTCTAATCCTGGCCTCCGCAGGGGCTAGCGAAGCCTGAAGTCCGCTCTTCTCGATCTCCGCCCTAACCTGAGACTCGAGGCTCTTGTCTAGTAAGGCTTTAGCACCTGCGGCTTCAGCCCTGGCCGCATCCCTCTCCACCAGGATAGCCGACTTCCTGTCAGCCATTTCTCTGATCTCCTCAGCCACGTTCTCCAGCTCTTCGGCTAGCTCGGAGACCCTCGTCGAGGCACTGACGGAGGTAAAACTGGCTAAACAACACCTAAGGGATCATAACCTCAAGTTTGAAACCATGATCATTTAACGAAAGTATTAAGGAGAAATTATAACCTTGGCCATCTGATCGAAGGAAATGAAGGCCTGTTATTCGAGGCTATCTTCTCGAACGCCTCGGGGGTGCCCAGCTTAGTAACAAACTTCTGTATGTCCATAATAAAGGGCTTCAGAGAGACAGATTTGGAATTCGAAGAGGCGAGGGCCTTCTTAGACGATCGGGGAGCTTCCAAGTCACCCACCGCCGAAGGAGGAGGCATTGCATAAAGGGCAAGAATAGGAGCATCATCCTTCAACTTCTTCGATGAAGGTATGGGAAGAGGGCTTACATCCCTAGACCTCTTCGACCCCGAGGAAGAAGATGCCTCGATCTTGGTGGCAGCCAGAGCCTTGGCATTAGCATCCGATGGCTTGATTTTTAACTTTTCCATGTCGTAGAGGGTTTGGCTGGCTCGAACTGTCTCGAATTCATGCAACTCAGAAGACACAAGGAATACCTCTGCGATATGGGTGGCCTCATCTTCAGTAGGCTCACCTCGTGGGAGAAAACCTGCACAGAACAAATAAGATTATAAAGTTCATAATTGAAAAAATAAATAAAGAACTCGGCTCAAAGACCCACGGGCTTCACGAAATTCAACAGGGAAGATCGCGCCTTCCGAAGTCTGGACCAGGATGAAGATGAATTTGGGCTTTCATTCACCCGAAGAGGATGGCAAAGTCGATATCAGAGGAGGTCGCTCCCCTACTCACTTGGTGAAATAATAAAAGCCTGGTTGTCCAGCATTAGCTATCAGCCTATACGCCTCATGCCACTCGCCAATGGTAGGCTCTGGGAAGCCGAGCTTTGACCATAGATAGTACATCCCGAGCATATTGAACTAGCCTACCGACGTAATCTGAGCAAGTGCGATGCCGTAGAAGCCTGCGATCTTAGCAAAAAAAGGATGAAAAGGCAGCCCGATCCCCTTCTCGGCAACCAAGGTATAAAATGCGGTGAGCCTATTTGGTGGTCGATGTGCCCTATCGAGAGGTCTGGGAGAATAGACTCTGATCCCGGCTCCCGAGACTGGCGGAGAGATCAACTTCTTCAACATCTCATCAGTCACTTTCGGAGTGATATTCGCTGTCTGAAACCCGTCCCCTATAGGTTGGACCTCACGGATTTGGACTCCCTGAATCTTCGACAAACTACCCATATCCACCGGGGCTCGTCTTCTACTCATCACTACTCGACCTATTGAACGGGGAACAACAGCTGTTGGTCTCTTACCCCTGGCTTTCTCAGTAACCCTAGTGATCACTGGGGAATCATAACTATCAGAACGCCCCGACCTCGAGGAAACATCATCCTCGTCTCCACCGTAGCTCCTCGTTAAACCACTCACGCTCATCGTCAAACCAAGAACGTTCAACAAGCTAAACAAAAACTAACCAAGAAAATTCTATATCCCCAGCTAAAAATATCGGATCCCAGAAACAGTCGTCTCTCGCCAAAAAGTCTCGTGGCCCAGAAAATCAATAAAACCGCCCAGAGATCAACAAATACTACCCGAAACCAAGCCCATATGTAACCCAGAAAGGCTATATCGTCCAATGTTTCAAGAACCCAGAAGAACAATAAATCCGCCCAGAAAGTCGATAATGCCTTTCAAAATCTGAAAGCCTAGGAAAACTAAGATTCACCCCATGTTCCCCAAAAATCCAAGGGGTAGCCAGGAAATATCAAAGAAAGCTACCAGAATTTCCTGAAAGAATTCCTTAAAACCTATAGCTACGCATCTATGGCATGAAACATTAAAAGAAGAAAAGGAGTTGAAAATAACCTATAAACCGTGCAAAAATTGGAGTCTAGAGAGTTGATAACAACTGTAGCCAAAACCCTCAAGTGAGCGCGGTAAAGGCGAAGACAATGACGGGAAATACGGAGCAGAGATTCCTTGAAAGATTTTCACGGTGGTGAAGATTTTCTTGCGAAGAGTTTTAGTTGAATAAGGGAGACGGTTGAAATTCTGAAAGAAATGAGGAGAGGGGGAATTGTTCCCCTCGATATTTGAAATTCGAAAAAGAGACAGCATAATCTTGACGCACGTGTCCTCATCTAATGGCCAGGGAGTACCTAGGGAATGGAAAAACTAGAATCCGTACCTAAGACCCTGCTCCCCCAGGACCTGCTTTCAGGTCTGGAGCTCCACGAGGTCTGTTCTCATGACCTCTTAAGCTCCCCCAGGACCTGCTTTCAGGTCTGGAGCTCCACGAGGTCTGCTCTCACGACCTCTTAAGCTCCTCCAGGACATGCCTTCAGGTCTGGAGCTCCACGAGGTCTGCTCTCACGACCTGTTAAGCTCTCCCAGGACCTGCCTTCAGGTCTGGAGCTTCATGAGGTCTATTCTAATAAATTCATGAGCTTCCTCGGACCTACCTTAAGCTCGCGGAATGAGATTTCCTTTCAAAATCTAAGGTCCCTCTATGGACTTGTCTTCAGAAATCAGTTTGAAACCAAGCAAGAATGTGGAGTCTTAAACGTGAAGATAAATCGAAATAACGCCAAAATTCATTACCCGATCCTTGAAATACAAGAATCAAGTAATGAGGAGCTAACTGTAGAGGCCCTATTTCTGCATAGGCCCAAAGTCTAGGCCCACGCATATTTGAAGATTTTAAGAACCAAATAGGATCGACGCCTCATGATAAAGTGTCTCGAGGTCCATACCTCGAAGTCCACCTCTCAAGGTCCATGCCTCGAGGTTGATACCTTAATCCTCGAAGTCCAGACGTCTAGAAGCAAGAGTCCACGATTGAACAAATTCAAGGAGAAGACCAGGTCAAAGTATCCGTTGAAGATGACCATGACCCCGTCAAAAACCCTAAAAGGGATAAGAGAGAATCCCTAAAATATCAGGATTCAGTTAGTATCTCACCAGTATATATATATATGTGTGTGTGTGTGTGTGTGTGTGTGTGTGTGTGTGTGTGTGTGTGTGTGTGCTTCATAAACGGCAAAGGGGGGAGAATTCACGCTATACACGTAGCACTCACAACTTCAATCAAGTCATCGACATTCAACATACAGCTCCGCAAGCAACCCATACACAAGACTTCACAAAAGCGAAGCTTGACCCTCCCATTTTTTACGAAATTGCTCTTATAATTCTATCATTTATTCGTTTTTATCTTAAATTAATTTGATTCTGACTTGAGCGTCGGAGTCCGTTCGATCGTTCACCCCCGACAGTCCTTTGACTTCACGTGTTTTCTTTGTCTTGTAGATCGTCGAAGCCCGAACTCGAAGAATGATCAATTGTAGAGATTTTTGACCTCTACAATAATGGTTTACAAAAATTATATACCCTAAATAATCAATCCTAATAATGAATTGTTAACTAAAATAAAAAAATAAATTCTAAAAATAATTATATAAAAGCTGTAATGAGGTACTGGAATAAACTTTAATTAGTGATTTTAAAAGTAAACTAAATCACCTTAAATTAAAATTGAATTAAAAAGAATAAAAACTAATAAAAGTGATAGTGCATGGGGCACCAAGTGGGATACACACACACACACACACACACACACACACTGTGCAAAAAAACGTGTTTTAATGTCGGAATTAACAACAAATTTTGATCTGTCTCTAAATTACTGATAGATTAACGACCGAAGTAGTTTGAAATTTAACCATGGATTAACAACAGAAGAATCTGTCGTTTGTTTTAAAGACTAAATAATTCATTGTTAAACGTATAATTTTAATTTTTACTATATTTTTTAAATAATACTGGCGGGTTAAAGATGAAATTTTCCATCGATAAACTAGCGTAAAAAATTTCATCTTTAAATATTAAATTTTATTTTTAAAATTATTTTTTATGTTTTCCGTCGCTAAACATAGATTTTATTTTATTTTATTTCAAATTTTCTTTATTTTTCATCTCTAAATATTTAATTTAAAATTTTTAATATCTATCTATCTATATATATGTGTGCAGGCCCGGGTCCTAATAGATGTTTGGGATGGGCAATGCCCATAGGTCCCCAAATTTTAAGGGCCCAAAAAAAATAACACTATACCTAATTATTAGTCCAATTGCAAGACTTCTCTCCGACTCTCTGCCTCTGTCTATCTCACCCACTCTCTCTTTCTCTCTCGTTCCCTACCCCTCTGTCTCTCTTTCCGACTTCTAACTATCTATCTCCACTCACACACAGTGGTCATACCATTGTTATTGCGATTCCGAATTTGAGGCTATTAGTTATCTTTGCATCCTTGAAAAATCATTCGGAATCAACTTCATCTCTTCATATTTTCAAGAGGTTAATGGTAATCTTCAATAATTTTTAGATATGCTTTGTTAGAATTTTTATTTGTGTTTGATTTATTTCCTTAATCACTAAAATAAATTCTATGTTGGATTTTTGGTTTGTGAAATTGTGGTGATGATTGAATCATGATTAGCAGGTGGAAGCGCACCACGTACGTTGAATTGTTTAGTCTATTAGCCTAGAATGAATAATATAATATATACTCTACATCACATATATATATATATACATGTATGTATTTGTAGACATTGATAGCACTTTTTCAATAAATATCGTAATGAAGATAATGATGAAAGAAACTTTAACATGCTCGTGGGAAAAAAATGAGGGCCCCATTTTTTTATTTGTCATAGGCCCCTGAAATGTCAGGACCGACCATGTGTGTGTGTGTGTATTATTTCCAAATAATAATATAATTCTACATTGGAGACAAAATTTTTCGTCTCTAAATATTATATATAAATAATAACATAATTCAACATTGAAGACGGAAGGAATTCTTAGTTTAGAGATGAAAAATTCCATCTCTAAATGTCTTATTAAAAAAATAGACATCCATAAAGTAAAAAAAAAATGATATTTAGAGGCGGAATTTATTTTTTAATATTTCATCTCTAAAATAAAAAAATAAGATAAGATATTTAGAGACAGAAAATTCCGTCTCTAATTTAAAGACGTATGTTCCGTCTCTAATCTAGATTTATGATTTTTTTAATTTCATATCCCTAAACATAAAAAAATAGATATTTAGAGACAGAATTTTCCATCTCTGATTTTAAAGACGGAATTTTCCATCTCAAAATTAGAGACGAAAAATTACTTCTCTAATATAGATTTATGATATTATTTGAATATGATATTTATATTTAGAAACGAAAAATTCCATCTCTATTCTAGATTTATCATTTTTTAATTTTCTATCCCTAAATTTAAAAAATAGTGATAAACTGAGATTTTACACTAGTTTTAGTGTTATTTAATTGTGCATTTTATATTGGTTAACTCGTGTTTTATCCCAGTTTATTCGGATTTCACTCGTCCTTGAAGTTTGGTATATGTTGTGGTATTTGTAGGTTTTGTCCTGTATTTTGCTGTATTTTTGGACAAGAGATAGTTGATGATGCCCCGGGGTCATATGTTGAAGAAATTGAGTTGAAAACGAGATAAAAACGCTGAAGAAGAGGACCCACGAGCCCGAGCCCGAGCCCGAGCCGCGAGCACAGTCGCGGGTGACCAAAGGCCCGGCCACTGACCGCTCGCGACAGAGGAGGGGGTCGAGTGAAGAAAACCCGCGAGCTCAGTCGCTGGTAATGAGTGAGGTCACGGTTATCTTGCCACGTCGGATACATATGGAGTTGTGACCCGAGCAGCGAGTGACTGGGTCGTCTGGGCCAATCCAGTTCTATGTTGATTTTGGGCTTTTCCCCACTAGGTATTCAAGGGTTATTTTGTACAAAAATTACACACAATTCACCATACCTAAAAGTTACCACTAGAGAAAAACAGCAGAGGAAAATAACGCGAACAACGAGATCAAAGATTTCAAGAGTTTTCAAGACTAGAGACAAATTAAATCATCCGAGTTTTATTTTCTCTGTTCTTAGAAATACAATGTTTAATTTTCTTTGTGAATTATTTTAGTTATTTAGTTTGCCATGAATAACTAAAACCCTAGTATTCTAGGGTTGAATTATGATTTATTTATGAAGTTCTTTTGATTTATTATATTTGGTGTCTATGATTTGATCATGTTTTGATTATTCTCGTGTTTATCTGTATTGTTTACATTGTTAGTTTTGTATATTAGAAGACTTGTCTTTGTATACTTTTCTGATGATATGATGATATGAAATGAAAGTTATTGCAGTCACTGTTTGCATTTAGATTATGTTCTATAATTGTTTTATGCAATGTTCCATATATTTACATTGTAGATGATATGGTGTGGGGAGTCACACGGTAAGATCATATCATTAGAACCTTGTAATGTATTAAAGAGCTCACGGCTTAGATTGTCATGAACACACCATCAGTACACCGTAGAATAATCTGATAAGTTAGTTTATCTTGACCAACTGATTATTCTAGTACACTCGTTAGTGTATTGAGGAGGATCACGATAGGATACTATTCTCTGTCTCTGACCCAATTACTGAGAGAATAAAGATCCACAGAGTTCGGGTTCTGAACTCATGTGATATTGGCGAGCATATGTGTACGTTGTTTATTACTTTGATTTATCAATGTGTGAGATCTTTTCGTAGATCGAATTCGATATCTTGGGTAATAACAATGTATACATGATGTCTCGAGAGTTCGGGTTCTGAACTCATGTGATATTGGCGAGCATATGTGTGCGTTGTTTATTACTTTGATTTATCAATGGGTGAGATCTTTTCGTAGATCGAATTCGATATCTTGGGTAATAACAATGTATACATGATGTCTCGAGCAGTATGCATGAGCACCGTGTCCTGGTGCGCCAGGTTAATGATGTTCTCTTGAGGAAACACAAGTTCATGTTGAAACCCTGCAGGTGGAATTTATTCCGTACATGAATAAAGCTTGTGTGGTACTACTCAAGGTTTTAGATGTTAATTAATTATAGCTGTCAGAGGCTGACATAATTAATTAATGAACATTATATCTTAAACACGGGGAATGGTTGGACTAAAGGAGAAAGCATATTCGTAAATATGTATTAAATTGGTAGGTTAGTTTTACTTCTTTAGTGGAATAAAAGTAAAACTTAATTTATTTAATTATATCATAGGTTTATTGGATATTGGATATTAAATAAATTAGTGGGTAAATTTAATATTCTTCTAGATCCCTGTTGTAGCCCAATTGACTGATAGTGGACTGGATATTGAACTTGAGATAGAGGCCCAAGCCCAGTAGGGTTGGGATGATTAATTTCACCCACCTCCTATATAAATATAGGAGGGGGGGACAAAATTTGATGCATTATTATTCAGCCCCTCTTTGTCTCTCAAAGTTATCCACAGATTCCACAACCCTATCTAGTAGTTTTCAGCCCACTCTGAATCTAGATACAGTCCGGGAATACAACAGAAGATCTTGGAGTAGAATCTGCAAGTAGCCGATTTTGAGGGTGTAGGTGGCGTCTGTTACTGCATTCATTCAACAGCAAGATTAGATCTTTAATCTTGTCCACAGACCGTCTATCGATTTGTAAATAGATTCGTTTCTATGTTTTCGCTTTATTAGATTCGAATCTGCTTTGCATGTTTTTTTATTAGACTGTGATAAACATGCATGTTACATAAAATTATGTTTTGCATGAACACGGATTAATGAACAACCAAATGATCCTGCGGTGGTTTAATTCGAAAAAACCCCAACAACTGGTATCAGAGCGGGTTTTGGCACTGTTCTAGGATTAATCCGGGCATAATTTCGAATTGCATAATTAAATTTGATGATAAATTTTTGGTGTTTAAATTTTCAGATTTAATTGGCTATGTATTTCGATTTTATGGTATTCAAAACTTGGAATAGTTTTTTATGTTAAATTCGAAAATTATAGTTTTGAGTTAGCTTGAATTTTGATCACTATGTAATAAGATTTGGAATGATATTTGATGATCTTCAAATTTCCAGTTTTTATCTCATATGGATCGAAAATCTAAGGATCAAAATTTTCGAATTTTGATGGTTAAATTTCCCTAATTTGTTATTTAAAATTTTCGACACTATGTATTGAATTTGGATGGATTTTTAATCAACATTAAAATTTTCAGAGTTAATTCTAGTGTGATTCGAAAATCATGGTGATTAGAATTGGATTTGGTGATTTTTGATGTATATCAAAAAGTTGCCTAATTCTAATCTAGATAGGTTTGAAATTAGAATTTTAAATTTGGTAATTTTGAAGTGGATCAAAATTTTCAGATTTTTAATTCATGAAAATTTCGAAACCTAGGTATATAATTTGGAATATCCAGATTTATTAATTAATGTGGATCGAAAATTTGGTTGTTGGATTAAAGATTTGATGTTATTTGATGTATATCTTAATTTACCTAATTTCAATCTAGATAGATTCGAAAATAGAATTTTAAATTTGGAAGAATTTGAAGTGGATCAAATTTTCAGATTTATTATTTGGATTATTTTCGAAATCTATGGATTTAAATTGGATAACGGTGATTTTGGATATATACAAATAATTATCAAAATCCAATTGTTATAAGATTTTAAATTTGGATAAGTTTTGGAAGATTTTGAAGAGGATCAAATCTTCAAAACCCTATCCTTAAAGATTTAGATTCTTATGGATAATATTTGGATTAGATTTTTGATTTATATCAAGATATCCCATTATTATTTAATTAGGGTGGCTTGAAAATATTAAATAAATTTGGTGGATAATTATAATTAATTTCCATATTTATTTAAGATATATTTTCGAAAATACAAGGTTTAAAAATTGGTGGATAATTATTTTAATTTCCAATTTTTATCTTGTGGATAATATCGAATTAATTAATTTAATTAATTGTTAAATTCGATTATTATTTAATATTCATGCATAGATATCATATGTTATTTTATGTGGATCATATAATACATGATTGTTGGTTTTGTAGACTGTGTTTGTTTGCAGGTTTACCAACTATCATGTCTCATTTATTTTATGTGATGTATGTTTATGTTGAATGGATGTTTGGCCGTATGCCGGTTTGGCTACGTGATTTTAATCCATGAGAAAATCCATGGATTAGGTCTAGGTTTTATTTTACGTTGTTTTAATGTAATAGATATAAAGCTGTTAGACCGAGTTTTTGAGTTGTAATTTTTATTCTAGCAATATTAGATTTTTCTTTTTGGAATAGATAGTCTGTATTGAATAAAGATCGGAGATCAACTCAAAAGAAGGAAAGTAGTTCAGCACCAAAAAGGAAGGTTCACCGGTTCACGTCCCAAAAACCCTAAATGGAGCTAGGATTTTCGGTGAGGCGCGGTGAAGGGGGCGGTGGTTCCTAGCCTATTTCCGGAGCTGACTTTCCAGTTTTATCTCATCAATCAACATGAGATATAAGCCATGATAGTTGGAATATTACTGTTGCTTATTATGTTGAAGCATGCAATGGATGTTTATCATTTTATGTGATGTTTGCATGTTCGATAATGTGATAAAATGAAACCTCAAACATAAATAACTAAGTGGGAGAGATTCATACCAAAGTATGTAGAAATCTCATACGGTCTCCATTAAAATCTGGTTTAATTGAGAAGTGATGGGCATGCGCGTTGACATCGGTCTTTCTCCATATCGGATGTGTCATATCACAGATTTCTCTAAAAATTAAATCTCCTAAATGGATAGCTGTAGAACGCTATTAGAACTAACTGACTCCTCCATCTGGAGCGGTTAAATTCGAATAGTGTTCTTGGTGCAAAGATAATGGTGTGAATAAACGTCCACACGATCGTGGCTTATCAGTTAGACGATTACATGACCGTATTTATTATCCGGCTATTAATTTGCTTGTTGTAAGGAAACTCAACTGGAGGCAAATTAAATGTTTAACCTATTTAAAAATGGATTTTATAAACGTCCACACTATCATGACTTATAGAAGATGTTTTTAAAGTGTCGGTGGAAAAGTATATAATCTTTATGAGGTTTTCAATTATATATTGTTTATCCTAAACGTGTTTTGTGACTGTACTGCATGTTTTAATTTCAGTTATTTCATATCATCTATGGCACTCTCCAATCTGTCCTCAATCCTCAAAGAAAACAAACTTGTCGGTGAAAACTACAATGACTGGCTTCGTAACCTTAACTTAGTTCTTGTTGCTGAGGGACACAAGTTGGTACTTGAAGAGGTTTGTCCTCAAAAGCCAGATGAAGATTCTGACGAAGCCCAAAAGGTTGCATATGATAAGTGGGTTAGATCTAATGAGATATCGCGCTGTTAAATCTTGGCATCTATGTCAAGTGTGTTGCAACATCATCACGAGCCTATGAAAATCGCTTATGATATCATGTACAACCTTAGGCAGCTATTTGGTCATCAGAACCGCTCGGCACGCCATTTGGCAATGAAGAAGCTAATGGATGCGAGAATGTCTGACTCCACACCTGTTAGAGATCATGTTCTCATGATGATGGAGTATTTATCTGAGATCGAGACCTTGGGTGGAGAACTAGATAACGATTCTCAAATCGACATTGTTCTTCATAGCTTGTCCTCGAAGTTTGAGCAGTTTAGGCTGAATTTTAACATGATTAAAAGGGATGTCAGCCTGACTGAACTGCTCATAGATCTTCAGGCGGCTGAATTGCTCCAAAAGAGCGATCCTCAGGCCCACTTGGCTGAAAAGGGCGCGTCTTCTTCTGGTGGAAAAAGGAAGAAGAGAAACGCACCTAAGAAGGCTGCAGATGAGGCGCCTAAGCGAAGAAGCCAAAGGCAAATATTCCTTCCAAGGAGTTCAAGTCGAAGACTAAGTGCTTCAAGTGCGGCCAACCAGGTCACTGGAAGGCAGCGTGTCCTAACAAGAAGAAGAAGAGAGGTACATCTCACACTCTGGTTGTGGAAACATGTTTAGCAACTTGTTCTACCCAGTCATGGGTAGTAGATACTGGACTAAATGATGCAATCTGATATGTTAATTCATAAATCGAGATAGGAGTTTTAACACAAGATCTGGAATAATTAACTGGTTAATCAATATCACTCGACAGAGTAGTGATTAATTTAGAGAACAATAAACTTTTGAACTATTAGGAGTTGCATGATAGGTATTGAACAAACACGTTAACATTTGTTGTGTAATCTACAATCTAGGCACTTCGAGAGAATGTTTAGAATACAAGAGTAGTTGTTCTAACATGATTTAAATCCTAACATAGATGCTAAATGAAATAATTGGAAGAATGGATTAAATAATGAATTTTCAATCCTAAAATGTGTTTCCTCTTCATTGTTTACTTCATCTGTGTTTATTTCTGTGGTGATAATTTATTTTATTTATTATTTTTAGTTTTTAGATAATTAAACATCCCAATTTTGTTAGGTGGTCTAGATGACTGTAGGAAATTGATTTAGATAATTAATAGATTAAATACTGAACAAATAGATATTTAGACACGGAATTTTCTGTCTCTAATTTTAAAGACGGAATTTTCTACGTCTCTAATATTCATTAGTCATCATTAAAAAAAAATAGATAACATTAATGTTTTTAATGTGGATTTTTTTAAAGGTGTTGTTGTATTCACCACATTTTTTGTTCTTCACACCACAAACTCATTTTCTTCTTTTAGTATTAATTTTAAATTTACTAAAAATCTTACTTAAAACAAAAAACAAATAATTAAAAATTAGAAAAAAAAAAACAAAAATCTTCTATTTCAATTCTTCATCTTCTTCGCTCTTCTCCTTCAACCGCTACTGTCACCGGAGATGTCGAATTGCTTCGCCGGTAACTGGGTTTAAACTTTAGCATAGCCGAAAACTGACAAACTGTTGGAAATTGATTATTATAATTAATTTAATTGATTATTTTAACTAATTATAAATTATGTTTTCATTTGTGAAAATGGAAAACTAGTTGTCAATTCACAATCTATGTTTCATGTAGATGAATTTTGTATATTTATAATCTCAAATCCAATTTCGAGAGAATAGATATTAATTATTAAAGTTGACAACTTAAATATGGAAAAGTGACGTGTATAACTAAAGTGGTGCGAACAATCGAACCAGTGCGCCGATTTGGGTTTATTCTTGAATCATAGGCTTGGAACATTGCACCGCTTCGAACTAAGGCTTAGAGATGGTTCAAGTGCGAACCAATGGCTCCAACCAAGGTATTCGTTCAGTTGAGGTGGTTAAACCATGAACCATTGTCTTCAATGGTTGCATCCGTTCTGCTGAAAATGTTCGAATATGGAACAATGGCTTGATCCATTGTTTTCATTCACCTAAGGAGCTTCAACCACCAATTGGTGGTTCGAACCATTGCATCTATTTGATCTAGAATCATTAGATTGTGTGGATTGATCAACTAACATGAACCAATGGCCTAGATTGACCTAGATCAAAATAATGCCACCGTTTCGTAAAGAGACACCATGACTTTTCAAATATTATAAATAGAACCCCCTGAATTTCATTTCCTCCACTCGAAAAATCAAAAGCTTTATATACTTCTCTTCTTACTTAGTAATCAATTGAAAGTTTCAATTATTGTTTTGTTCATCATAACGCCGTTTTTGTAAGTGCAGCAAAACGCTGTTGAAAAGTTGTTGTATCTTGGAGACGATTGCCAAAGCCTATTTTGCATTAATATTGCGGGGTAATTTCGTCTTACGAAAAGAGAGTCTAACTCCCGCTTCGACTTATAACTTACTCATTATTCTGTCTGATTATTTTCAAAGAAAAATCCATAATTTACCCAACAGAAACTAGTAGAGGTATGTGGATGAAAACACCACCCTTGCAACAAAAATTTAATGGAACACTGCAGCAAACCCAGGCAGAGGTAGAGTTTTGGACAGAGTGGTGGTTGATGAAGCTCATGTTTGAGAACTCCAGTGATGACACGGCGTCGAAGAGGGAGTCGACGGGCCAAGGATGAGCCGCCGCTATGCTAGTGGTAGTTGTGCATTTCCGACACGATTATGCTCGAATTCACCTTGGTCGGCTAGAGAAAAGGTATGTTGTCGGCTTGGAAATTAGGAATGATGGGAAGAATTTTTTTTGTTGTTGGAGAAACGGTGGGGCACTGGAGAGAGAGAGAGGTTGAAGAAAAGTTGCGAAGTTCGGAGAAGATGAAGTTGCACAACATTTTGTTTATTTTTTAGAGGATATTTAAGTAAATTTATAATTAATTAGAAGAAAATAAAATTAATCTATGGTGTGAAAAATAAAAAGTGTGGTGTATATAACAACACCTTTTTTTTAATTAGACATCATTAAAGTTATATATATATATATATGTATGTATATATATATATATATATATGGACTTGTTTGCGCGCGTGTGTGATTTGATTTCACTGATCGAACTTGCGTTACTAGGTTTGATAAGATAAGTTTTGATATATATGACTGAGATGCTTTATGCCAAATAATATATCAATAATATGTTTGGTTTATAATATCTCCACCTATATAGATTGGTAATACATTTTTTGATTAGATTGGTTAATTTTTATATAAAATTACAATTCTCTAAAATATCCTTAATTTTTAATATGTTGACACAAAAACCCTTCATTAGGTTTCACTTCTAGTTTATCTCGAAAATATAGTATAATTTAGGTGACTGAAAAATAAATAATGATGTCCAATAATTAAAATCTCATTCTACATTGTTTCGTCAAAATTGTTTTGCAATAGTGCCCTTAACAATTTACTTTAGTTTTTGACAAAATAATGATATCAACGATATTGTTTTGTCAAAATATTAATCCTTATGGTTGCTTTAATTTTTTGAAACCTATGGTTACTTTAATTTTTAAGATCAATAGAATTTTATATTCATAGAGCACGTATTATCACATAGAAATGGAGGCAGCACACCGAAAATACAACGCAAGAAAAAAAAATGGAGACATGTTAGGGCTCTAATTTATATAAATGAAGAATAATTAAGTCCAATAATAAATAATATCAATTATTTTAAATTTTATGATTACACATCGCACTTTAAAAGTGTGATACCAAATCAAGCATATGCCTAAAATAGATGATGAACCTTTCTTTATCAAGGACTTTAGTTTTTCAACCAAACAACATAGTAGGTTAGCATACAAATTTATCACCCCTTTATCATACATAGTAAACGAGACCTGAGTTTATAAGTTCTTTGAAATCATTTATGAGATGTTTTAGAGACGTCTAAAATTAAGTTATTTCAAAGTGTTATACAACTATTTATGAAAAATATTTTCTCTGGAATAAATGTTAGGATCGATTGTGAAATATGGCAACGAGTAGGATTTGGCTTGCCCATTCCCATTAACTTTTCTTTTTATTTTTATTTTTTCGGATGGGAAAAGAAGAGAATAACTAATTTTGAACTCGAGACATTTTCCTTCTACACAAGAATCTTCTTCGCTTGATTGTCTCAAAGATGATCCATCCCCGTTAGGTAATAATGCATCTCATGATCATCGAAGGATATACATCCACGGCATGTGCTTACAAAAAAATATTGCACAAAAAATAACAAAATTATAATTTCCTTTTTACATCGCACAGGCATACGTTGTACTGATTATATCACAATACTTAATTTAATAGTACGTTCTTATCTTGTGTTATTGAAAGAATCCTATCAACATATTCTCATCATAGGATACAATTCTTAATTTGCGCTTATCACCATTATAATTTGTATTTATAAAAATGTTGATGATAACTATATTGTATACAACTGCATAGGTTAGTGCACTAGACCAACCGCAACAAATTCATTTCAGATAAAAATCAAGAGCATAGTTAGAAAATAAGTACGAATGTAATCTCTTTATTTTCGTCTGTTTTTCTTTAATACACTCAATACAAACATCGAGATCCGAAAAATCAAGTATATCTAAAAAATCAGAATTGAGAGGCTTGTGTCAGATGGTATTTTAGATACACTTGATTTTTCAGATCTCGATATTTGTAGACCAAAATAAAGAGATTAGGTGCCAACAGAACTACAGACATCTTACAATTGATATATACAGATATTTGTAGGCCATTCCCTATGGCTTCTTAGAATGGTCAACTTTATTTTGTATCATTTATAGATGATTACTCACGATTTGGGTACCTACATCTAATTTATGAGAAATCTGAGGCCCTGGACAAGTTCAAAATTTTTAATGCTGAAGTTGAGAATCAACTTAACAAAAGAATTAAAGTTGTACGATCTAACCGTGGTGATGAGTACTATGGTAAATCTGATGGCTCAGGCGAACAATGTCCAGGTCCTTTTGCTGTCTTCCTAGAGGAATTTGGAATCGTCCCACAGTACACTATGCCGGGAACGCCTAGCATGAATGGTGTTTCTGAAAGATGAAACCGAACTCTAAAGGATATGGTTAGAAGTATGATTAGTCATTCATCCTTACCAATATCACTCTGGGGAGAAGCATTGAAAACTGCAGCTTATATTCTCAATAGAGTACCAACTAAAGCAGCTGCAAAAATACCTTTTGAGCTTTGGAATGGGCGGAAGCCTAGTCTGAAGCACTTTCACATTTGGGGATGCCCAGCTGAGGCTAGGCCTTATAGGCCAAATGAAAATAAACTGGACCCCAAAACAGTAAGCAACTTTATTGGCTATTCAGAAAAATCAAGGGGTTTCAAGTTTTATGATCCCACTAGAAAAATAATTTTTGAGACGGGAAATGCAGTATTCTTTGAGGATGTTGAGTTTGGGGGGGGGGAGAAATAAGGTAAGAGATATTACTTTTGAGGAGGTGTCGGTCTCGACTCCTACTACTACTTCTGATGATTTTCAGGCTTCTATTCCTGTCATTAGTTGAGAAGTAGATTTGGAACCTCAACAAGATAATATTGAAAATCTTCCCACTCAGGATAATACAATAATTCAAGAAGAACAACCTTAACAACCTCAAGAACTATTGCCATTAAGAAGGTCCACGAGAGATAGGAGAAATGCTATTCCGGATGATTATGAAGTATATCTCTTAGAAAGTGAGAAAAATGATGGAATGATGGAAAATGATCCTATCAATTTCCATCAAGCGATGAATGATCCAAACTCTCAAAAGTGGATAGATGCCATGAATGAGGAGTACAAGTCAATGCAAGATAATCAAGTTTGGGATCTTGTCCCATTACCTGCAAGTGCGAAGCCTATTGGTTGTAAATAGATTTTTAAAACCAAAAGGGATTCGAAAGGTAATGTGGAAAGATATAAGGCTCATCTTGTGGCTAAAGGCTTTACTCAAAGAGAAGGCATTGATTTTAAAGAGACTTTCTCTCCGGTTTCTTTGAAAGACTCTTTTAGAATTATTATGGTGTTAGTTGCACATTTTGATCTTGAGTTGCATCAGATGGATGTAAAAACGGTGTTTCTCAATGGTGACATTGATGAGACGATTTATATGGTGCAGCCAGAAAACTTTGTGTCCGGAGATCCAAAGTCTATGGTTTGCAAGTTAAAGAAATCCATCTATAGGCTCAAACAGGTTTTTCATGACTGGAACCACAAGTTTCATTAAGTAGTAGTCTCGTTTGATTTTGAGACTAATGTTGCTAATGATTGTGTGTATCACAAGTTCAGTGGGAGTAAGTGCATTTTTCTGGTTTTGTATGTGGATGACATTTTGCTTGCCACCAATGACTCTGTCATCCTGCACGATACTAAGAAATTTCTATCAAAGAATTTTGAGATAAAAGATCTTGGGGAAGCTTCTTTTGTATTAGAAATCCAGATACATCGAGATCGTTTTCGGGGTATTCTTGGATTATCACAAAAGACGTATATTGAGAAAGTGCTGCAAAGATTTGGCATGCAGAACTGCAAATCATGTGATACCCCTATAGCTAAAGGAGACAAGTTCAGTCTCGATCAGTGCCCAAAAGGTGGTCTGGAAATTAAGGAAATGTAGAAGATTCCTTATGCCTCGACTGTTGGGAGTCTAATGTATGCTCAAGTATGCACAGACCTGACATAGCTTTTGTTGTTGGTATGTTGGGTAGATATTTAAGTAATCCCGGTATGGATCATTGGAAAGAAGCCAAATGGGTAATGAGGTACTTACAGAGAACAAAGGTTTACATGCTCACATGCAGAAAATCAGATCATTTAGAGATCATCGGGTATTCTGATTCTAATTTTGTTGGATGCCAAGATAGTAGGAGATCCGCTTCGGGCTACATTTTCTTATTGGCTGAGGGGGGGCATTTCTTAGAGAAGTGCTAAGCAGACACTTGTAGCATCTTCTACCATGGCAGCTGAATTTGTAGCATGTTTTGAGGCATCCAATCATGGAATATGGCTGCGAAATTTTGTCACTAGGCTGCGCATTTTTGAGAATGTAGAAAGACCACTAAAGTTGTATTGTGACAATAACTCATCAGTGATGTATTCCAATAACAACAGGAGCTCTAGTAAGTCAAAGCATATTGACATTAAGTGCCTGGTTGTGAAGGAGAGAGTACAAAGTGGACAAATTATTATAGAGCATATAGGGACAGACTCAATGATTGCGGATCCGCTTATTAAGGGATTAACACCCAAGGTCTTTCATGAGCATATTGCTCATATGGGTGTGATTTTGTTTTAGTATGCATTGGTTATGTGAGAATCTGTACTGTTTTATAACTCTATAATATGATTTGGACACATTTTGTTGTTTTATGGATAAATCTGTACAGATATAAAGTATTTGGTTATTTGGTTTATTACACTCTATTATTTTAATTATGTTTGATCTCACTCTGGAATAAAGTGGACCAGTTGGAAATAGGCATGATAAATCACATAACATGTAATTTCCGTGCTACACATCCATGATTGATCTATGTCATTTGGTTGTATCGGTATATGTGATTACTGATGGGTCTATTCATGCATAAAGTGATGACGGCCTTTTTAGTCCTATACTTGTATAATCAATGGACGAGATTGTTTGGGATACCCTTAAGGTGACAGCATAGTTTGAGCTCATAAGGTATTGCACATTTTTCGGTAACATATATAGTCCATGTGGGAGATTGTTGAAATATTTTTATGTGGACTAATATATTTAATTAAATGTGTATGGCTATCTTAAAGTAATCCAATTAAAGTGATCTACTAAGGTTATAATTATGGATTAAAGGGTATTAATATTGTCATGGAATTTTAATGTGTAGACACCATTAATATATTTGTAATTTGTTGAGGGACCGAATCGCAAATCCCAGATAACTTATTATTATAAGTTAGGGTTATGGTCCCCAAACGACGGCAGACAGAAAAATAGAATCTGTATTCTTTCTACAGAATTCTCTACAGCAAACCCTAAGGTACCGATCGTTTGGAAGATCCATACCACATCAAATATTCGAGATTCAAGTACTATGGATTCAGGTACGCTTCCGCTATAAGTTCTATCTCAGTTTATCATCATAGAGTTAACAGATTTAGGGTGTGAATCTGCATTATTGCATGCCCTATGTGGTTTAATTTTCTAACATCCATGTCACGTGCTTACAAAAAAATATTGCACAAAAAATAACAAAATTATAATTTCCTTCTTACATCGCATAGGCATGCGTTGTACTAATTATATCACAATACTTAATTTAATAGTACGTTCTTATCTTGTGTTATTGAAAGAATCTTATCAATATATTCTCATCATATGATACAATTCTTAATTTGCGCTTATCGCCATTATAATTTGTATTCATACAAATGTTGACGATAACTATATTGTCTACAACTGAATAGGTTAGTGCATTAGACCAACCGCAACAAATTCATTTCAGATAAAAACCAAGAGCATATTTAGAAATTAAGTACGAATGTAAAGAGAATTGTCCTTAAAAAAAGTGAGGAATATTGAATACATCTCCACTTGGAAAGAAATTGTGAAAAATCTATACCAAGTTCAAAAAAAGGAATCTCGATCTTAAATTATATCAGGCGCAATATAAATTATATACTTTACTAGAAAGTAAAAAATGATAATACACACAATTCTTAAATGAAACAATTTTGATAAATAATAAGAATATATTAAGAGAATCAATCCATAATACTCCGTACTTAAGAAAATTAACTTATGCAATGAAATTATGAGTATAAAAAATGAAGATTTTTACTTCTTAAAAGATCCGGATTTAAAATTAGACTAACTCTAAATAAATAAATTCACTCAAGATAAAACCAATAAAGTAAAACAAAATTCTACAAAAAGCAAACCAGTTGTAAAATAAAAGTATTTGGATATTTTAAGTTTTTAGGTGGATCTTTATTAAAAATAATAATAATAATAATAATAATTTGACTAATACAGTAAAACCTCTATACAACAATATCACCAAGATCAGAGAAAATTATTACAATAGGGATATTATTCTTAAATAGAAGTTTGCATATAAAAATTATATATATATATATATATATATAAAACTAATATACATTATATGCCACTTGAAAATGTGTCCCTTCATATTTTAAAACACGTTAATTTAAAAGATAAATAAAATTCATGAATTTTTTTTCCCTAAAAACTGTAACACCCCAGAATTTCGATTAAGGTTTAGAGGATTCTTAATGATAATTAAGAAGTTAAGGAATAAAATTAATTAAGGTTAATTGAGGTCAGATGTCAATCACGACTTTAAAGGACAGTTTTCGTGAAAATCGTCTTTTCGGAAAATTTGATCTTAATTCTTTTATGGCCATTCGTGGTCTCGTTAGAAAGGTTTTAACTCAAGGAGTATGCCAGTGTTTTCGGATTTTAATTCTGAAGTCAATTGAGTTCCCGGTGATGAAAAGCGTATTTAAAGGATGAATGAATAGTAACTTTTGCGTGCGTTCGTGTTTTGAGAAATTTACAAAATTCTCCTCGTTGATCCGAGTCTAGTTCTGTCAGGCCCCTCTTATGGGAAATGACCCAAGGATTCCGTTGGCGTTCACGAATTACCATTCTGAGGTCAATCGAACGCTCGGGAGTAAAATCTGTCAGTCTGAGTGAATAGTAAAAAGTAATTCCAAAAAAGGAATCTTTGCTCGTCTTTCTTCAGACGACCCCGTCTTTTTCACGAATCAAGTTGGTTCACTAGTATTCGAGCCAACGAGTCTCCCGGTATTTTTAGATTTCGTGTATGAAGTCATTTGGACCTCGACATCGAATAAAGCAGCTTTTAACCGAACCCGGGGTAACTTTTGCAGTATTCTTGCACTGAAGTGGCTTCCCTTGGAAGCCAAAGCTTTTCCTATAAATACAAGGCCACCCCTTTAGCTTTCATTGCTCATTTGTCATCTATTTCACTTCTAAATCGAGAGGGTGAGAAGCTTTGAAAGCCGAGAAGGTTCTGTCAAAGTAAAAGTGTTCTTCGTGAGTGTTCTTCAAGACGACGAGCGGAGTGGCGTGGAAGGGATGCGGTGAGGGAAGGTGCTAGGGGCGCTGTTGGGTTGTAGCGGGCGGCTCTGCCGCCGTTGCAACTCGACGAGATGTCGAGCTAGCCACCTTCCTTCGACGCACCTAACCCCGTCCATTCTTGTTCGTCGGTCTCGATCTCTATTTCTTTTTCCGTCTTTAAATTCCGCATTTACTTTCCGTTCTTTACGTTCTTCACGTTCTTCATTATTGCTCGTTTACCTTCCGTCTAAGTTATATTTCAGTTTTTATTGAAGTTCCAAGTTAATAACATTTACGTTATATTTCTCGCTTTATTCATGTCGTTATTATTCTTGAGATTAGCCTCGTTTATTCCGTTTAAATTCCGTTCGAGCTATATTTAAAGATTTCGTCGTTATTCTAAATATTTAAAGATGATTATCGTGTTTATGCCGTTATTATGCCAAAATTCTTTTTAAGTTAAGGCATGTTATTGCATGATAAATTCAAGAACGTTGTTTTTAAGAAATTTCGGGTTAAGTGTTCTTCGTGATCTTCATGTTCGTCGAAAGAATCAACGAACACGAAAAACCCAGTTGAAGATCGCCCAGGAAGAGAGTGAAAATAGGTTCCGCGACCGCGGGGGGTGCGCGGCCGCGCGACATCCCCCTCGGCCTAGAACCCCGCGGGCGCGGAGGGTGCGCGGGCGTGGGGGCTGCGCGGGTGCGCGGGGTGCCGCCGGTGCGCGACGTTCCCCCCCGTGTCGTCCGACGCTGGTTCTTCCATCTTTTCAAGTTTTTCTTCGAGTCATGTTTTTCCAAGTTATTTTCAAGTTAAATTTTAGAGAAGCAATCAAGATATTCTCAATTTATTTCGAGTAATCCATTCAAGTTATTCTTTGTCTAAAAATTGGGAAATCAAGTCGAGATGTTCTTTAAATAAATTCTTCTCGAAATTTATAAAGTCGTGCAATCTGTAAATAAATCTTAGATTTTAGTCTTCGAGTAAAATGCCATTATTTCTCGCTTTAGATAGTCAATTCCCTCAAAGGAGGTCCCTAAGTCGATGATTCGACTTTTGTAGGAGGAAGAGAGCCTCATAGGAAATCGGAGAAGGATCTTCAGCTCGTTGCTTCATCTTCTATCCAGTAATCGAGGTGGGTAAATCTATACTCATCTAAAGTTTGAGCTAATAAGCTCTAGAAGCATATTAGGGCAAATGAGATATCCAATAAAGTATTTTTGCTCAGCCTGATTGATCTCTGTACAAGGAAAGGAAAGGAATAAAAGAAGTTATATGCATGATTATGTTGAATTGTTATTTGAGTTAGATAAAGTAAAGGAAGTTAGTATAAGTTAAGTGAGCTCTCAAGTATGTTTAGATATGCTAGAATTGTTTATTCACAATTTATGCTAGCATGCGGTGTTTAGAATTGCTTTAATTGCAATTGATGTTTATCCGCGTTCATTTTCTCGTATTTGAATGCTTATGCTTGTTGAAGCTCGTATAGTTAAGGATTAAGGATTGCCTTGTTAGGGTAGCTTTAACCCTTTGTAGGCCGAGATCATGCAGTAATAAGGTATTAGCATTAGACATAGTTCTAAGTTTGGTATTGCTAGCAAGAATAGAGAGAGAAGGAACTTAGCTTTTCACTTAAGCAGGATATGAGCTCGGAATCATTAAGGGAGTCACTGCTGGGTTTTTCCCACGCAAACTCGTTCGTATATTTGATGTAATCCCTCTACTATCCTATGGCATGCCTAAGAGTACAGTTGACGACAGGTTTGAGCCAAGGTTGGGCCCAAAAGTAAAGAAAAGGTTTTTCGGATATGGAGAGGGCTTTTGCGTTTTGCTCTCCATATACCGCCAGTTCATTGTTGGATATTTCTCAAGTTATTAAAGAAGCTTTCATTAAAAAAAATCCACTGAGTACATTAGTGCTCACGCCCTCTTTTTCAAATGTTTTCAGGTTAAGATGCCGAGGATGATGGTGGCTGTGGATGTGGGTTGGCTGTCAAGATTGTTTTGCTATTATATGAGTTTCTATGAAATCCCATTATGTGTTCTGCTACTCTGATTATCTCTTTCTAAATTCCGTTCAAAGTTCTATTATGATTATTCGAGATTCTAAGAATATTCCCAAACATGATTACATATATATGAGACGCATATTAAGTTTATTTTCGCTTTCCGAGTATGTTTTCCTTTCGCCTATAAAAGAGCCTATGCTTGTTGGTATCTAATTAGTTAACCGTTTTATTCCGCTAAAGCATGTTTCCTTCTTAATCAAGTAAACCCGAGTATCATCAATTATCTTCAAAGCGTACCTTTATTCTTAAACTTCTTCGTTAATCTTCGGAATTTACTCGTTAAATCCCTTAATAACACCCCGTCCCCATCCGTTAATCCCTATCTCAGGACCGGGCTGTTACAAAAACATATTCATGAATTTTAAAAAATCAAATGTACGTATATCATTCATGTACAATTTGTATACATTTTAGATTTAGAAGTTGCATTCGTGCACTACATATCTAGGAAATGTTTAAAAAAATATATGTATCACATGCAACTTTAGAAAAGTATTTCATATCATCTTAATTTTAATGTAATAATGTAACATAATTAAACAATTCTAGATATTTTTTATAGATATTTAAATATATTTAAAATTTAATGTCATTTTATTACTACATGTAGGTAAATTTCTTAAGATTTGGTCCTAAAAATATACTGAAATATTACAATGTAGACTTTATTCTTATTTTATAATTGGTCCCGAGTTGGTAATATAACTTTTTATTACTATAAACAAGTTATTCTTTTATAAAGTATTTTTATATAGATATTTTACTATATAAAAATAAAAGTTGCAAGAGAAAAAGATTCTTTTCAGCGGTCTCGCTTCCTCATTTTTCTTTTCTTTTCAGTTTTTTTCAATTTTTAACTTATTTTTATATTTATAAATATATATTTAATTTTTTCAAATTAATTTAATCTTTTATCTGATGTCTCATGTTGTGCACTCAGTTAACACTAATTTGTGGATTCGTGCATTGCACTCGATAATTAATTTTTTTTAAAATAAATATATATCCTCAAAATTGGAATTAATGAACCCTAAATTGAATTGAATAATTATTTTTTTATCCAGCGTCTTATTCACTGCGCTCGATAATTAATTTTTGTAAATAAATATACCCTAAAATGGAATTACTGAATCCTAAAATTAAATTGAATTAATTTAATTTTTTTTATCTGAAGTCACGCGCAGTGCACTCGCCCGACTCTAACACGTGCACTCGTGCACTGCACTTAATAATTAATTTTTTATGAAATAAATATATACTCTAAAGTGGAATTAGTGAACCCTAAAATTAAGTCAATTAATTAAAAAAATTTGAATCAATTTAATTTTTTTATCCGGCATTTCGTGCAGTGCACGAGCTCACGCTTGCGCTCGATATAAAATAAAGATTAAAAAAAATATGAAAAATATGAAAAAGAATATGTAAATATAATAAAAAAAACAGAGGGCTCTTAGGTGCTTGAGATACATGCGCTGTGCATGGGCGCGTGTATGATGTATCTCACACATTTGATGCGAATTTTGCGTGAGCGGGTGAGTTTCTGAATGGATTTGAATCTATTTCACCCCTCTAACAGACGGGCCTAAAATATTTTTTTGTCCAATAACATAAAGTTACTAAATTATTCCTGTATTTTAATTTTTATTTTTGTTTTAAACATGAGGGGTCCCTAGCTAAAGACCTGCGCGTGACTGTGTGTGTAGTGCGGTGTAGGATTAGAATTAGAATAGATAAAAACAAGTTTAATCTAGGCTACGAAAAAGGAAAAAGAAAAAACCATAGAATATTCTAGATTTAAAAAAAAATGTTGTTGGAAAGTCTAAATGCCATTATTATATGCTAATTTTCTTGTTGCATTAAAATCGGTAGAATATAATTGGGTGGCTACACAAATTGATGGGGATCCAACTATATATATAACTAAGTCAAGAATCGTATAATGGTAGTGGAAATCAATTGCGATGAACAATTGGAATATTTGACTGTTGATCATCCACAAAGATGTCAACTTTTGACACCAAAAAAAAGTGACAGAATTTTAAATACTTTTCAAGGAGGGCATCATGGTTTTTGGAATCATGGGGGAGACACCAAGAGATGAGATGCTTTAAACAGATGGCTCTGTTTATTTCTTCAGATGACTCTGGTTATCATGTCAGATGGGGTGATTATGTTGCATATATGAGTTTCGCAAATACTCATGTACACAAGATGTACATCACACGGTCAACGCGCGTCGACTCAGTCAAAGTGTTGACTAAAAAATCGTGAAAACGAGTGATACTTTTTAGGGATACAACTGATATTTTTTTTAATTTTGAATGATATTTTTTAGTATTTCGATTGATACAGATCTTAACAGTTTTTTTTCTTTATTTTTTTTTTTTGTGGCCAATACTTTTTATTGATACAAATGATATTTTTGGGTCTTTGAAATGATATTTTTCAGTATTATGAATGATACTAATTTTGACGGATTTTTTTATTAAAGCATTGATCGGGTCAACACGCGTTGACCCGGTCAACGCGTTAACCGTCTGATGTAAATCTTATGTACAGAAGACTTGCCCTATGAGTTTTTATGGTTGAGTGGTATTTAATTTTGTTTTTTATATACACAGTCAGTAGTCGGTTTGCCAACATGTTTATGAATACTATAAATACTTTAAATCGATAAATTAAATAAGTTTTTTTGCCCGCTCCAACTAGAACACATAAATTAAATGAGTTTCTTTTTTTTTTCGCATTCAAGCTCGAGATCAATTAGTAAAATTTTGAGCATTTCACGAGACGAGCTCGGGCTGAATATGACCATGACAAATATTTGTTAAGCAGAACTTTAACAAAATGAAAAAAAGGCTCGAATCGAGCTCCAACTCGAATATTACTCTACGAGTCGAGTCGAACACCTGATGTTCGAGCTCGACTCGATTTGTTTACGACCCTAAATACCACTAAACCAAAATAGATTACCCAAATCTAAATATTAGGTTGGCTTTGTGAATCATGAAACACGTGGATCTTGGAAATTATTTCTAGGAGTTAAAACATATTTTTTCTACTTTGGTATAAATATATAGATGTATTAATGTGTCCCATCACCCTTTCTTTTGTTAACAATATAAAAGGAAATTATTGTGCTTAATTGAACAAATACAATTATGATAAGTGTGGCTCCACATATTTTCTTGAAAGTTAAGCAATCATCAATCGAGAAACTCGTGTTTTATTTTACATGAAAAAACTGTCAATTTCTTCACAAGTTGAAGCCATCACCAAGAAATCCCTCTCAAATCCTCAATAAAACATATATTTTTCCCTGTAAAGTTGCCTCCACTACGAAGAAACTGGTATTTTTTCGGTTGTTGGGGGCAGTAATTATTGATTTTTATTTTAAAATTACTAGTTTCATGTTTCTAGCACCAGTTGTAATCAAGACTGAATATTCGTATAGAAAAATATATATTTAGACTGATACTTCATTATTTTGTAGACGTAGTATAAGTCCACCGTCCACGAGACTACTGTTCTTGTTGAAAGTTATAAAATAATTATATTTACCCCCCAAAAAAATGAAATTTAGATATTAAATGTACTTTGTATGTGTAAGGAAAAATGAAAAAATGTTAAAAAGAAAATAAACAGTAAAACAAAGTCATTGTGAAATAAACATAACCGTCGCGTTAGTGTCTCTAGAAACTCACTTGAAAATATATAGTTTTTTTTCAGGTTAATTTGCCTTAAAAGTCATAAATTTTGAACTTAGTCGTAAATTTAACATGAATTTTAAAAGTAGGCAATTAAAACATCAATTTTGAATTTGTGTGTTATTCAACATTCCAAAATTTTATAAAATAAATGGATCTTCAATCCAGCATACAATTATCGTCACTTTGATGTCATTTTCAAAATTTGATGGTCGATTCATGATGGGGTCGAAGAGACGAGAAAATTGTATATTGGATTGGTGGTCAATTTATTTTATAAAAATTTGGGGATATTGAATATCACACAAATTCAAAGTTGATTTTTTAATTGTATACTTTTAAAGTTCACGTTAAATTTGCAACTAAGCTCAAAGTTCATGATTTTTAAGGCAATTAACTCTTTTTTTTAAAGGAACGCGTGGAAATATATAGTTGATTAAGGAAATTGGGGATGATTTTTTTTTTCTTTTGGAAAATAAGGGAAAAAAATCAAAGAGAAAAAAAAAAGTGTTTCTAAATACACCACTAATTTTTCTATCTACATTACTATTAAATTTATTTCAAAGTCTTTGACAATCTTATTGGACACTGAGCCAAACAATATATCATCAACATATACTTGAACCATAATAACTTGTGATTTGTCATTTCTGATTAATAGTGTTATATCATCTCCTCATTTGTTGTATCCTTTGCTGACAAGGTATGATGCCAGTCTCTCATGTCAAGCTCGAGGAGCTTGTTTAAAATCATACAAAGTCTTTTTGAGTTTGTAAACATGGTCTGGATAGTGTGGATCTTCAAATCATTTTGGTTGTACAACAAACACATCCTTCTTCAGAAATTCATTCAGAAAAACACTTTTGACATCCATCAGATAGAGCTTGAATTTCATCATGCAGGTCATGGCAAGAAGTAATCTAACAGATTCAATCCTTGTGGCAGGGGCAAATGTCTCATCAAAATCTATCCCTTCTATCTGTGAATATCCTTGAGCAACCAGTCTAACTTTATTCCTTGTAATATTCCTAGATTCATCCGTCTTGTTCTTGAATATCCATTTTGTCCTCACAATGTTTACTCCTTCAGGTTTCTGCACTAAGTCCCAAATATCATTCTTGTTAAACTGAAGTAATTCCTCCTGCATTGCTTCAATCCAGTAAGCATCCTTTAGAGCTTTTTGAATATTCTTTGGCTCTATCTTTGATGTGAAACAAAGATTAGATATCTCTTTATGTAATCTCTTTTTGAGTCTGCTTCTAGTGATTCTTCCTTCATGGATATCACCAATAACTTCAGTAGTTGGATGATCTTTGTTAATCTGTCGTGAAGGATTTCTTTGATTTACTCTCTGATCTTCTCCTTCACTTTCTGAGTCATCTTGTACATCAGAATGTTCAAACATATATGTATGTACATCATCTTTTGTGGAACTAGCAGAATCATACTGATCATCAAATCTCACATTTATAGACTCAACTACAGCCTTGGTTTCCTTATTGTAAATCATGTATGATTTACTGTTTCTGGAATATCCTAAAAAATACCTTCTATTCCTCGATTATTCATCTTGTTGAGATACTCTCTATCATTCAAGATGTAGCACGTAGTTCCAAAAATATGAAAGTACTTCACAGTGGATATCTTCTCATACTAAATTTCATATGGAGTAGTAAGAGTACCTGGCCTGGGATGAACACGAATGCTAATTAATATGACATGTTGTGTTGAAAGCTTCTGCCCAAAACATTGAAGTAACTCCTTTAGCAGCAATCATTGTTCTACCCATCTCCTGAAAGGTTCTATTCTTCCTCTCAACCACTCCATTTTGTTGTGGAGTCTTTCGTGTATAATATTCATGGTTAATCCCATTCTCATTGTAGAAATCATCAAATCACTGATTCTCAAATTCTTTTCCATGATCATATCGAATCCTAACAATTCGTAGATTCTTCTCAACAGTGATCTTGCAAACTAGTTTCTTGAATGTCATGAAAGCCTCAGTCTTGTCTCTTAGAAAGTCTACCAAGTAAACCTTGAAAAATCATCAATGCAGACAAAGACATACTTCTTCCCTTCATAGCTTTCAACTGCCATTGGTCTCATTAGATTCATATGAAGAAGATCTAAAACTCTTTGTGACGTTCTATCCTGAACTTCTTTGTGTCAAGACCTAGTTTGCTTTCCAATCTGACAAGGACTACATACTCTATCACATTCAACTTTGATTTGAGGGATTACTCTAACCATATCCTTGTTAATGATCTTCTGGAGATTTCTGAAGTGAATGTGGCCGAGTTTCTGATGTCAGATTTCTGATTCTACCAATGATGTTCTTTAACATGTTACTGTACTTTGTACAAGTACATGAAGCTGATAACAGTTGACAGTTGTTCTTTTACCTTCCATAAATAAGTCATTATTCTTTTTCAACACTTTGCAGCTCTTCTTGGTGAATGCTACTGTCATGTCATCATCACAAAGTTGACTGATGCTGATAAGATTGGCTTTAAGTCCATCAACCAGCATTGCCTTCTTCAGCTTGGACATCCCTTCAACAACAAGTTCTCCTTTTCCTATGGCTTTGTCTTTCTTGCCATCTTCAAAAGTGACAAACTCTGAGGAACAAGCCTTTAAATTCTGCACAACTGAACAATCTCTAGTCATATGCCTTGAACAGCCACTGTCAAAGTACCAGTTGCACATGTTCTCCACTTGCAGAGATGTATGAGTAATCAAACAGTCATGTGTTTTTTGTTTGAAAACACATTACTTTTTCTAAGCAGGTTTTTTCTTCTTCTAAGCAGTTGGCTTTATTTCCTTGTTCTAAGAATGTTGAACCACAAATCTTCTTCTCATCCTTTTAAGATCATTGAGATACTTCTCACAATGTGGTCGAATGTGGCCTTTCTCCTCACAATAGTGGCCGATAATTCTTCTCCTATTGTCATTCAATTGATGATCAAACTCCTTTCTGTCTATAATGTTCTTCTTAATATGCAGAATATCCTTATGTACATGTGCTAATTGACTCGTACTTTCTTTAACAAATACTGTCTTTGATTGACCTCCATTACATCCAAGACCTAGATTATTTTTTCTTGAATGTCCTAGACCAGTTAGAATCTTATCAAGATTTTGTGTTCCACTTTTCAGCATAGTGACATTTTTCTTGATGGATTTGAGATCTGAAGATAATTCTATAATCTCTTTTTCTTGTTGTTGAATGATAACTTTCTGATCTGAATCAGATTTGATCAGTTTTTCATTTTTCTCCATAAGGCTTTTGTTGTGTGACTAAAGAGTTTTGTTGATCTCCATAACCTCCAGCCACTTTGAATACATTTCTTTATATGTTTTCACAAATTCTTCTTGGCTAAAGTCTTCATTATCTGATTCATCTTTTTCTGCATAAATGAAGAAATCTTGAAATTTAGAAACTTTAGCTATGAATGCAATAATTTCTTCATCTGAATCACTATTGCTTTCTTCAGAGTCATCCTCACTGAGAGATGTATTATAATTCTTCTTGTTTCTCTTCAGGGTGTTAGCACATTCAACTTGAATGTGATCAAATCCATCACACTCTCTACATTAATTTTCCCTTCTTGAATTGGGTTGTTGATACTCCTTCTGATCATTGGAGTTTCTTTCTTGCAAAGTGTTCCCAGGTGATTGTCTTCTATTGTTGAACTTTCTTGAAGACTGTTTATTGGCTATTTTCAACATACGGATGAAGTTCTTGGTAATCAAGACCATTATGTTCATTGTATCTGAATCAAGTGTAGATTTTTTTGTTCTGAACTTTTTCAGGTACATCTTCTGAAACTTTAGTTTTAAGAGCAATACCTCTCTTCATTGATCTGTTGTTTTCATCTTCTAGATTCATCTCGAATGTCCATAAAGACCATATTAGTTCATTAAGCTTCATACTCTTGATATCATTGGCTTTTGCAATAACAGCAACTTTGTAGGCAAATTTCTTTGGAAGAGATCTGAGCACCTTCCTTACAAGCTTCTCATTGTTCATAGGCCCACCAAGAGCAAAATTCTCATTAGATTTGATTCTTAATCTCGCATTGAACTCACCTATAGACTTAGTTTCTTCCATTCTGAGATTTTCAAACTTAGAAGTAAGATTTTGAAGTCGATATAATCTTACTGAACTGGTCCCTTCAAAGGTGGTTTCTAAAATATCACATGCAACTTTAGTAGTCTCACATGTTGAAATCAGACTGAACACTCTAAATCAACTGTAGAGAATATATTGAGAGTTTTAGAGTTGACATTGTACCAATTTTTTATGGCGCAATCCATTCTCATTCTTCAATCTCCACTTTTGTTTCCTTCTTTGACAACTGTTGGCTTTTCTCATCCTTCAGTGATGTTTTTCCATACAAGCTCATCTATTAATCTTAGAAAAACGCCCTTATCCTTGCTTTCCAGTAAGGATAATTGTTGCCTTCAAGTAGTGGTGGTCTGATCATATATCATCCTTCCTTGATTGAGCTCATAACTTGAAATCAACAAAAAACTTAACAAGATTATGTACTTTTCAGGACCCTTTTCACTTTTAACCAAAGGCAACCCGCTTTGATACCAATTGAATTTACATAAACTGTGTAGATAGGATCATGTTCACAAGCATGTACACGTACATTGTTGTTAACATGTAAGGTCATATTGATAAAACATAAAGTAATAAATGGCACGAGGTTGATAACCATGTTCGATCAACTTATCTATGTCAGGGAGACTTCACAAGTCCGTGAGAAATAATCCACTACTTTGATGCAATGTTTACTTGGGATTTTACACAACGTTGACCTCTCGTCACTTACTACCCTTTCTATTCGTACACCCTCTTTCGATGGATTGAATTGTGAGATCCCCTCACAACTTAGACTCCATCTAGTTACCACAAGAAATCTCTTCAGGTATTCCTTTGAGTGAGTATGAAAGAACTTCAAACACAGACTAGATACACAATGATCGCAAGTATCAAATCTAGTCTAACCATATACTATATGCTTCAAACTTGAAGTCTTTTTATACTCTGTAACTCTTGTGTATACGTAAAACCTCGACATCTAACTAGTTTGATTTCCAAGTTATTTATAAACACAAAACATAGTCTAAACAAGGTAATTAGAAAGTCCTAATATGAATCAAACTCTAAAAGGAAACATTCCTTGTTTGATTCGGACTACCCTAGCTTAAAAGTCTTCCTTGAATAGAACTCGCCTTCTTCCATCTTGATATTTATCTTGAACAAAACATCTTCTATTCGGAAACACCCATCTTCAAAAGGAAACTTCAACTCCTTAAACTCAGTTTGGCACGTCTCTTGAAAACTCTCTGGATAACTATATACATGATCGTGTTCACAAACATGATCAATTACATTCTTCGATCTTCAATCAGATTGGCAGCGGAATATTCATATCATAATATCCAGAACATGGTCTTTAAAACTTGAAAAACCAAATCCTTTGTGTTCTTTGAATTGTCATAAAGATCATGACTATCTAAAAAATACTTAGTGCTAACCGATGTCACTAACACACTGATGGTCAATTTCACGAGTCCAAGATGCAATGTAGAAAACTGCATCTTGTGAGATAGGCGCTAGTAAAGTCCTTTTTTTGTTAGGTAGACGCTGGTAATGCAGGGTAAAAGACTACATCTTTTTTCTGATATTTATAGACTTAAAATTCAAATTGTAATGCACAGTTCGAATCCCGATAAGAGATTTCTGATCATATCTCGATAGTAATCCCAATCTATTCACTGTCGGATCCCAATAGGCATTTATATTAGTTTCTTTTTACTATTGTTAACAAATACGATAAAAATGACTCTCGATAGAATCACGATCGAATTCCTATTAAATCGCGATCAAAATATTTCCGTTCACGGTAATTTTATTTGAAATTGGTATCTCTTTCGCGTGATGTGTCAGTAATACCCTGTTCTCTTACTTTAATCATGCGAATTTTAATGTAAGAAGATAAAAAAAGTCACTTTGGTAGTATATCCACATGTTTTTTATGTAATTCAAGTACATTTGTGTAAGGTTGGTGTAAGAAATGTTAAGATGCCTACATGTGAACACTTTCTTAGGGCATTTTAGACAAAGTGGGTATTTATTGAATGGTTTTCTTATGTTGGGTAAAATAAATTTTTGTAATAGAGAAATGGATAGTTTATACATTTACACAAGATTATATACCCTAACTTTGGAATAATTAACCCCAAACATCAATTATATTAACTAAAAAATGAAATTAAATTTTAAAAGATAATTATAAACACTAATTGAGTGGAGTAATAATGTAAAAATATACTAAACAAAAAAAAAGTTAAAATTGACACTGCTACAAAAAGATACTAAGACAACATAAGATTTACAACGGTTTTAATGAAAAATCGTTGTAATTTAAAAATTTACAACGGTTTTGTCCAAAACCGTTGACTATGTGCGCCTTTTTTAAAAAATTTACAACGCTTTAAAAATTTACATTGTTTGATAACAACGGTTGTAATAAAACCGTTGTAGCATAACAACGGTTTTATAATTAACGTTGTCTATGAGCATATTTTTTGAACAACAGTTTAAATATGACCGTTGTAATGGACTGTTGTGAATTCAAATATATTAATTAAAAAAAGCAGTGAAAACCTAGTTCCCCAATTTACAAAATAGTGCCTCATTTCTTCTCACGGCGTCTCTATCTCTGAACTCCATCCCTCTCAAATTTGGAAGCCACTTTCTTCTCAGAAATTTGTCAAGCCGTGTCTTCGAAAAACTTTGTTATTATTTTAGTTCTTGTTTTTTAGTTCTTCAAAAAAAATTGAGACCACGAAGTGCACTGCATTTGCGCTCGTTCAGCCGCTGCTATGCCCAGCCTCGCCGGTCGCCACCACCGTCCATCCCGCCGCCGCCTGCTACTGCCCGCCAGCAATCTCAGTAAGTAAGCTTTCCTTTTACCTTTCTTCTTCTTCTTCTTCTTCTTCTTCTTCTTCTTGACTTAAGAATTAGGGCTTAGGGCAAAGTTAAATTATTACATAAAAATCAAGTTAGTCAACTTAGATTAGATAATGGATGTAGGCACTAGGCAGTATGCTTGCATCATTTGAATGTATGATTTTTACAAGTTATGAGCTGAGTTTTTGAAGGATATTGTTGCAGAGAGGAAAATTTGAAGCAGCAGAAGAGAATTCATCAAAATTCCCAAGTATAGTTTTGATCCAAATGAATTTCCATTTAGTATTGGATTAGATCTGTTTTCATCTTTTCCCTTTTTCTGTAGGGAGGAGACTTTACAAGTGAGTTTAATCATTTATTTTTACTCCCTTAGAAATTTGAATTATTCTCAGTTGTAGTGCTTGAATTTGTGCATTGAGTTTTTTTATTGTATTGTTTTCTTCTCCCAGGGGCTGTTCTTGGCTGATTTTATGAGGTTTTGAATATAGTCTTGTTTATAATTGATGTCTTTTTATAGTTACTGCTGTTATGGGCGTTATTGCTGAATATACATTATATAGTTGCTGATTTTTTATGTAGGTACTCTAGTTTTTGGTTTATACTGGTAATTAGGGGAGAGGATGGCGATGTTACACCTTGTGGTTGTTGTAATAAGTATTGATTCTTGAAAATGTCTTGTAAAAGGTGAAACATGAACCTCTCTTGGTCTCTTACAAAATGGTTGGGCATGTGCCCCTCATTGAGGTTAAGTGTACGTCACGTCTGCGGATGGAGTTGATTAATTCAGTTCTTTGTTTCAATCTATACATTGCTCTGAAAACATTTCTTCAAATATTAGTGATCTGCTAGAGTTTGGAAATATCATTCAATAAGATTCCAAAATAGTACAGATGTTTATAAATGAGTTGTGGATAATTGGAGCAGACAGAGTGCTTAGTCTTGTATGGTGTATTCCTATGGACAATGTTTTCTTATCATTCATATTTGTATGTTGTTGATATAATAAGTATAAGTGTGCAAGATAGGATAGACAACAGAATGCATAAAGCCGAATCCAAATAGTCTTGGTTTGGATTTTTGGCAATTCTTGGCTTGGTTATTGTCTGTAATATTCAAAAGCTGACCCAACTGAACCTTGAACACCCTTATATGCGACTATGTCATCATTCCATGCATTAAATGACTCTCCATGATTCATTATAAGGAAGAAAGTACTTATTTATGCATTTTGTCGGGCAAATAGAAACAAAGGAAGGTGTCCTTATCATAATATGCTCTAGTATGTTTGCAAATTTTCCGTTTGTTAATTTATTTTTTGGTTGCTCTGTTGAATGAAGTTCAAATCTGTGTTCTCTTTTCCTGGCATCAGCTTGTATACTAGTACTACTCATCCAAGTGATTCCGATCTTTAGAGTTTACTGGGAAACTTCGTGATATTGTAAAATTCTTGTTCTGCTGCCTTTTGAACCTGGCCTAGTTTTCCAAGTTGACTGCATAAGAAATATGTCACTATAGAGGACTTGTTGTGGAAATATTATAGCTTACATAAGAAATATGTCACTATGAGATGGAAGGAGAGGTTTTGCAAAAATTGTATGTGTAACTTCATAATTATATGTCTGGTGTGAGTTTTTTTTCCCCCTTAAATGTGTAGCAACTGATTTAGTCCTTGTATTATTAGCATGAATTTTGTTCCCTAGTTTATAATTCCTGTGTCGAATATTTTAAACTTTATAATTCATTGAATTTGTTCAGACCTAAATACACTGATCACTGCATAGTCTGCATGAAACATGAATGCAGGTATGTGTGAATTGTTAGAAGTTGTAGCATTAACACTTAAAATGCAGGTGTAGGCACTGAAAATTTATAAAATATAAATAATATTTTTATTAATTTTTATATATTTATTTAGTTTTGGAATCTTATGAAATTCAAAATTAAATAAAATATTTAAATGATAAAGATATTATTATATGATAAATATCAAAAGTCTTTGGCATCAAGTAAATATCTTTCAAAAAGATATATATCAATTTTCAACAGCCAATGAGATAGTGCCACATCAGCTCTAGATCTCTCTCCCTATAACTATAGATAGGGGCCTCCATATCAGTTGAAAAACACACCAGAAGTCATTTGATGAGTTCAAGAATTTGAGAACTTCCATAAGTGAAAGTCTCTCAGATATTCAAGGTGTTCTTGTGACATTCAAAGGCGTTCTTCACCAAAATCATCCCGAAGACGGCGTTTGATCCACAAGCAAGACCATTTGAAGAGTTCAAGAATTTGAGAACTTCCATAAGTGAAATTCTCTCAGATATTCAAGGCGTTCTTGTGACATTCAAAGGCGTTCTTCACCAAATTCATTCTGAAGACGACGTTTGATCCATAAGCAAGGTAGTGAAAGGCGTTCTTCATCAAATTCATTCCGAAATTAGCGTTTGATCCGGAAAGAAGGCATCGGCCCTCCGAGTTAACATTATCAAGACTAAAGATCAAGTCAAAGAAGATCGAGGATACAAATCTTCCCTGAAAACTTCAAAGGTCAAGTTCAAACAATAAGTCCGAGAAAATCAAAGAGACAAATTTACTCTGAAGATTTCAAAGACCGTTTGAAAATCAAGTTTTGAAGAGAAAAATCAGAGAAAAAATAGCGATTGGATCCATAAATTTATATTTTTGATCCGAAATCATTTTATTGTACACGTTTTGTGTTTTACCAAATTAAATACAAAATTTTGTGTTATAAATTTTGGCACGCCCAGTGGGACAATCTCTACCTCTCATCTCTTCTCTTCACCAATTTTCTCAAGCATCAAGATGTCTACAATTCTGAAAGAACAAATTGTAAATTTAACGAAGCTGGCCGAAGGACTTGACAAGCGAATACAAGAATGAGATTCTCAAATCTTGAAGCTGAATAAAGAAATGATTGTTGATTTTGGTGGCGAGCAAGTGAATGAAGATGCTGAAGTTGAGATATCTACAAAGCTACATACCAATAAAAGTGGAAAATCTACAGCCAAAGAAATTGAAATCTCGTCTGATGGCTCAATACAAGTTGATCAACTCAAAAATTTCATACTAAAGACAATCAAAGACAAGCCTGGAGAGAGACATAAATCACTCTAGACTTACAACAAGCCATATACTCCAAGAATTGACAACTTAAAGATGCCAGATAGCTACCAGCCGCTAAAGTTTCAACAATTTGATGGCAAAGGAAATCCAAGACAACATGTGGCTCACTTTGTAGAGATCTGTAATGATGTTGGGACATATAAAGATCACTTGGTGAAGCAATTCGTTCGTTCTTTAAAAGACAACGCGTTTGATTGGTATACCGATTTGGAGCCATATTCGATTGATAGTTGGGGACAACTGGAGAAAAAATTCCTTAACCGCTTCTACAGTACTCGAAGGACAGTTAGCTTAGTTGAACTCACAAATACAAACCAACAAAAAGAAGAGTCCGTCATCGATTACATCAACTGTTGGAGAAACTTGAGCCTGAATTACAAACATCAATTATCAGAAACTTCAGCAATTGAGATATGCATACAAGGCATGTGCTAGGGTCTTCGATATATTTTGAAAGGGATTTAACCAAAGACCTTCGAGGAATTGACCACTAGAGCTTACGACATGGAGTTAAGCATGGCTGCAAATGAAGTTCAAGAACTGTCAATGCAAAAGCATCACAACTTTGAAGAAGAGCTAGAAATAAATGAAGGGGGCAAACCTTTTGAGGAATCTCCAAGTGAAGAAGAAGAAGAAGAAGAAGAAGAAGAAGAAGAAGAAGAAGAAGAAGAAGAAGAAGAAGAAGAAGAAATGGCTATAAATCTCGCCACGTGTCTATTCAAGTCTTTCAATACATGTCACAATCTATGAAAAGAAAAAGAACAACGCTCCTCGATAAGAGCCTAAACTATCTTCGAAACTCCTTGATAAGAGTCAAAACTATCTAAAGTCTTCAAAATGCAAATGCTCCTTAATAAGAGCTTAAACTATCTTCCAAAGCTCCTTGATAAGAGTCAAGACTATCTAAACTTTTCAAGAAATACTAAGACTCCTTGATACGAGAAAGGATGAAAATATCGCGAAATATCGCGGATAAAATATCTACAAAGTTAAATTTAAATCTAAAACTCCTTGACATGAGTATAAAATATCTATAAATCCAAATCTAAATTCAAATCCAAGACTCCTTGACACGAGTATAAAATATCTACAAAGTCAAATTCAAATCCAAGACTCCTTGACACGAGTATTAAATGTCTACAAATTCAAATTCAAATCCAAGTACTCACGGACACGAGTATAAAAGGTCTACAAAGTCTAAATTTAAGTTGAAGGCTCCTTGATATGAGCATAAACTATCTAAGTTTAGGAAAGCTACTTGATAAGAGCCAAAACTATCTACAAATCTAAATTCAAATCTAAGTACTCACGGACATGAGTATAAAAGGTCTACAAAGTCCAAATTCGAGTTGAAAGCTCATCGATATGAGCATAAACTATCCAAGTTCAAGAAAGCTCCCTGATACGAGCATAAACTATCCAAGTCAAAAATATTGAAGACTCCTTGATACGAGTATAAACTATCTAACAAATTCAAATTGAAGGCTCCTTGATACGAGTATAAACTATCTAATAAATTCAAATTGAAGAACTCTTGAATATGAGTATAAACTATTCACAAGTTGAAATTCAAGAATTTCTTGACACGAGTATAAACTATCTAATAAATTCAAGTTTAAGACTCCTTGATACGAGTTTAAACTATCTAATCAATTTTCGAGACTCATTCATTTCAAACGACAAGTCGTCCATGAACAAGTCTCGAGGGGGCATTTGTAGGCACTGAAAATTTATAAAATATAAATAATATTTTTATTAATTTTTATATATTTATTTAGTTTTGGAATCTTATAAAATCCAAAATTAAATAAAATATTTAAATAATAAAGATATTATTATATGATAAATATCAAAAGTCTTTGGCAGCAAGTAAATATCTTTCAAAAAGATATATATCAATTTTCAACAGCCAATGAGATAGTGCCACATCAGCTCTAGATCTCTCTCCCTATAACTATAAATAGGGGCCTCCATATCAGTTGAAAAACACACCAGAAGTCATTTGAAGAGTTCAAGAATTTGAGAACTTCCATAAGTGAAATTCTCTCAGATATTCAAGGCGTTCTTGTGACATTCAAAGGCGTTCTTCACCAAAATCATCCCGAAGACGGTGTTTGATCCACAAACAGGACCATTTGAAGAGTTCAAGAATTTGAGGACTTCCATAAGTGAAATTCTCTCAGATATTCAAGGCGTTCTTGTGACATTCAAAGGCGTTCTTCATCAAATTCATTCCTAAATTAGTGTTTGATCCGGAAACAAGGCGTCGGCCCTCCGAGTTAACGTTATCAAGACTAAAGATCAAGTCAAAGAAGATCGAGGATACAAATCTTCCCCGAAAACTTCAAAGGCCAAGTTCAAACAATAAGTCCGAGAAAATCAAAGAGACAAATTTACTCTGAAGATTTCAAAAATCGTTTGAAAATCAAGTTTTGAAGAGAAGAATCAGAGAAAAAATAGAGATTGGATCCATAAATTTATATTTTTGATCTGAAATCATTTTATTGTACATGTTTTGTGTTTTACCAAATTAAATACAAAATTTTGTGTTACAGCAGGTATGTGTGAATCTTTGTCTTTTTGCTACAAAATATATTTTATTTATGAAATTATATGTCTTTTCTGTTAGGACTTTTTCTTTACCCGAGTTTGTGGCTGAGGTTCAAGAAATGATAGTTCTCATTACTTATATCAAGGTAAGAAGTTTGTTAGCGTGCATGGCTGTTGAACCTGGTCATGTTTCGGTTTATGTTTTAGATGTTTCCTGAAGGTTTATGTGATTCATTATATACTCTTGTTGGCGTGTTCTTCTTCATGCTCTTGTATGTACATGGAATTAAAAATAGATATCTAGATTTCTATTTTGGGATGTTTATAATATTTTATTGTGTTCTCATTTGTACAGTATGTTGTAAGAGTATTGTCTTCTCTGCCATGATGATTTTTCTAATCAGCCACCACCTTTGAGAACATCTTGCAGGTAAATATCTGATAATTTTTTAATTCTTGGTTTTAATGATCTATATTTCCAATTTTGTTGATTTTCAGTTAGCAAAAATATATTTTGAATTAGTTAAGAAAATAGTGCTTTCGTCATTCAATATATTCTACCTTAATTTAACAAATAGTAAGAAAAAAATATCAAACTTCTATGTGCTTTTTTTTAATTTCGTGATACTCCCAATATGCTTTTTTTAATTTCATGATACTCCCAATAAGCTTAATGTCTGTTCTAAGATATCTCTTCTTTAGGACAAATTAGAAACACGCAAATACGTATTTTGGATAGATCAACTGACTTCATATTCCAGACACTTTGGAGAAATTAACACTAAGTTAAAAGCCATTTAAGAGCCGAGAAACACAAAAACATGTAATAGGGTCACTCAAGAGAGACATTTAATCACATGAGGAGCATCATCCAGTGTCATATAAGTGCAATATTTAAATCTACAAGCATACGACTGCTGCTTTTACTTCTGGCAGATCAAAATCACACAACAGAAGCAGCAGATATGCATAAAGAGATTAAAAGAAGTGTGCAACAGTTCCAGATTATACAGTTAAACCTATAAATAGCTGGGGTGAATGCATATTGGTTTTTTTACATTCCTCGTGTCTGCTGAGTTACTTCTCTTAGACTTCTTTCCATTTTATATTAGTTATGATGTAAAATGTTATCAATTAACTACTCTCTTTACTTCGAAGTTCCTTGTTCAGTTTACTTGCAACTTCAACATTGATTTTTTCATGCTACTTCAGCCCACATCCCAGCTCATTTGTGCTCATTTTATACAAAAAATGGCGAATTCAGGGATTTTAAGCGTGTAAGGATTGCCAATATGGGAGTCATAGGTGCTTGACATTGAACTTGAATTGATGTCGCTTTGTGCTTGGGTGATGATGATAAAATCGAGAAGTATACGTACTATTTTATAATTGAACATTAAATATATTACGTCATATTTTTAATTAGATAAATTATCTTAAGATATTATTGTACATTAGATGATCTTGTATCGAAATATATTGTATTCTAGATGTTTCTTTATCGAAATATTTTTTTATGGTTAATTAATTTTTACAGGTTTAATGTAATTATTTTATTAATTATTGATTTTACAGATTTTATACTAAAAAATTAAAAATTTGAAATACAAAGATAACAAATATTTTAAAAATCCGTTGTAAAATTACAATAGAAAACCAATTAACCGTTGTGATTTTTTTTTCAACAACACAAATTTACAACGGTTTTTTTAAACTGTTGTCACTTTACAACGGTTTTCAAAAAACCGTTGTAAGTTTACAATGGTTTTTCGTTAAACTGTTCTAATTTTACAACGAGTTTTTTAAAACCGTTGTAAAGTGACAACGGTTTTAAAAGAACCGTTGTCCCACTACAACGGTTTTAGATAAAACTGTTGTCAAATAACAACGGTTTTTGTCATACTGTTGTAACTTTACAACGGTTTTAGATAAACCGTTGTCTGGTTACAACGGTTATTTTTGTAAACCGTTGTCTTTGTATTCATTAAACAACACATGCTGAACAGATTTACAACGGTTGTAATGACCGTTGTTAAGTTGCAACGGTTTAAAACCATTGTCTATTTACGTGTAAAATTTACAATGATGACTAAGACAACGGTTTTCTTTCTGGCTAGACAACGGTAAAAAACCGTTGTCTTTGGGATTTTTTGTAGTAGTGTGAAGAAAAAATGAGATAAAAAATAATAATTTTAATATTTGATACACGGTTGGCACATATAACCTAGGATTATAGGATGTCACATGACAAGCCAGATATCGCTATAAATAAAAGAAGGATAATTATCAATTTAGGACTTTGTAAATCAAGGGCCCGAAATATGAAAATTATCAATGCATGCCCTAAAAGATGAAATTAATTAAGGATCTAAAAAATAATGTATTTCAATTTTTTTATTTTAGAATTATTTTTTAAAAAATTAAAAGAATCAAAATAGATAATTTTGAGGTCCTGGTTTGATAAGTTTTGTTTTTCATGTTCTTAATTGATAATTTTCATCTTTCAAATCCTGAATTAATATATAGCCTATATTTCGATTCCTGAATCAATAAAACTCCATAAAATAATTACATTTTCAATCCAACGCATTTATTACTATGTGAATGGGCTAATGGTTATGGTATAAATGCCCTTTTTCAACATTTCTTTCCAGGAGAGGTCTCTTATAAGACTGTCTAACATATCACAATCCGTTAGACGGATCTTATTTAACATATTAAAGTGGTTTTCTACTTTTTTCTTCTTCTTTTTTTCAGTGGTCGTCTATTCCCCGTTTCTTTTTCTTTTTGAATTTTTTTTTCTCAATTATTTCTTCTTTTTTTTAACAAATATAATTTTTTGAATTTTTTTATCTGACATTTCGCGTAGTGCACTCTCGTGACGCTAACGCGTGGCTCGTGCACTGCTCTTGATAATTAATTTTTTTAAAATAAATATATACCCTAAAATGGAATTAGTGAACCCTAAAAATAAATTGAATTAATTTAATTTTTTCATCTGATATCTCGCGCAGTGCACTTGTCAGATGCTAATGTATGGGGTCGTGCACTGCGCTCGATAATTTATTTTTTCAGATAAATATATACCCTAAAATGGAATTACTGAACCTTAAATTTAAATTGAATTAATTTAACCTTTTGAATTAATTTAATATTTTTATCCAGCATCTCACACAGTGTATACGTCCGACGTTAATATGTGGGCTTGTACACTACACTCGATAATTAATTAGAGTGAAATAGATGGCTTTCGAAAAAAAAACAATTGAAATGAAAAGAAGGAAAAAATATGGATGAAAAAAAAAAAAAGAAATGATTGACCAAGCAAAAGGGCAAAAATCAGGGAGGGGGATTGGAAAAAGTGAAAAAATCTAGGAAAAAAAGGAGGGCGAACGGGTGAACGCACACATGCCAGTCCCGATCGATATATTGATTTTGGGGTGTGCCTATGTGGGTTTTGAGCTATTTTGAATGGATTTTCCTCCGGTTTAACCGTCTAACGGATTTTGACCCGTTAAACGGTCTAACACAAATTTTATCTTCTTTCCAAGGTATCACTATGTTTTCAGTTTGTCCTAATCTTTCTTGATTGAATTTACCTTATTAGCTTGAATTTGTCTCTCAGGATATTGAAGTAATGGAGATTTTGACCTATATAAAAAGGAGACATTTTGGATTTGAGATCACCGCTCCTCCTTCTTCCAACTCCAAAATAAACAAAGCATAAATTCAAATAACTATATACTTATATCATATATGACAAGGTTGTATAACACATTTAGACATTTTTTAAACATAAAAAATATAAAATTTATCCGAATTAAATTGATTTTGACTCGTTTGACTGCAATTTCTATCCGTTCTTCTCCTTTTTATCTACAAACTGAATCAACCGTCAAGATTCAATTTTCAACTAAAGTTTCATCTAGAAAATAATATATGGAGTCCAATCCATTTCTAACTCTTTCATCATCAGAAATACAGAAATAGGTGTTTTTAAATCTAAATTCATATAAAATAAAAGTATTAAAAACAAATATAATTGAATGACCTAAATTAGATAAGACTTTTCACCATACCCTATCACATTATGCGATCCACATTGTTTGTAGTGACATTATGTTGAATATGTAAGATATTTTATTCAGCATCTTGGATAATGACAACCCTACAAAATATTAATTTCACATTTTAAACTTGGGGTACTTGACCTCTATGATATAATGCCTGTCTTTTCTAAAAAAACATGCCCAAGCATATATATCGTAAAAAATTATATGGTGGCATATCAAACGTGGAGAAGACCATAAATAAATGTATGATCATTAAATAAACACGTAGGTATAGCTAGAATATGTGTTTTTACATTTTATTTTATTTTTTCAAATTTAATTCCCAGTAATTCGAAATACAATGGGAATTTCAAAAGCGTCTCAATAGATATGATCAAAGATGCAGTCGATATCATCGATCTGTGCGAGCGGCACAGTATTTTCATCTTTGTAAAACTTATAGATCATGATACGAATCTCAATCTCTCCATTATCATCTAAACAAATGATAGTGTTTGATACAATGACATTTTGTATGAGTTACACATTCAAGTTATTCATGTAATTCAGTCTCCATAATTGGCCATAGCCTCATTGTGGTATGAGTTACATGTTGGAAATTGATTATTTTAAATTATTTTATAAATAGTGTTTTCATTTTTAAAAATGGAAAATGAGTTGTCCATTCATATTCTACGTTTCGTGTGGATAAATTTTATATATTTATAATTTCAAATTCAATTTAGGGAGAAAGATAAATTAATTATTAAAATTGACATTTTAATATGGAAGACTAACGTGGATGACTGAAGTGGTACGGACAAGCTGAGCCAGTGCGTCGGTTCGAGTTTATTCTCGAAGCATTGGCTTGGAACATTGCACCACTTCGATCGAAGGCTTGGAGGTGGTTATAACGCGAACCAATGGCTCCAATCATGGCGTTCGTTCAGCTAAGCTGGTTAAACCATGAACCATTGTCTCCAATGGTTGCGTCCGTTCAGCTGAAATTGTTCAAATGTGGAACAATGGCTTGATCTATTGCTTCCATTCACTTAAGGAGCTTCAACCACCGATTGGTGGTTCGAACAATTGCATCCATTTGATCTAGAATCATTGAATTGTGTGGATTGATCAATCAACATAATCCAATGCCCAATGTTGATCCAGATCGAAACAATGCCATTGTTTCGCAAAGAGACCCCATGACTCTTTAAGTACTATAAATAGACCCCCCTTGTATTTCATTTTTTTCCACTCAAATAAACCCAAAGCTTTCTATACTTCTCTTCTTAACTAGTAATCGATTGAAAGTCTCGATTATTATTTTCTTTGTCGTAACATCATTTTTATAAGTGTAACAAAACACTGTTGAAAAATCGTTGTATCTTGGAGACGATTGCCAAAGTCCATTTTGCATTAATATTGTGAGGCAATTTCGTCTTGCGGAAATAGAGTAACTCTCGTCTCGACTTATAACCTACATGTTATTATGTCCAATTATTTTCAAAGAAAAATTCATAATTTACCCAACATTATACAATCAATTGTAAGTTGTCGGGAATACTATATGCGTGGATAAAAAATTGGCCACATAAAAAAGATTTCAACAAAAAATATTTGGGATGTTAAAATTGTAAAAATATTAAAGGTTGGGCGTTTAATTGCAAACTTTGTTGGAAAATTGGATTTAATAAATTGAGTTGTGACTCATTTTATCCGATTTTTGGTGACCGGGTTATTTAATTTTGGAGGAATTAAATAGCGTACAATTGATCTATGTTTATAGTAGATAATCGTAGTATTTTTATTTTCTCAAATCAAATTTTCGGTGAGTGAGAAATAAATAGTTGAAGTCGGTCACACAATTCGGCATTTATGGTGTGTGGGATAATGTGTTTAAAGCACATTTAATTATCCCACATTGATTTCTTAACTTAGTTAAGAGGTGTATTTAAGTGTATTAACACTTAAGTGTAATAACTAAATGCACAAGGATATGGGCCATGAGCCCACACGCGCGCACCCGCCCGAGCCCGAGCCCGTGCCGGTGCTCGACCTCGTCCTCCGACTTGGATCTTGGCAATTAGAATTTGGGTGGACTTTGGATGTACGTGGGCTTTCGGGGCCTAGCCGTTACAGTTTTACAGTTGGTTCTCGAGTAGCGGGTGCACTTGGTGGTGTACGTCCAGCTTGAATTGTGGGTTGTGGCTGCACTTGGTGGTGCACGTCCAGCTTGAATTGTGTAACTCCCACCTGGAGCTGGTGGAGTTAAGAGACTTCATGGGTGTAACTCCCACCTGGAGCTGATCCATGGGGACAAAGGACACCTATCGGGATCTGCAGGAGCTGGAGGCTGTAACTCCTGGAGAGGCTTGATGACAAAGCTGTAACTCCTGGATGTTACACCACCTGGTTTGAAGACTGTAACTCCTGGAGAGGCTTGATGACAAAGTTGTAACTCCTGGATGTTACACCACCTGGCTTGATGACAAAGCTGTAACTCCTGGATGTTACACCACCTGGTTTGAAGGTTGTAACTCCTGGAGAGGCTTGATGACAAAGCTGTAACTCCTGGATGTTACACCACCTGGTTTGAATGCCCTCAAACCCAAATAGCCAGAAGGACGAAGCCGTTTCATCTTTGAGAGACAATCCGCCTAACCATGAGCACTAGCCGGGGCGTATTTGTCTTGCGGAGAGAGGTTCTCTCGACTCGCCTTGCCGGAATCTGATTCCAATTCCAATTTGTTTACTTGTTCTTTACAGTTTATTGTATCAATTCTGTTCTACTCTTCTTTCTTCTTGATTACTTCAGATTTAACAATTCCAGAAACTGTAATTGTGTACTACATATAACAAACTTTTAATTAAAAGCTTGTGCGAAAATTACAAAATGGTGCAAATGTTGTGTTAAATTCTGTAATTAACCTTATACACGTGGATAATAATCAACGATGTTAGACGGGTCTCGCCAGAAAAATATTGGGGAGGTTACAATTGAAAAAATATTTAAAATTGTATATCTGATTGCAAATGTTTAAAAGTTATTCAAACATTGTAAAGTGGTGTAAATATTGTGTTAAATTCTGCAATTAACCCTAGTTTAACTAAATGTTGTCTAACGGGAATTAGTCAATATTTTGAGTGTTTTATTTTATTTTTGGTGAGGTATAAAAATTTTGTACTCCCTCCGTCCCGATTATATAGTTCCTATTACTATCTTCAAGTGTCCCAATTATATAGCCTCATTACTATAATTAGTATTTAATTTTCGTAGTAATGTACAAATACACCCTTGTTGAATTTTGGAAATTAAAAAACTGACCATCTAAAATTTGAAAGTCATAAATATTCAATAAGGGTGTTATTGGAAGTTTAGCTTTAATATTTTATTTTTATAAATATTTTTAATCTACGTGTGACTAGAAAAGAGACTATATAATTAGAACGGAGGGAGTAGTTATTATTAATGATACGTTCGAGGTAGAATTATATTTTATTTAGGGTGCAATTTTTATTTCGACAAAAGCATATAAGAAAAGGGAAAAAGCAACAGTATTTAAAAGTGAGAAGTTTTTTTGACAATGTCTACTTATTTTATATAATATACATGTAATGGGTCCCACCAAATCACTCTTTATTCTAAAAAAACTGACATATTCTGGGCAAAGCTGCAAAGAGAATAAATTCTCCCATTTTTAAATTAATCACCCCACCAACCCCACGTCCATATCTATCTCTCTCTCTCTCTCTCCCCCGTGAATATTATAGATTTGAAACTAAAAAAGCCAGAAAAATAACCATTGCTTTCCCTTAAATTTTTTTCAATCCGAAATAAATAAAGGGTTTCAATCCCCTTCAGTGTTGTCGCCGCTTTCTGAACAAGTTAAACAGGTTGGAAATTTTCTCTCTCTCTCTCTCTCTTTCTCTCTCTCTCTAACTAACAGTAACATTGCTCATAGTTAATCGTCGCCGACAATGGAGGAACGATCGGGAGCACAACCAGAGACGTCTTCATCATCACATGTATGTTTCCGATTTCTGCTTTAAATTTATTTTTGAATCGGTTGATTAATGTTTTCCCTAAAAATAATCGATGTTTACTTTGTCAATTGTGGTTGATGATGGTATTGTTTAAAATAATCGATGTTTACTTTGTTAAATGTAGATTTATATGTTATTTGTGAATTATTATGCTAACCGAGGACTGAATTATATTAACTTTTGCGTTTGAATTTAATCGAAGAATATATCAAAACAATCGAGAAACTATATTAGACTAATCGATAAATCTTAATTAGTCTAGGTTAATTAATCGAGGACTGAATTATAGTAATTGTTGCGCTTGAATTTAATCGAGGAACATCTCAAAACAATCAAGGAACTATATAAGACTAATCGATTAATTTAAAAAAAAAACTAATCGAGGCTTCCTCAATTAATTTAAAAAAATAAAAACTAATCGAGGCCTTCCTCGATTAATTAAATACTAATCAAGGCATCGATTAATTTAAAAAAAATCGAGGCCTTCCTCAATTAATTTAATACTAAATCGAGGCACTAATTGATTAATTAAAAAAAATTAATCGAAGCACTAATCGATTAATTAAAAAAAATTAATCGAGACACTAATCGATTAATATTTAAAAACAACTAATCGATTAGTTTAAAAAAACCTAATAGCCTAAATAAAACTAATCGATTAATATTAATTGTCCTCGATTAATATTAAATTTAAATTTTAAGAAATTCCAATTTATATGAAAAATTAAAAGAATTTACTTTAATAGTTTTAATTTTGAAAATGTTGTTAGATTGATTGGGTTAGACTGCCGTTACGGAGTCGAAAGACCTCGGTCGTCATGTACGCCATCCCAGGTGTTATTGACACGATTAGAGACACACTGCTCGCGATTGGTGGTGACGCCGTCCGACTATTCAGATCGGGTTGTTTTGGATATTTTCTGGACTACAGAGGTGGTGACGTCCAGAAGAAGGTCATACACGCGCTGATGACGTTTGAGGTGCACGCGCCGGATCGTGCACGTGTGGGGCGGGAGGCATGGTTTCACATTCATCACTCCCAGCTACGGTTCGGTCCGAGTGAGTACGCGTTGGTGTCAGGTTTACGATTCGGCAACTCGACATTCGATCCTCATGGCGATCATATTGTTCCGTCGAGATCTGTGTACCACCGTTTATTCGAAGGGAAGCGTACGACAATCAAACAGATGAAGGACAGGTTCAAAGAGCTGGGGATGGCCAGAGACGCTGCGGATTATGTGAAGGTTGCGAACATATTGTTCGTATACCGGATGATTCTGTGCCTAGATCAGTACCGGTACGTGGATCCATGGGTGTGGGCGCTAGCGGAGGATGTGGAGCAATGGAACTCGTTTCCATGGGGAGCATATTCTTACCAGTCGTTGATGCACTACATTGGCCTCGTCCCCAGGACACGAGAGGCTATGGGCGAGAAAGGATCGGGACAGTATCATTTTTACGGGCCGATCTGGGCACTCCAGGTAATTAGTTTAAATTTAATTGTTCTAAATTAGTTGAAATCAAGTGAATACGTAACTAATCCATTAATCCACTTTACAGGTATGGGCTTGTGAGGTGATACCGGAGTTGGCTAGTGAGGCTGGTGTGCATAGTGGACAGCTCACTGTGCCTCGATGTTTGAGGTGGACATTCAGTCTCCCTGCCACCGACCCAGCCACCTTATTACAGCGAGCGGTACGTTTTGATGTTTCTTGATATATTTAGAATCTTCGATCTATATTTGTTAATTCATCTTAATGATATTATTATTATTTCCATGCATTCACATGTGGTTATGTTGGAGCCATCTCCCGAGGAGACGGCAACTTCATATTACATGAGTATGCAGTTGGAGCCTGGAGCTCAGAGCGTGAGATTTGTTCCCGCTCGATCCGGGAACAAGAAGAAGATGCTTGCAAATGTGGCATCTTGTTGTTCCACTTCGGCAGAGGAGGTTGTCCCCCCATCAGCACGAGGTACCAAAGCTGCTCGGACACCACAGACGGGCCGTCAGGCGACCAGTCGACCCTCGAGTAGCCGGGCATTGAGGGACGAGCCAGATCATACTGAGACTGGAGCCCCGCCCCCACTGAGGATGCACCAGTGCACACAGCAGATTCGATTGATCCAGAGAGCCCTCCTCGAGCTTGGGGAATGAAGCGTTCAAGGAGGGATCGCACACCGAGCAGTGGGGAGCCCTCAGAGAGTTTTATTCAGAGGGTTGTAGATCGAGTGATGCCCCGTGTCCAGGAGCTTATTGACACAACTATTGCACCCCGTCTCCAGGAGTACGTGGACCAGGCTATTGATCGGGCATTAGGTGGGAGGACTAGTCGTGCCCGGAGGTCATCCACGTCCGACGTTAGAGCCCGTCACAGCCCGGAGCTGAGCCACCGTAGTGCAGCTCATTGGCCGCCCAGCCCACCTGGCGTGGGGGCTCCACAGCCCACCGTAGTCCAGGAGGGTCCTAGCACTTCGGCTCCACACCATGGTGGTTTTAGCATGACATATCAGCTCATGAATGGCATTGATGATAGCAGCCTCCAGGTCTCCTACTCACGATTCAGACTTCAGGGTCCAGAGGTAGTTGTTCAGCTCTACTTCAACAGCGATCGCCTGCGGCAGCCCTGGTTTGACGAGCTTGAGGATCCGAGGAATGAGTTGAAGGATATGCACATGAGCTACTTTCTGAGCGCGATTGCTCGACGAGTAAAAAGGGACCCTGGTTGTCTGACAGCGGTGGCTAATACCGGTCTATATGTGAGTTCAAGTACTTGTTTGAATGTTTTCTGCAAAACATTGTTAGTTAGTCTTTTTTCACTCCAGTCATAATCGTGATTCAATTTTTGCAGGAGGCCCTCGTCGGAGCATGGAAGATCCTTCATCCTATTGACCCCCTGTGTAGAACGACATACGGGGACGATGACTACCGGCGATGGAGACCTGCAGAGGGCCTGGTACATCGGATCCAGGGCAGTGATGGGCGGTATCAGGTGGCATGGAAGGGGCGTGATTATGTAAGTGAGCTTCACAAGCAAATAATATATTGTCATATATTATTTGCTGACATTAATCTTGATATGATCCCGGTTTTATGTTGTAGGCTATCGTGGTATGTGACGTCTCAGGTGAGCACTGGGTAGTGGTTCATATCCACTTTTCTGATTGGGTAGTAGAGTTGTACGACTCACTACTATTTTAGATGGACGATCCGAGCGACCGCGTAGAGTACGAGAGGCGAGATAGAGAGTTGATGCCCCTACTCCGCCTACTTCCACGCCTACTTATATGTGCCGGTTTTTGGGAGGGTCGTCCGATGCCGCCCTGATGTGCTTTTGCGATGACCCTGGACAAGTCTATACCGGATCAGTACGTGCAGACGGACGCAACAAGCAGTGGGGTATATGCCTGCATGTACGTGGAGCGGCTATTGGGTGCAGGACCTCCACCCGATATATCGGAGCAGGCAGTACATGAATATCGGAAGGTTATAGGGGCTCGGATATATTCATTGACTTACATCCAGAGGCCTGGCGTGTAGATGCTTACATTAATACCTTCACATTAAGATGTTCGTATGAGTAGACTATGACTTATGTGGTGTTTTTGTTCATTTTGTACTTGAACTTGATTAATGTAAATGTTTTTGTGAAAGCCTATTTCTCGTGACAAAACAAGTTGCTTAGTGACAAAATAATCTGATTCATGACAAAATAAGTTGTTTCGTAAAAACACAACAACTTCATTTAATCGACTAATGCTCGTCGGCCGACAATCGAATAGGACATGTAGGACGTGTATGCTCCGTACTACCGCAAATGCTAAACTTCTTCGGCGCCCTTCTCCGCGGAACATCTTCGGGCGGTGAATTCAGATCAACACCGTCAATAGGCAAATGGGATGTGCATACGCGTCTGTTGTGCCCCTGTCCATGGCATCTAGTGCAAAACTGCCTTCGTGCACTGGACGAGGCCTCAAACGGGGCTCGAGTTCTGGATGTAGACGGACGCCCAGCACGTCGTCTGATCTCTGGCGCCAAGACCACTCGTGCTCCAAATGCATCGGGCATAATCCATTGTTCTGGATGAGGCAGACCCCTGATGACCGAATTATACATGCCTACCAAGCTCTCCGCCTTGTAACACCTGTCCACATAATCATATATAGCCGCCCCAGTACAACTGCGAAAGGGAAAATAAAGTTCAACACACTCGATTAGCTACATGTCAGAAAATAAGAACAAATAGACATTTAAATATCATACCAGATGACCGCTGCCGCGTGAGAACAGGGGATCAAGTCCAAATCGAACTCACGACAGTCACAGGTCCGGTTCTGAAGATCGACCATGTAGACCTCCCTCCCAACCTCGACTTTCCATAAAGTTGCTAATGTAGTGGGCCGCACGACATAGCGGCGTCCCTTATCGATGTTCCCCGAAAGCTTCAGCGCGATGCCATCAGTCAACACATGATTTGAGCTCTGTGCTGCCGCACGTCGCTCGACGAACCACTACTCAACAATTGATCTAAACATCTCCAGCAGCGAGCAAACAGGTAACCTCCTCGCCCACAACAGACGAGCATTGAGACTCTCCGCGGCATTAGATGTCATGAACCCGTAGCACCGTACGGGACAGTGTGAACAAGCCTAATGCACTGGGCCAATATTACACAGCTTTTGATATGCATTTGGACAGACCTGCTCCAACGTCGACATACTCTCCTGGAAGGTGTCTCTCCGATATGCGTAGGCAGCCTCCTGAAATAGCGTCGTCACGTGTTTTCCTCTCTTCGTCATCTTATTCTTCAAATGGTAGTAGCACAGTCCGTGCGTCACTCTCGGGAAAACGGCCTCCACAGCATTTTTAATGCTCTGATGCTGATCCGAAACGATGAGAAGATCATCTATGTCACCCAGAGCCATGTGCAAGTGGGCCAGGAACCATATCTAAGATTCGTCGTTCTCTATCGGTCCGAGCCCAACTGCAACAGGTAAGATCTGTTCGTTGCCGTCCTTCGTCACAGCAACAAAGAGAACACCCTTGTTCTTTCCCTTCAGGTGGGTCCCATCGATCACAAGCACTGGACGAGCATACTGGATAAATGCATTGACACACGCACCGAGAGCAAGGAATGAATGCTTGAACCGACCATCACTCGTGATCTCCATGTCTGCTACAGTCCCCGGATTCATCAATTGCAGAGTGTGAAGGAAAGCGGGCAACTGTGCGTAGGACTTGTCAAAGTCTCCATATACCATCTGAATGGCAATGTACCTCGTGCGCAGAGCGAAGCTGTAGTCGATATGGATGCCAAACTCACGCACAAGCTCCGCCATCATCTCCTTCGGCTTCAGAACAACCCGTTCGTCTACCAATCTACGAGCAAAGTATTTTCCGAGCACTCGTGCAGGTACCTGTCGCGGAGCAATTCGACCCATATCAAGATGGCATGTGTGAGTGCCATTGAACTTGTATATTCTCCACATATGCCCATCAGCAACCGCAAAGCACTTGAACGGGCAATCACTGCCATGCTTGCAAACATAGCCCAATCGTGACCTATTCGAGCGATACACGGCATACTCCACTCGATTCTGCATGTGATAGATACCGACCGCCAGGGTGAGATCATCCTTCGTCCGAAAAATAGCTCCCTGGTGCAGTGTATCTGAGTCTGGTGCTGGTCCCTCATCCCAAGATAGTGGGCCCGCAATGTCCCAGTCAGCAAGGGGAACCACCCAATTGCTCGAAGGCCCGTCATATCTAAATGGAACACCAGTGGTAGATGATGGGACGACTCCCGTCAAGCACAGCAATCTGTTTGTACGATCAGCAGAAGAACGAAGCCAGCCACTGAATTTTGTCAACAGTGACTCCACCAACCTCGTTCTATCATTCACCTCTTCTTGTTCTTCTTCTTCTCCCTCTCCTTCTCCTTCTACCTCTTCTTCTCCTTCTCCCTCTTCTTCTGCAGTAGGACCATGCGTCTCTGCATGTGAAAAGTATGGAACATAGTCGTCCCTCATAGATGGTCCGGCTCCAGAACCTTCCAACTGTCTTGAAATCATGTACACGACCATCTTAGTAGTCTGCTCGTGAAGCAAATCGAGCAAATCTCCATCATCTTGCAAAGATGCTCTGATCCGTCTGCCAGTATTGGTGCTGGTGAGGTAAAATCATTCATACTCGATCCTGTTCGGGTCAGTCCGCAACAACTTGTGAACCTCCCTCACCAGTGAGCTAAAACACAGCTTATCGGATGACATCGTCACGAGTTGCTTGTCCCCATCTACATATTCTGATCTCTCCTATCGTCCACTGTGTCGTACAATAATGCGGCGTCTAACCATCTGCAATTTATAAACAATGCTACATGAGATCACAATTTAACCCTAAACCCTAAACCCTATAAAACACTAAACCCTAAAGCCGTAAACCCTAATTAATCGATTAGTAACTCGATTAATTTTTTTAAATATTAATCGATTAGTTTTTTTAATTATTAATCGATTAGTTTTAATTAAATTATTAATCGATTAGTTTTAATTAAACTATTAATCGATTAGTTTTAATTAAACTATTAATCGATTAGTTTTTTTTAAAATTATTAATCGATTAGTTTTTTTTTAAAAATTATTAATCGATTAGTTTGTTTATAATTAAAGTACTAATCGATTAGTTTTTTTAAAAACTATTAATCGATTAGTTTGTTTTTTTATTAAACTACTAATCGATTAGTTTTTTTTTAAACTATTAATTTTTTTTAATTAATAAATTAGTGCCTCCATTAATTTTTTTTAATTTATCGATTAGTGACTCGATTTAGTTTTTGTTTCTAAAATTAATCGATTAGTAACTCGATTAATTTTTTTAACTAATCGATTAGTTTTTATTTTTCAAATTAATCGAGGAAGGCCTTGATTAGTTTTTGTTTTTGTAATTTAATCGAGGAAGGCCTCGATTATATTCATGTGTTCCTCGATTATATTTATGTATTCCTCGATTAAGTTATAAAAAATATTGAAGTGTTCATCGATCCTTCCTCGATTATATTCATGTGTTCCTCGATTATATTTATGTATTCCTCGATTAAGTTATAAAAAATATTGAAGTGTTCATCGATTATATTTATGTGTTCCTCGATTATATTTATGTATTCCTCGATTAAGTTATAAAAAATATTGAAGTGTCCCTCGATTATATTTAAGCCCACGATCCCATTTAAGTGTTTTTTACAAAGCCCTCGATTATATTTAAGTGTTACTCGATTATTTAAAAATTAGCCTCGATTAATTATAAAAATTGCCCCGATTAAATTTGAAATAGCCTCGATTAATTCTAATAGCCAAGATTTATAGTCTACCACATGCAACTCTTCAAAATATAAAAGATTAAAGGGTATGCCATGCAAATCTCTACGTCGCCTATTTTTAAATTAAATCTAACAACACATGCAATATATAATCAAAACAATAAATATTTGCAAAATAAGTGGAAAAAAATAGAGAGTACAAAACGTACCTTTGAAAGTTGCTCGTGCACTACTTTTTTCTTCAGAAAAATCTCGTCTTTCGCCCCCTTGCTCTGAAAAATTTCTCAATCTTTTGCTCTTCTTCGTCGCTTTGTTGTGTAGTGTGAATAAAAGTTTGTACTGTAGTGGAGATTTGTATTGTATTGTGAATAGTGAGCTCGTCTATTTATTCAAAAATTTAACCTACCTCGTCACAACACATTAAATTGTATTAAATTCGGTCCTACCTTCCCTTCTTTTCATTAATTGGGTCCAACCTTCTCCCTCTTTTCATTACTAACCAGTACATGTATTAAATTCGCCTTCCTACCTTTCTTTCTTTTCATTTAATGAAGTCATTTACCTTCCTTCTTTTTATTTATTGAAACTAGTTACACAAAAAAGAAATAAATGCATTCAGTACTCGTGGCTAGTTAAGATATTAATTGAGAATCTCTTAAAATTAATCTATATATTTTTTAATAAATAATTGAGGCCCATTAAAAAATAATCGAGTCAATTTAAAAAAAATAATCGATGTTTTTTAAAAAATAATCGAGACAATTTAAATTAATAATCGAGACTTCATTTTAAGGGTTCGAATCTTCTTAAATAATCGAGGCTTGTTATAAGCCTCGATTAGTTTTATCTCAAGTAATCGATGATTGTGCACTAATAATCGATGAAGTCTAAAATAATCAAGGCTTCTAGTTAATTGGGTCAAGTTAAATAATCGATTAAAGTTAAATAATCGAGTCAAGTTAAATAATCGATTAAATCTAAAAAAAACAAATCTTCTTAAACCATCATAATCGAGGAGCCTCAATTACTTTTAATTGAGGCTTCTTATGAAATATTCGAGACCACTTTTGTAAACTATTTTTTAATATATAATCGAGGCTCAACTTATAAAATTAATCGAGTCTTGTAATTTTAATCGAGGCAATTTACAATAAATAATCACGGCTACAAAATAATCAAGGCTTACTATAAATAATCGAGGCAGTTAGAATTGTTAGGGTTTCGTTTTTAGAATTAGGGTTTCGAGCTGTTAGAGTGCATTTAATGTCTGACAAAAGTACAATGTGTCAATCATTGGGTGTGGGGACCACGTCTATTATAGTACAAATTGCCTAACAAACTACCTATTTTTAAAAATTGTTGTTTTTTCCCAATTACTATTTACTTTTGTCTACTTTTATCCATTTAGACTTCTATTTATGTGCAATAGTAGTTTGTAAATTACCTTAAATGTGTTCCCTATTATCGTATCACGTGTTTGTGATCACAAATATCACTTTCGGTTTGCGTTATTTATGCTCTTATCTTTTCTACATTCAAGAAACAATAATGCAATCTAGAGAGACGTATAATTGAATTCTTGATACCAATTTTCCCTATCAATTCCATTACCTTAGCTTTAAACGAAAAGCATGCTTCTTCTACTATTCCCTGCAACAGGGCAAGCTTCTGCCGACTGGCATATATAATTCTTTAAATTATTTAAAACTTCTTCTTCCCCATGTATAAAATTTTGCAAATTTGATCATCTGGATACGTGTGCATGTGTATATAAATTGTATTCAAACACCTAGGCGAGATATATGTACCCCACTAAATAATGGAGAAATACAATACTTGACATATACTGGTTAGATCGATATATGTATAGGACCTTTTTCTTCTCGGATCTTTATAATATTAAGGTAATGTTGAGCAAATTTTGTATATAATATTAATTAGTTAACAAATGCTATCTAGACTAGACTATATATGCAGATTAATATTGGCAGTGCAGTGCTCATCCATACAGTCTCTCTGTGTGTGTGTAAATGTATATATTTTGTGTCTCAAAGTCTAATCTAATTATAATATTATTGATCATGTCATATGATTTTTTATATATAATAAATGGTACACACACACACACACTAAATTATTTGTAACCATTTAGTCGATAGACATTTCTTTAACGTTGTACAACATTGTTCACACTAGCTATTGTCTAAATGCTTTATCATGCATGACTCGATAATGATTGCACGCAATTAACTAATTGGATCGGATTGTGGTTGTATATGACAGGAAATATTATTTCCGTGTTGCACGCTAATTGTTTTAATTTGGTGGAGACGAATTTTAAAATACATACACATTTTTAATAAGTGTTGATAACATATTTTTAATTAGCCACTTATAGATGTCGCATATTCTATGTTGGGAAACAATATTGAGACAGTACGTGGCTTCTCGGCTGAATTGTCAAATAACGCGGGTTCATAATTATATGTTATCCTGCGTTTAATTAAGAGCTTCGATATTCATTTCATACTTTATCCTTTTCTTACATTTTTAATTAATTAATATTTGATTTTGTAGTTTAAGTTCTTTCTTTCAAAGTGAAAAACAAACTCAATGCATCCTCAAGTTCAAAAGGGAAAAACAAATTAAAATTGCAAAACCAACTATATATCTTCTCTTGTATTATTAAGTTTTTCTTTTTTCTTTTGATAAAAACTTGTATGAGACCGTCTAACGAGTCCCTTACATTAGACGGATAAAATAATACTCAAAACCTCCCAAAACCTGCCCATAACCTGTTTCCACGCTCAGGCGCGTGAGATACACACGCCCCCACGCGCGGCGCGTGTATCTCACGCGCCCGTGCCAGATTCTTTTTTTTTTTTCTGCTGTCGCTGGCGGACTGTTTACTGTTGCTTTTTTTTTTCTTTTTCTTCTCTCTTCTTTTTTTCTTTTCTTTTAACTTTCTTCTTTCTTTTTTTTTCAAAATTAATTATTTTGTATCGAGCGCAGTGCACGAGGCCACGCGTTAGCGTCAGGCGAGTGCACTGCGCGAGGATAAAAAAAATAAATTGATTCAAAAAATTAAATTAATTCAATTTAAGTTTTGGGTTCACTAATTCCATTTTAGGGTATATTAGTTATTTTAAAAAATTTAATTATCGAACGCAGTGCACAAGCCCACGCGTTAGCGTCGGGCGAGGGCTCGTGCACTGCGCGAGACGTCGAATAAAAAAATTTAATTTAAAAAAATTAAATATATATATTTTTTTTTTTAAAAAGAAGAAATTAAAAATTGAAAAAAAAATTGAAAAGAAAAGAAAAGAGGGGAAGGGGAGAGAGACCACTAAAAAGAAAAATTAAAAAGAAAAGGAAAAAGGAGGGGATCACTTTGCTGGGTCAAATAATACCCATCTAACGTGAACGATCCGTTAGACTGTCTAACACAAGTGTGCCCCTTTTCTTTTTCATAGTCTGTCTCTTCCCTCGCACAAAGCTTTCTCTTCTTCTTTCTATTTTTATCCCAATAATTCTTCAATATCCTCTGCATTTATTTTCCATTCATATGTTTTTGCTTTTTAATTAAAAAACTTTCACTCCCGAATATTATCTTCATTAATCTTTTCTTTGTTAGGACCCTTTTTTGTTATGATATATTCCCTCCGTTTCGTTTTATTTGTTATTTTAAATTTTTTCTTTTGTGTCAAAATATTTGTTGTTTTATATATTTTGACACTCTCTCTCTCTCTTAAATTTAACCTTAAACATATATGGAGAGAGAAAAATTTTTCAACTTTTTAGGTAAATATAAGTGAATAGAATTTTATATAATATAAAAGGGAGAGATATATTAGTCTAAAAAAATTAATTGTTAATTCTATATTAAAATTATAAAACAACAAACAAAATGAAACGGGGGAATATAACTTTTTATATCTCTACCCCTCATAATTAACGAGTCATAATTGAATCAAACGACCTTGCGGAGAAAATATAAATAAGATCAATTTCTATGTCTAATTCTATGAGGGGGGGGGGGGGGGGGGCGAATTAACTTTTTTTATTGCGTAACAACTTTATATATACTGTATTATACAAATTTTTATCTTAATATGGTTAGAGATATTAGAATTTATATATTATATATATTTTCATATTGTATTCAGTAAAACCTCTATAAATTAATAACCTTGGGATCACGAAATTTTATTAATTTAGAGAGATATTAATATATCGATAAATTAATATTTTATTAATTAAAAGAGAGACTTTTTAAATTCAGCAAATTTAGTACATATGTATTGAAAATAAATGAATTCATATATGTTTCATTGATTATATTCATGCATCAACCAATTCCTTGTAATTAATTAAATATATTCGTGTATAATATGAATTCATTGTATACAATTAATTATTATATTCATGGACGCATGTATCAATTCATTGGAATTACTTAAATATACATGTTTACATTAATTTTTTGCACTTAAATAACTATTATAGCCAATTAAATATATTCATGCATGATGAATGAAACATATACTATATAAATCTCAATATGGAAATAAAATAATTCATAACAACCAACCATGTCTTCTCATTTAAAAAGCATCGCAAAATCATCCATGAATGATCAAATGCGTAAAGCATTATGTGAGTATAAGAGAGACCATCCCACATGCACTCAAAAAGATTTACAAGAATAGGTTGATGAAAAATATCGTTTAAAAATTAGTCAAGGTACAATATCAAACACTCTCAAGAGATCATCGGAGTATCTTTCAGCCAACTTTGAGAAAGATGGGGATATTAAGCGACACAAATCGGCGAAATATCCAAATATGGAGAAGGTTCTTTATGAATGGTTTCTTCAGTACCAAGATCGAGTCAACATGACCGAAGAGCTTATTGTGGAGAAATCAAAGGATATAATGAAGCTTTTGTATCCTCAACACCCTTCTGAATATCAATTTTCTCAAGGTTGGCTTGAAAAATTCAAGGTAAGACATGGTATTAAATCATTCCGTCGTTTTGGAGAAAGTGGTTCGGTTGATATGTAAGACATGGAAATGAAACTGAAGTCTATAAGGGAGAAAATAAATCAATTTCCCATGAAAGATGTTTTTAATTTGGATGAAACATGTCTGTTTTTCAGGTTACAAGATGATCACTCTCTTGCAACCAAGCAACTTGAGGGAAGAAAGCAAGACAAATAGAGACTTACAATTGTTATTTGTTGCAACGAGGATGGTTCGGAAAAAATTCCTTTATGGATTATTGGAAAATATGCAAAGCCACGTTGCTTTGGTTTGATCACAAAATGAATGGCAAAAGAATCTTGTTGATGGTTGACAATTGTTCAGCCCATCCAAAAAATATTGAAGGGTTACAGAATGTTGAGTTGTTTTTTTTTTTGCCACCTAACATGACATCAAAGATTCAACAATGTGATGCAGGAATAATTAGAGCTTTCAAGATGCACTATCGTAGGAGATTCTACAAAAATCTACTGGAAGGTCATGAGTTGGGGCTACATAATCTTGAAAAGATTAATGTTTTAGATGCCATCAATTTTGCAGTCTCCACTTGGACAACCAATGTTTCTCAAGTGTCAATAGCAAATTGCTTTCGGCACTGCAAAATCCGTTCAAATGAAGAAATCTCAAGCGACTCAAGTGAGACAAACTTTAAAGAAAGCCTACATGAGCTTGAGAATATGATCAAGGATGTTGGTTATCGCAATCAAATGGACGTCAACAAATTGGTGGACTATCCGGGTGAAAATGGTGAATGTTCAATGGTTCAAAGTTTAGAGAAAATTGTTGTTGATATTATTGAAGATCCTACTAATGATGAAGTTGAAGATGATTCAATACAGTTGGAATCAGTCACGAGAAAGGAGGCTTGAGCGCGACAACAACTCTTCACAATTTTTTGTTGCAGCTAGAGAACTCGACACTGGAACTCTTGGCTGCAATTAAAAAAGTTAGGGATGAAATCCAATTAGATTTAAATTTTAAGAAAAAACAAGTAACAATAGATTCATATTTTAGCAAATTACCATAATATTTATAATTGTAATATTTATGAATTAATAATTTAGAGTTTTAATGGGACCTAATATTTATAAAGGGATTTTTCGAAAAATTATTATCATATTACCTTATCAAATTTGATGATTTTTTACAAAGGTTTATGTCGGGACCGGGAGATTTTATTATTTTAGAGAGTTTATTAATTTATAGAGATTTTAGTGTAGGTTGATGCTCACTCTTTTCTTGTATATATCGAACCTCGCAAGACCTTAGCATAATTATATCGTTTCGATGATACCAAAAAAACCTCCCATATGTAAAAATGAGAGATATGTAGTTCAACCCTAACGCCCACTCCTCTCCCAAACCGAAAAGAAAAGAAAAAGCATTGGCTCAACTTTAGCTTTAATTTCGTATATTGCTGTCTCACATGAATTGCTATAATAATTATTTGATCCGGTCGAACCACCACGTGGAATGTGGACCGGCTAGTTTGTTGGATCCGGTCCGGTAGAGTTGTTGCTTTGCGAGATTGTACGTTCCCAACAAACGGAAGCGTGGGGCTGCAATCTAGTACACTGCACGAACCGTAAAAGTCCTGCTCTCGCTGCAACCATTTATGCTTTTCACGTGACTCTAACGTTTCTTTCTCCCTACATTATTTATGGCATTCACCGACTCCCAAAATTGCTAGCTATAATTATTCAAATTCAAAACCTCACCACACCATACCAGATGAGATCATATATCTCGTAATTAAAATCGCGTTTCATCTTCTCTTTCAATGATCAGATTATTTGTTATCACATATAGTTCAGTAAATTTCTAAGCATACGAGACAACCATCTAATAATTAGAATATAAGATGAAGAAGTATATCAGATTGGTCCACGTCCAATAAGGCCCAACAGTAAAAAAAAAAAAAAAAAAAAGACCCATTTCAGCGTGTAGGGTCCACGCGTCAAAAATATATTTTTTTCAATTTTTTATTATTTATTTTGATTTTTTTTATTTTGCGATTTTTCGGTTTTTTTATTTTTGTTTTTTACTTCCAAATTTGTAAACTTTAAAATATAATGAGTGAACCTTAAAATTGAAATGAATTACTTTAATTCTTTTGAAATAAATATAAATATATACCCTAAAATTGATTTAATGAATCCTAAAATTAAAGTGAATGGAGTTTTTTTTTTTATTTGGTGACTCACTTAATGTTCTCATCCGACGCTAACGTGTGGGCTTGTGTATTGCGCTCGACAGTTAATTTAATTTTTTTGAAATAAATATAACCCTTAATTGAGATTAATAAACCTAAAAAAACTTGAACCCTAAAAAACACGATAAAAACTCCTAAAAAATCTAAAAAAAAAACCCTAAAAAACCCATGAATCCTTTAAAACTATGAACCCTCAAAAAACTATTAACTCTAAAAATCATGAACCTTAAAAAATCCTAAAAAGACCACGAACCCTAAAAATCATGAACCCTAAAAAAACCTAAACTGTTAAACTCTAAACATTAATTGGAATGAAAAAAGTCACAATTTGAACTACATAAAACCATATAAAATAAGTAGTAGACCTATTACTTTTTAATGATATAAATGATACTTTTTAGTGTTAGAACTGATACTGATTTTTATCAGTGTTTTTTTTTGGGTCAACGCCGGTTGATCTATGTGATGAATGTATGAACCTTATTGACTTTGGAGTAATGTATAGGAGAATTGCTGTAAGATGAAATATCATTTTAAAATAGGAGATCTCATTGATATCATAATAACTTGAGATGATTTAGTTTTGATGGATTACCAAAATTGTACCTTGAATATCATGAATACTAGGTTCGCACTCACATTGTAGCAGTGATTCCAAACAACGACCAAAAAATAAATATACAAGTAAACATATATGTCACATAAATATAGAATTAGATGATAAGCTAAATTTAAATTGAGTTTTATTTTTTGAGTTAGAAGAAAGTTACGTATCTATATCATAGTTTGGATATTTTCATGGACGTAAAATCATAAATATTGCATGGGTAACTTATTGATATCTTTGATAGTGGTGTACTGTCTTCATGGTTAACAACAAAATTAAGGTTTAATTATTAAATAAATTATTACGTTTTCATTCTTTTATAAATTAGACATCATATTTAAATCTAGTCAATTACAATACCGTGTTTTAATTTGCATGAAATTAAATATTCTCAATTTTTCGGCGAGTTTAGTATGACATGTTTGACCTATAAACAACATTAACACTCACATCATCGCACACTTGTAACAAACAAAGTTATTTTTGTTATTTTCTCTTCTTTTTTATTGAGAAAATCATTTTTTATATAATTTTTATGTCTAAAATAGAAATATATTGAGAAAACTAATAAAATTAGCATCATTTGTTACACATGTGATGACATGACTGCCAACTTGGTTTATAAACCAGACACTTCATATTTAATTTGAGCGAAAATTTTAGGGATATTTAATCATATACAAACTAAAACATAATATTACAATTGACTATGTTTAAATGTGGCGTCTAATTTACAAAATGGTGAAAATGTAATGATTTATTTGGCAATTAACCCCAAAATTAATGGTCAAAATACAAAAATAAAATAAAGATGAGCTACCAAAATAGAAGTAAAAATAAATAACCACAAAATAAAATGCCAGCTATATATCAAATAAAAATAACTAATCGCATATATAATTATCCCTTAATTAACTTTACTATTAGTGGTTGAAAATTCATTAAACTTATAAGATAAGATCTATCCGATTCTAAACGGTGGGATATTTACGTACGTGGCCGGTTGATCGCGTATAAATTCCTATGTTTATTTAAAGAATAATGCTAGTCATAATCTAATTTTTTGATGATTAATAAAACTGTACTATTAATAAATTAATTATGTTAGTTATTAAATGTTATGTTTTTACTATATTATCCTTCTGTCATGAAATTAGTGATTTGTAATTAATTATTAAAATCACTCCAGAAGCGGATCGGAAGAAAGGGGCACAACTTCATCTTCTTAATTTCTTTTCTTCACTTCTTTATTTTTTTTCCATCTTCGATTTCTTATAAATTAAAGTGCATATAGAGTTGCTCTAATTATTATGGAGGGCATCAATGTAAATTTATTGAATAATTAGTGTTTTATTAATTAAATTAATTAATTATTAAAAATAATAAAAGATTCTGGCTAGCCAGAATCTGGCTAAAAATCACTACTTTGGAATAATGCTAGCCAGCCAGATTCTGGCTAGCCAGAATCTAATTTTCTGATGATTAATAAAATTGTATTATTAATAAATTAATTATGTTAATTATTAAATGTTATGTTTTTACTATATTATTCTTCTGTCATAAAATTAGTGATTTGTAATTAATTATTAAAATCACTCCAGAAGCGGATCGGAAAAAAGGAGTGCAGCTTTATCTTCTTTCTTTTCTTCACTTCTTTATTTTTTTTCCATCTTCGATTTCTTCTGAATTAAAGCGCATATAGAGTTGCCATAATTATTATGGAGGGCATCAATGTAAATTTATTGAATAATTAGTATTTTATTAATTAAATTAATTAATTATTAAAAATAATAAAAAATTCTGGCTAGCCAGAATCTGACTGAAAATCACTACTCAATTATTTCTCAAAAAAAAAATTAAACAAAATTAAATTATGACTATCCTTTTTATTTATGTCAGATACGGTATTTTGACAGGGATGAGATCCTATATTCCAGATTTGGTACTCCAACCCGTATTCCACGATCGATTTAACAAGTTTAATAATAGATATTGTAAAAATAAAAATTAATTATAACATAATCGACCTAGTCACTTCTATCAACAAAAGATTGAAATTCTAAATAAATCATATTTTTAAAATAATCAACCATAATAATCATTTCTTTGAAAATTAAATATTAAAAAATGATTATAAACCTTAGTTGGGTGGGGGAAACCCTAAAAACAATTATAAAATTAAACTAAAACATAATAAATTAAAATTGATGAAAAAATGGAAAAAAAAACTTCATAAATTTGATCCTTGAATAAGGATTGAAACACCAAATCTGAAATAGAGGATCATTTTGACAAATCTTCTTTTTTCTCGATTTCTTGTTTTAATATGGAAAAAAGAAATAGAAAAAACTGATTTATCTGGTAGAAAGGAGGCAATAAAAATGAATCTAAGATTCCATGTGCAATTCTCTATAACATTTTCTATGTTAAATCTATCATCTTCTTTTTTTCAATTTTTTATTTTTAATTTATTATAATTTAATTTAATTTAAAATATTTATTTAGAATTAATAATTCCTCTCTATTAGAGTGTATATACATTAAAAGAATATATAATTATAGCACAAGAAATCTAACACTCGTCGCAGGGAATCCGATCCCATAAAAATGCTTCTCTTAATTTTCAAATTGCATTAATGTGGACATTACCTATGACGCTATGACAATTGACAAGGATAGCCAAAATGTCTTATAACTATTTTCAGAAATAAATGTAAATTTCATGGAATTTGGCCGAACTCGATCTCATCGTATGCTATATTTTACAATTTCAACAAAATCATAAATACTACTACTATATATTGAATTTGAACTAATCAAATGATGTTTTTATTTTCTGATATCCTATCTATTTAATTTAATATTTTATAAATTTCATTTCGGGAGATATCTAGCTCTTAATTGATAGAATTAAAATGATATATATATATATATATATATATATATTTAGAAACTTCCAAAAACTAAAATTATCAAAATATACGTGTAATCAGCTCCTAGCAAATAATTAAAGGCTGACGTGTGAATGTACTAACTCTAATTGAGCTGTTTATTTAAATATTTCGGTGGACCAAATTAAAATTATAAAATGCAAAGGATAAAGTATACTTCTTAAAAAAATAAAATAGATCGTTTCAAAAATTAGATACTGATGTTTTAAATATATATACTGGGACCAAGATCCATAATATCTTGCCATTTGCACTATAAATAGAAACTTTAACCGGGAGAAGTTCAATTGATAATGAAATAAAACATGCATTATTGCAGTAAAATATATTGGCAGGTAATAGATAGAAAATAACATTTGAACCGATCAACTTTGTTGCCTTTTCAATTTTACAACTGGAAATATTCATTAGAATATGTGACAAACATATAAAACTAATTTAGTAATTAAGTTGAAATCTATGGGCGATTTAATAATTATTAATTACTATTTTAATCAATTGTGGCAGGCTCGTAGTTACCGAGACTTAATAATTTGACAAATTGTTGGTTCCCATCTTAATTAGGTGCTAAGCAGTGAGCTGTCCTAAATTTGTTAGATTCTTGAGATAGATTTAGCTTTTGTTAGTGCCCGAAATATAATTCAGACGTGTAATTATGTTTACATTTGAATAATGTGAATCTCCCCTTAATATGCGGCGACTGTGAGAGGTGCTTTCATTTATTTACTTTTCGTATAAGTTGTAGAATAAAATATTCACCTAGGACGGTCCTGAATTTATGATCATTTGTGTTAACAGTTTATTTTATTTTTTAATAATGGATTATAATTATTTCAAATAAAGAGAAATAAAAATGTATACAAATAGAAGGATACAGCTTTTCAAATATCTCTTGCACGCGATAGGGATGGAATCATGAATCAGGTACCATCCTAAAGAAAATGGCTCCAAATCTACCGTGTACCAAACAAGCCAAAGTTACATATATCTACCACTTGTACTAAACATGAATTGCAATAACTCTCTCTCTCTCTCTCTCTGGACGGATCATTTATAAGCCATGATCTACTATGTTAAAATTAAATGTGAACAATATTGTTAATCTAAGGGGATGTATTGAATTGGGATTTTGATGGATTTTGTTGGACTTTAAAATGTCCATGGATTTCTATGGATTTTATAAATCCATAGACTCCACATGGAGTCTCCCAAAACTCCATATGGAGTCTCCCAACTCCACACAGAGTCTGGCGGATTTCGTATGGATTTCGGACCGATTTTGAACGATTTCAATGGATTTCAAATCCATCTCGCCAGCGCTCGTTGGAACACAACGATCGGTGTACCCGGTAAGAAAAATTGATCCCAGCGGCCGCTGGAATCGAGCGGCCTTGATCCCAGCGGCTGCTGGAGTGCCATTATCGGCAAGGCCAGCGGCCGCTGGGGTTGGGTAACGGCTGGGGTGCCCGATTTCAACTCCTCACCGGCCACTGGGACACCGCGCTCGCCGGATTTTCCAAATCCATCGAAATCTCGTGTCTGGAGGTCGGATTTCATCCTTCGCAATTTTCACGTGAAATCCAGCCGAAATCCAACGAAGTCAGTGACTTTTTAAAGTCCGTGGATTGTTGAATACCTCAGAATTTTAAAGGACTTTTAAAAGTCTGGATTGAATACACCAGGATTTCATTGGACTTATAAAAGTTTGGATTGAATACACCAGAATTTCATTGGACTTTTAAAAGTCTGGATTGAATACACCCGGATTTTAAAAGTCCAATGAAATCCATCAAAATCCACAACCAATACACCCCCTAATTCTAAATACGGATACTTTGTGATATTATTTTTTGTGACCTAGTGTGTTTACTATTTTTCTGTGATCTATTAATGTTATTTTTATTTGACCGACCTAGTCTGTCTGCTATTATTTTTATTCCTAATGCTTAAATTCATCATCGGTAATGCTATTTTTTAAGCTCAAAAATTTTGAATTACATTGTCGAACAATCCAAAAAAACAAAATACTCAAGTTGGATGCATCTGACAAAGAAGTTGCATAATGAGCCAAATTATAAGCATCCACATTGGCCTCACGATACATATATCAGAAACTTTTAGAACCAAATATTCACTAAACATCATCTTGAGATTCCGTAGCTCGTCCTCGACAATGAATTCATCCGCATTCAATATTGTCAATGCTTGAACCGTTATATTGAATCAGAAAACAACATCACATACACATTATCCTCCTTCAAATAAAAGATTGATACTGTTAAAAGTTGCTTAAAATTCAATTCCACCAAGAACAAAAGTAGGATGCTTAATCAATTTTGCTAGCGCTGCTATAATAAGACCATTAAAGTTCCAGACAATCAAATCTATACCATGCAATCTCGAATTAGTATTGAAAAGAATATCAATATCAACGTAATAACATCCCTCTGGAGGGTTGGGGTGTAAATCAAGGCCTCATTTTTTTTTTTTTAATTTGTGTGTGTTACTGTTGAGATAGTGTGTATTAATGTGGGATCAAACCAAAGAACGCACACCATTCGGACCACGACTACTTCAATATCCTGGGCAATAGCCTGCGGCTTCCTTCCCCACATAATTAATTAATTATTATATCATTTATATATCACTGCATTTAAAAAGATCTTTAAAAAAAGGTAGAAAGGGCCCATGAGTCTAGTCTACTCCTTCGAGAAAGATAAACGTGATAATTCGAGCAAGAGTTGAAAGCTATTAATATGCTGCCCACTATGCCGTAGTACAGTTTCATAAGTGTTGGCATCCGTGAAATAGATCAGATTTTCAATTTTTACTGTTCATACATAAATTCCATATGCATGCCTAGTTCTTTATACACTCCACACCCAATATTCAAACATGCATCCTATAGGTACATGTATGTATAAATATAATTATGCTAGCTATATATAGTGTCTAGTAGTTGCATTTTGGTTGTGCAATCAAAATAACACGTTGGTTTATTTAAGGGAAAAATGGTGATTTTGGTACTTATATTTGACTTCTTATCATTTTTAGTATTCTACATATTGTTCCAATTAAAATGAGATTCTAAAAATATTTGTTTTAACCATTTTGATCTCAATTACCTGGAATAGCAGGTTTATGGGTTATTTGGGTTATTTTTATTATTTTTTAAAGTTGAAGGACTAAAATTAAAATTATTATATACTTTTGATTTTTTTTAATCTAATTTAGTTTATTTAAAAAAATTATATATATTTCTTAAAATTAATTTAAATTTAAATATATATATATATATATATAATTTTAATTTCTCTAAGAATTATATAGTTTTATGTTTAAATTTTAAAAAAATATAAAATTTCATTTTCTAAAAAATGTAATTTTAATTTTTAAAAAATTGTATAATTTTTTTAATATATATTTTTAATAGCTAATTCTAATTTTGTTTTAAAAAAAATTATAAATTGTTTTAAAATTTTCAATTTTTGTCCCTCAAATTTAAAAAACTGTATAAATAACCCAAATAACCTATAAACATGTTATTCTATGTAATTTGGACCAAAATGATTAAAATATGTATTATTAGTGTCATTTTGGTCGAAACAATACATAGGATATCAAAATTGACACAAGATCAAACATAAGACACCAAAATATTCATTTTCCCATTTATTTAATATAAAATGACGTTAAGTGGTTAGCGTGAACCACGTATTTATTTTAAGGACAATATTGAAGAAACTCAAAAATATAATCGTGCAGGCCCATGCTCAAAGTAAGAAATGTGAGTCATCCCCACTAGGGCTTACATTGGTATCAAAATCACACTCCAAATGTAATCGTGTATATATATACATTATGAGATTTAAGTGTTGGAATATTTTATTTGCACTTATATATATATATATATGTTAATTATTAAATGTGCATAGCTATCTTAAAATAATACAATTAATGTCATCTATTAAGATTTTAATTATGGATTAAAGTGTATTAACAGTTTCATAGAATTTAATGTATAAATGCCTTAAATAGATTTTTAATTTATTGAGGGACGGAATTGAAAATCAAAGATAATTTATTATTATAAGTTAGGTTATAGTCCCGAACGAGGGTAGAAAAAAATAGATTATATATTCCCATCCTTCTATATAGTTCTTTGCGGTAAACCTTAACGTAACGATCTTTAAAAAATCCATACCACATCAAGAATTCAAGAACAATGGATTCAAGTATGACTTCCGCGATAAATTATATATGTTCCCAGTTTATCATCATAAAATTGACATTATTATCTAATTAATTAACACGTGTGCATATCCTTTTATTAATTTTTAAAAATTAAACATAACATATAAAATTCAAAAATAATTATAATATTACAGATTTTAAAAAAAAATATTTGTGCATCGCTGCATCGCACAAGAGAAATACTAATTGAAGTAACATTAACTATGTGTTCTTCCAGACATTCAAACGGTAAAGAGAAAAGTTTGGAGATCTATCTTCAATGCTTTCATCTCCTTCTAAAAAGAACAATAATTATATGTGCAAAAAAGTAATGACTATTTTATAAATAAAAAAGTAGCGTGTTCGACGTTAATTTTGTATTTAAAAATATTATTTGAATTTTCATCCTACAAATCTTGATATATGATATATATAGTATGATAAGAGAATATTAAAACTTGATCAAGTTAATTATTAAATTTTGTTAAATGTCAATGTGCAATTTTCTTTTAATTGTACTCGAATTTTATAGAGGAAATTGATAATATCATGTTATTGGAATTGTGACTAAAATTTACATATATATATATGTGTGTATATATATAGTCATATGTGATAAACTGAACTTAGGGAAATTGTAGGTTGCAACATAGTTTTTGTGCCGGTTGAAATTCTTGCGAGAACTAGATTACTTCATTCATGCCATATTGCCATGCATGTTCGGGTTTTGGAGCCATTTTCGTCAAATACACTAATTAAACTGTACTTTGAAAACTATATGAGAATTTACAAAACATTTAACTAATCATGCATCATATAGTTAAGTAGTTCCATTTCACCACCCTCTATTTGAAGAGTAACTGATTTTTCTTTTAATTAATTTTATTATCATTTATAAAATTAAAAATCGTATTTATATTTAAAGCAAATACTAATTACATGAAATTCTCAATTGCCACACAATAGATAGATCAAAGATAGTAGGGAAAATGTGCAAAAACAACGAATTTTATTGTTTATTTTGAGGGACAGATCTACCCTTAATCTTTTTTTTGGAGCAAATATCACCAAAATGTTTCATCAAAATGTTCAAATTCCTCACCCTCTCCCCAAAATAGTATTTTTTTTTTGTGCAAAATACCTTTTTATTCTTGATTTTTTTTTTGCATCACTGAAAATGTTTATTTTTTGTATTAATTGTTAAAAAATTAAATTACAGACCTGAAATATTATTATTATTATTATTATTATTATTATTATTATTATTATTATTATTATTATTGAGTTTGAGTTTGTATTTTAATGAATGAAATTTATTAAAAAATGTATGAAAATACATACAACAAAAAGTAATTAATGAGAAATTAAATTAAATGCGAATTTTTTTTCATTTCCATACCTATATATGCAAGTAACAAAAATAATTTAATGTAATATAGATGCATGTAATATAAATTAAATATGAAACTTTATTTCCATGTCTATTTTAATAAACGTTACTTTTTGGCGTGGAAATGAAGTTTCTATACATGCATGTAACCCAAAAAAAAAATCGACAGTGTTGCACTAAGATACTATTTTGGGGAGGAGGAGGATAGGAAATTTGCACTGTATGGTATTGTTGGAAAAATAGGATTTAATAAAGTGAGTGTGACTTATTTTATCCGATTTTTCGTGACTGGGATATTTAATTTTGGAGGAATTAAATACCGTATGATTGCTCTATGTCGTGAGTAGATAATCGTAGTATTTTTATTTGCTCAAATCCGATTTTCGGTGAGTGAGAAATAAATGGTTAAAGTTGGTCACACGATTGGGCATTTATGGTGTGTGGGATAATGTGTTTAAGACACATTAAATAATCTCACATTGATTTCTTAATCAAATTAAGAAGTGTATTTAAGTGTATTAACACTTAAGTGGAGTAATCAAGTGCACAAGGATGTGGGCCATGAGCCCACACGCGCACACACGCGCGCGCCCGCCTGTGCCCGTGCCCGAGCCCGTGCCCGGTGCCCGGTGCTCTTGCCCTTGCTCAGCTCGTCTCGTCCTCGGACATGGATCTTGGCAATTGGACTTTGGGCGTACGTGGGCTTCCGGGGCTTAGCCGTATCAGTTTTACGGTACAGAAACGGTCGGGTCGTGGAGCGGGTCGGTGGATCGACTATTCGGGTCTATAACGGCTGTGGATCGGGTCGTGGGTGCACATGGTGCATGTCCAGCTGGAAGGGTGTAACTCCCATGAGTTAAGAGCCTTCAAGTGAGTAACTGCCACTGGAGCTGGTGGAGCCTTCAGGTAACTGCCATCTGGAGTTAGTGGGCTGGACAGTAACCCTGTCGGGAGTCAAAGTCTGCAGCTGCCCTGGACACGTGTTGGGATCCGAGCCAACATGGGACACCTGTCGGGATCTGCAGAAGGTAACTCCTGGAGGGCTTAATGGCAGAGCTGTAACTCCAGGGGGGTTACAACACCTGGTTTGAATGCCCTCAAACCCTAGTTGTCCCCTGCAGTGGAGATGTGCCTATAAATAGGACATCCTGCATGGATCCAAATGCCACATTCTGCATAAACGATCACACTTCATATTGTTGCATACGAATCCTTTCGAGTCAAAGCTCCCAGTTCTCGACATTGTCTAGTTCGCCGGAACCTTACCGGATTTGTGGTGCTACTGCCGGAAGGACGAAGCCGTTTCATCTTTGAAAGACAACCGCCAAACCGTGAGCACTAGCCGGGGCGTATTTGTCTTGCGAAGAGAGGTCCCCTCGACTCGGCTTGCCGGAATCTGCACATCGGTTCCTAATCTTGTTGCTTTGTTTAAATTCAGTTAAATATTGTAATTATCATTCCTCTATACTTCTACCTTTCTGTACTTCCATTGTTGTAATTCCAGTGAGGTGTAAAACGAGACAACAATCGCAAGACAAATAACTAAGACTAAAATTAATCAACTACCTTTGCTGGAATGGCGTCTTCATCCAACACCGTTGCTCCAAGGACCATTCCCCATGGCCAAGCCGAGAAGCCGGAAAAGTTCTCCGGGCTGGACTTCAAGAGGTGGCAGCAGAAGATGCTCTTCTACCTGACCACGCTCGGAGTTGCTGGATACCTTAAGGAGGAGGCTCTTGTGGTCGAAGAAAATGAGCCGGACGTCAACAAACGAACGGTGTACGATCAATGGATCAATGACGATTTTCTTTGTAAAAATTATGTTCTTAATGGCTTAGTAGATAGTTTATATTCTGTATACGGAAATATAACTAGTGCTAAGGAACTGTGGGAAGCTCTAGAAAAGAAGTACAAAACTGAGGATGCCGGAACTAAGAAGTTCGTGGTGGCAAAGTTCCTCGACTATAAAATGGTGGACACCCGGTCAGTAATGGATCAAGTGCAAGAGCTTCAGCTCATTGTGCACGACGTTCATGCTGAAGGGATGGTCCTTCCCGACTCTTTCACCGTTGCTGCGGTGATTGAGAAGTTGCCACCGTGTTGGAAGGATTTCAAGAGTTATCTCAAACACAAGCGAAAGGAGATGACTCTTGAAGATCTTGTGGTTAAGCTTCGAATTGAAGCCGATAACCGAAAGGTGGATCCGAGACCACGAGTCCTGATCGAGGCCAAGGCTAATTTGATGGAACGTGGTGGACCATCAAATAGCAACAAAAGAAAGCGCCCGGGTCAAGTTGACAAAGGGAAGAAGCCAATGACAAAGTTCAACGGCAATTGCTTCAATTGTGACAAGTCAGGGCACATGTCCAAACATTGCACGGCTCCAAAGAAGAAACGTACTAACTATGGTGCGCATTTGGCGGAACATAACAACAAAGGCAAAGGGAAGGCCCGTCAAGATGATTGGGATGATGATGATTTGGCTGCCGTTGTGTTCGAGGCCAATCACGTGGACAACCCGAGAGAGTGGTTCGTCGACACCGGGGCTACTTGTCACGTTTGCTCGGACAAAAGCTCGTTTGCTACCTACAAAGCTGTTGAAGGTAGAAAGTTGCACATGGGGAACCAAGCCTCGTCTGAAGTGGTTGGTGTGGGCAACGTGGTTTTGAAGCTGACTTCAGGCCAAGAGCTGACTTTGAAGGATGTGCTGCATGTTCCGGACATCCGCAAGAATCTGGTTTCAGGCTCGCTGTTAGTCAATCATGGTTTTAGACTAGTGTTTGAGTCTGAAAAGTTTATTTTGAGCAAGTACGGAAGGTTCCTTGGTCGGGGCTATCTCGCCAATGGACTTTTCAAAATGAATGTAATGGCGATGCGCCGTGTGGCAAAAGAAAATGCTAATAAAATTGCTTCTTCTGTTTACTTGCTTGTTGAGTGCTCGGATTTATGGCATTGTAGATTAGGACACGTTAATCTAAATGCTATAAAACGTTTAGTAAATTTAGATTTGCTAAAAGTGAACCAATTTAATACACAAAACAAATGTGAAGTTTGTGTTGAAGCTAAGTTGGCTAAGTTACCATTTCAATCGGTTGAACGGAGCACTAAACCTCTAGAGTTAATTCACACAGACGTGTGTGATTTAAAGTTTGTGCAAACTAGAGGCGGTAAAAAGTACTTTATTACTTTTATTGACGATTGCACAAAATATTGTTATCTTTATCTTTTAAGAAGTAAAGATAAGGCGATTGAAGCTTTTAAGAACTTCAAAAATGAAGCTGAAAATCAACTAAGCAGTCGAAATTAAAGCAATTCGAAGTGATAGAGGTGGAGAGTATGTTGCCCCGTTTGAAGAGTTATGCGCAGAGGCGGGTATAATTCATCAAACTACGGCACCGTATTCACCACAGTCTAATGGTGTTGCTGAACGCAAAAACCGAACTCTTAAGGAGATGATGAATGCTTTGTTGATAAGTTCGGGATTACCACAGAACTTGTGGGGGAAGCTGTGTTGACAGCCAACTATATCCTGAACAAAATTCCACTTAAGGGTAAGGATGTGACGCCTTACGAGTTGTGGAAATGACGCACGCCGTCTTATAAATACTTCAAAGTGTGGGGGTGTTTGGCTAAGGTTGAAGTGCCACTTCCTAAACAAGTTAGAATCGGCCCTAAAACGGTTGATTGTATCTTTGTTAGGTATGCACTTAACAGTAGTGCATATCGTTTTCTTATTCATAAATCGGAGATTCCCGAGTTGACTAAAGGAACGATGATGGAGTCGAGGAATGCTATATTCTTCGAGAATGTCTATCCTTGTAAGAATAAGGATAGGACAGAAGGTAGTTCTGAGAAACGAACCTCTGAAGCTACTACTAGTTCTGATCCTGTGGATGAAGAACCGAGACGTAGCAAGCGAGCTAGGACGGCTAAGACTTTTGGTCCGGATTTCATCACCTATATGCTAGATGATGAGCCAAAGTCTTTGAAAGAAGCTCTATCTAGTCCAGATGCTGCGTTCTGGAAAGAAGCTATCAATAGTGAAATTGATTCCATCATGCAAAATCACACTTGGGAGTTAACAGATCTCCCAAGTGGGTGTAAGCCGTTAGGATGCAAATGGATCCTAAAACGAAAATATAAGGCAGATGGTTCTGTTGACAAGTATAAAGCTCGTTTGGTTGCCAAAGGCTTTAAACAAAAAGAGGGGTATGATTTCTTCGATACCTACTCACCAGTAACAAGGATTACATCTATTCGGGTACTTTTAGCGATTGCTGCTTTGCACAATCTTGAAATTCATCAGATGGATGTAAAAACTGCGTTTCTGAATGGTGAGTTGGAGGATGAAATATACATGGAACAACCTGAAGGGTTTGTTGCACCAGGGCAAGAACGAAAGGTGTGTAAGCTTGTTAGATCGTTGTACGGTCTGAAACAAGCACCTATTCAGTGGCACCTGAAGTTTGATAACGTGATGTTATCAAATGGTTTTAAAATCAATGAGTGTGATAAATGTATGTATATAAAGAGCAGTTCCAATAGCTATGTCATAGTCTGTCTTTATGTAGACGACATGTTAATCATAGGCAGTGGACACCAAGTGATTGTTGAAACGAAACAAATGTTGAAACGAAATTTCGACATGAAAGATATGGGCTTAGCCGATGTGATTCTAGGGATCAAGATAGTACGGATAAGTGGTGGAATTGTCTTAACACAATCTCATTACATAGAGAAAGTGCTTAAGAAATTCAACGCTTTTGATAGTCCGCTGGCTAAGACCCCGTTGGAACTCAATGTACACTTGAGCAAAAATCGAGGAGAACCGGTAGCTCAAGAAGAGTATGCAAGGGTCATTGGGAGTTTGATGTAAATCACTAACTGCACTAGACCTGATCTTGCATGTTCTGTGAACAAGTTGAGTCGGTACACGAGCAATCCAAGTAAAGAACATTGGAAAGCTCTAGTACGAGTTCTAAGATACTTGAAGTATACTTTGAATTTCGGGCTACAGTATACAAGGTTTCCTCCTGTACTTGAAGGGTACAGTGATGCGAATTGGATATCAGACACAAAAGACTCATTTTCGACTAGTGGATTTGTTTTCACTATCAGAGGTGGAGCAGTGTCGTGGAAATCCACTAAACAGACTTGTATAGCCCGTTCTACCATGGAATCTGAGTTTATCGCTTTGGATAAAGCGTGTGAAGAAGCAGAATGGCTTCGCAACTTTCTAGAAGACATTCCATGCTGGAAAAAACCAGTGTCGTCAGTGATGATTCACTGTGATAGTCAAGCGGCTATCGGAAGGACACACAATGCTATGTACAATGGTAAGTCTCGACACATACGTCGGAGGCATAATACTGTGAGGCATATGATCTCAAGTGGGATTATCTCAGTTGACCATGTAAAGTCAATAGATAATCTAGCGGATCCGCTAACCAAAGGGTTAAACCGAGATCAAATGGCTAAGTTGCTAGAGGGAATGGGTTTGAAATCCACACTCTAAGAGTGCTTGTAGTGGTAACCCAACCATGATGACTGGAGATCCCAAGAACTTGGTTCAATGGGAAAACTAAGCTACAAACATTCTGTTTGGTAGCACTTGGAAAATTATAAGTGTACATTTCCCTGTGAGCAAACCAAGTGCACATCTGTCAATGTGGTGAGGATAAGTCCTATGACTTTTAATGATTCCTAAACCTAATGAGGTTGAGTATGGCAGGATACTCGGAAGAGGAGATCACCTATATAAGTGAGAAGTGGGGCCGCTTCTAAAGAGATACTTATGAACTCAAAGAGGTTGTCCATGGCCTGAAAAGGACACAAACGTGAGAACAGATAATGTTTGATATACAGCTGTTTTCAATACTATTGTCTCGGTATACACTAAGGATGTATAGTTCAAGGCATCATGTCCACTAAACAACCGGTATACTCGATAGTGTTGGAATATGGAAGGTTCAAAGTCACAAGCTACCTATCCTGGTGCAGTTGTGTTTCTAAGAGAAATGGGCTGCTTGTTTGCATACATGCATGCACTATTTCTACTCATGTGGGGGATTGTTGGAAAAATAGGATTTAATAAAGTGAGTGTGACTCATTTTATCCGATTTTTCGTGACCGGGATATTTAATTTTGGAGGAATTAAATACCGTATGATTGCTCTATGTCGTGAGTAGATAATCATAGTATTTTTATTTGCTCAAATCCGATTTTTGGTGAGTGAGAAATAAATGGTTAAAGTTGGTCACACGATTGGGCATTTATGGTGTGTGGGATAATGTGTTTAAGACACATTAAATAATCCCACATTGATTTCTTAATCAAATTAAGAAGTGTATTTAAGTGTATTAACACTTAAGTGGAGTAATCAAGTGCACAAGGATGTGGGCCATGAGCCTACACGCGCGCGCCCGCCCGTGCCCGTGCCCGGTGCCCTTGCCCTTGCTCGGCTCGGCTCGGCTCGTCTCGTCTCGTCCTCGGACATGGATCTTGGCAATTGGACTTTGGACGTACGTGGACTTCCGGGGCTTAGTCGTATCAGTTTTACGGTACAGAAACGTCGGGTCGTGGAGCGGGTCGGCGGATCGACTATCCGGGTCTATAACGGCTGTGGACCGGGTCGTGGGTGCACATGGTGCATGTCCAGCTTGAAGGGTGTAACTCCCATGAGTTAAGAGCCTTCAAGTGAGTAACTGCCACTGGAGCTGATGGAGCCTTCAGGTAACTGCCATCTGGAGCTGGTGGAGTTAGTGGGCTGGACAGTAACCGAAAGTAACTCCTGTCGGGAGTCAAAGTCTGCAGCTGCCCTGGACACGTGTTGGGATCCGAGCCAACATGGGACACCTGTCGGGATCTGCAGAAGGTAACTCCTGGAGGGCTTAATGGCAGAGCTGTAACTCCAGGGGGGTTACAACACCTGGTTTGAATGCCCTCAAACCCTAGCTGTCCCCTGCAGTGGAGATGTGCCTATAAATAGGACATCCTGCATGGATCCAAATGCCACATTCTGCATAAACGATCATACTTCATATTGTTGCATATGAATCCTTTCGAGTCAAAGCTCCCAGTTCTCGACATTGTCTAGTTCGCCGGAACCTTGCCGGATTTGTGGTGCTACTGCCGGAAGGACGAAGCCGTTTCATCTTTGAAAGACAACCGCCAAACCGTGAGCACTAGCCGGGGCGTATTTGTCTTGCGGAGAGAGGTCCCCTCGACTCGGCTTGCCGGAATCTACACATCGGTTCCTAATCTTCTTGCTTTGTTTAAATTCAGTTAAATATTGTAATTATCATTCCTCTATACTTCTACCTTTCTGTACTTCCATTGTTGTAATTCCAGTGAGGTGTAAAACGAGACAACATGTATTTGCTTAAAAAAAATTAAAAATGAATTGACCTTCAAAATAAACGATAAGGGTATTTTTGCACCTTTAAATGCATGCAGTTTTGAAGTTCTGTTATTAAACAAGACAAATGAAAATGGCAGAGTATAACTCTCGCTTTTGACTAAGGGTGGCAAAATTGGCCAAACCCAATGGGTTAGCCCAACCCACACGATATTTGGGTTTGATTGGGTTAAAAATTAAAGACCCCAAAAAAATGGGCTAAAATGGGTTAGCCCAATTGGGCTTTGGGCTTGATTGGGCTATGACTGCTGCCCCAATTTGTAATATGTCCCATCCAATCCCGTCAATTAAATTTTTTATTCATATTTTGACATGTTAAATTCATATATATTAATACATTAATTTATCATATATATTATTTAAAAATATTTATTTGATTTATTGATCATTATGATGATATATACATAATATATAGCATATGTGTATGTGATTTGTGATAACATTATTCATATACTTTATGAAAGTTATAACTATTAGCACTTTTTATTTGATTTATTGTTAATCATGTGAGATTAATAGCTCAAAACGAGTGATCGACGAAATAATTATATTAATCCTAATTTCTCAATGATCCTACTTTAATTAAAATGTTTTATATAACTGTCATTCTTTGTAGGACCTTGCGTGCATTTCCAAAAATATATTTTTTACCCCTAAGAAATAAAATAAATTCATTAATACCGTATATATGTTAAAACAATTACGTAGCACATGATTAGTTATACTTCTAATTAAAATTAATATACTCATGTAGTCATGTATGTATAAGACGATTTAAATTTGGTAGTTGTCTCTCCCTCTATTTTCCTTGAAAGTTATTTTCTTCTAGCCAGCCTTGCCCTCCACTGGTAAAATGAAGAACAACAAAGAAATGAATTTATTTATTTTTGACAAAAAAATTATAGTGATGAAGACAGTCACTGGTTTCTTACTAAAAGACCCGGCCTCTTCATTCATTTATAAATAAATTAATTTGTTAGCCACAGATAGAGGAAATAGAATTATGGAAATCAGTTAATTGATTCCTGAATTTACGAAATTATAATCAATTGTGGATGGAAAAAATCATATGTTATACTACATTTTATAAATAAAGAATATATTATTATTTAATAATTCGAGCATAATATATTATCATATCCCTGAAATTATATGTAAGAAAAAAGTTTAATTCTATCCAAACTCACTCATTGTTTCCCAAATATAAATAAAGAGATATAATGCCTCAAATTTAGTTTGTTCAGGTGGTAGGAGAATCGAGGAGGAAGGAGGAAAATTTGTGCTTCCCAGAACACTAATGTTGGGTATCAAATCTAAGTATTTTAAAAAAATTGGGTATAATGTTTATTAGTTGGTTAATTCAGTTATATTTATGTATTGAATTTAAAGACATTTTAATTGTTTAAAAAATATTTTTTTTATGTATTTGCGTATAATGTTTATTTAGTTGGTTGATTTAGTTTAATTTGTGTATTGAATTTAAAGACATTTTAATTGTTTAAAAAAATATTTTTTTTATGTATTTGCGTATAATGTTTATTTAGTTGGTTAATTTATTTTAATTTGTATATTGAATACATAAGAAGTTTTATAATATTAAATTTGAACTTTCAATTTTTAAAAATAAAATGGGGTTATATTAGGATTTATGATCAATGCATGGGTTACAAATGGGTTGCCAGCCCATTGGGCTGGAAAAAGCAACCCACCCATTTTTGGGTTGGATTGAGTTGGGTCAATGTGTGGTGTTTAATCCATTGGGTTGGTGTGGACTGGATTGGGTGTTCATTTTGCCAGCCTTACTTTTGACGAAGATGACGAATTATATATATTTGTTTATGTAGTTATCATAATAATATTATTATAGCATTACATAAATTTCTTTCTTCATATTTTTATTTAAATTATATGTATAATATAATTAAGTAATGGAATCTTCGAACGGTTTTGTGTGTAAAAGTCAAAATCGAGTGGCCGAAATATCCCAACAATTATGATTAAATACAAAGAGAGGTCATAACTTAGCCGTTGGATTGGTTTCATAGCCTCATCCGTGGCGACGGCCAACTTTAATCAAGCTTTGCAAAAATGAACAAAAAGAAAAGAAAAAATTGGGGGGTCGTGATTGACTATGCACTAAGTAGGCCCCACAGACCCGGACTCCAAACACACATTCAAATCCAGTTAATGACGCCATTTCAGAAATTCCAGAAGAGGGGAAAATAAAAAAGAACAAAGTTTACACCAAGAATACGAGACAGCAGATGAGCAGACACGTCAAAGGAAAGCAATATACAATTGCCGAGACACCCGTGATTTGGCCCCCATGTTTCCCCACGTCACCATCAATACCCCTCTCCCCCACCCCCCTTCACATTTCACCCCCTATAAAACCCCTTCCCCCCATTTTGCTCCCTCATCGCACCATCTGCTTTTTCTCTCTCTACTCTACTCTCTCTCTACATCGTAAGAATTTTTTTTATTATTTGGCTGGACGTGTGATTCGATGGAAAACTTGAAGGAAAAAAAGAGGGGCCGGGACGAGTCGGATGAAGCCGAGTTCGAGATATACTCGCCGGAGGTGAAGCGGCTCCGGGAGAATCTTCTGGATAGTTTGGATGATGATACTGAGTTCTGCACTACGAGCCAGGACCTCGACTCGTTCATGAAGAGCTTCGAGGAGGAAATCACAGCATCTCCTTCCGCCGGCGGGACGGAAATTCAGCTGGTGGATCTGACGTCGGATTCCGGCGATTCGCGGCCGGATCTAGGGTACTTGTTGGAGGCCTCTGACGACGAGCTCGGCCTTCCGCCGACGGAGTCTTCTTCGGGTGAGACAACGATTGAGTTGGTCCGTGTTGAGTCCGACTCGTCCGAACTCGGGAGCGAGTTTTGGGAGGTGCCGGGTTATGATTCGTTCGAGTTCGGACTCGGGGGGTCGGAAATTAACTATAACGGCGGCAACGGTGAATATGTGGCGCTCGACGGGTTCTTTGATTACTCGGATGTTGGCTTCGGGTCGGGTGATTTTGGGTGGAGACCTGAAACATTGCCGGCCCAATAGGACTCGTGCTGTTAGTTGCAACTCTAGGCATAAATAGTAAAATACTGTTGATATCCCTTTTATTTTTTAATTTTTATAATACAAATGGAAATATTGTTAATTAGGCACAATGAATTAGCAAGTACAAAATCAAAATAATTTCGTGTGAAAAACAATAACAATGGTCTCGTTAACCGATAACTATTTCTAGCACGCCTAATAGTATTATTGTGGGCATCAATTTTTATTTTCGTGGTTTCATATTTAATAAATAGGATATTGATTGATTAATTGTTTAAAAAGAAATATGCTCGACTTCTACAAATGACCGAGTTATATTACTAATTTTAATTGAATCGGAGTAATTTTTACATTAGCTTTATTGATTTTAAAATTATCGAATAAAAGATTATATAAAGAGTTTTTGATCTTCATCTTATGTAGGTCAGATAATGTGTTCGTACGCATCTTTTTTCTTCTTTTTAAAAAAACAACTATTTTTTTCCAAAAATTAACTAAATAATATCTATTTTAAAAAAATAACAAATATAATATTCGAACTGTTTGGAAATTAAACGTAATTGATTGTATTTTAAAATATTTTTAAATTGAGAATATTTTTATGGTACTCGACAAATTATAAATATTAAAATATCCTCAATTACAATGATTTTTGGGGTTTTTGAATTTGAAAATTATTCAAATGTTAGATTTTGCAAAATTTTTGAAAAAAGTGGATAAGTTTTGTTAATATTAAAAAAGCGTGATATTTAAAAAAAAAACAAAATTTAAGCATAACAATATAATTTTCCTCAAATTAAATTTAATGGAAAATGGTTAGTAAAACCCTAAATTTAATTTTGAAAAAGTATGATATCTTTTTTAAAAAAATCCAAAACTTAAGCATAACAATATAATTTTCCTCAAATTAAATTAATTGAAAAAGATTAGTCAGGACCCTAGTTTATATGACGTAAAACCGTCAAATGAGTCGGGTTGGGTTAGCCCGAAACGTTCAGACCTAAAAATCCATGGCCCAGCACGATCCAAAATGCCCGTGGGCTGAAGGCTAATTTTGCATATTTTTCAATGGGGACGGCTCAGCCCATCCAAGCCAATATTTTTTGTGTCGGGCCGTGTTGACTCGAAAATATTTCAGGCCTATTGAATCTTGGCCTAGTCGGAATGGACGGTCAATTTTAATATCTCTAAATTATAACAAGACTCAATTAGGACCTTAATTTAGTTTGAGTACAAATAGACCCTCCAACTTTCAAAATTAGTTCAAGGAGAACCTCATTTACCCTCTTAAACTAACCCGTCTAACTTATGGTTAAATATTAATTAAATATGCATTAAAATTAGATTTCTTTGACCATTTCCTCCCAAATTTTTCCGACGCCAAGCATTTGGATAATGAATACTTCCTACTGAATTTAAAGGAACTCACTTCAATCTTTGGGAGTTTTTATTTGCACCATAATTTTTACTCTTTGCACCACAAAATAAATTAATTCAAAAATAGTTAATTACAAAATTACTTAAATATCTTTATTAAATAAAAAATTAAAACAATAATAAAATAAAAAAAAACCACCAATTTCTGCTATCTATCGTTCTTCTTCTTCTTCTTCTTCTTCTTCTTCTTCTTCTTCTTCTCCAGCGTACCGTCCTTCTTCTACCTTCTCCGGCAACACCGCACATAAGCTCCTCCCTCTCCTTTCTCTCTCTTCATCCACCCCTAGCCTGCAGCCCATCACCAGCCTCCCACCCCTTCGCCAATCTCTCAGCTTTCCTTCTCCTCCATACCCCTTTCTCTCTCAACTCTACTTCTTTTGTCCTGAATGGTTCGAAAATTATAGTTCGAACACAATGATAATGTTCGAAAATGTGTTTTCGAATATATAGAAATTAGTTTGAAACTCAAATTCTCGAACCAAGTTGGATTTAATTTTGATATCGTTCGGAAATGATTTGTCAAACAATTCGAATGTGTTCAAAACAATATTTTCGAACATGTTTTGTTCATTCAAGAAATAATTTTTGAATCTTGTGATGATATTCGAACTGAATTTTTTGAATTACTTTTGAATTTTGAATCTTCATCCTTCCGGCAAAAAGTAGCGACGGTGAATAGCTAACATTTCGTGGATGGTTGCGGGTTGTCTCGGTAGCGGTTGAGTCACAAATGTAAGGAAGGAGGGCAGCGGTTGGATTGGGAAGAGTAGATAGACGGCGTTGCCGGAGAAGAAAGAAAAATACTGATGAAGCCATGCAAGGCATTGAAGGCCTTGAACCCGAGCTGCAATTTAAAGGTCCAATGACGCGACTCCGAGCGAAGAAATTACAAGGATATTTCCAAGTGTTGATTCGCAAGAAGTTCGAAGAATTAGAAGATGCAAAGTGCAGCCATGTTTTAGTTAATTTATTAACTAATGAAGATCAAGATCATACCATGGAAAATATAACTTGAAGAGTTGAAGATGAAGTAGCAAAGTGGACGTGTGCAAGTGTGAAGAAATCGGCCCTTGATTTATTTAATTAGGGGTTGAATTTTATCTGGACTATAGTATTTATTTTAATTAATTTAGACTATAGTTTAGATCAGTTTTTAATTAATTTTTATGTTATATTTTGGTTCATTAGTCATAAGGCTTGACTAGAATTGTATTTAAGACAATTTCCTACCTTGAATAGAATTCTAGTTTAGTTATTTTTATAGTATAGTTAGAGATCCTTTTTGGATTAGATTTTTAGGCCTTTTTCTTCATTATTTTCGTGCATATTAAGCCCTATAAATAGGGGAACCATGCTACATTGATATTTTAGACATTATTGATTAAATTTGCTTTTGCATTCAATTTGTGTCTCAACCGTTTAAAGCTTTTGATTATTTTCTAAAAAATACTCATTCTTGAAGCCTAGAAAACTTTGAGTTTTAATCCCAAGGGAACGTTCTAACTCACACGAGGAATTAGGATGAACTCGCCACGAAGAACAACTTTGAGATTCGTTTTCATCGTACAAGATACGCCGGGGATTAATCGGGTTGCAATTCAACAACACTATCATCAACGCCACCATCTTCGACGTCCTCCATCATCATCAAGTCGTCCATATCACCTTCAAACATCCAGATTCGTTCGTGCTTGAGTTCAGGTTCGTTTTGAGTCCAATTCCAGATCCGTTCGACGTAACTTCCATCCAAATCGTAAGTTCATCTAAGTCCTATCATACCCTACCTACTCCTAGCCTTTCTTCACCATCACACACGTCCCAAATACCTCATCCTTCTAGCCATAAATCACGTCCAAATAAGCCTCTTTTTGTTGGATTTTGTGTATCATTTTTGTGTCATAGTTTAAGTGTCGTAATTAGGTCTAGATTGTTTTATTAAATCGTTTAAGTCATTTAATTCTCCGAATTCAGTTCGTTGTTTATTTGAGTCATAAAGTAGGGTTGAATCCTTCCTTGACATGTTCTTTCCTAGAAGTCTTCCTCGCGTCTTCATAGCCTGTACAAATTGTCCGAGTGACATCAAAGACTGACGGCATGGCACGTCAGAGAAGGAGAAGAGCGACGATAGATGAGCAACAATAGATGGAGTTTTTTTACTGTTTTTAAGTTTTTTTTTTAAAATCGTGTCGTTTGTAATATTTCAATTCGATCGTTTTCTAACATGGATTTTCATTTAGCTCCTAAAATTTAATTTAATTTTTATTTGTCGTAACTACATAAAATTGGTCTTCTTATCTAAATAATCAATACATGTCTATATCGTATTATTAATTTTAAAAATTAAGCACAACGTATAAAATTCAATAATAAACATAATATTACAAATTAAAAAAAGATTATTTGTGCATTGCACAGGAGAAATACTTGTAAGAAAATAAAGAAAGAAAATAACACGAATGTTCTTCATATATCAATCAATTCTCTTGGACATAAGAAAAAAACCTAATGCACATAATTAAGATTGTATGGTGTAATCGAGGCGAGTCGAGTCGAGTAATAGCCTCATCGAGCTCAAGCTTGACAAGAAAAACTCGAAGCTCGACTCGAACTTTAAATTTTCGAGCTCGAACTCGACTCAATAGCAAACTCGACAAGCTCAACTCGATTATGTATAAATATTAAATAAAAAAATATATTTATTTAATTTTAAATAAATATAATTTAATTATTAATGATATATATGTAAATAATTAATTTATTAAGGGTAAATTTGTAACTGCACTAAAGCTCGATAAGGCTCACGAGCCTGTCGAGCTCATTATTATGGAGCTTGAGCTCGAGCTTGGTAACTACTCGAGTAGCTCGAACTCGAGCTCGACTCGACAAACTTCGAGTCAATTTCAAGCTTTTACCGAATCAATCCTCAGTAAATTTAACTCACTTACACCCCTAGTTGTATCACATATCTTAGTTGCACCATCTTGTGTTCTTACTTAGCAACAGTTGCAATGTGAAGAATACTCAAACCGTGTTGCATAAGAGGAAAAAAGGGAAATTTTTTCCCCATAGCAAAAAAACTCTAAAACCTAAGGTTGCACCTTCTATCTAAGGCACTATCAAGTTCTCAGCTAATTTATAGTTGTCACACTAAATACCAAGTCTTTCTTTCATACACAAATTTTGAGTGTAATTAACTAAATATTTTAAATTCTCGCGTAGAAGCAATATCCCAACTCACTTTGATATAATAATCATAATTTTATGTAGAAATATTATTCTTTAGATATAGTTTTTTTTTATTATTGAAAATTAGATTACCGTAGCTTTCAAATGGTATAGAACTTGAAACATAATTTACTTACAATGAAATCAATTTAATTTGTAAAATTGAACGAAAATTTTGATTATTTATTACCTGCCACTTGTCATTGACTTCTCTTTCATAATCTTTATACTCTTTATCATCGTCTTCTCCTTCACATTCTCTATCATTTGTATGCTCTATTATACTCATTACTAGATAGTGTATGATAAAAGAGGCTCTATAATTTGGTTTATTTTTCGAAAGAATACACATATTTGATGGAAAGTATGATATATAGTCTTTTAAACGTGTTGTTTGTTTTAAGCTTTCTTTATTTCTTTTTTTTTGGTTGTTTGATGTTGTGTAACTCAAGATATATATATATATATATATGTGTGTGTGTGTGTGTGTGTATTCTTTTTTTTCTCTCTCTCTTTTCATTCTTTTCTTTCTTTTTTTTTTCGGTTCTCCGTTTGTCTCTCTTTTTTGTTGTTCATTGTTCTTAATTTGTTTTTCTTGTCTATGATTGTTTTAAGATTATATTTTGTATTATTCTTTTTTTTTTTCGGTTCTCCGTTTGTCTCTCTTTTTTGTTGTTCATTGTTCTTAATTTGTTTTTCTTGTCTATGATTGTTTTAAGATTATATTTTGTATTATTTAAGGTGTGAGCTATATATTTAGGGCTGTACTTTAATTTATTAGGGTTCTAAGATGGGGTTGTAAGGGTAAACAAGTCTAAGAAAAAATATATTTATATTTGAATTAATTTAGAGATTGTGAAGATAAAAATGAGGTTGCGAATAGAATTACCTATATAATCATATTAATCCTTCTACGAATTGGGCCAGCCCAATTTGCATTTATCAAGCCTATTAAAAATTAAAAATAACCTAAAAGGATGCTCACAATCGTAACATCACAAAAATTCCGCACTCTTCGAGTTCGTCGGGCAAAAATCTAGCTACTTATTCAAACCCACACGCTTGTTGAATTATCGTGTAAATCACGCGCCAATCACATCAACGCACTCATTGTTCGTCTCTTCACGACCACAAAAACGCGTGAGATGACAACATGCATTAGATTTTCCGAAATTAATATGAAAAATAAATAATTCCTTACTTGCACCGTCGTGTATCTTGTAGCCTCTTTTTCATTCATATAGTTTCTCACCGATCCAAATTTGCAGAAAAAAGAAAAAACTAAAATTACTCGATAAAAAGTAGGATTTATTTTCTTCTCAAGATGAAGATTTTCGTTAAGACGTTGAAGGGTTCCCATTTCGAAATCGAAGTTAAACCCGATGACAGGGTTCGATTTTTCTCCCCTTTTTCTTTATTATGTTATTCTTTTAGCCGAGTGAATTTCCCCGATATCAAGTTTTCTTCTGAATTATGTGCGTTGCGTGTTGCTTTTCTGTGGATTCATAATTTGTGAAGTGTATTTTTTTTAGTTGAGGTAGTATCGTAAGTGATTGCTCTGCGATGACTTTTCAGTCTGCTACACTTAGTTGAGTAGTTATGGTGTTAAAAAGTTCGTTTATTTTTTGATTTGATATTCATTTTCATTGTTCGGCTATTGATTTCGCAATTTTGTGTTGGCATTCTACTATAGTATTGGTCAGGAGATGATTTATGCTGTCCATGTTCTTATGAATTATGAATACTACTTATACGTAGGGATATTGATTTTTATTAAAACCAGAATGTTGGTTCGATGATGGTTACTGTACCATTGGCGAATGGTGGGACAGAGGTGGATAGTGGATTTCATCGGTCAAGAAGTCTGGTGAAGACTTAAAACGATATTTTCATGTAGCATGTTAAAATTGCTCGTTGAAGACAAATAAAGGAATTTTTTTTTCTCATATGGGTTATATAGACTAAGGAAGCTGTATTTTTATTGTAGGAGACTATCTCCTTAAAGTTTCATAATTTTTCCATGATTGAAGAAATAAGTGATCAAGCAAAGAGGCTATTTGGGGTGTGGCAAGAACTAATTTATCTAGACATGACAGATCCTGATGAGACGGTAAAGGGATCCACATGGTGTAGATAACACGCCTGATGATCTTTTAGCTACATTAGAGTCTCTAGGTTATCCGAGGAATCGACATCGCTCTTGAGTACTTATCCTTTTTTTCCAATGTTGGTTTTCTTTCATGGCTTTGTTTTTTTCATAATTCAAAGATACTCAAACATATGCAATTACTTTGTCAATTTGGCTATGCTAATTAGATCTATTAAAGGTGTTTGGATTTACTGTTCTTACTGGCACATGGAAAAATTTCATAAGATTTTGCACCTCAACCCGTATTAGAGTTGGAAGAATAAAGAAGACTTCACATTGATAGATATACTCACCCGGGTAGTCTTAATGAGTATATAATTGGAGATAGTTGCAGCATGGTTTTGTTCTTATTTTTTACTTCCAGAAAACAGATTGGTATGGATGAGATGCAGTTACTTTCCAGGAATGCTTGCATATTTATCATGGTGTTGTAATTTTGGAATGATGGTAGGATTAATTGCCTACTGATGCTGATGCCATCATCTTTTCCTAATTGGATCTTCGGAAGAGAGAATTTTCTTGAATAATGAGTAATATGTTTCAATCTCTTGTGTATTTCCTCTAAAAACTTTATACCACAACCTGCTGGCTGGGTTTACTGAAAACTTTATTTTTATCCCTTTTCCCCCTAGTTTGCACCTCAAATTTTTAGAGTTGAGTTTCTTGCCTTGAAGCATTGGACTTTCTGTTAGTTCCATTATTTTTTTGCTTGGCAGGTTGAAGATGTGAAAAAAGTCATAGAAAGTAATCAAGGAGAAAATGTCTATCCTGCTTCTCAACAGATGATTATCCATCAGGGGAAGGTTCTTAAAGAAGGCACAACACTCGAAGAAAATAAAGTTGCTGAAAATAGTTTTGTTGTTGTTATGCTGTCCAAGGTAAAATTTATCTATTGCTAATTGCTGAAAGAATTAGCTAAAGTATATAATACGTATGTGTCCGCAGATCCAGATCTTTTAAAACTTCATTTAGTGTCTATATTTCATAAAGTTCTTAAAATGTTGTAGAACAAAGCATCCCCAGCTGAAGGGTCGACAACATCAAGTGCACCTACTGTGAAGGTAAAGTCGGGTTTGCTACATCTTTAGTTAGGTGCTTTTATATTTTATTTTATAACCAATCACGGTTTGTTTATTTTGTTTGACCATTCCTCTAAACTACATCTACTCATCTAGTGCCTCCTATTCCAATCTATGTATAAATTATCTATCCTTTTAGCATTTTTGCTGTTATTTTATGCATAACAGTTATTTGCTACATCTTTAGTTTGATGCTTTATCTTTTATTTTACAACCAAACACGTCTGCTTATTATGTTTGATCATTATTCCTCTAGATGTAAAATATGGGATAGTTGGTCTTATCTTTTGGCGGTCTTGTCAGGGTATCCACATATGAACAAGATATTACTTTAATGAATAATTGACAGATCTTTTTGACTAATTGACTAAACATTTCTCTACTTAATAATGTTGAAAGCAATGTTGTAAAACACAGTTTTTAGCCTCGAGGCGTTTGCCCGTAGCCCCACGAGGCGTAAGCCTCGAGGCTAACCGAGGCGTAAGCCTCACAACAATAAGAACAAACACAATTTATAATTCATACCCTTGCACATTAACTAAAATAAATCATAACAACGAACATAAATTCATAGAAAAGTCATAAAATTCATGAAATTACTAGTTTAAAGTCTTAAAATTATAAATTAAATGCAAAGTTAACATATTTCTAGTTCCACTTCCAACTTAAATAGTCAAATCAATTGGAGCTGGAGCTTCCAGCTATCTCAAACCCCAGTCTCTCATACTTCAAATCCATCTTCCATTTCAAATTACTTGACATCTCATCTTTGACATCTTTAGGCACATCAGAACATGTTACCACATTAACATGGGTGCCAGCAAGGTGATTATTAGCTCTCATCACCCCTCCTTTAATGTTCATATTACAGAAGTTGCACTTCAAATAAATGGCACGCTCTTCCTGCACTTCAATTCGAGTGACATACTTCCAAACGGGATCTTTTCGTTGAGAACTCATCCTAAAAACAAAAAAACACAGTCCCTTCTTAACTCAGTACAGTCCCCTTAACACAAAAATTAAAAGCTCCTCAAAAAAGGTTTTAGATGCCCTGCTGCTCAAGCAGACATCTAAAAAAATAAGGAGAAAGAAGGAAGAGAAGGGAGCAGCAGACGTCTAAAAAAATAAGGAGAAAGAAGGAAGAGAAGGGAGCAGCGGACATCTAAAAAATAAGGAGAAAGAAGGTAGAGAAGATTTACCTATGCGGCTATGTCTTCTTGTGCACCGGGCTGGAGGAGAGAAGTTGGCGGCGACCGGGCTGGAGGAGAGGAGAGGAGAGCCACGCTGTGAGCAATCGCTTTTTTCCCAGTGATTTGCGATTTTGAGTTTAGAGGAGGGAGCGGCGGGTAAAATGGAGTGGGCTTTAGGGTTTAGTACTTTTTAAGTTAAATATTAAAGAACCCATTAAAAAAAGACAAAAAAAAAAGAAAAAAAAATCAGAAATCGCCGAGGCTGTAAGGCGCGCCTCGAAACGCCTCGGTAGCCTCGACCTTGCTGAGGCTTAAGCCTCGTCGGAGGGGTGAGAGGCGGAGCCTCATAAGCGGTGACCCACCGCCCTTAACCGAGGCGCGCCTCAGTGCGTTTTTTGCAACAATGGTTGAAAGTGGTATGTAATTTTCTAAAAGAGGAATTTCATAATTTGATTTTCACTTCTGAAAATAGTTTATTTTCATGCATATTACTTTCATTGCTTCTGGTTGTTCTTCTTAGCGCAAAATCAGACTGGGTGCTACCCGTGTTTTGCAAACACAGTTTTTAGTTTCGAGGCGTTTGCCCGTAGCCCCACGAGGCGTAAGCCTCGAGGCTAACCGAGGCGTAAGTAAATATAATTTATAATCCATAACCTTGCAGATAAACTAATATAAATCATAACAAACATCATAAATTCATAGAAAAGTCATAAAATTCATGAAATTACTAGTTTAAATTCATAGAAAAGTGCCAAGTTAACATATTTCTAGTTCCACTTCCAACTCAAATAGTCAAATCAATTGGAGCTACGAGCTATCTCCATCTCCAGTCTCCCCTCCTTCAAATCCATCTTCCACTTCAAATTCCTTGACATCTTGAGGCACACTAGAACATGGTGCCACATTAATGTGATTGCCAACAAGATGATTATGAGCTCTCTTCACCCCACCTTTAATATTCCTATCACAGAAGTTGCACTTCAAATAAATGGCACGCTCTTCATGCACATCAATTCGAGTGACATACTTATCGTTTCGTTGCGCACTCATCCTAAAAGAAAGTCCCTTCTTTAACTGAATAAAGGCCCCTTAACACATAAATTAAAAGCTCCTCAAAAAAGCTTTTAGATGTTGCAGCCTGCTTGAGCAGCAGACATCTCAAAAAAATAAAAGAAAAGAGAAGGTCAAAAGATTACTTATCGAAGCGTCTTCGTGTGCGCGCCGAACTGGAGGGGAGGGGAGAGGGCTGACGAGTAGTTAAGCAGATGAGAAAAAAATCCCTCTATCACGATTGAAGATTTAGGGGTGGAGGTGGATAAAATAGGGTTAGAAACACATGGGCTAGACTTGAAACTTAGGATTTATCAGTTTTAATTCAAATATAGAATAGCCCACTAGAAAAAAAGCCCAAAAAAGAAAAATGGAAATTCGCGATTGAGGCGTGCCTTAACCTTGCTGAGGCTTAAGCCTCGTCGGAGGGCTGAGAGGCGGAGCCTCATAAGCGGTGACCCACTGCCCTTTACCGAGGCGCGCCTCGAGGCGGCGCTTCGGTGCGTTTTTTGCAACACTGGGTGCTACCAAATTAAACTCATTATTTTATTTCTATGCAAGGCTTCCTAGATTCAGTGGGTGAAAGGGACTAAATTACACTTTGATGGTTATAGTATCTTGCTTATGTTGGAAATTAGGCGATAATCCTACTTTGTATTGCTGGGAGCTGGCGTGCCTTGACAACCTGGAAATTAGTTCCCTGATCCCAGTATCTGAAGTATCTTGAGTCTGTGATCTGTCTAATGTGCTGTTGAGACTGCCATGAGTTTTGATGTATCTAAGTTGTCCCACAGGAACCACAAACAAGTGCCCCGCCGATTTCAACTTCAGTATCGAATACTCCCCAGCCTCCAGCAGCGTGAGATTTGTCTATGTGCCTTCTCATATTGCTTGGGATTCCATTTATCAGATCGCTACCCTTTTTCTGTCGATTGATGGATGCTTGATGAATAGATATTGTTTTCTATCTGATTAATATCATGAATGGTATTTTATTTTCTACAGGGCTGTGCCTGTATCCGCACCTGCTCCTATTTTATCTGCCAGTGAAGTGTGAGTATCCGTTAATTAAATGAGATTCCTTGTGAATAAGTCTCTGTTGCAAAAGCTTATTTAATTTACCCGTTCGAAATATTTATAATATTCATGAACTTGTTCGATTAAGCTCGAGCTCGAACATGTTCGCAAGCTTGCCGAGCTGAATACTACTCTGTTCGAGCTCAGCTCGACAATTTTATCGAGCTTGATTCAGGTTCAAGCTCGACTCTTTGAGAAAATAAACGAACGAGCTTTTTTCAAGGCGAGTTCCAAATAGCTCGTGAGCGGCTACAACCCTAGAGTTTTGCATAGTTTTCTGTTAAATGAATATTATATGAATAAATGAGATTTGGTGGGTATTGATAGTTGTTTTCTGATAGCAGTCCGGATGTGTATGACCAAGCTGCATCTAATCTGGTTGCTGGTAACAACCTTGAGGGAACTATCCAGCAGATTCTTGATATGGGTGGGGGAAGTTGGGACAGAGATACGGTTGTTCGAGCCCTTCGTGCTGCTTACAACAATCCAGAGAGAGCGGTTGAATATCTATATTCTGTAAGCATATCAAATTTATTCTCTCATATTTATCAAATTCTCTGATGTTCTTAGTGATGGCTACTGGTTTTACAGTATGCCCTTAAGCCTTAAACTCGGAGAAGAAGTATCAAATTTATTTTCTCATATTTATCAAATTCTCTGATGTTCTTAGTGATGGCTAGTGGTTTACAGTATGCCCTTAAGCCTTAAGCTCGGAGAAGAAGTATCAAATTTATTTTCTCATATTTATCAAATTCTCTGATGTTCTTAGTGATGGCTAGTGGTTTACAGTATGCCCTTAAGCCTTAAACTCGGAGAAGAAGGATGTCTGTGGTTTTCATGATGTAGATGCATTCAACACTGAGTATATATTGAGCTGTTCGCTCTAGGATTCAGTGAGGAATAATTTGTAACAATTTACTTGAAACCGCATAAGAGTAATATTTCGTTCCGGTGACAACATACATTGAACAAGTAGACAAACATTCTTATTCATTATTTCTTATTCATTATTATGCTGTTCCTGACCTGACCTATTCAGTTACAGTTTCTGCCATTAGGGTGGTTTATTCATTCTTATAATGCTGTTGTTGGTATCTCTGTCCTTTTTACAATTTTTTGATGCATCACAGGGGATCCCTGAATCAGCAGAAGCTCCTCCTACATCTGGAAGTGTTCCAAGTGGGCATGCTGTTAATGTTCCTTCTGAACCTCAAGCAGCTCAACCAGCACCTGCAGCTGGCCCCAATGCAAATCCACTGGATCTTTTTCCACAGGTTCTCATATATTTTAGGTTTTGGGTTTTCATACTTCCTATTGAAATTATTTGGGTCATGGAATCATGGTGATATAATTCAGGGTTTTCCAAATATGGGCTCTAATGCTGCTGGTGGTGCAAATACCCTAGATTTTCTACGTAACAGTCCCCAGGTACAGTCATATGAATCTGAGTACCCAGAGCAAAAGTAACAAAAAGCAAGTCTCAGCATATCAGTATATTACTTGTGAAAGCATTATACTCTTGACATTTTACTGCAGTTTCAAGCCTTGAGAGCAATGGTTCAGGCCAACCCTCAGATCTTGCAGGTATCGAGGCACTCTTATTATAAAATATCTATCCTTTATCAATTCTTCGGTAATGTGTTTCTGTTGCAAGGGCTTGATTGATACCGCTATTTGTTGGCAGCCCATGCTTCAGGAACTAGGAAAGCAAAATCCTCAGTTAGTGAGACTGATTCAGGAACACCAAACTGATTTTCTCCGCCTTATCAATGAGCCAACTGCTGAAGGCGGGGAAGGGTATAATATGCTTTCTATTTATGCTGAGGACATGATTGCTGCTGTTGCATGTGTAAATAATTGGGTTCTAAATTTGTAGTTTCTTTTCTTGATGCAGTATCAACAACATACTGGGCCAACTTGCAGGAGCAATGCCACAGGCTGTGACAGTTACACCTGAGGAACGTGAAGCTATAGAAAGGGTAAGCCACTTTGACTTGTTTCCAATTCTTTCTAAGAGTGATATAAGCACTTCTATCGGACTTCTGAATATTGCATCGCCTTTTGAAGTCTTTAGCAAGATTTGTCTTTGCAGTATGCAACTTAATTTTTTTTCCCAGTGGTTATGGATTCAAGGAGGATCCCTCCCCTCTCACATGCTTGCAATTCCTAATATTCTTTTATCCTGCTAATTGGAGAATACTTCAAATATTAATCGATTAGTTGTAGCTGTTGCATTTAATTACCACCATATTTTTTCCAGCTTGAAGCTATGGGATTTGATCGAGAACTTGTTCTGGAAGTGTTCTTCGCCTGCAACAAGAATGAGGAGCTGGCCGCAAATTACCTCTTAGATCATATGCATGAGTTTGAAGAGTGACAATAGAGATATTACTATGGACAGATTTCATATGTTTTCAGCCATAAACGTGTTCTCTTATTGATACCTTTCTGCGTTTATAGTGGAACTACTTTAGCTTTTTAACCATGGTTGGTTAGGTGTAGCAGACTTCATGCGTAGAGAAATGTAATTATCTTCTCATGTCCAAATTCATGTTTGGTATTTGTGGCACGATCGCTGTCTTGATTTTACCAAATTGCATCAAAATATATTGAAGGCACATTGAAAAATGCTTTTGGCGTGAATGAATGACTTGAAGCTCGAAATCTCGATGATAGGGTCTTGTAGTGGCTGCACTTGGTGAATAATAAATAATCGACAACTCGAATTGACACAATATTATGGTTAGAACTTAGAATGCTTTCTCTTGTATGAAATGTTCGGTCGTATTTCTGAATAAGGGTGCTACATTTATAGTCCCTTTAGCCACTTCTAGATAAAGGAAAAGGGTGCTTCAATGCAGCTTGAGATCATAGAATTAAGGGCCTAATTTTCTGGGATATCTATGTTAGTGTTGAAAAGCAGCTTTTTCAATCAACCTAAAACAAACTCTCGAAAGTTCGTGGCGTCGGTGGGGCTAAATGGAGTTTGGAGGCTGCCCACTTTCTTCACCATAGTAAATAATATATAACGCCTAAGAATTGTGTGCGTGTAATCTCCATCATAACTTTCAATCTTCTATCTTATTCGTTATTTCAATATTTTATCAATTGGTGCATTCTTTTTGTAATAATAATGTTAATGCTAATATTATATAATGAAATCCAGATAGACAAGATTTATATGTTTATAATTCAGAAAAGTCTATGCTATTCCATGGGTACCATCCACGATAAGGTGGACCGCGACACATGGTAATTATGATTTGTTTATTATGTTAACTAAATTTTTGTTTGTTTCAGAAAAAAAAAAACCTTCAAAGTCGACAAGTGTCACGATTCATGTGATTATGGGTAGTCGAGTATAATTTTCCAAACATCTCATCACTACAATGCTGACACGTAGAATGATTTAGAAAATTGGTTTGAGGCACCGGCAAAGACCATTTTAGGACCTAAGTCCAAATTTCCAGTAGTGTGACCACTTTGTAAAGATCAGTCATCTTCTCAAGCCCACCCCACCACCACTACCATTACCTTTTGATTATATATAAATTTTTGTTTCATTTTTTCATAGGAGGAGAGAGGAGGAGGGATGTAGAGAGAGAAGGGAAGTGCGACCAGAAACTCATTGTAGTTGATATAGATATAGTGGGCATAAATGATAAGAGGGTACGTGCAATGTGCAGTGAACACATGCATGTGGTATTGCCACATATAATATGAATTTTGATGCTTAACGTACCCTTTTTCTTTTCTTTTCTTTTCTTGATGACAAAAAAGTATAAATTAATTAATTAAATAAACAAATTAAATCACCTCTTACGTCACTTTCCTCATTCGAGCTAACTGAAATAATCACACAATCCTATAATACATAAGAAGTGCACGATTTTTTTATATATAAATCACAAATGCACACACAATTAAAAACACGGTGTCTGAAGTATTTTACGAGGGATATATAATATTATTTAACTTATTAAGATAATATTAAGAATTTTATATGGGCATCATTCGTGTTAAAATTTAGTATGGCGGTTTGATTCCTAGTAAGGCATAATAAATGGTTTGGGCAGAGCTTATATAAAAGATATTAATTAATTATAAGCTGTTGTTTCTTACAACATGTTTGTACAGTTGAGAATAAGTTACATCCGATTTTTTTTTCGAGTTGGAACATAAGAGCATTTAGATATTATATTTTTAATTAAAAGGTTTATATCTAAAGGCGTTTTTAATTTTATTTTTTATTTTTTGAAAAAAGTTGAGATCCCCTTACTCTAATATATATAAACAACTAATAATTTCATACATTTTATCTTTTGAGCACTAAAATTTTTTGTTATAAAAAAAAAATCACACCAAATCTCTCTCTCTCTCTCTCTATATATATATATATATATATATGTCATTCTATATAGCATTTTATGTGCCAAATCTTTTTTTTTTTTTAATTTTCAATTTATTACGATTTAATTTAATTTAGAGTTCATCCGATCATTTCTCAATTAGGGTATATTAAAAAAAAAAAAACTAGTAATGACAGGTAACACGGGAGGTGAACGGGGAATCTGATCCAAGAAAAAATACCGTACATAATTTAATAGCTTATACGTGGTCAAACATCTTGTAAAAAGTATGTAACGAAATTATTTAAATAACTTTTGCAAGATTTGCAGTAGTGACGAAGAAAATCTCGGTACGCAACAATCAGTCATGACGATCTAATTAAAATAATAACCCCTTAATTATACCACTCTGGTCGAGATCGGGATGATTTTTACACTTATTAATTATTGATATGAATGATAAAATCTCATGAAAGGAATGAATCTTTTCGACAAACATCAACTAATCAACAACGCAGTCGAATCAATCTTCTATATAAAAAAGAAGTTTTATTTAGACCTGTATTTCTGTGGAATCTAAAATATAATTAGATATAATTAACTGTATGTAATGAATTAATTGTATCGTCATTCGTACAAATGAATATTGCATATATATACGATTAATGATATTAAAGAAATATCTTCAATAATCTTGAAGTCGTGATTTCATGTCAAGTCATGCACGCTTTGAAAGCAACTTCCACTTCGCTCTGATTTTGTATTCTGTTCATAAACCTTAACTACTTCTTGCAATATTGATGGACCAAAAAATTGAAAGGAAATAATATATATGATTTAGCAGAAAAAAAGATTTCGCGATTTTGTGAATATAATTTTTTGTCACATTATATTATTTACATTCATGTAAACTCTCAAGTCCCAACTAGCTTTAGTAATTGGACGCTGTCACTGAGCCGATATTATCTCATATATGATATATTCCGATAAATATATATACCATCTCCATAATTGGCTTAGTTAAGAAAAAGTAGAAAAAACAAAAAGAAACAAAATCAATCCAAAAAAAATAAAAAAAAATCAGCCACACATGGAAGTTGCTGAGCTCAACAATGGCATGACGACAGAAATAATTTTCAAATCATTTCACTGCTGTCCTCTTTTCTCTTTCACTAACAAATTTTTTCACGATTTCATCTCTCTTTCTCCAACCATATATTTCTCTAACTCTCAAATTCTTCCCAATTTTTGTTACGTTTCTCTTGTTGTTTTCCTCTTGTTTCTTCACGAGTATGTATATGCCAATTACCAATTAATATGGATGTAAATGTAAGAGTACTCTCGTTTACATTCACCACAAGATAAATGCAAACGGTTAACGGTAAAAAAGTGAAAGCGGAAAAATGAAAAAGAAGGTTAGGTTTGCATGCATAGCTAGAAATTAAACTCTGTGATGCCTATAAATACCTGGCGTTAGGGGGTGCATTTGAAGCTAACACAACCACAGTAAGTAATTAACATTAAGAAGATGGAAATGCCAAAGCAGAATCGTCGAAATGTCGAAAAGAAACAGGGTGGCATTATCACTATGCCTTTCATCTTTGGTAAGTAGCAATACCTTTTTATTCATTCATCAAGAGTATTCAACCTATGATCGATTTATATTCCTGTAATTAAATTGTAATAATGAATGTTTGTAATTGTAGCAAATGAAATATGTGAGAAATTGGCTGTGGTTGGATTTGGAACAAACATGTTAAGCTACTTAACAAGTGAGATGCATCTGCCGCTGACTAAGGCAGCCAACACTCTTACCAACTTCGGAGGGACTTCCGCCATGACGCCGTTGCTCGGGGCGTTTCTTGCTGATGCTTTCGCCGGAAGATTTTGGACCATAACACTTGCTTCAATCATCTACCAAATAGTACGTTGAGTAGCTAGCTACTACGTACTAACTAATTTTAATTAATATAAAATATACAAAATTACAAATACAAATCAATCTTGTCCTAACTAATAATTAATTAATTCATGCATCAATTGAAGGGGATGATAAGCTTGACAGTTTCAGCAGTGGTGCCCAACTTAAGGCCTCCCCCTTGCGAAAAGGGCGAAAACTGCGAAGAAGCGAATTCCGGGCAGCTTGCAGTCCTCTACATGTCACTGTTGCTGACGGCGTTAGGGTCCGGGGGGATACGGCCATGCGTGGTGTCGTTCGGGGCGGATCAGTTGGAGGAGCAGAAGGCGACAACGTGGAAGTTCTTCAACTGGTACTATTTCTGCATGGGGGCTTCAATCCTTATTGCTAACACTGTCATTGTCTACATTCAAGACAACATTGGATGGGGATGGGGCCTCGGAATCCCAACTGCTGCTATGTTTCTATCCATCATCGCCTTTGTTTTCGGATACCCTTTGTATCGGAAACTAGAACCCGCCGGCAGCCCCTTCACGCGCCTGCTGCAGGTCACGGCCGCCGCCTTCAGAAAGCGGAACGTCCCTATCATGTCTTCTTCGGTGTTGTATGAAAATCAGGATCTTGATGCTGCTATATCTGTTGGTGGGAAACTCCTCCATACCAAAAACATCAAGTAAGTTATATTTATATTATATATGCTTAATTAACTCCCCTGCATCTGCATGTGTGGCTGTGTTTAATATAATTAATTTGTTATATATATAGGTTTTTGGACAAAGCTGCTATTGTAACTGAGGAAGACAACCTTAAATCCCCCAACCTGTGGAGGCTGAACACAGTCCACCGCGTGGAGGAGCTGAAATCTTTGATCCGAATGGGGCCGATATGGGCGGCCGGAATCCTCCTCATCACGGCGGCGGCCCAACAAAACACCTTCTCCCTCCAGCAGGCCAAGTCAATGGACAGACACATAAACAAAAACTTGGAAATCCCAGCTGCATCAATGACCGTCTTCACCCAAATCTCTATGCTCTCCACCATAGTTTTCTACGACCGAGCTTTCGTCCCCATCGCCCGCAAAATCACAGGCATAGAGCGCGGCGTTTCCTTCCTAACCCGAATGGGCATAGGCTTTCTCATATCGCTGCTCGCCACATTCGCCGCCGGATTCATTGAAATCCGGCGCAAGCATGCTGCCGCGGGCGCCGGCCTAATAGACGAGCCTTACGCCGTCGTACCTATTTCGGTTTTGTGGCTAATGCCGCAGTATTGCCTCCACGGGATAGCGGAAGCGTTCATGTCGATCGGGCATTTGGAGTTCTTTTACGATCAGGCGCCGGAGAGCATGAGGAGCACCGCCACCGCCTTGTTTTGGCTCTCCATTTCCGCCGGAAGTTACACGAGCACCCTACTCGTCACCCTTGTCCACAACCTCTCAAATTGGCTACCCGATCATAATCTCAACAGAGGGAAATTGGAGTATTTCTATTGGTTGATCACGTTGTTGCAGCTTCTCAACTTCATTTATTACCTTATTTGCGCCAGACTCTACACATTTAAGCCGATTCAGGCTCGTGAGAGGGTAGATGAAGATGGATTTGATCTTTAATTAGAATAGTGCGTTTAAGCTTAATTTAGCTCTCGGGATATCTATCTATATATATAAAGAGTTGCTTAATTTCTATAATTGTCCTAGTGCGTATATATAGATTATAAATCTATGTATAATATAGTGCATTAATTAATTAATTGTGTATGGAAATGAGTTCTTTGTCGGATATTCCTCTATTATAGAATGAGTACGTACGCATTTTTAGAGAATATCGGACAATTAACTTGATCCAGATTACATAATTATATATAATTAACATATATATCTCAGTAGAACTAGCTAGTTTCATGCTTAGGATCGAGTGATCAATCTCAATGTCGTAGGTCAAGCGACTCAGAATGTACCTATAGAAGAGTCGTTCTAAATAAAAAACTAATATATTAGATAAAGATATTTTCAAATTATAATAATATATGTTTAATGGTGCATGCAGTGATTTATTGATTGTTTTTAAATAAACTTCATTATATATTTCAGTAATTTTCCATCATCTTTTAATTCTCACATATTCTCCTAACAGTTGATCAAGCAGTTGTGCTGTGTGCCCTTCCACTCGAGTTCAAGTATTGCAATATCTCAACATGACCAATTAATATTAATTATATATGTTTGCTTTGACATTATATTTCTACGTACTTTAAAAAAAAATTGTTTTTACATCAAGAAGATTATTTACAAATTAAGATATATTGTTCATATTTATTGTTAATTAGGGTTGATTCTACCAAATTAAATACTATAAATATTTTTTAGTATTTAATATTTATTTTTAGTTAATATTTGATTACTTCATAATTAAGATTTATAATTTTTTATTTTAATTTTCTGTTCATAAATGTTGACCAGAGTTGATTATGTTACAATTAACTTTTAATTGAAAAATAAAAAAAAAATTAATAATAGAAGAAATGAATAAACACGATTTGAAAACATATGATTTAATGCGTTAATCGCTCATCCAATAATTAACAAATATATAAGAGAGGAGAAAAGTAAAATTTACATTAGAATTGCACTTTGTTTTACAGTCTAAACGGAGGGCCAAATTTCAACAATGAAATAGATTGCTTGAAATGGTCCAGCACCTTCCAATTTCACGGGCTTTGCATTACGATATGTGTATAGGCTTTCCACACATTAAATTAATTTCATGGGTAATTCTATCCAGAGCCTCAATATTTCTCTTTATAATCCCATCTATATATTCATATATCTATATACTATATAAAAACAGAATAGTAGGGTAATTTAAGTAATTTATAATTAAGTTGGTTTTTTTTAAAAAATAATTCAAAATTACGTTTATTTTATTTTATGTGCTGAATACAGCGGTTAGTTCTCTAAAAATAATTACAAAAGCCTTACCTAATTATATTACTCAAGCGGTGCATGTTGAAAAAATACATTCTCTCCAAAACTCTGGTTTCCTCTCAAAAGCTGCTTGTGCGAGAATCGTTGAGAGTGGAAACTATCCCAACTTCCAGTAACCTATATAATAAGTACATGTAGCGACTCGGTTTTCTTTATACTTAAATTGCTACATTTTTCTTTTCCTTCCTAAAAATGTTTTATTTTATTTGCGTGATATTAATTGCTTAAGTCTAATAAGTCGCGCCTAAGTAAGTTAATAATTAACTAAGCATGAATTTATTTTAGAATATGATTATTTCATGTCATGAGCATGCATGTAGATTTTTAATAAGAGTGTCTAACATATTACATTTTATTTAGCCAAAGTTTATTCCAAGCCCATTTGAATTATTTGGAGCCCAAGTCTTTATAAGCCCAATGTTGAGCCCAAGTTCTGGAAATTTTCCTTCTTCATTCTCCATGAATTCGAGTAGCATGAATTTTGATATATTTCAAACTCTCCAAGACTTATCACTATTTGATCTTATCAACTTGTTCTCTTGATAGCCACGAAATCTAACCCTAAATCCTAACCTACTACTATAAATAAAGAGTTTGTATCCCTCATATTTCTAACACCAAAGAGATGAAAGGAAAAGACAATAGTTTTATTTCTTCTTCATTTCAAGTTTCAAGGTTCTGAAGGTATAAAATTTCTTTTAGATTTATTGCTTCACATGTGCGTCGCATTGCATAGCATTTGCATAGTCATTTTGGGTGGGTGTGGGAGAGTGAGTGAGGGCTGGTAGTTTGTAGAGCAGCAACTCTCTACAACGCCGACTTCTGGCATCAGCGTGGTTGCGTCGGCACTCGGCGAAGCATGGCGGCATTTCAGTGAGTGCAGTTAATTTTTGTAGCTGTTCCAATTGGGCTCTTTGTCGACCATTACTCTCTATTGAGGTTTCGGGGTAGTTAGCAGCAGTCGTTGGCGAGATACATGTTCCAGCGAAGAAGATGGAGTGGAATAGTGTTGAATTATTTATGTTACTGTTTATGTGAAGGAATGAAGCAAAAGAAGGGTAAAAGTTTTTTTTTTTATTTTTATGTTAATGCTTTGTTTTAATTTGCAGGTCTGTCTTCATAAATAAGGAAAGAGGGAAGATGATTTCTTGATTTGCTAGTTCACATAAACCATGGGGGGGAGAGAGAGTGGTGTTGGTGTATTTCTTTTAAGACATAATGAAAGTGGTAGGAGTGAGCAAACCACCTCCCGGAGCCGAACCGACCGACCGACCCGACATGGTTTGGGTGGTTTGGTGCGGTGGAGAGATTGTGGCGGGTCAGTGGTCGGTGGAGGGGGAGAAAAATTGAAGGCCTATCGATCGGTTATCGACAGCGTGGTCGGCCATCGTCGGTGTGGCCGACCCAACCGATATATATATATATACATATATACATATATATTATTCTATTTTTAAAATATATATTTAATATAGATAATATAATATATATACAAAAAGAATTAAAATCAATAACCTTAATTCTTAATTCAATTGAAGAACAGAAGAAGAGAAGCCCGTCCGTCCTCCTGGATCTCCTCTCCCTTTTGGCCTCTCCGCCACCGCCCCCGCCACAACACCACTGTCAGCCCTCGCTCTTTCTCCCTCCCTCCTCCCCTCTTGGCCTCTCACTGCGCCACCATCTCAGCGCGAGTCTCATCTCTCTCTCTCTATCTCTATTCTATTCCCTCTGAGTTTCTGACCCTCTCGGCCTCTCCTCTATCGCGGCATCGCTTGAGTCGCCCTCTCTCCTGACCCTCTCGGATTCCGCCAGCGATGATGAACGAGCGGTCTGCAGTTGCAGCACAACTGATTGAGATAGTTGAACCCTAAATCCAGTTGCTTACTTTCTTTATTTTATTTTCTTTATTTTGGGCACCAAGGCCCATTCGCCAAAACACCAAGGCCCATTTACCCAAAACCCAATTAATATCCCAAAATAATTTAGGCCAAATGAAAAAAAAGGGATCGGTTAATCGACCAAACCGATCGACCATCATCGATCGGTGGTCAGTTCGGTTGCTGACCTCTGTCTGTTTGGTGGTCGGTCGGTGGCCTGGTAGTGGTTCGGTGGTGTCGGTGCCCAAAAATTCAGTCGGTTCTGCCCTGAACTACAGCACAGAACTCCCAGATGAAGTTCAGGGCATTTTCAGCAGGCATCTCGTAAAAGGATAGTAGTTGATTGAAATGGATGTTCTTCAATTCATAATTTCTTGCAGCTTCTCCTTGAACAATGCAAGACATCGATGCCCCTATCACAGTACGGGCAAAATCTCTCATGTTCCTTGCCACATTGGCGTTGTTGACATTATTGGCGTGGTTGACATCTATCTTTAGAGGTCGAGATTCGTCACTTAAAGAGTAAGCTTCACTTGAACCTTTCTTCTTCCCAATTAGGCACTTCTATCCTCCTTGGTCTATGAATGTTGTTAAACATGGGGGGGGCTAATCTTCTATTGATAATTCATCGACCTAGCATACACAGACACAAACATAAAGAGAAGATCATACGCAACTGTGGAAGAAATAAAAACTACTTAAACAAGAATATAAAAAAATAAACACGAAAATATAACACAAAAAGAAAATATGCCTAAAGCTTTCCTCGGCAACGGCGTCAGAAACTTGTTCGGTCGAAATACACATAAAATTTACAAACCGACCCGCAAGAGAACGGGATTGATTGTAGAGCGGTGAGTCAACCCAAGTCATACTCTCAATGAAAGCTTAACAGGGCGAATGTCTCTCTCGTGTTATACACATGAATATAAATATAATCCTAAACATTCAAAACAAATAATTGGAAGGATTTGAACTAAAATCTACTTAATCAAAACAAGATAATAACAGGAAAATAGCAAGCAAACAACAAAGATAAATAAAACAATTATAAAATGGACATTAGGGCATAGATTCTTTCCTCAGTTTATTTCCAAGCTTGATTCAAGTTAATTTTGTTAATCTTAAGCATACAATCAACTCCACCAAGAGGAGTAACTTCAATAGCTTTCGTTTCAATCCATTAAACCTCTAAGGCTAAATCATACAATTAAGATTATCAAATAGGCATGTGTTTCCAGTCAACCTAATGTTGAAAGAACCCTAGTAGGGTAGCTTCTATCGACCTCATCTACTACCTAGCAATATCGAATATTGGCCAGATACTCAATATAAATAGGTTCAATTCAATCAACGTGAAATCAAGAATCACAAGTAAGGATTGAAACCAAATCGATTATCTACCCCTAATGTGTGGAATTAGCCCATCATCATGCAAAATAACCAACAAGAATCACATAAGTTCTTCATCTCAAATACCAAAAGATAAATAAAATACAAACTTACACAAATCTTGTTTGTCTCGACAATATCTTGGGACAAATCCCCCAAATGAAAAAGCCTGGCTGATTAAGCCCCGGCTTGAGCTGTTGATTCCTTCTTCTGCTCTTCCTTCTCCTTTCGCTAGTTTCTCACCTGAACTCTCGAACTGATGGTGAAAACTCTTTCCCCAAACTAATGGTTTTCTCCCCCAAAATGTGTTGGGAGATATTCTCTCCCTCTCTCCGGATAATGAAAAGTCAATGGGCAATTAGCTCGAAAGGAGCTTTTAAGAAGGCTGCTAACAACTGATCGACAAAATGATTCCCAAAATACCCTCAAAGTGAGATAAGAAATCCGCCCAGTGATCGTTGGATAGCAGCGCCGACTGAGAGTGTGAGAAAACACAAGGCTAGCACCGGTTGGGGTACCTAGTGCCGGCTGGGAGTGGCTAACCGGGAGGTCCAGTGCCGATTGGGGGGCCTAGCGCTCGCTGGGCCTTCTTTGTAGAGAGGTGTGCCCAGCGGCGGCTGGCCTCGGTCCGTACTTTCTCTGGTTTGATGCTTCAGTTCGGGCTCAGTTCAGCTGGTGCTTAGTTTGAGCCTTCAGTTTGGGTGGCTTCAGTTGGGCTTCCGGTTCTTCCACATTTTATGCCATAAAATCACTACTTTTGGAGCAAAAGCTCGAAGTTTACACAAATCTGGAATAACAAACCGAGAGATCAAATGTGAAGCTAAAGACACAAAAATAACGGAAACACACACACTAAAGACATAAGATTCCTACGATAAAACATCATAAATAAACATTAAACATCTCCTCGACTCGGCTTATTTTCTGAAAAACTACAATCTTCATTGCTTCCTGGTTACCAGTGTGTTTCATTTCAATTAAGTTTACTGTATTACTTCCTACTCTTCTTCGTGTTTCTTATATTTCAGAAGCATTGTAATACTGTTCAACAATTATTGCAGATAATATTTAGTTGTATTATAATGAATCTCCATGTGATAATCTCCATGCACCATTTGTGTAATGCATTAATAATTAGTTAAAATATAAATATTATGTGGAATGTGGATGGACTTTTTTTGCCTTCCCCTTCACATTTCCTCTACACGTATAACCACCATTTTAATTCTGGTTATTTTCTCTTTGATGCAAATTTCAAGAATTGATCAATTCATTCATGTTCTTTATCAATAGGCGAAGGCCAGAATTGATCAATGAGTTTAGATTTTGTGTGTGATAGATAACTCCGAAGATGTCTAGTTATTTTGTGATAGTGAAAAAATATTCGAGGTTCCAAAATCCATATGAAACAAAACATAGCAACATAAAAACAATTCCAAACTTACAATCATTAAAGTTGATATCATCATGTAATCTACAGATACACAATATTATGAATCCAAATGTATTTCTTACCTACTAATAAATGGCTCAAAATCAAATCCAATAACTTTAATTCTTAAAAAAGTGAGTAGAAAATAAATGATATTCAAATTTATTCAACAACCTTGTGTACCACTGGCTAATGAATTCTCCAAAGATGATCTATTCATTTGTTACTCTTTCTGAATTATTGAATTTATTTCAAAATTGTTTTAAAAATTCGTTACTTCGAAATTATTAATTATTGACTGAATAACTTAAATAAATAAATACAAATTTTGTATGCATCTCCCGCGCTAACGAAGAAGAGAATGAAGCTATATATTTTTAAATTTCAATTTTATTAAGTGGGGCTATAAGGATATATAAAAAAAGTAAAGTAAAAATATATAATATTATATTTTAATTAATTATTGGTGGCTATATTCAGAAAAAAGATGGTTATTGATAGAATTGGCCTAATTTTATATAAGCTCTCCGTTGGGTAATTTATGGATTATTTGTGAGGAATTTGTCGAATATAATAACGACAACTTTAATAAAGTCAAGACGGGAGTTGTACTCTCTTTCTGCAAGACAAAATTGCCCCGAACAATAATGTACAATAGGTTACGGTAATCATCTTTAAGATACAACAAACTTTGAATAAGGTTTTGTTGTACTTTCAAGCGAGAAGAAATTGCCCTATATAATAATGCACAACGGGTTATGGCAATCGTCTCTAAGATACAATGATTTTAGAACAATATTTTATTGCATGTTCAAAAAATAATAATCGAGACATATTTTAGGATAGACGTATCCATATAACAATACACAACGGGTTACGATAATCGTCTCCAAGATACAATGACTTTCGAACAATATTTTATTGCACTTTCAAGCAAGATGAAATTGCCCCGTATAATAATGCATAACGGGTTATGGTAATTGTTTTGTAGTTTTTGTATGTTTCTTTTATATTTTTTAGGGTTGTGTTTTTTTGTTTTGTTAGTATTTGTCGTTCTTTTACCTCGTATTTTATGTTTTGTGCCGGTGTCACGGCGGTGTGATGTGTGTAGGAAAAAGGTGACAAAACTGCTTAAAAGTGATAAAAAATGGAAAAGTCAACAAGATTCGCGACCGCGGTGATTCCGCGCTCAGGACCACTGGCAGACTCGTTTCTCTGTGTCAGCAGAGAGCTCTGCGTCTAGCTCCGAGCTCACGATGTGAGCCTAAGTTTTCAGAAACTGCACCGGCGGAGCGGTCTATTTAATTATTTTTTCGTTACTTTATTTCAATTTTTAAATATGATTGAAAAAGGAGAATAGGGGACACTCACTCTTTTGGGAGATCCAGAAGAGGCAATAGAATACTCTTATTCAAGGATCAATTTGGAATTTGGAGACTTTATTTTTGGGACTTGTTCATTGTGGATAATCCGATTTGCACTCAAGAATTGAAAGAATTCCTTTTCTCCTCTCTATAGAGGATCGAATTGATGTTCAATTGTATATTTATCTGTGTGAATTTATTCTCTTTTATGATGAACTAAATTTCTTAATCTAGGGCTAAAGATTCGTATTGAGTTTGTTAATTAATGGTGAATTGTGATTGCATGTTCTTGTTTAATTAATTGTTTTGTATGTGATTGACTGATTTGGTACTTGATCAATATCCAGTTGTGTGTGCAACGAATGAGATTGAGAGAAAATCTTGTTGCTTGTTCGTGGTTGAACGAGATTGAACCTTCTCGGAAACAAGTGGTTTAAGAGTCGACAATTTGGATAATCAATTAAGTTGAGAAATAATTTCTGAATGCCAGAGCTGGGGTTTTATTCTTATATGATGTTTGATTATCCGTGATTGTTGACTGTGCGAGAATCATTCCCTTGATAATTGATTAACCCGAAGAGATGAACTAGTGCCCTAGATTCTTTAAAAACCTTGATTATTCGTTGTGGCTTATTGTAAGTTAATTAGCAAGCATTATTATCATAATTTGATTTATTATTATTTGTCTAGTTAATTATTCTTCTCAAAATTTTGGATTAAGTTTGTTTAGGAATTTATTTTTATTTTAATTGAAACACGAAAATCATTACTATGTTAAGCCTTTCTTGAGAATACAACTTGAGGCAACTTAGCACAGTTTAGAAATCTCGTTCTCTTGCGAGCAACTTAAAGTGTAATTAAGTTGAGACAGTAATCGTCTCTAAGATACCACGACTTTAGAACAAGGCTTTGTTGCACTTTTAACAAATGATAATCGAGACATATTTTAGAATAGACATACCTATATAATAATGCATAGTGGGTTACAGTAATCATCTCCAAGATACGAGTCTTTTTGGTGAAGAGGTGACAAGATTTGGTCCAGGTCCAGACTTTAGAACAAGGCTTTGTTGCACTTTTAACAAATGATAATCGAGACATATTTTAGAATAGACATACCTATATAATAATGCATAGTGGGTTACGGTAATCATCTCCAAGATACTTGGTGAAGAGGTGACAAGATTTGGTCCAGGTCCAATCTGGATCCGATGAGACATATTTTAGAATAGACATACCTATATAATAATGCATAGTGGGTTACGGTAATCATCTCCAAGATACTTGGTGAAGAGGTGACAAGAATAGTGGGTTACGGTAAACATCTCCAAGATACTTGGTGAAGAGGTGACAAGATTTGGTCCAGGTCCAATCTGGACCATCGGAGGGGTCTATTTATAGACCATGAATAGTTGTGGTGTCTTTTGGTGAATTGATGACAAGATTTGGTCTATTTATAGACCATGAATAGTTGTGGTGTCCTTTTGGTGAATTGATGACAAGATTTGGTCTAGGTCAATCTGAACCATCAGATCGTGTTGGTTGATCAAGTCCGTACAATCCAAGGGTTATGATTGAAGAGACACACAGTAGTCCGAGCCACCAATCCATCTTGATTCGTGTTTTAACCACCTCCAAGTCTTATGCCGAATTATTTGAGAAATTAATGCAATGTTCCAAACTAATGGTTCGAGAAAGTGCAAAGTGCACATCATCCTTGTAGGTGGTTTGGTTAGTTTAAAAAACTAACTACTACACCACATGATTGGCCCGTGTGATAGCCCACTTGATTGGGCTTTCCAAAGTTAAAATCATTTATTAATAGATCTCATCAACCATATTTATTCTATGCGGGACAAACATTTCCATATCACATTCAATCTTCCATATTTAATGTTAAGTTACCAACTTAAAATCAATTAATATCTTTCTTCCGAAATTAAATTTGAGATTATAAATATATGAAATTCATTATAAATTGATATCTCGTTTTCTATTTTGACAATTGAAAACATTATTTTTAAATTGATTATAATAACCATTTTGCAACACTCTCTAAAAAGAGTCCCGTTTAAAAAGAGGAAAAAAAAAAAAAGTGTTCATACTCCATACCGAATCTAGTCACAAAATATACTAGAGAAAAAAAAAGGGGGAGTAGGAACTCTCGTGGATAGGGGTTCATAAAAATGCAAAGAAAAGGACAAAAGACTTTGACATGTATACTTATTTTTTAAGGAAAATATATAGAAACTTCATGTATATTTCCTACGTTTAAAATAAAAGTGACTGCTCCGCTCCGGTTATTGTAGCAATCAGATAAATTTCTTAGAATTTCCAACGAATCCGTGTGAACTTACTAGTGTACTGTTTTTCTTTTTTTTCGATGCTTTTAATTTTATCCCGTTTCTATGTAGAAAGTTCAATATTACAACCTACGCCTTCAGTATTACGGTGATCAAATGTTACTTAGAAATTAGAATTCGTGAAATTTCATTTCAAAATATTGATTGTGAAAAGTTAAAACGTTTGAAAATGTTCTTCGTGCAACGATCAAATGTAACACTAGTATATATACATTTCAAAATATTGGAGATTTCACACATCAATTACACATGCTTTAATATTTATCTTTTCGAAATAGCAATTATCAGTAACTAAATATAAACAATTTCGTTTTTCGAAATATAACTAATAGCTATATATAAAGTCAACTTGGTCGTCGTCGACCGTATAATAAGACTTTTTTTTTTTTTCTTGAGAGAGAGAATAAGAAGACTTTGTAATTGAATCTTTATTCCATGTAAATTTCCGCATCATTATCTTTATCTCACTTTACAAAAGTTATTCTTTTTTTTTTTGGATGAATCCATACATCGAACCCATTTTACAAAAGTTATACAAAAGGTATGAATTTTTTTACTGAAACTATTCATCGAGGACACAATTTTTTTTACTTCAAACAATCCATCAGCTGTCCTATTATTACCAAGAGCTTCAAGATTAAGGAAAGTGTTTTTAGTACCGGTGGGGATAGCCTAATGGTGGAGTGAGATTATTTAAAGACCAAAGATCACGGGTTCGAATCTTCTCAATACTACAGATCAGATGTGTGATTAAAAAAACATAAAAATAAGGAAAGTGTTTTTAAACCATTTCCCCATACTTAAATGGTGGACTCTTCCTTCCCAAACTGGAGAAAAAAAATATCACTGTTTTTAAATTTAATTTTAATATGCAAAATACTACTATCTTATAATCGTGTTATTCCCTAAAAAAAAATCGTGTTTGCACACGTAAAATAGCGGAAAACATAGAGAAAGAAGTATTTCACTCAACTGGACTTATAAATGTCGATTTGAACCACGTTATTTTTGTTCATAGATCTTTTTTTTACCCCAAGTAATCCACCATTGCTATTTAGTATTTATAAAGTTTATTTTGTGTACTCGATTCGGACACTTTATTTGCAGATCAGATTCTCCTAGTCATTTCTTATTACATCCTTTATGTCACAATTTTTTTTTTTTAATATACTCTAATTGGAAAAGGTTGGAGTTGAACCTTAGATAAAAAATTACAATTAAACTACTAAATCACAATAAAATGAAATAAAAAAATTGAAAAAAAAATAATTATGCCACATGATCCAAGTGCTTTATTTGTGTTTTGATTTTATGTATAAACTTAATTAAATAAGATGTTTCTTGTAACTTTACATTTTGTCTTAAACATAAAGTCATTTCTAAATTAATACTATTTTGTCAAAGTCTCACAAGTATGTACGTGTGTTCCTCACAATTCTGTATCTTCACGGAACTTGAATATCCTATTGGAATTTATGTCACATATTACAAAATGACACATTTTAATTAATTTGCAGGTTCAGTCTAAATATCATACCCTATTTAATACGTTCAAATGTGTGTTTACATATTTCCAATGTTCTTCTTTTGGTTTCATAAATTTATGTATTCAGTAAAGTGTATCGACAGAAATTTATCAAATCAAATTATTACAGTACTCCCTCCGTCCCATAATTATAGTCCATTATTCCTTTTTGGGATGTCCCAAAATTATGGTCATATTCTAAATTGGGATTGTATTTAAATATTCTTTTACAAATATAACCCTATTTAATATAGTATGAATGCAATTAATATAGTAAAAAATAAGGGCAATATAGGATAATTATTGTAAATTGTATATTTCCAATACATATTAAATGTGATTTCTTAATCTGTGTGAAAATGGGAAGTGGACTATAATTATGGGACGGAGGGAGTATAATTTACTACTAAATGGTATCATAATTAATCATCCAGCATTTAATAACTAATGATCACTATCTTATACTCCCTCCGTTTCTGAATAAATGTCATTCTAACATTTTAATCCTACTTCAAGAAAAGTGTCATTCTACAAATTCGAGACAAAAAAATCACATTATATTTTTCACACATTTACCCTTATTTAATGCATTTATATATCTATATTTAATTCATTTAATGTATTCGTACAAAGGTATATTAGGTAACATTTAATGTATTCACACAATGATATATTAGATAACTCAACTAATTTATTAATATTTGTACATTCATCTAAAACGACACTTTATTGGAAACAGACGGAGTAAAAAGTAGCAGATCAATTAATTTCTTTTGCATTTAAAAATTAATATTCATTTATGTTTTTAGAATAATATCGTCAATTTATATACATATACAATATTATATTTACTCTCTTGAAAAATAACATTACCCATCATTTTTATTAATTCATATCAATTTTAAAAATAATTAATTCATATTACGAGTAGTGAATTCAATATCCGAACATCACACCGTGACAAACTAGTTTATATAACAAAGGTTTATTTATTTATGTTTGATAATTTAGAAACGACGCGCTATTTCAGATGGTTAAAGTCACAATTGTATTCCCCCCCAAAAAAATAAAAAATAAAATCGTAAATAGAAGGATAAAAATGGAATAAAGCCAAAAAATATAAAAAAATGAGTCAAATCAAATCGTTGCCTATAACTACTTTTCGGTCTAGATGGCGCCAATGCAAAGCATTTCGCAAATTCCAGACATTTGGAAGCCCGCATGCAAAGCCCGAAATATACGGCCCGAATCTCATCCATCGTCAATATACAATCATCTATCTAAATCCTTGATTGCACAAAATACAGTTTTTTGTAGTCGGCATCAAAATCCATTTTATTAGACGGTTAAACGTAACATTCGCGAAGAAGAAAAGCTATGGCCCTCAAATTCCAATCCCTTTTCTCAAGAACAGTTCGATCGTGCACACAGAAGTAAGCCTTTTTTCTATATTTGTTATATAATTTTCGAACTCGTTTTTTCCCCCTTTTTTTGGCGATTTGGAAAATCGAAGGCATTCGTATATTGATGATCGATCGATGGGATTATGAAAACATGTTATTGATGTTGAAGGAGCGAGAGGTCGGTTGCGATTGCGAGTTCGGAAATACCGATGGCTGCGGACGATTCTTACCGAAACGCTAGGTTTACGCCGCTGGCGGCGATGGCGGATGCATTTGAGGAACTTTCGGCGGTGATGAAGGCTAAGGGTCTCGATCACGATCTCGATTTGAAGACGTTCTACGATGCGTGCTCGCTTGTGTCAGTTCTCTTTGGTTGTTTAGGCATCGCTTTTAAATTTGCCGAATTGGAGTATGTTTCTAAGGTTGGTTCGATTTTACTCTGAATTTTCCCCCTTTTTTTGGGTTGAAAACGGATTGCTTTTGGATGTGCATGTTTGTTAATTTGAGAATTTAATTACTTGATAAAAATTACACGATGAAATGTTTTGAGTGATTGTTGAGATGAGTTTACGTGTGTGGGAAAGTTCAGATTTTACTGCTTACTCACCATATTTTGGAATTTGGACAAACTGAAAATGTTTGCTTTTATATATTTTTCATTTTGATAGCTAACAGTATGCCATAGATGAGAAATCTACTCATGTTTGGGTTAAGATATGCCCTGCATAAACATGTAGTAATATGTTATGTTATTCGCGAATAAATAAACATGGAGCCTTTTTTGGAATCAAGACTCGGCTTGTTGTAGGTTTTTTTGAGTGAAATTAAAGTTTGAGATCATTATAATCATGCAGTAATGTATGAACAATTTATATTAATTAAGTAATCAGGAGGATCAAAGATTGAGTTAAGTAAAAGTAAGTATATTGAGTCTGAATCATCTGCTATACTTAATTGTTTCAGGTAAGTGATCTTGCTGAAGCATCACAAAGCTATAGAACATTAAATAATATACTTGATTTTGATAAGCGAAATGACTCAGTGAGGACGCCCGGAAGTCTTTCACGTAATCTGCGCAGAGTGAGGCAGGGGCTTGATCTCATCAGAGCTTTATTCCTAAACTTTTTGTCATCAAAGTAAGTCAGCTATATCTACTTCTGGTTGTTTAGTTCATATCAGCTAGCTAGTGTCTGGCTGAAAGCGTTTTAGCTGATGGATGCATCTTATGTTGTATGGACTTGAAAATGTTGGCTAATTCTGAAATCAAATCCAGCATTACAGTGAAAAAGATTATGTTAACGTATTTCATCATTTGTTTATGGTGGTTACAGTGATTGCTGCTTGAAAGATGCAGCCTCATCAGCTTATGCAAAAACATGTGCACCGTATCATTCATGGGCGGTGAGGACTGCTGCTTATGCTGGTATGTATGCACTGCCAACGAGGGATCAACTGCTTCTCAAGCTAAATGAAACTGGTATGTTCAAATTATAAGCATTTTTTTGAGGATACTATACTATCCAAGTGCTTCAGATTTATTATTCCATTTGTGACAGAGAACTCAGCTGAGAAGGAAATGATCAGATATATAAATGCGTCGCTTCCAGTGATCGAGTACATTGATAAGCTCTACATTTCCAGACATATCAACTTGGATTGGTGAGATTGTTCCACTCCAGATTTATATATATTCTTAGGCTTTAGGCTCTACTACAGGAATACACTTTAAATTAGAGATCCCTAACGATGTTGTGGTCTCAACAATTCCTAGCAATGTAGCTTTGTTTTCTGTAGGCCCAAAGTCACATATTCAACACTAATCTCTCTCTCTCTCTCTCTCTCTCTCTCTCTCCCCCCCCCCCCCCCACGTATTTTTGGTTCAACTGATAACGTGAATGCCAGCCGCCGAACACAGATTCGTAAAACAAAGCCGTGCATAATGAACAATACACATATTTAGTCTATGGAAATTAAATACGATAATGTATTGAGCATGAAGAGGAAGCAGATTATTCAGGCTCTTGAAGGCATACTGTGCAAATATATTTCAAACTAATCTTGTTTGCTACAAGAAAATTATTCAAATAAGAAACATCCCCATCCAAACACAGCGCATCGGAAAATTATAAAATTCGATACCTTGTGACAAAATTTTTCTCAATTGTTCATCTCTCAGAAACAAGGGAAGAATCAGATACAACAAAGTATTCCCAGAAATCCTAAGAATAGCAGATAGTGAATGTGAATGTGATGCCCCTGTTATGCTTTTTTACCGACCTAAATGTTGATTTACATCGTCAGGCTCTCTGGGTTCTCGATGATCTTTGAGAAGGTTTGAAGGAATGCAGCCAAGTCAGCGCCATATATTATGCGATGATCAGCTGTCACGTTCACCTAAAACATGTTTTTCACATCATTTTCTTTAATCATCGTCAACAAATTTCTTAACTAAACTAAACAAATTAATTTCCAGTTTCCACCATATACTTCTGAACTTTTAGCAGAAGCCAAGAACCACCTTCTCAAGTGCAAATACTTGTGAGCTAGCACTACTTACGGAGCTATTTTTTTGCTATACATATATGTAGAATGTAATTTTGCAACATAAAATTGTGCTCTGTTGGTGGAAAAGAATTAAGACACCAGACTATTCAGGTAGATCATATCTAGCTCTAAATATTCTATCTATCAAAGCGTAATACGACAAGCTCTAAGCTCTTAGAATCAGCATGAAGTTAGGTAGACAATTTACTTACCAGCATCTTGTTTTTCACGTTGAAAAATCCATCTTTTCCTGCTACAACAGTAGGCTTCGAGGCTCCAACAGCCATAATAGCACCCTGAGACCATCCAGATTATTTCAGCAAAGCATAAAATATTTATCTTGTTAGAAACAAGGAAGAGATTGATCATTTGATAAAATGCACTATTACTACAAATACATATTGAGTTCATGTAATCTACAATCAAAAGAACCTCCCACGGAGAAACAAGGAAAAAGGAGTAAAGAATATCAACTACTCGCACTCAAAAGAGCAACGGACAACTATAGATCCAAACTCCTTCCAGATATACAAATCTGAGAAGGAAAGATCCAAATCACCCAAACATCAATCTCTAAAAATTAGACCATTAATCTCTCAGATGAAGATACTGCTACAAGAGGATGGGGAGAAGAAACTTCCACTCGTGGAGAGGGAAGACTACAACACCTATCAGTGGGAGAAAGCATGGGACTAAACTATAAATAATTGAAAAAGGAAATTAAAAGGAAACCATTTCATGCGTCCTCCTCAATATGAGGACTGGGGAGGAGGGGGACAAGAATTGATGGAGGTAGGTTTGAGTTCTAGATTTGGTAGAAAGGGGGGAAGTAGAGAGAGAAGATGAATAAATAAACCATAATTTTTTTGGTAAACAATATTCTGTCAAAAAATATCGATCTCTTGCTCACCTGGCCGGGAGGAAGGATAGCATCGAATCTATCTACTCCAAACATGCCCAAATTCGATAATGTGAAGGTTCCTACATGTGAGGAAAACTTAAAAAATTAGTTCTTACAATTTTTTAGCTCAGAAAATGCATATATGTATATGTGTGTGTGTGTATATATATATGTTGCTAAAATATAAGACATCTCTCGCTCTGTTAGATACCTGAGTTGTACTCCTGTGGCTGAAGTTGTTTAGCCCGAGCCTTCTCGACTAGCTCCTTCCATTTTTGAGACAACAGGTAGAGATCCAACTACAGTAAATAGCAAACAAGTCATGGTCATCCAAAACATCAGCACTCACCATTCTCGAAACCAACAAATGCAAGAAGAACCAAATATTTACTCCACAGATAGGAGTTATACCTTATCCGCATCCTGAAGTACAGGGGTGATTAATCCACCATTGATAGCCACAGCCACGGCTATATTTATACTGCTATTGTAAGTAAAACTTTTCCCATCTTTACAAGTAGAATTCACCACAGGATGCTGAGCCAATGCCATAGCTGCGGCTTTTGCCAACAATGCAGTCATGGTTACACCCTTTGGCTTCACCTACCATTCAGAAAATAATCCTAGTATTAACTTTCCGAAATTAGTTTTTTAAGCCATAGAGGTGCTCAATTATGTAAATTCATATGGCAGTACAATGACTTCAAATGAAAACCTCATATGTTTTCAGGGCACTGCCTATGTAGCCAATTTAAATGACATATTACTAGTCAAATTATATCCATCAACCATGAAGAACAATAAAAATTTAATGCTTGCAATATGCAAATGACAGCTCATCACCGCTAACTGTTTTGAGTTTATTCTGATATATTCTACAAATCTAAATTTGAGAGAAAAGTTAGAAATTAAAAAAATTATGTGCGCATAAGAAGATGGCTTCTTTAGTTCAACGTTGCCAACAAGATCCACACAAACATCCAAGATTTATGAGGCCTTCTAAATGGATATTTATAAGATTTATCTCATAGCCTATAACTTAAACTCAACTACTGACCATCTTTCTTCAACTACTTTATTCACTCAACTCCGCACCAAGTAATATGGCACATTTTAACATGCATATTATGTGGGGCTAAGATGATTGAGGCTATTAGAAAGAGACATTAATAAGTCAAAGTTACTTTTTATAGAGAATGATAATCCCTGAAAATCCACAAGCTATAATTCTCTTTCCAGGTATAAGAATTCCTAGACACCACAATTGTCCATGCTAAGTAAAAATCCTCCAACAAAATTGTGAAATTTTATTTAAAAGGTCCAATACCCTGGCAGCAATAATACCTGAATTTTGTGTCTTCCATTTATCTCCAACATATAAGAATCGCAACTAATCAACCAAAATTAACAACCTTTCAAGAAATGTACCTTCTCATAGAGGGCATCGAGCGCATCCGAAACAATCGGGTAACCAACTCTGAAAGTCGGCACACTCAGACTCTCCACCATATTCTTCGACACAGCAGCCTGCATTGTAGTGAACGACACCACATTCGATCCTGGAATCTCAGGGAAACTCGCTGCAGCCTTCGACGGAGACGCAGCCGGAGCAGCAACAGCTGGAGCGGCGGTTTCAGGCACACTAGCCTTCGGCGTTGGCGTGATCCCGGCCGCCTTCTCCACATCCTCCGGCGTTATCCTCCCAAACGGACCTGTCCCCGCCAATTTGTTGATATCTACCTTATGCTGCTTCGCCAATTTCTTAGCATACGGCGTCGCCGTCACCTTCCCTGGAGTAGCCGGAGCAGCAGCAGCCACAGGAGCTGGAGCTTCCACTTTGGCAGGGGCAGGAGCGGATTCCTCCACTTTCGGCGCTGACGCGGCGGGGGCGGACGACGACTGAGTTGCCGCTTTCGCCTTAGCTTCAACAATTTCTTCCTCTGTCTCAGCTAAAATCCCAATCGCGGCACCGACGGGGGCCGTTTCGCCATCATTAACGACGATGGCGGCTAATATGCCGTCGTAGAACGTCTCGACGTCCATGTCGGCCTTATCGGATTCAACGACGACGACGGATTCGCCTTTGGACAAGACGTCTCCTTCCGATTTAACCCAGCTGACGATTTTGCCCTCAGTCATGGTGGAGCTGAGAGCGGGCATGAAAATCTCGCGAATCTTAGCCCGGACAACGGGGAGGCGGGTAGATCGGGGAGTGAGGAAGAATGCGGAGGGGCGGAGGAGCGGGGTGGTGGAGGAGAGGGAGGAGGAGAACGAGATGGAGGGGGTTCGAGACTGGAGGAGCGATGCCATGGCGGCGGCGGCAGCGAAATGAGAGGAATACGGCGGTGGTGCGCGTTAGATGTTTGTGAAAATGTCCGTGTTGGAGAAATAATATGGCGATGGGGCGGAGATGGCGAGAGAGAGTTGGTTTTTAGTTAGCTTCGAGTAGTCCGCCATTTACAACTGTTTCTCTATGCGTTACCATATAACTTAAACTACATTAATAACATAAGCTTTGCCTCTCAAATACTACTAATAAATAATGATGCCAACTCACCCAACTATTATCTCTTCTTCGCCCATTCATATATGTACATATTATTTCATAAACGCAAAATGCGTACTTAGGTCCAGTCATATTAGGATTTTTGAATCAAATTCACCTACTTACATTTTTTGTTAAAAAAACAAGGTTATATAACGTAATCGTCACATTATAATTATAATTATCAACTTTGAAACTATAAATATCATATGATAATATATTTCTTCATAGTGAATTAACAATTTATTAATGTAATTTAACACTGCATTCTAGGGATGTTGAGTTCGCCCGGTTGATGGCGTTTGTATAAGTTAATCCATAGATTACAATTTGAAAAAATTCTAGACTATTTATTTTTTTATTACATAACCTAACTTAACTTCTCATAAAGATATAAGGGTTGGGTTTATCGGGTTATATATGGTAAAAAATTTAAACTTTGAAATTAATTTTACCAAAACTTAATAGTTAAAAAGAATTGATATTCTAGATCATTAATAACATATTTTAAAAAATACTGATTAAGAACATATCAAATAAAATAATATTCTATGCATGTCATGCATCATAATATAAACATAATTACCTATGAAGCAAAACATATAGACAATTTCTTTAGAAAAAAAAAAAACATATAGACAATTATAATGACCTACAAAATACAATCATACATAATCCAAAAACTAAATAGTGAATATTAAAGTTCTCCCCAATAAATATAAATGTCTTAAAATTAGAAAGAAAGTTTAAAAGTCTTATGAAACACATATATAGCTAGCTTCATGTCATTCAAAAAATTATTTGCACACATGTTTAAAAGGTCAATGGATGAAACATGTTACATTGCTAAAAAGCTCTTCACAGCATGACATGGATTTTGAGCCCCTACTTTGTGAACACTTCATTCTTTTTTTTTTTATGTTTATTTTGTGGTGACTTGATGCATGGACATGTTTTTATAAACAATGACATAGATTATGACTACTCAAGGGAAGAAAATATGAATCTTCAACAGTAGAGTCCAATGTTTGATTGCAGAATGAAGATGAAGTTGCTCACCGGGAATAAGTCATTAATAACTAAAATATGTTTTAGGGCTGCATATGTTCTTATCTTTATAATGTTTTGAAAAAAAAAAATGAAATACCAATTTTTGGTTCAATTGGACTTAAAATTATAAAGTTGGGTATATAACTTATGACATGCGTTTATTGCTGAGATGTGTTCCTGCTCTATTTACATGCAAGTAGTATTTTTATTTTCTAGGGAGTCAAACATGAATGTCGATTTTTAGGATTGTATATGAGGAATATCAATTTTTTAGATAGAGCTATCATCATAAATATATTCCTGGTAAGATGTTTTAACTGGAAAAATCAACTTCTCTTCTAAATTTTCTTTATAATATAACTTGAATTAGGTAACTCTAATGAAGTTGTTCTGTCTAACATTATATGCGTACAGACAACCATTGTGCATTGGTGTACTCTCAATCATAAATTCATTCATCCATTGTTGCTTAATTTGAAGATCCACTTATTATCTGCAGTCAATAGTGAATGCTCAATTGGTTATGCTCCTTCTCTTCATTGATATTTTTTAGTCTTTTCTTCTCCATGTATTTGTCTGGGCATGTCTAAAAAATGAATCTTTTGTGAACAATCCAAAAGGAATTGAGTTCATGTGCTAATGCAATTTGAAAGTTTACAACACGTGATGATATTAATGCTTGCTTGGAGAAACAAGGATACTTGAAATTGTTATATAAGAGTGGTTTTGTCGTAAATTCATATTGCATTTAGATTTTCTACCATAATAAATGTTCCATCATAGAGATTAATGTATGTAATCACCTTTTGTTTTTAATAGTGGGGGCTTTTTTTTAGAAGGGTTTAATGCTGGAGATTTGATGACTTGTGTTGATGTACTTGGTTTTGTTTGTTGTAAGCTTTGTTCGTTATGATGAAGTTAGAAAGGGTCTTTCATTACGATGAAGTTCGAAAGGGGCCAAGGGCCATGACTAACTTATGTAGAGAGGGAAGACCATTTTTTACTCATATATAATATATTCATTAAAAAAAACACACTATTGTGATGATCTGTTATTACAAAGTTATAAAATGTTCAAAATTTTTACTTGATTTTAATGTAAAAAATTGTGTAAGTATGCTTAAAAATCCAAATGTATGTTACCTTGAAATAATTTGAGCCATTATTTAAAGTCAAATGGACCAATTGAGCCAGCGGTCATTTAAGTGCTTGGTTGAGTCCCAATAAGTAGTCGAGACTCCATTGGGACGTTCACCCCCAATTTTATATTAACTGATTATGTTAACAATTCTATATATAATTAGTGATATTATATGTCAACTTATATATTGTAATTGTTTTCAATGTCATTAATATAATAATAAATTTTATTCTTATGCATAGCACATGTAATGCACTAATATAATATAATATTAAAACTAATAAAATACAATATAATTAAATTATACACTAAAACTCTCAAATATACAAATAGTTTAATACTGAAAGTCTTACGTAACAATAAAGTCTCAAATGCCAGTGATCACAAGTCCAAAATGTAAAGATAAAAAATTCTTAATCGCCCATTTTTTAAAGTACTATAATTATAAATTTATAGTGTAATAAATTAATAATGAAAATAATTGAGCCTAATTAGCCCGTAAGCCGGATGGGCTCTTTCGGCACATTGCCCACTTGCGCCGAGCAATTTTGGCCCCTTTTTTCGGGCCTCTATTTTACAACCTTAGTCCAATTACTTTGGTATTAGGTAGGTCGGGCCCAGTAAGTTTTCGACAACTCTAGCTAGTTGATTATATATATATATATATATATATATATATATATATATATATATATATATATATATATATATATAGAGGGAGCGTTTACTTTATAATATTGATTATACATGTGATTGAGGATTTATGTATTATATAGGTGATGGGATAAAAATAATACGTCAATTCAGCGTCTATTATGAGAGAGTATTAGGATGATTAGAACAATGATAAAAATAATCTATTGTTTACTATGGTGGATTATATATGGATACAAGTGAAGTTTACAAAATTACCCTTTTATCATCAAAACTTGAAACTTGTTTGCAAATAAATTAAAAAAAAAATATTGAATGTACCACTTATATTTTCTAGGGGCAAACTTATATATAGACAAAAGTAAATAAGGATTGGGAAAAAGAGACAATATTTAAAACATAGTAATTTTATAGGCAATTTGAGTGATAAATGACTAGTATGCCCTTAAGTGAGTTTCTTTACTATTCATCCTAATATGCCACTTTTATAATCAAATGGAAATAGTCCATTACGACCATATCAGACCCATCATGCTTCCGTAAATCAAATACATTGAACTATAAATCAAATTCATACATTTTTGACCGGAATGTTGCCGGATAATCCGCCGGAATTTTACAGGCCTTGCCAAACCACACGATCGCAACCTATGGTTTCCAGACAAGAACTTCTTCAGCAATACATAGCACAACCCTCGTTCGTTTCCTACACGGGGTGTAGAGTACTCCTTTGGTTTATAGAAAAATATATATATGGTAAACACAAGTGATGAGTAAAAGCCTTGATTTTATTTAGGAATAATAAGACATTTATTATATTAAGTAAATCTCCTTTTGGGAGGAGACAAACTTGTTTAGCTACTCATGGTAGCTGGGCTCGCAACTCTCATACAACACTCAAAATATTACCACTATTACAATTTATTGGAAGAAAGCTAAGAAAATGATCGATGATCTTTGCTTCCTTCAGTTTCTCCTTTTATAGAAGGGGGGATCCTTCTACTTCACCAACTCCATTATTTAGCTCTGCAATTCACGTGAGTGGCCCCTTCTACCGACACTCTCTTTTGAATTAGTGGTCGGGCCCGGTTCCTTTATCCTCAAGTGAAAAGTGGTTGTGGGTGGAGGTACCCACAAATAATGGCACCATGTGCCTCTTGTGTTGGACCACTCAGCTTCTGTCGTTTGGTGCTAGTGGCCTCTTCTTTTGGGTTACATGATCTGTGATCACATGTCTCCACTTTCCCTTGTTGGGCAGCTACTTTTTTGGTGGGGCTCTTGGCATTCTTGTTTTCGGCATTGGATGCTTATCCTCCCCAGCTCGCTTTCGTTCTATCCTTGGACGGAACCTTTTTCCGAACTCTGGCTCCTTCTGATTTTGGCAATCCGAGCATACTCAATTGTCCCATTGCCCAAAATGAGCCATGTTGCAGTACTTGCGATGGGTTTCTTTGCCCATAGCAAGCTTGCTCTCCCATATCAAGGACCTTTTCTTCTCGAACAGATCCTCAGCAAATCTCGTTGTTCTCCCTGTCATGGTATTTAACAGGAATGACCCATTCGCAAAATTGTGGAAAAACTTGAATGGGAACTTGACTTTGTCCATCTCAGTGAGACAGACCCATAATCCCCATGCTCGCTTAGTCGATATTTGATCTTCTGTAATGGAGGTGATTAATGGGATTTCTTCAGATGAGGTTCTGATATCACCCCATTTTCTGGAATCTGGCCTTTGAAGCTTTATGTAGTGAAAGGCCTCATGATTCCCTTTCCCTACTGGTTCCGAAGCAGCACTGATGAAGTATAGCTCAAGAACATCTCCTCGGCTGAGCATATCATTGTTAGCCCAGGACTCTTGCACGGCTTCCTGTATCCACTTTGGTAGACACTTGATTTCTGGGAAGCCTGGTGACATGGTCTGAATTGAAGCTAATGCCCCAAAGTCATACCATTGCTTGACTTCGTGTGGATTGGTTCCTGGTAACATCCACACCCTTGGGTACTTTTCAGAGATATCAACCTTTGTTTTAGATGGATTGATTCCCCGTCTAGTATAGAGCTTCTCTCAGTTAGCTTGATAAACCTGCCAAGATGAAGCTTCAGACTTGTTAGTATTAATCTTAGAGGTACCCGTTATGGGTCTAAGATTAATCTCTCCCTCTTTAACCCCAGAGGTGCTGGGTTGACTTGATGGTTCAGAGTGTGATCCCTGACCCTCAATTTTCTCTTGGGCCTGTGTTTCTTTAGAAATCACCGGCTTAGAGCTCGTGCTAGGGGTATTTGAATCTCCTGCTTCCGTTTTACAGATCGGTACTGCTAACTCTCCTTTCATTAATGGTAAGTTGATGGCCCGGAGAAGGGGTTCATGCATAGCTGACCAGAGTTGCCCCTGAGTCTTTACACATGCTCGTATTCTCTCGTTGACCTTGTTTTGGTCTGCTTGTTGCATTCTTCCTGCTTGTTCAGCATGAAGAACTAGCTCGTTCCATTCACGCTGAAGCAACTCCATGTTTTCAGTGAAGTGCCTCTGCGCAATCATGATGACATCGACCTCAATCGCTTCCATCTCTCGTTAGAAAATCTGCAAGAATATTTTCATGAGATTTTATCACAATAATGTCAAATAAATAATATTGACATTCAGCTTGCCATCTTATTAGTCTAGCTTTCTCAGGTTTAGATTCAATTTTATTTTTCAAGAAAGCTTTAACTTGTGTGTTATCAATTTTTAGAGTGAACTTCTTTGCTAAGAGGAACAAAGGCCATTTTTTAAATGCCTTCCGAACTGCAAAGAACTCTTTTTCGTTGATATGCCATCGAATGGCCTTAGGGCTGTAAATGAGCCAAACTACTCGTGAGATACTCGGGTATTGGCTCGAAAAAAACTCGCTCGAGACTGGCTCGTTTCTTAAACGAGCCGAGCTCGAGCCTGCTAAACGAGCTCGCCATTTTCTCGAGCCGAGCTCGAGCTTGGCTCGTCGAGCTCACGAGCTAACTCGGCTCGTGAGGTTCTCGAGCTTTTTAACGAGCTATCTCACGAACTGTCTCACGAGCCGGCTCGTGAGTAGTTAAACGAGCCGAACTCGAGCCTAGCTCCCGAGCTTGGCTCACGAGTACTTAAACGAGCCGAGCTCGAGCTGGGCTCGCGAGCTGTCTCACGAGCCTGACTCACGAGTACTTAAATGAGCCGAGCTCGAGTCGGGCTCGCGAGCTATTCGATTTAGAAATCGAGACATATACTATTTTTGTAATTATTAAAATATTATTTATTTATATTGTAATTTTTGTCAAATTAATACTTCTCATTAAAAATTAAATAAAATTAATGGTATTAACTATTGAACTAATATTATTAAAGTTAAGAAATCAATGATCAAGAGTAACGATTATATACATAAACATACAAACTAATGAACTATATATATATATAATATAGTTATCTTATTTACAATTCTACATAATATATTTAAATAATAATATGAAATATGAAATGATATTATATTAATATTGTCGAACTTAAGAAATTGAACGCTCGGTATATTACTGAGTAATAAGAGAAATTAAGATTGATATTTATAAAATAATATTTCTCAATTCATTAATTAATAAATATGAAATGAAATCAATAATATTAATTTAATATTATCAAAATTAAGAAATATGGTGTTTAACACAAGAGTAGATGAGTAATAAAAGAAAATAAAGAAAAAGGAAAATCAACAGTATATAGTACATAATATATAGATTATAGTCCATCTTAGATTATTAGTTATAACTTACAAGAATATAAGTTATAAATTATAAATTTATAATGCATGTAAAGTAATAAAGGAACAAAAAATAAAAAAAATATGATTAATATTAACAATTTGACAAAATAATACTCATCATTAAATATTTAAACATGAAATGTAATCAATGATATTAAACTAATATTAAAGAAAGTAACAAAATAATAATGGAAAAGGAAAATTAACAAAAATTAAAATTAATTAAATGTTCAAGAGTAACAATATTCTTAGCACCAATGTTATATAGTTAATCTTAAACTATGAGTCATATATACTGCCGTCCATCAATTAGTATTCTAGCATATAATCAATATTAGTTAAACTGTATATAATAATTAAAGGAAAAAAAGAAAATTCACAAAAATTAATACTAATATTGACAAAATAATCAATATCAATTCATTAAATAAGAATGAAATGAAATAAATGATATTGGGAACATAATAATTTCTCAATTTTTTTTATCAAAATTAAGAAATCAAGTTCAAGAGTAACAAAATTCTTATTTTTTATCAGTTAATTAGCACCATTGTAGAATTAATCTTAAATTCTTAGTTATATATACTATTTACATTATAGTACATAGTTTATATAACTATAGTTTATATTAGTTAATATGCACATAATAATAAAAAAATTAACAAAAATTAAGACTAACATTAAATAAGCTAAACTAAGAATAATAATAATTAAAAAAAGTTAATATTAACAGTCTCTTAAATAATATAGAATTATTAATTTATAAATTATCTTAATTTGTAATAGGAATAACTTATGAGTTGTGATTCATGATTTGTGAATCTTACGACACACACTCGATAACTAATACATACACATAATATATATAATATATTATATAACTAATAAACATATAGTATAAATTTAAAAATATATAAAAAATTAGAGAAATGAAAAAAATATCAATATTAACAAATAAATAAATGAGCCGAGCTCGAGCTCGAGTTCGGGCTCGAATTTTAAACAATCGAGCCGAACCCGAGTCGAGTTCGGATTCGGGCTCGAATTTTAAATAAACGAGCCGAACCCGAGTCGAGCTCGAGCCGAGCTCGAGCTCGAGTTTTTCCTGTCGAGCCGAGCTCGAGCCCGAGTTCCGAGCTCGAGTCGAACTCGAGCTCGAGCTCGAGCTCACGGATACTTAAACGAGCCGAGCTCGAGCTCGGCAGTACTCGGCTCGGCTCGGCTCGTTTACACCCCTAAATGGCCTTGCTATCTGAAAAGAGACCACTGCAATATCTACAGGGCTCCTCTCCATTGGGTGTGATCTTTGTAAGCATGGCTGCCCACCAATGATCACTCACATCTGTATAGAGGATCAATTCATCCTCATCTTGTGGTATAGCCAGTTTTGGGAGATTTCCGCATATCTCCTTTAGCTGCCTAATTCCTTGTTGATGTTCGTTTGTCCATACAAACGGGGTATCCTTCTTTAGAAGGTTACTGAACACCTTCCTGTGTTTTGCAAGATTTTTTATAAAGATTCCTGCAAAATTGACAACTCCCAGAAAACTCTGTAGTTGCTTCTTTTCTTTAAGGGCATCAGGGAATTTCTGCACCTTTTCTACAATATGATTTTGCAGAATAATTCCTGATTTATCCACCTCGATTCCCAGAAATTCCATCTTCCGGGTGGCTATTACTGCCTTCTTTTCTGACAGCACAAGGCCCTCTTTATGACAAACATCTGCAAAGATCTCCAGATGTTTGAGATGTTCATCTATACTCTTTGATGCAATTAGAATGTCATCAATATAGACAAACATAAAAGAGAAATAATCTTTAAAAAGATTATCCATCTTCCTCTGAAATATTTGGGGTGCGTTGGCTAGCCCCATCGGCATTGCATTCCAAACATAATGCCCTTGTGGTATTGAAAAGGCCGTAAACCTTTTACTTTCCTCGTCCATGCGAATCTGGTAGAAACCTGACTTGCAATCAAACTTAGAGAATATCCTAGCATTCCGTATGCAGTTGATAAGATGTTCTCTACTTGGGATAAAATATTCATCAAACTCAAGAATGCCATTAATCCCTTTGTAATTAATGACTAACCTTGGTTTACCTCTTTTAATCTCACCATGATTCCTTACTAAGAATCCGGGGCTGCTGTATGGTGAATTCCTTGGTTCAATCAGCTTGAGATCAAGGTGTTCTTTGATGATTGCTCGCATATCCTTTTGATCTTTGATGTTCATTAGGATAGACTTGTAGCTAACGAACTCAAACTCCTTTCCAGCCTTAACCTTCAAGGTTGCTTTGAGTTGGTTCTTTCCCCACCAAGCCAGCGGATTTTCATTATAGTTTCTAGCTATCTTCCGATTGACGTCTTCGAGGGATATCTTTGCTTCTTCCTTAATATCTTGATGTGAGATTAAAGAAGCCTTGAGGATTTAGATCTCCTATTCTTCAAGATCCTTTTCCCTACGAAAACTCAGAACTACTTCTCCGAATTTTCTTTTGTCCTGCATTTTTGGGTGTCGAAGATGTCCTTCATCACTACGCTTGCTGTGAAATTGTAGTGGCATTTGTTGATTGAATGCCTCTTTCAGCCGCTGGACAATGATCTTATGATCACATACCGTCGTAAAGATCAGTCTCTGGTTGGTGTTGTCCTGCGTATATTTTTTGAACATTTGTAGGAAATTGTTTCCTAACAAGATGTCCGCCCCTGTATCATGAAAATAGATTGGTGGAGTTTTCACCTTATACCATGGTGTATCTCCTGCTCATCCAATCAAGATTTCCGACTGCTTCACTCCCTTAGATAGGAGCAAAACTCTTTTCGAGAAATCTCTTACAGCAATTGGGTTTAAATCTTCATCCAATTCTTCTGGGAAGATTCCTCTTTTTGCAGTACAAATTCCTGCTCCTGAGTCGATATAGGCTGCAAAGTATTCAGCTTTATATTTATCGTATATCATCCCTACTCAGATGTATATGGAGAATGGGCTGGTCATACAATCACCAGTTGTTTTCCATTAAAGGTGATCATCATCCCATCTTCCTTCAGCTCCCACGGCTTGAACCTTTCTAAGAAGTCAAGTCCTAAGATTAGGACTCCTGATTCTCTTCCAGCTCTTCCTTGTACCTCCATTGTCATAGCCTCTATATCGAGAGTTCCCTTATAGTGGCCGACTTCTGGTTGCTGTAAGCAGTACAGGACATCACAAGGGAAATTATTTTCCCATCTTGTACTGTCAAATCTTGTGTCGACCTCTCTCCGACCTTCTGGACATTTGATTTTTATTTTAACTTGCCTTGGTCGCCTGAGATCTCCTTGGAAACTTCTTCTTGAGGACTGAGTCCATGGCTCTGTCACAATTCTATCTCCTTGGAATGACAGTCTTTTGCCTTCTAACTTGAGACTCTCATTGTATTTCAACAATGGTTTGTCTCCCACTTGAATGTTTATCTCTCTTGGTAGCGGCATTTCCGGTATCTCGATGAACTGCTTTCCTAAAAATAAATCTGTGTGGTGTGAATTGGAAAGCGCATAAGACACCTGATATGTTAAAGAAAATGGTCGATTTCCCTCGTAGCTGATATCCTTTCTTTTGAAGTCTTGGTATAGCATCAGGGGTCGACTGAAATCTCTATCTTTCAGATTATAGGATATTTTTGGATAGATTACCCCTATAATCTGCTTGGCACAAAGATTTCCCGATATAGTTCCTAACAAGGAATCTCTGTGATTTCTGATACGCTTATCGCATATTGCAATATCAATGGGCGTATCAACACCTGCGGGTAGTGCGGATTTGAGCACTATCTCGACAGCCCCGATGTGGATCCAGGATATGGTATCCTTTACCTCTGGCCTTATCCTTCCCAACTCTTCTTGAACTTCATTATATGGAATCAGTTGTAGCTCAACTTGATTCCCTGTAAGTTCTATAGGAAGCGACATCTCTCTTCTGGTAATCTTATAGATTACATTGTGCTTCCTGCTTTTCAGACTAAAATTGCGGAGCAATTGATCAATCTGTCCAGCTGAAAAGCCTTGATATCTTTGGATATTAAGGCTTTTGTTCATGATTTTGTCAATCATGCTTTGAGAGATAGTGGTTTGACTGGAATATCCAGTTTCATCCACTTGCTCTTGATGGAAAACCTCAGCTCCAGTCTGATTCAGAGTCCGATCTCCCATCAACACTTTCGTCGCTAAAGAATTTTTCTTCTTAATATATACTCTCATCTAAGGGTATATCCTCGAATTGGTAGACTTGTACCAAGTCTTGGTAGTAAACCGCTTCCTCGATGTCTGGTGCACCTTCGAAGCTTTTGACTCCTCTCTTTTCCGGACAATCTATCGAGATATGTCCTCTTGCACCGCAAGTCCAGCAATTGCAATCTTTAAAGCTTTCATTTGCCCTTGTATGGGCTCTTCTGAAAGTTTTTCTCGCAGGAGTTCGACTTGATAAACTCTGTGATGTCCTGTCTCTGGAAGGACCCTTTCTTTGTCCTGATTCGTAAAATCTGGCCTTTTACCTGGTCCATCTGCTCCTAGGTTTCCAGGTCCTTTTTCTTGAGAATCCTTCTTTGGCATAAGGATGCACTCTATGTTTCTTGTTCTTCCGTAGCCTTTGAGATTCTTCTCCAATGATGGTCGGCAGATCATTGGCTGTGCAGTCAAGAGGGGAATATTTATTCATCCTCTTTAACCTCTTCTAATTCTTTTGCAGAATGGCTTGTCCGCACCATTCAGCTAGCTTTTGTTTGATAAAAGACATCCTCCTCCCAACATTGTCAGGATCTCCTGAAATGTATTCTCTAATGAACATTTCTTTCCAGGGACTCGGGAACTTTGTGAAGAAAATCTCCACACAGACCTTTTCATCCACATCTGAATTCCATTGGTAGATGTGGTATAACTTGAAGAATTGGTCAATTGACTCATTCTCCATGTTGTTCAGTCTCAGGTTTAAAATAGCCTGAGAATAATTCTTCCTCTTTTCAAAATCTGCATTTCCGAAATTGTCTGCTCCAAAAAAGGTGAGCTTAAACCAGAAAGCCATTCTATCCACGATCTCCGTGTATGAGGCTGGCTCCAAGGTTTCTTCTTTGACTGCTGGTGCAACTCTTGACCATAACGTTTTGGCTACACCCAACAGACTCATCTCCAGCAGCTTGATGAATCCCTCCTTTTCCAGATCCAACGTTCCTGCTGCTATTCTCATTGATGATGACCAATCATCAATAATCATATTGATGTCCTTGAAGTCAATATCATTGATATTGAGCATGAGTCTATATGGATGTATGGGATCAAGGCTCATTCTCCCAAGAGGCGTATCTCGGAACTTAGGGATCTGTTTCCTCACCCTAGTTCCCGTAAGATTGTTCATATTGGGCCTCTCTCTCCTGTGTTGATCTCCAACATGAAAGTCCTCGCGGGCTCTCATGAGAACGTCTTGTGCTGGGCCTCCTTTTTGTTGCTGTTGGACTGGTGGCACCTGCGGCACTTGTTGTTCTGGGGGGTACCTGATGGTATCCACGAGGGATTAAAGCCCCATCTCCTATATTCATTTTTAGATCTACCATCTTCATATTGGCAAATGATTCTGCCAATTCTTGTAGATCTTCCAATCCTATCCTCTCAAGGGATGTCATTCTTTGATTTGTCTTAATAATTGGCAAATCCTTTCGTCCTTTGATTCCTTGGGTTCTTCTTTGACCTTTTGTGTAAAATTTACTTTGCCAAAGTTGATAGGTTTCCTTCTACTAGAACTTGCCTGATTTAGTTCTAGTGTCTGGATCTTCTTTTGAATTTTTAACAAGATATTTAGAATTTCATCTTGTTTTGTGGAAATTCGTCTTACTTCTTGTGGCATTCCATACATGTGGTTGCCGTAGTTTTGCACCGTCTTCTGGATCTCCCTTAAATCCTCCGAGATTTTTGATGTCTCTGGCACTATCTCGTTGAATCTGGGAATTATCTCGTAGTGTCTTTGGTCCATCAACCGTGGTTTTGGTGTGCCCTTTGTTGATGGTTCATTACATCACATTGTAGCAGATTATTCACCATTAACAAATTCATTTGAAATTGTCTTTGAGAAATACACTGCTCTAGCGCCTCAAGGTTGGATTCCGATCGGAATCTCTCTTCGTATTGGGCTCCCCAGTAAGATAGCCTCTCCTTGTGACTTTTCTCTAGTTCCTTCAAAATTTGAAGGTACCTTCTGAAATAAAAACATCTCGAACAATTGTTCGGATCCATATTTTCTGGGTGTCTCCTCCGTTAGGATATTACTTTTAATAATAAAATATTATTCCTAAATAAAATAACCTAGGCTCTGATACCATTTTCATGTAAAGTGGCAAAATAGGATTAAAACAAAGAAATACCATCCAAACACCAATCATGACACTTTAATAAGTGCCTTTTTAGCAAAATGGATCAAGGTTGAAAAGTCAATTTTATACAAATTGTCTATTTTTCCCCTATACACTAAAACTTGTCTCTTTTTCCCTTTTTCACAATAGTTTTGTCTATTTTTATATAATAACACTATTTTCTATTCAAATAAGTGACTGGAAGAAAAAAAAATGTAATATTTTTTTTGAAAAAAAAAGTAAATTAATTTAGATATTCTTCTTTTTTTGAAAAAAAAATCCTTAAATAAATGGTTACTACTTGCGGTGCAATTCAATATTGTACTTTACATATTTTTATCTAACTATAATATTCATAAAATCAAATAGAAAAAAATACCATGCGAGATTATTTTTATATATTATACTATATATATATATGCGCATATATCTTTCGATTCGAGATGACCTTCAATTCTTTACAAACATAGTCCAACTTCGAATAAACAAGGTCCAATGCAGTTGAATCACATGAAGCAATACGGTCTAAAAAATATATCTAAACATAAAATTAAGCACCGAATCCAACAAAAAAATAGATTATAAACCATTTGACGCTTGCTGCAGAGCTCACTAAGTGGGTAAAGTTCGGATCTTTTTCAGTTCAGAGCAACTGTAAAAACTATATTTCTGCAGTAAATTCTAAGTAAAATAGAATGCACAACAGTAATACAAAACATAGCATTAACCAACAAGAGAAGTGCACACAAAACATAATTCTTGAATTCTGCAAATCTTGTAATTCAAGAAACGTGGCTGAATATTCTAAGATCAGTTGAGTATAACAGAGCTCTGCAGTAAGTGTCTAATTTTTACCATGATTTCTTAACTAATCCAACAAAATAGCATGAACTAAATACCAATGTAAGGTTCCAATATCTGCTCAAATATCATCATCTATCAATTGACGGACCATCTCTATCTTTGCTTCGTCTGGGAGGCTGAAGAACAAGTCAAGTTCCTTGCTGTTATTAACCAATAACTTTGTGACATGTACATTTTCAGCTATAGATAAATTCCCTATTACCCCAAGTGCCTCATAAACAGATTTTCTTTAAGTCTGCAAATCATAGTCAACACCCATTTTCTTCATCAGATCACTCAAACCGGATTTTGTTTCTTCACAAAAAGCTCCCATCAACTCGACAAGTTTTTCACTAGTCGAATCAATTGACCTTTTTCTCTTGGTTTTTGATTTCTTTCTTGTAGAATTACTTGCAGGTTGGCAAACTGATACAAAGTCATTTTCTTCCTCAAGCAGCACATCATTCATATCTCCTTCAAATTCAACATTATTCACGTCCAGCTGATCTTTGTCTGCACTACTAAAATCTTCAGCATTATCTCCCGTTGCTCTATCATTGCCAAAAATTTCACACCAATGATGATAGTGTGGCCAAGTTTTGTATCTCATAGTTCGTGCAAAAGGATCAATATGCATTTCCATAGAGAAAATAAAAAAATTAATAAAATGAATCAAAAGGCAAAACAATATTAAGAATGGTATCAATCAAAATACCTTAACATGCTCTTTCCAAATGCTTTCATTCTCCACAGTAAACATTTTAGTTTCATCATTCCAACCAAAGCCTCTTCGTCCAAGCATGAAATATAGACTGCTATAACATTTTTTCCAAACATGCATTTTAGAGTTCACATGAGGTTCCGCACGAAGATCACTACCAGAAAATGCTTTCAAAAGTTCTTTCTCAAGACAAAGTAAGTAACCTGTCCTAAAACCATTTTCGCATTTCCATCCTGAAACAACTAAATCTTTCAAAGTATTAATCAATGCCTCTTCCTCTTGAAAGTTCCATATACGACGTCTATTATTAGTCTTCTGATTTTTTGTAGAAACCTTACTAGAGTTTGCACCCTCCATATTTCCCTACAAAATAACGGTTAGTATGCATATTTAATTCATTTGTATATATCATAATTTCAAATTAGATATATCCATGCACAAGTAGAAAACAAATACATATTTTTTGGGATATAAATGTACTTAATAAGTAATGACAACTAATAAAGTATACTTCAATTAATTCCTAACATCATCAATGTTTGGGAAAAAAACTAGCTACATTATGTAGATCCTCTCCATTCGTTATACATAGATGCTGCTAAGTTATCTCTCCAAGATGTCCACTGTGTACTGCTCTCTATAACATCAGCATAGTTTTCTTGATGAAGGTCACCAAACTCAGGAACTTCATTTTCAATCGGGTCAATTTCCATGACATTTCTAATAAAGTTATGAACTAGAAAACAAACTAATATAATACGATTGTGAACTTCGATAGGATAAAATGAAGCACTTCTAAGGATACCCCATCGACCTTTCAATAACCCAAATGATCTTTCAATCACATTTCGAGCTCGTGAATACTTCATATTGTAGAATTCTTCTTTATTTCAAGGAATAGATGTCCCTTCTCCCCAATCATTCAAGTGGTACCTCACTCCTCTGTACGGAGTCAAAAAGCCTTCACTATTGGTGTAGCCATTGTCACAGAAATAATAATTTCCTGCCAACAATATTAACAAAAGAGTATTAATAGAACAATAAATAATAATATGGTTAACATCAACATAATATATAATATTACCTCTTGGGACTTGCAAACCATTTTCGCGTGTAACGACATCTCGTAAAACTCTTGAATCTGCAGCACTTCCTTCCCAACCACTCAACACATAGATAAATTGCATATCTTGATTACATACTGCTAGCACATTAACAGTGGTTTGACCTTTTCTATTGTGATAACAAGCCCTATTCTCTTTAAGGGCAGTAACATCAATATATGTTCCATCTAAAGCCCCCAAACATCCCTACAAATTATTTGATAATGAAAATATAAATAAATAATAGTGATGGAAAAACATATTTCTAAAACTATAATACCATACAAAGATGGCATACCTTGAACCATTTCCACCCATCGTTTGAACAATCTTCAGTTACTGGTTCGGGTTGTGCAAGTAGTACGTACTGAGTGAAGTCTTATCACAGCATTTAATACTGCATGAAAATTCTTACTAACTGTTTGTCCAGATCTTTTGTAATTATGTTTTACTATGCGATTTTTTGTAAGGTGCCCAAGTATTACTAGAAACATTGCTACTTGTTCATGTATGCTAACATTTCGATTAGCCCGTAGGCCACCTGAATGTTGAAGCAGATAACACAAACGAACAAATACATCCCTACTCATCCTCAAGTTATTGATACAAGTAACGTCATCTATAACAATAATCTCATGTAAATGCTTTACTTGTTTTGGGATTTTATGTTTCAAACTATAATGTTCACGAATGGGTAGATGAGAGTCATTGGAAGTTAGATGCCTATGATTGATAAAATATTGTAACACAATTGCAAAAACTGTAGCAAAGTCACTCATCATCTTTCGAACCATTATAAGAACATCACGTTTTCTCAATTCAACATCCATCCTATATAAATTTAATTTTCTTAGAACTTGATCCAATGGAATAAGATAAATATTAACAAATATTTGCCATATATATAGAGCAAAGAAAATCATATAAGAATAGAATTAGACTAAACAGACATAAATAAAAAGAAAATATAAGAAAATGAAACAATCAAAACATTAGAGATCAAATACTAGTGAAACAAGAAATATTATTTCAACGAGCATAGTTTCTCTGGCATTAACTAAATGCTCTATAACACCTCAAGCCAATGAGAATACAATGTGTTATAGAATATATGTGATTATTAGTGTATAGTTGTATATGTATTGGGCCTACTATATTGGGCCTAGGTTTTACTTGCTTCTTTGTAACCCTATTTTCTCTCCCTATATATATGGAAACTGTTCACTTGTTAATATATACAAATACTACTTTTCTTTGTATGTCTCCAACTTTACCATTCTACATAGTATCAAAGAAATATGATTCCTGCCCTATCTAAACCCTATTTTTTTTAGGTTTCTGCCTACCTGCCCTAAACCCTAATTTTTTTTCTCTGCTGCCTCCTGCGCCGCTGCTGCTATTTCCGATATCTGCCTTCTACCCTATATTTTTTTTCACTATGTCTGATGTTAAACCTACTGTTGGTACCACCATTAAATTGGATGGTTCTAATTATCTGCTCTGGTCCCGGGCTTTTTTGTTGTTTTTGGGATCGTAGAAGAAAAAACATCATGTTCTTTCTTCTACTCCAGATGAAAAGGATCCCAAGTATGAAGCCTGCCTTGCTGATGACTGCTCTGTTATGACTTGGCTGCTGAATAGTCTGGAACCATCGGTGAGTAAGAACATCATGTTCTTGAACAATGCTAAGGCTATGTGGGACGCTCTCCACGAGATTTATTCTAACGCCCAAAATGTTTCTTGAATTTTTGAATTGTATGAGAAACTTTTTTCTCATATCAAGTTGGTCAATCTGTTAATGACTACTACTCTACTCTTAAAGGTCTTGCTGATGAATTTTTGGTTTATCATCCTTTATCTTGTGATGCTACTACTCGGGCCAAGCAATGGGAGAAATTCATTATGGCCAAATTTTTATCCAGTTTGGATGCTGATCTCCGACAGACTCGTGATAGCTTATTGTCCAGCGATGACGTTCTCACCTTATCTAATGCTCTTTCTCGGGTTCTCCATATTTTTACTGGCCGCACTGATTCTGGCCACACTGATAACTCTGCCATGGCTGCTCAAGATCGTGGTTTTCATCATGGGCGTGGTGGTGGACGTGGTCGTGGTCGAGGCCGTGGTCGTGGTCCTAATGATCATCACTGCATTCATTGTGGTCATTCCAACCATGTTTCTGAGAAGTGTTGGGACAAGTTTGGTAAACCTGATTGGGCCAACAATGCCTCTGTTGATGCAAGTTCCTCTGTTGCCGAGACTTTCTCTATTATTTCCTCTACTACTGCTGCCTCTTCCAGCGTCGGTGCGTTTGCTGTGTCTCAGGATAAGTCTTGGATGTTGGATTCTGGTGCCACTGCCCACATTACTGGTACCAAATCTCTTTTCACTTGTTTTTCTCCATCTTCTTCTCTGCCTCCTGTTCGTGTCGCCAATGACGCATACTCCCCGATCACCGGATCAGGTGTTGTGAGACTTCCTAACAATCTCACTCTTGATAATGTTCTCTTTGCTCCTCACTTTCCTGTTAATCTATTATCTGTGAATTGTCTCACCAAATCTCACAAATGTTCTGTTCATTTTTTCCCTTCCTATGTTGTTCTTCAGGACTTACAGACGCAAAGGATGATTGGTGGAGGACATGAGCGAGCTGGCAATTATTACTTAGATTCAGTTGGACCTGTCTCTTCTCGAGCTCTTTCTGTTGTCGTGTCTCCATTTCAATGGCATTGTCGTCTTGGTCATCCTTCACCCAGTAGCCTTAAAAGTTTAGTTCCTGTTGCGTCTACTGATTTTCAATGTGAGTCTTGTGAGTTGGGCAAGCACCATCGCACATCTTTTCCTTCTAGAGTCGATAAACGTAGTTCTTCTACCTTTGGGTTGGTTCATTGTGATATATGAGGTCCTTGTCAGATTGAGTCTAGAGGGGGTTTCAACTATTTTCTGATTTTTGTTGATGATTACTCTCGAATGACGTGGTTGTACTTACTTAAACAGTGTAATGAAGTCCCTAATGTACTCAAATCCTTTTATCATGAAATAAAAACTCAATATGTTGCTGATTTCCGTATTCTCCGCACTGATAATGCTCTTGAGTTTACACAAATGTCCGTTTCCACTTTTTGTGCTTCTCATGGGATTATTCATCAAACGTATTCTTCTCATACTTCTCAACAAAATGGGATGGCTGAACGCAAGCATCGTCATATTTTAGATATTGCTCGTACTCTTATGTCTCACATGCATGTTCTTAAATATTATTGGTCTGATGATGTTCTTACTGCTTGCTTCTTTATTAATAGGATACCGTCTAGTGTCTTGCATAGAGATATTCCCTTTTCTTGTCTTCACCCTAATAAATCCCTTTATCATGTTCCTTCTCGTATATTTGGATGTGTCTATTTTGTGCATGATTTTACCCCTGGGTTGGATAAGTTGTCCTCTCGTTCTGTTAAATGTGTTTTTCTTGGCTATTCTCGCACTCAAAAGGGCTACTGTTGCTTAGATCCTCTTACCCATCGTCATTACACTTGTGCTGATGTTACTTTTTTTGAGTCTTAGTCATACGTTTCCCCCACTATAGGTCAACTCCCTGACCATGTTCCTTTACCGGTTCCAATGTCTCCACCTCTCTCATACTCCTCCGCCCTTGTAGGTGTATACTCGATGTCTACGTCCTTTGCCAGAGCCTGTCTCGTGTCCTACACCTGGTCCAATGCCTGCAGCTCCTGCTGAACTACCTCCTGATCATGATATACCTATTGCTCATAAAAAAGGTATACACAAATGCACCACTAAACACCCTTTGTCTAATCATGTTTCTTTTGATAATTTGAGCCCATCTTTTTGTTCTTTTGCTACTTCTCTTGCTTCTGTGTCCATCCCTAATACTTATTCTGAGGCATATAAACTACCCACCTGGTGGGCCACTATGGATGAGAAAATGTCGACTCTTGTACCTCGTGGTACTTGGGAACTTGTGACTGCTCCCCAATTGGCAGACATTGTTGCTTGTCGATGGGTGTTTACTTTGAAGTATCATGCTGATGGTACCATTGAGCGATACAAAGCTCGTCTTGTGGCTAAAGGATATACTCAAACTTTTGGTGTTGACTATTTTGAGACTTTTTCTCCTACTGCTCAGTTGAACTCTATTCGGATTTTATTCTCTTTAGCTGTCAATCTTTCTTGGCCTATGTATCAGCTTGATGTGAATAATGCTTTTCTCTATGGGGATTTGGATCAATCTGTATTTATAGAGCAACCTCCGGGGTATTTTTCTCAGGGGGGATGCTACTAAAGTTTATTTTCTTAAGAAGGCTATTTATGGTCTTAAACAGAGTCCTAAAGCTTGGTTTGATAAATTCAGTAATGTTCTCAGTGTTATTGGATTTAAGCAATGTAAAGCTGATGACTCCGTGTTTGTGCGACATCATACAAATGAGACTGTTAAAATTGTTGTGTATGTTGATGATATATTAGTTTCTGACAGTGATCTACAAGGGATTGAAGAGAGTGAGAAGTATTTGCAACAACATTTTGTTATGAAGGATATGGGGCGTCCAAAGAATTTCTTAGGAATTGAAATTGCTCATAGCAAATCTGGCATTTTTTTATGTCAACAGAAGTATGCTACTAATTTGCTTAAAGAAACATGATTGTTAGGCACGAAGGCAGTTGACACTCCTATGGATATTAATCCAAGCGTGTAGGATGATGATGGAGAATCGTTTGAGAACAAAGCTAGGTACAGACGACTTGTTAGAAAACTCATCTACTTAACTGTAACAAGGCCTGACATCTCATTTACAGTTGGTTTGGTTAGTCATTTTATGGATAAACCTAAGCAAGTCCATTGGGATGCTGCTATTCAGATTCTCAAATACATCAAGAAGTCTCCAGAAAAAGGATTGTTATTTAAAAAGAATGATCATCTTAAGATTGAAGGATATTCTGATGCTAATTATGCGGGATCTAAAAACGACAGAAGATCTACTTCAGGTTACTACACTTATTTGGGAGGAAATCTCATTACATGGAGAAGTAAGAAACAACACGTTGTTGCTAGATCTTTTGCCGAGTCTGAGTATAGAGCTATGGCTCAAACTGCTACTGAGATGATTGGAGTAAAGAATATTCTTGAAGAATTGGGGTTCGCTTACAATGAACCTTTATCTATGCATTGTGATAATCAAGCAGCCATCTACATTGCAAGTAATCCTGTCTTTCATGAGAGGACGAAACATATTGAAGTTGATTGCCACTTTATCCGTGATTGTGTTATGAACGGACTGATTGCTACTCAATTCACTCCTTCGTCCAATCAGATTGCTGATATCTTCACAAAACCTTTGAGTGGCAAACATTTTTCAGAACTTTGTACCAAGCTGGACATGGTTGATATATATGCTCCAGCTTAAGGAGGAGTGTTATAGAATATATGTGATTATTAGTGTATAGTGGTATCTGTATTGGGCCTACTATATTGGGCCTAGGTTTTACTTGCTTCTTTGTAACCCTATTTTCTCTCCCTATATATATGGAAAGCTATTCACTTGTTAATATATACAAATACTATTTTTCTCTGAATGTCTCTAGCTTTACCATTCTACACAATGAATAACAAAAAATTAAACCATAGTATCAACAAAAAGGACCTAAATCTATCTTCCGAAGTTAATTTCAATACTATACAATAATTAAATTAAAAAACAAAGCAAGAGTGGAAACAACCCAAATCTTTCCATGCCCTGGCTAAGCCAAAAACGTATGAACAAAAAAAAAAACCAGAACCTAAAAACTAAAAATAAAAACAAAGAATGGAAGAAAGACAATGAGTGTTATAGATTGGAAGCTTAGGGGAAGAGACATTCAATAATCCTCCAAATTATTCCCAAAAACTATATATATCAACTTCAAAAAATTCATGAAACACAAACCCACAAGATATCAATGCATATGCAATCAACATAGATGAATCAACTGGGTAAAAATTAAAAGAAATTGTTGGGTACAAAAAAATTAGAATGAAACTGATTACGGCAAAAAGGACAAATTAATCAATTGTAATTGTATCAAATTGAAATTTACTTTCCAAAAATGCAAGAAAGAGAGTTGGGCTTCGATCGATCATAAACCACAACTGGTGGCAGATTTAAAAAATTCTAGAATGAACTCCATTCTTCTGCTGCGATTTTGGGTGAAGATTTTCATTCTCTCTTTCTTTTTCTCTCATGTTCTCAATTAGAGCATAAAAGATGAGGGCAATTTTTTTAATTTTTTTCATGAAAGTTGAGGATGCATTGGTCTTTTCAGCAATATTTATTAATACTAATTGGAAGGATTTCTCCAATCAGGACCTGCTTGGCTGGATCTATATCCATTAAATAATCCTAAATTTTGAAATAATCTCGGGCTTTGGGATATGTGATTTTTTCCATCCTTCAAAGTAAACAGTAGATTAGCCTGCACTATTTTTATCTATCCAGGCTAATCAATCAAAATAAACACCCCCATAGGGAATGGATCAAATAAGAACCTAATCCCCCATGAGAACCTAGGAACCATTCATATCCTTAGATTTGATTAGATCCAATGACCATAATTTAGTCATTCTTTAGTCAAAGTAAGGTGGTAAACTTGTAATATTTGAGAACTTAATGAAGGCGGGATTATTTTCATAATTTAAAAATTAGGTTATGTTTTTTGGATTTTGGGTCCAATTCCCGGAATTAAATAGACAACATTTTGAAACCATTGTCTTTTCAGGTGTTGTATTAATATGCTAACATGAGAGATATACATTGCTAACATCAAGAGATTTTGTTGCTAACATGAGGTAGACTCATATTGTTAACTTGACGAGATCATAATACTAAATTGATATTTATTAAACACCACACATATAACATTGGTCTACATTTAAAATAATATTATGTAACATGTGTAACATCATTTTATACATACAACATATTGCTAATATGTTAGAAATATACATACTGCTAATATGTGAATAATAATTTGCTAATATGTTAGTAACATGTTGCAAATATGTGAATAATGATTTGCTAGTATGACTTCAATTCTCAAATATTGCAAGTTTTCAAAACAATATTAAGCATTGATAAAGTTATAATTGTTTATGAACTTAACTATATATAGCTCATACTTTAACTATTTTCCATGAAAGCAACTTAACGTTCAAAGTTGTGCATAAAAAAATTTCATATTAGCAGCATAAACACAAGACATGAGCAATATTGTGATATCATATTAGCAATATCTGACAGTTATGAGTTCAATATACGTGAAAAATATTTTTTGTATTTCTCATCAATTTTTGCTCAAATAAACATATGCACTATGGATCTCAAAATGAAAGAACATGAAAAAAATCTTTAATTTGATATATTTTTTGCGTAAATTGGATAAAAAAAATGAGTAAATTATGATTATTTAAAGTTTTTAAGAATTTTTTAAAAGATGATGACATCAGTTTATAAAAAAATTCTGGAAATACCCCTTATATTTCGCCTTTTTATCTTCCATGTCATCAAATTACTTGAATTTGATTGGTTCCTAGGTTCTCATGGGGGGATTGGTTCCTATTTAAACTCACCTATATATATATATATTTATATATATATATAGGGAATGGATCAAATAAGACATTTTTCCTAGTGTGAGAACTAGGACTACATCTCCACCATCCAATTTAATGAAATAAACCTAGATTTATCACATCAAATCAAGCTTTATTTCATTCAGTTAGGATTTATTAAATTAAATTAGGTTTAAAAATATTTTTCAGAATATATTTTTCGCTAACAATATTAGAAAATTTTAATTAGCATCACGATATCACTTCCTTAGCATGATGATAATACTTCATTAACATGACAACCAGTTATCAAATACTCCGAGACTTTTATAAGAATTGTCAAATTATGTTAATGTCCCTGCCCGAAAAACTTTTCAAATATTACATAATTGCCACCGCTCATTTAATCAAATATGGGCCTTTGATTTTTGAGGATTGTGTAGTGTGAGATGTGGTCCTAGTTCCCACGCTAGGATTAGTTTTCACCTAACCCCTATATATATATATATATATAAGGATGGGATCTGGTGAGAACCAGTCACAAGGTGGGAACTAGGAACCAATCCCATCCCTCCATTCCACAATCTGGACGGTCCAGATCAATCCAGATTTTTTGGTGGTAATTGTGTAATTAAAACGAAAGTCTTCAATTCGCGTGTCTCATTAAGGGCAAAATCGGAACTGAACTCAGAAATTGCCCAGATTCAATTTTAGCCTCCGACTTCGCTCATTTTAGCCTCATGCATTTCTCATTTTAGCATGTGTTGATAAACAAAAATAGAATGATAATTTCATTGGAATGAAATGCAATACACCCTATTTGGGGACAGTGAACCCTAATGGGAATCTCATAATTACTAGTTGGGATCAGAGCCCTAATCGGAACGTAATAAACCCTAATTGGGAACGGTGAACCCTAGTGGAAAATGTCACATCAATTTTAGCCTCCTACTTCGATCATTTTAGCATCATGTGATTCTCATTTTAGCCTCATGCGATTCTCATTTTAGCCTCAGAACAAAAGGGAAGAATTATTAAATTACTATATTACCCCTCCGTCCACAAAGTTACCAAAAATTACAGGAATGCCACCGCCCATCCACTTAAATCTGATTTAATCTGGACCGTCCAGATTGAGTCAAACAAGGGCTAGGATTGGTTCCTAGTTCCCACCTGGGGGAAGGGCTCTCATTTGATCCTTTTCCTATATATATATATATATATCTGTATGTGTGTGTGTGTGTGGAGTGGTAAAAAATATACATTTTTCTGCTATAAGAACTAGGAACTCATCTTATACCATCTAACTAGATGATCTAATGGTTGAGATTTAATGTCAAATTCAAGGAAAAAAGGATATGGGGGTGTACTTGTCCAATTCTTATAAAAAAGTTGATGTCATCACTTTTTAAAAAAATCTTAAAAATTTTAAACTGTTGTTGGTCCCGGTGCAGTATATGTCAGTTTAGAGAGGGAGTGATTAAACTGACTTAAAAACTTTAAACTGATTGCGGAATATATAGGGCCCTGACTCGCTTTAGACAATTTTATCTGTGCACTGATCAGTTGAGTAAAAGAGAGCTTGACAAGAGCTTAGCTGACGAGTTGATCAATTAAGACTGATAGCTTGGAGACTTAGCTTGTCAGTGCAGTTTGTGTGCTTATTGTGTACAGTTTAGAATCATGCAAAGACTTAGAGCATAAAGTACATCACACACAAGATTTATAGAGGTTCGAAGCTTCCTGCTTCTACGTCCTCTCTTCCTTCCGCAGAAGGAAAATCCACTATGCAAGTGTAAAGTTTCTTTATTATAGTTACACAGCGAGGAATTCTGTTGGACCTAAAAATGGCACCCTTCAAACCGAGCGTGACCTCCTTTTCAACTGTTGTTGTCTCGGAAGAACGGACCTGTCAGTACGCTCCTCCTCAGCTGGTTTCTGGGTCGACAACTCACACTTACCAGTCCCAACTGCTCACTGAGACTTTAGGTGCTATTGCCCGTGTTTACAAGATTTTCGATCTCTCTCGATCTTCAAGAAGGCAGTCTTGAATATGTTATCAACCTGGAGTGCTCCTTCTGCTTTGAACTGAGTGGTTGATCTTTGAAAAACTGAACTGAGAAGTTTTGCTCTGGCTGGAATTTTGCTTCAGCTAGCTGGCTTGCTTGGAACTTGAAGCACGCCTTCTCGGTTGGGACTTTTCGCACTCAAGAGATTTAAGCTTTGAGATGTGGAGAGGGAGAAAGAAGAGCTCGTTCTATAAAATAGCAAGAGTTAGTTTTGTGCGTGTAAAATCTTCTGTTTGAATGAGATTCACTCTCTTATATAGATGAGTGATCTTTAATGACCGTTGAGATTGGTAGATTAGTTGATTCCACCAACGACGGTTTAATACTTGTAGCCGTTGAAGCATGAATGAACTTAGCCGTTGAATTTAATGGCCTCTGCTCCAAGATCGTCAGCAACTTCCTGTGATTGCTTGTTAGGATTCTCTAATAACTGCTTGTCGGAGATCAGTTATTACGGCTATCAGTTTTGGACTTCAGCTGATGGGGTCTCAGCTGTCTTGGCTTTCAGCTTTGAGATTGTCCAGTTGGCAGTTCCTCAGCTGCCTTATGCTTCAGTCCTGGAGTGCCTTGTGTCGGCTGCCTTAGCTTTTAGCAGTTGGGCTCTAGAGCTTTCAGCTCTAGTCTCCAGTTGGCTTCCAGTCGAGCTTTCTTCTCCTAACTGATTGATCTCAGTCAGTTCAGTTTGGTCTTGAGCTTTCAAGCTGACTTTTTCCTCATCAGACTCTCTTGGCTATTAGCTGGACTGATGGCTTACTCATCTGTTAATGATTTCCAATCTCTTCCTATCACAGCTTCTCTTGAGCTTTGAAGAGTGGATCTTTGACTGGTCCGGATGCAACATCCTTTTAAGTTGGTTGACCATGCTTCAAGGCGATTGTATTTTCGCTTCAGCTGAGCTGAGATTTGAAGTCTTATTTAGTCATTGCTTCAACTTCCAATCTGAATAACCTGCAGTTTTTCAAATAACTTTTCCATATGTTTTGACATTTCATCAAAACCATCAGTTGGGTCATCTTGATAATTTTTCCCAACAACTGTCATATCTCACTCATTTTTAATCGAATCAACGCAAATAATATATCAAACTAAAACTCTTTTCATGCTCTTTAATGCAAGATCAGTCATGGATATGTTTGTGCAAATAAATATAGATGAAAAATACAAAATATACATTTTTACTCGTGTCCACTATGAAAATATTTTCATTAGTTTTTAATAATGGTTCATCAGCATTATATAAAATATGTTAACAAAGCATTTGTTATATGCTAACATATTGAATTCATTGTGCTAACGAAGGATTATCATAATGTTAACGTAGTACACGTACTTATATTATTATTATGATTTATTACATTTCAATTAGGACTTATAATTATTATTTTTTTAATTTTTATATTTTAGTTACTAAATGATCACTATATATTGTTTATTTCATTAAATTAGAATATATTAATTATGATTTTCTCCTTACATTTATGGTTTTTTTACCTTAAGATATGCATTCTAATAGAGTTCACTGTTTTTGAAAAAATAAGCCTCAGTATTGCAAAATAGCACGATACACCAAGCAAAATGAACCATGTCTAAAGTTTTACTTGATTGAAAATGAGGTAGGAATAACAATTCCAAAACCAAAATTCACTACATTTAGATCTCAGTCTTCACTAGTTTAACTCTCTATTTGCTCCATCAGCCTTCTCATGGTACTCCTGACAGTCACGACACTGGCAGTGTTTAATGTGTAGGCACCGCCGTCCTTCACTGTGCCACAGTCCTTGTATCCCTAAATTCCATCAGCCTTCCTCTTTACTGCATACTTGCCACATAACTCGTAAAAGTACTTGCTATGCTGACTGACTTCCATCTTCTTGATTTGCTTCCTCAAACTAGCACCATAACGGGTGCCATATTTCCCGACAATGCCGACCTTCTTTGTTCTCTTGGTCATTGCAGATAAACGAGAGAAGCAAGTGACCCATCCATTTATGATTTATACCTTATGTTAAAGATGAATTGTCATACACTAACACGGTTTATCCGCAATGCTGATAAAAAATATCATAATCCTAACGTTGTATATTTATATTGCTATTATATTTTATTCATCCAATTAGAGTTTATAATTATTTTTTAGAATTTAATTCTATTTTTTAGATCATTGGAGTTTATTACATTTGAATTATGGTTTATTCCATCCAATTATGATTTATAATAACTTATTAGAATTTAATTTTTCATTAAAAATATGAGAAAACTCTCATTATCATTGCGATAATTTTTCGTTAGCATGACAATACTGTTATCAACTACTCATCACTTTTTTATAAATATTACTGAATTACGTTAATACCCATGCCTAGAAAACTTATCAAATATTACAGAATTACCACCACCCCTTTTAAATAAATCTAAGCCTTAGGTTTTTATTGATTGTGTGATGTAAGATGAATTATTAGTTCTCACACTTGATTAATTTGCATTATAATCACCCCTATATATATATATATAGGTATTGGTTCAAATGTGAACTATTTTCCCCTGTAGAAATTAAGATCCAATCTAACTCATCCATCCATTAATTTTATGTGGTCAACATTCATCTAAAAAATAGGGTTAAAAAAAATACAATTATTTTATAATTCTATTAAGTTGAGGATATATTAGTAATTCAATTGGATTTAGAGTATCAAAAATCTCGTATTTTATGTCATTTCCTATTTTCATACAATATATTTTGTTTTCAAAAAATATTCTACACTTTTTCATTTCAGCATTTATTTTTGACAAATCTTATAATTCTTTTTTTTATTCTTTTTTTGTAACGCCCTAGTCCCACTAGGACCAAAACGTCACCAAAAATATACGTACATGCTTACGTAATAAACACTTTTTTTTAAAAAAAATAGATTTAACTTTATAAATAATTTGTAAACAGGCAGCATCTCAACTTAAAAATATTCAAACCACGCACTCAGGCGTTCTCAAAGTCAACTTCCAACAAGGCTTTTCAAAAACAGTGACTCACATAATCAAATTATGACCTGCCAACAAGCAATACATATATCCAAACAGGCCACACATTTCAAAACTTCACGGCCATCACTTATATACATTCAAAATATTTGTATATACAATCAAAAATTGACCATCTGTGTCATCAACTTTCAAACTTAAAAGCTTTGCAGAGTATCAACAGAAGCATTTAATATTTTGTGTCATTTCCTATTTTCATACAATATATTTTGTTTTCAAAAAATATTCTACACCTTTTCATTTCAGCATTTATTTTTGACAAATCTTATAATTCTTTTTTTATTCTTTTTTTGTAACGCCCTAGTCCCACTAGGACCAAAACGTCACCAAAAATATACGTACATGCTTATGTAATAAACACTTTTTTAAAAAAAATAGATTTAACTTTATAAATAATTTGTAAACGGACAACATCTCAACTTAAAAATATTCAAACCACGCACTCAGGAGTTCTCAAAGTCAACTTCCAACAAGGCTTTTCAAAAACAGTGACTCACATAATCAAATTATGACCTGCCAACAAGCAATACATATATCCAAACAGGCCACACATTTCAAAACTTCACGGCCATCACTTATATACATTTAAAACATTCGTATATACAATCAAAAATTGACCATCTGTGTCATCAACTTTCAAACTTAAAAGCTTTGCAGAGTATCAATAGAAGCATTTAATATTTAACATATAAACTTAAGTTTAAAGATGGTTTTAAGCAAAAATCACATGAGGATTCTTCTATGTTTTAAGGGTGATTTTTAGTGTATATTGTGTTAGACTAACTACCATTTGGATATATTTTGTGGATAGTTTTGTTCCTTGAGTTTGTGCAGGTAGTTAGTCTCAATTAAAGGAAAAGAGGTGCATTTTGCAAAGTATGGATCAGTGGTAAGGGAATACTGCGGAGAAAGCATGCCGTAAGGGCATACCAGTGAAACCGAATTTTTGCTGAACAGATCAAATGGGCCGAGACATGTTTTTGATGGGTCGAGCCCATGTTTTGAAGCCTCCAGCGGGCCCAGCGAGACTTATCTACCTTTGAAGAGCTGGAGGCGGTTTAGAGTGTCCAAATACAACTAGGATTCTATTTTGTTAATTACCTAGTTTAGATAAGATTTTAATATTTGTTTCCTAGTTGGAGTAGAACTCTATTTTGGTAACTAGATATATTAGGATTTATTCTATTCAAGAACAGCGATCATCGTGAGAAGACAGAACGGGAATTAATCGACGTGAACAGTAGGTCGTGAACAGTAGATCGTGAACAGTAGATCGTGAACAGTAACGCCGCTGCAACAGAGCAGAAACGCAACATTATTCAAAGTTTATTTCAGTTTATTTTCGATTTATGGTGTTCGATTTTTACAAATCTATTCGATCATACTACTTCATGAAGTCTAGCTAATTTACTCGCATATCTCGGACGCGAATCAACGAAGCTCTAGCGACTAACTGTGAGATCGAACTGCTCTATAATTCTTTTGAATGCATGTGTCTGCTATATCTCGTTTTTATTGTTGTTAATTGTTTCGTGTTTTCTAAGTAGTTGCAAATATTTAGGAACGCGAGATTAATTAGTAGCCAATTAAACCGGCCATAAGTAAACGTGGTTTAAGTTTAATCTGTGGTAAAACGGTTCTTGAAACCAGGGGATTAGCAGTCTAATTTTATCCTTCCTGTGTCAGAGTTGGGTAGATTAGAATCGGGTTTCTCTCGATCACAAGGCTGTCGACGCATTAAAACCATAAGAGTGTCTCTTTACGTTTGTCCGTCGATTAGGGAATTAATCGGTGAAGTGTCTTCCTGGTTAACGATAAAATACGGAGAAATAAGGACGTGTCAGTAAGTGTCTTCGGCGTTCATAACTGGTTGCATGATTTATTTGAATTCATCTCTGCATCTGTGATCGGTTCGTTAGCTAGAGTGGAGTTATTTGCAGTCCGGGATATTTTCTTCATAATTAACAATTTCGTTTATTGCCTAATTATTTTACTTGATTTAGTTCTTTTATTTTGCTGTTCCAGTTAGTTCATAAATTTCGAATTTCCCTTGTTAAAGTTGGTTATACAGATTGGAAAATAAAAGTGAAACTCGCCGGTCCTTTGGGAGACGATCCTGCTCGCCGCTGTACTCTGCAGTAAGGGCATACCGACAGACCAGTCGGAACATTTTATTTTTGGTGTAAAACGACGCACCAAATTTTGGCGCCGTTGCCGGGGATCGGTTTCAAGCAGTGCTTACTTTTAATTTCCAATTTGTTATTTTACTTTTTTATTTTTCTTTCTTGTTTTTCCTTGGTGCATGACCCGTTCTTCTGCAGAAAAGGATTTGGGATATTATTCGGAGCCGGAGCGGACTTTGCACAAATTGAAGAAAGCTGCAAAGAAGTCTAAGAAGTTGTTTAAATCTGAACAGCAGGGTTCAAGTTCTCAGCAGCGACCCGAAATGGCTGACAACATGGAGGGTCGTGACAACCCGAACGATCGGAATAATGAAGACCCACCCGCAGCTCAAGGGCAGAATCGTGCTCTAGCCAATGTACCAGCAGAGGCACCCGCACCGTTGATTCGAGAGCTTGGTCGCCATCGAAACAATCGACCTATTTGTGTGGTGCTGCCAACCATTGCTCGAAATGCAGAGATCAGGCCGGCTTTTATCCAAGTTCTTCCTAAATTCAGTGATGCACCAGGAGAGAGTGCACACACACACTTGGCCGAGTTTGATTGGGTCTGCTCCACTCTGCGGCCTCAAGGCTTTACTGATGACAATCTGCGCTTGCTTACATTCTCTCATACATTGCATGGCCGAGCCAGAGAATGGTTATTTGATCTTCCCCCAGCTTCGATTTCCACCTGGGACGAGATGGAAGAGCAATTTCTTCGGAAATTTTTCCCAGAGACTCGAGCAGCAAACCTTCGCATGGCGATATCTAGTATCAAGCAGAAGCAAAACGAGAGTTTGGGAGAATATTGGTCGAGATTTCAGCAATTATGCCGAAAGTGTCCAGATCATGGATTCACAGAGTTTCAATTATTCATCAGTTATTTCTATCGAGGCATGTCCACTTTCGATAGGAAGATTGTTGACGCTGCCAGTGGAGGTTCGCTTACAAATAAAACTCTTGCCGATGCAAAGCAGCTGATAATGGACATGGTATCTGGTGGGCAACAATATGATGATGAGGATGAAGGTCGTTACCGACCTGTGAAAAACATTGAGAGAGCCGAGTCATCCGATGTGAATGAGAAAATTGAAGCTCTAACTTCTCTCGTTCGTGGATTGGCTGTAGCCCAGACAAAAGGATCTCGTTGTGGTATTTGCACTGAGTTTGGACATTTTACTGATGCATGTCCAATGACGCAAGAGCCCCCACCTGAACAAGCTTGCTATGGATCGGGAGATGCGCAACAAGATGCACAAAGGGGAATTTACTATGATAGTGCGGGACGAGGAGATAATTTCCGGAGGAAAAGGAATTATGATCCTTTTTCTAACAGCTATAATCCGGGTTGGAGGGATCATCCCAATTTTCGATGGAAACAGCCTGGAGACCCACCTGCCCAAGGGGATTTTCTCCCGAAGCCTGCGAGAGATGGTCAGTATGCCCATACTGACAAGCCTGTTCCCAGTATGAGCGAAATTATGAAGTGCCTAGAGCAAAGCAGTACTTTGGTGAATAATTTGGCACAGAGTCAGAAAGCATTCCAGCAAGAGACTCAAGCGGCTTTAGGTAGCATGGGAACGCAAATTACTCAACTTGCTACACAGATGAATAAGATGCAAGGCAACCCAGGGAAGCTCCCATCTCAGACGGAGCAGAATCCTAGAGGAAACGTCAGTGCAGTAACACTCCGGAGTGGCAAAGAACTTGCAGAAATTGTGCCAAAGAAGACAACCCCGCAGGAAGGGCATACTGCGGAGAATGCAGAAAGGGCCGATAATGCAACTGAGCAACCTGTTGCTCCAAAAGCCCAAACTGAGGTAAAATGTGATCTTAAGGTTTCCCCACCCCACACTTAAGGTTTCTAACCCCATTACTGCAGCTCCCTTTCCTTCCAGGTTGATTAAGCACAAGAAAGACGATGAGGAGAAGGAGATTTTCGAATTGTTCAAGAAGGTGGAGATCAATCTTCCACTAATTGATGCCATCAAGCAGGTGCCTAGATACGCCAAGTTTTTGAAGGAATTGTGCTCTAAGAAGATCAGGTATGGAAAAGATGCTAGGATCAAAGTTGGTGAAAATGTGTCTGCAGTCATTCAACGCAAATTACCTCAAAAGTGCCGTGACCCAGGTATGTTCACCATTCCTTGCATCATTGGAAGTAAGAAGGTGGAAAAGGTAATGCTTGATTTAGGTGCCTCTATAAATGTTATGCCTCTTTCCATGTATAAAGACTTACAGTTAGGCCCCATGAAGGAAACCCGAGTTGTGATACAGTTAGCCGACAGGTCTAATACTTATCCACAAGGTGTTGTAGAGGATGTTCTTGTCAAGGTCAATGATTTAATTTTTCCTGTGGATTTTTATATTGTTGACATGAACGATTCATACTCTGCTCACCGATCTTTGATTCTTTTGGGTCGGCCATTCATGAAAACTGCACGAACTAAAATTGATGTAGATAAAGGCATGTTGAGTTTTGAGTTTGATGGTGACATAGTTACTTTTAATATCTTTGAAGCAATGAAACATGTTGAGGATCCAGAGGCTATCTATATGGTCGATATTATTGATACTGTAGTTGATGAGTTTTTTGAGCATAATTTCAGGGAAGATAAGCTTGAACAGGTACTGTTTGGAGGAATGACTGGAGCAACTGCAAATTCTGAAGAAGAAGAAGCGATTCGAGAAATTATCCAGCAGCTGTATGCCACCGAGGAGTTCCAGCCGAGAAACATGTCAGGCCGTATGCCCTTACCAGTGGATACAGAGCCGATATTGCCTTCCCACGTGAAAGCCCCAGTTCTAGAATTGAAGGTTCTGCCTGAACATCTCAAGTATGCGTACTTGGGAAAGGAGAACACGCTGCCGGTCATCATAAGCAAGGACCTCACAGCCGATCAAGAGCTCCGATTGGTCACCATCTTGAAAAAGCACCAAGGAGCTATCGGTTGGACTTTGGCGGACATAAAGGGGATTAGTCCAGACATTTGCATGCACCGCATTCTGCTTGAGCCTGACCACAAACCATCAAGAGATCCCCAGCGGAAGCTCAATCCAGTCATGAAAGAAGTTGTTTTAAAGGAGATTCTGAAGTTGTTGAAATTGGGAATCATTTATCCGATTTCTGATAGTGTATGGGTGAGCCCAGTCCACGTCGTACCCAAGAAGTCAGGGTTCCAGTTGGTTAAGAATGACAACAATGAGTTGATTCCGATGAGGCTACAGACCGGTTGGCGCATGTGCATCGACTTTCGCAAGTTGAACGATGCTACACGCAAGGACCACTTCCCCTTGCCATTTATCGATGAGATGCTCGAGCGACTAGCTGGGAAATCATACTTTTGCTTCCTGGACGGGTACTCTGGCTACTTTCAGATTTTTGTAGCCCAAGAAGACCAGGAGAAGACGACTTTTACCTGTCCCTTTGGAACGTTTGCCTGTCGCAAGATGCCATTCGGATTGTGTAATGCTCCCGGCACCTTCCAACGGTGCATGATGAGCATTTTTTCTGACTTGATCGAGAGCTGCATTGAGATTTTTATGGATGATTTTACAGTTCATGGAGATTCTTTCGAGCAATGCATCGAGCACCTGGATAAGGTCCTTCAAAGGTGTGTCGAGACTGATTTGGTGTTGAATTTCGAGAAATGTCATTTTATGGTGCAACAAGGCATCGTGCTTGGCCATGTCATTTCTGCAAAGGGAATCGAAGTTGATCGAGCAAAAGTTGATTTAATCGTGAAGCTTCCTTACCCTTCTAATGAGAAAGAGATACGTGCTTTTCTAGGGCATGCCGGTTTCTACCGACGATTCATTCCAGACTTCTCCAAAATCGCCCAGCCGATGACCAAGTTGCTACAAAAGGATGCTCCGTTCCTGTTTGATGATAAATGCAAGGAGGCGTTTGATCTGCTCAAGCACTCACTCACTTCTGCCCCAGTGATTCAACCACCAAAGTGGGGTCTCCCTTTTGAGATCATGTGTGATGCAAGCGACTATGCTGTTGGAGCTGTTCTCGGCCAAAAAGTGGAGAAGCTTAGTCACGTCATTTACTATGCTTCGAAGACACTTAACCCCGCTCAATGTAACTACACTACAACCGAGAAGGAGTTACTCGCTGTGGTTTTTGCTTGTGAAAAGTTTCGATCTTATCTCGTTGGATCGAAGGTTGTAGTGTATACGGACCATGCTGCTTTGAAGTATCTACTTTCCAAGAAGGAGTCCAAGCCTCGCCTAATTCGCTGGATACTGCTGCTACAGGAATTTGATCTGGAAATTAAAGATAAGAAAGGTGCTGAAAACAATGTTGCTGATCATCTGAGTAGACTGCTGATACCATCCGACGGTATGCCCATACCGGACGATTTCCCAGACGAGCTCTTACTGGCTGCAGCCAGTACAGTTCCTTGGTATGCGGATTTGGTTAATTTTCTCACCACTGGAATGTTCCCCAAGGGAACCGAGACAGCCAAGAAGAATAAACTGAAGAGCCAAGCTAAGTACTTCATCTGGGACGAGCCTTATTTGTGGAAAACTTGCTCTGACCAAGTCATTCGACGTTGTATTCCGGATGAAGAGATTCCGCCCGTTTTGGAATTTTGTCATGCTCATGCTTGTGGAGGACACTTCGGTCCTCGGAGAACAGCTCGCAAGGTTCTCGACTGTGGTTTCTATTGGGAAACACTTTTCAAAGATGCCTATTCTTTTTGCAAGACTTGTGATCGATGCCAACGACTTGGCAATATTTCTGCTCGAGATGAAATGCCTCAGATGCCGATTTTGGTGTGTGAAATCTTCGATGTGTGGGGCATGGATTTTATGGGGCCGTTTCCAAGCTCGTTTGGAAATTCATATATTCTTCTTGCTGTGGATTACGTCTCTAAATGGGTTGAAGTGAAGGCTACACCGGCAAATGACTCCAAGGTCGTCACAAAGTTTCTGAAAACACAAATCTTCCAACGATTTGGTATTCCTCGAGCTATAATCAGTGACCAAGGTACACACTTCTGCAATCGAACATTGGATGCCCTTTTCAAGAAATATGGAGTTCATCATCGTGTTTCGACAGCCTACCATCCTCAGTCCAACGGCCAGGCCGAAGTCTCTAACCGAGAGATCAAGAATATTCTGGAGAAGACTGTGAGTCCAAACCGGAAAGACTGGAGTCTGCGCCTGGACGACACAGTATGGGCATACCGCACAGCATACAAGTCGCCTATTGGTATGTCACCATACCGATTGATTTTTGGCAAGCAGTGCCATCTTCCTGTGGAGCTCGAACATCGAGCGTTCTGGGCTGTAAAGCAATGTTGCATGGATCCGAAATTAGCTGGGCTCGAACGAAAATATCAATTGCAAGAATTGGAAGAAATTCGGTTGGAAGCTTTTGATTCTGCTCGTTCTTACAAGGAGCGCACAAAATTCTTGCATGATAAGCACATTCGGAGGAAAAGTTTTGAAGTTGGCCAAAAAGTACTCCTGTTTAATGCCCGTCTCCGACTTATGCCGGGCAAGTTAAAGTCTCGTTGGACTGGCCCTTATGAAGTGGTGCATGTTAGCCCCTTTGGTGCTGTCACGATTCAAAGCTCATCCATGGATCGCCCTCTTACAGTTAATGGCCAATTGTTGAAACCATATCTTGCTGGATTGGAATCGACGCAGTTTGACGGGGTCGCGTTGGTCACCCCAGATTTATCGCAGTAATTCGACTGAAAATTACGTCGAGCCCACGACGTTAACTAACGGCGCTTCTCGGGAGGCAACCCGACGTTTTCTTGTTTTATTTTGCTTTTTAGTATTTGCTTTCTATTTTCTTTTCCTATCGGTTAAAAAACAAAAAAAACAAAAAAAAAAAAAAAAAAACACATTATTTTGATGAGGTGTGTGTTGGGGTCGAATTTCTCTACGTATAGAGCCATCTTGCTGCTTTACAGGTTTTTGTTTACGGTTTAAGGGCAAAAGGGTTTTTGGGCAATTTATTTCTGGGAAGGGCTTACTTGCAATATACCCATATTTAATTTGGGGATTTCCCTTTTTTTACACTTAGCCCTAATTTTTCTGCCTTTTTACTCTAATCCTAAACTTACGTTTTTTTTACTCTTTCCTTTTTAAGTTTTTACAGCCTCTTCTCCTCCCGCGCTTACTTCCGCCATGGCTCGAAGCAAAGGCAAGAAACCAGCCACCCCTGCCACCTCACCGCCGCTCTCTCGACCACCGCGGACTCGCAGCCGAGCAGGAACCGCCACTCCACCGCCTCGAACCCTGGTCGACGAGCCCACACCCTCCCCAACTCGGGCCCCATCGCCTAACCCTACTCCCACACTCTCGCCGCTAAAGTCGCCCGAACCAGCACCCTCCTCTTCCTCTTCGCTGAGGGTTCGCTCAAAATCGACTGCGGGTGGCTTCAATAAACGGAAAGCCCCCGCTACTGCCGCCGAGACATCCAAGAAACGCCGCACTCCCAAACAACCCCTGCGGCCTGTCACTCCACCACCATCTCCACCGAAATCTCCAGTCGTTGCGTCATCTGCCCCGCCGAAGTCGCCGCCACCCTCCGCTGATCCATCTTCCTCTCATCGCCCTCGTGGTCGCCGGCCTCGTTTCCGCTTGGATGCCGACTTCGAGCGCCGTTTTCAGAAGTTCACCACCCGGACACTCCTTGGACTGCGACTCTTTGATTGGGAGGATATTGCTTCTCTCGAGGTAAATTCTTCTATCCGTGAATATTTCAAGGGAATCGGTTGGGAACCCTTTTTGGACATTGATCGTCCTGTCTTTGATATGTTAACTGTTGAATTTCTGGCTTCTTTTGTGTTCATATCTTCGAGTTCTTTATCGGATTCACATGCTATTCTATTTCGTATGGGTGGTCGTAATTTTAACTTTTCTGTGAATGAATTGAATGTACTCCTTGGGTTTGAGTCGGATGAGTCTTTACTTGGTGTTGAGTATGATTGTGCTTGGTGTGATGCCCCTGAGGAGACTGAGTCTGCCTTAACTGCACAGTGGCGTGCACTATCGATTGAGCGTGAGTATGTGCAAAGATTGGCAAAAAACGTGTCTATCCGTGATGATGCTATGCGTCTTTGTCATCGGTTCTTGGTTATCAATTTCTTTGGTCGTATTGATATGCTCACTGTAGTCACCAAACATGAGGTCTTTTTGCTCACTTGCATGCTAAAGAAAGAAACGGTGAATTTTGGTTTTTGGTTGGCTTCCCAGTTTGCTTTTAGCGCTTCTCGGCCGAAAGGCAAGGTGCCATTGGGTCATTTTATCACACTCTTAGCTGAGCGTCTTACTGTTCCTTTGGATGGCTATGCCACTATTCCTCGCACTTTGATTACTATGTCTGAGTTGAACAAGATGCGTTTGTTATTGGTTGACGCCTCCGGGCACTTTCAGTTTGCTCCACCGGGTGCTCTTGCCCCGAGTGTTTCTTCTGCAGGTTTTGATCCCACTGCTCTCCTCACCGCTTTCGAGGCCTTACTCCAGCCAATCCGGCGCAGCTTGGCAGATATTGATACACGGATTGCAGCCCTGGAGCAGGCGGTCCGACATCTTGCATCCCACCCTTGAGCTTTGCGATTTTGGTCCACTCTTCTGCCCCTACTTTGTTTTTGCTTTATGCATTTTTTTTTTTTTTTCAGTTTTCTGTTTGTTTTCTTTTCTTTTGACCTGTGAGGACACGGTCATCTTCTAAGTGTGGGGTGGGGAAACCCAAGAATCCCCATCCTTGGTTTATGATTGTGTAGTGTTTTCATGATTTTGCTGTGTGTGTATGTTTGTTTTTGAAATTTGTTGCAAATATGACTGTTTGACACTAGAGATAGAAGGAGTATGGGCTGTTATGAGGATTGGTGGATTGGTTGTGTTGTTGTTTTATGGAATACTATATGCTGTATGTGCATGATTTCGAGGATGATGGAATGTGCAGTTTGATCACATCTTCTATGCCACATATATGTGAGTTTTGAGCCTGAGCAGTAACATTTTACATTAAGGAAGCTCGTTTTCTTTGATTAAGAGTGAAAGATTGTTGTGTTGGATATTTTGAATTGCCTAATTACCACGGTTGCCTATCTTTGAATTATGTTGAAACATGATAAAGGCATTTAGGTTTAACCTCTGTTTTTGCTCCCTAAATTGACCAACCTGTGCATTTCCCCCTAGTGAACCCATTTGAGCCATTCTACCTTCATTTCTTTTTGTGCAAACCAAGAAACACTCGACCATACTCCTTTCATTCTACGAACCAGTTTTGCACACCTAAGGGGAACATGTAAGTGTTATCTGTTGAAGCTGTACGAAGTATTTGTTCAGTGCATGAAGGAAAAAATTGAAACCTCTGTCCTATTTCCAAACAAAAAAAAAAGAAACAAAAAAAAGGGGAAGAAAAACGAAGCAAAGCTTCAGAAAAAGAAAAAAAAAAGGGAAAAAAATATAATAAAGAGAAGAATTTGTAGGACAGGAGGGGGAAGAAAGAAAAGAAGAAACAAGCAGATTGTTGATGAAACCTGAGCACTGGTGTTGAACAAATTTTTTTTAAACAGTTGCAACTAGCTATGAAGCGAAAGCACTTGCATGATTTCCCTCATTTTGCCTACTTAAGCCATAATTATCTTACCTTTCACCCTAGCCCCGTTACAACCCTGAATAAAAGACCTTTTGATTCACACATGGTTTAAATGATAAATGCAACTGTGACAAGAAAGTCAATTCTATGATTGAAAGCACACAATCTTTGCTGAGAGAATTCTTCCTATTCCCATTTGTTTTCGAGCGAATTTGAGTGATCTCCAGTGAGGCTGGATTGAAATGCATTTTCTTAACTCGAATGATGAATACATGCATGATTATGAAGCAAAATGGGTTGTGATATGTGGAATGGAACATGACAGCCTTTACTCACTTTTATGCTCGAAATTGAACAGTCGATATTTGCAAGTTTTTGTGTTTTCGAAAGTTGTGTGTTTTAGTTGTTTTTGCATGTGCTCGAGGACGAGCAACGTTCAAGTGTGGGGTAGTTTGATTGGTCCTAAATCTTCTATGTTTTAAGGGTGATTTTTAGTGTATATTGTGTTAGACTAACTACCATTTGGATATATTTTGTGGATAGTTTTGTTCCTTGAGTTTGTGCAGGTAGTTAGTCTCAATTAAAGGAAAAGAGGTGCATTTTGCAAAGTATGGATCAGTGGTAAGGGAATACTGCGGAGAAAGCATGCCGTAAGGGCATACCAGTGAAACCGAATTTTTGCTGAACAGATCAAATGGGCCGAGACGTGTTTTTGATGGGTCGAGCCCATGTTTTGAAGCCTCCAGCGGGCCCAGCGAGACTTATCTACCTTTGAAGAGCTGGAGGCGGTTTAGAGTGTCCAAATACAACTAGGATTCTATTTTGTTAATTACCTAGTTTAGATAAGATTTTAATATTTGTTTCCTAGTTGGAGTAGAACTCTATTTTGGTAACTAGATATATTAGGATTTATTCTATTCAAGAACAGCGATCATCGTGAGAAGACAGAACGGGAATTAATCGACGTGAACAGTAGGTCGTGAACAGTAGATCGTGAACAGTAGATCGTGAACAGTAACGCCGCTGCAACAGAGCAGAAACGCAACATTATTCAAAGTTTATTTCAGTTTATTTTCGATTTATGGTGTTCGATTTTTACAAATCTATTCGATCATACTACTTCATGAAGTCTAGCTAATTTACTCGCATATCTCGGACGCGAATCAACGAAGCTCTAGCGACTAACTGTGAGATCGAACTGCTCTATAATTCTTTTGAATGCATGTGTCTGCTATATCTCGTTTTTATTGTTGTTAATTGTTTCGTGTTTTCTAAGTAGTTGCAAATATTTAGGAACGCGAGATTAATTAGTAGCCAATTAAACCGGCCATAAGTAAACGTGGTTTAAGTTTAATCTGTGGTAAAACGGTTCTTGAAACCAGGGGATTAGCAGTCTAATTTTATCCTTCCTGTGTCAGAGTTGGGTAGATTAGAATCGGGTTTCTCTCGATCACAAGGCTGTCGACGCATTAAAACCATAAGAGTGTCTCTTTACGTTTGTCCGTCGATTAGGGAATTAATCGGTGAAGTGTCTTCCTGGTTAACGATAAAATACGGAGAAATAAGGACGTGTCAGTAAGTGTCTTCGGCGTTCATAACTGGTTGCATGATTTATTTGAATTCATCTCTGCATCTGTGATCGGTTCGTTAGCTAGAGTGGAGTTATTTGCAGTCCGGGATATTTTCTTCATAATTAACAATTTCGTTTATTGCCTAATTATTTTACTTGATTTAGTTCTTTTATTTTGCTGTTCCAGTTAGTTCATAAATTTCGAATTTCCCTTGTTAAAGTTGGTTATACAGATTGGAAAATAAAAGTGAAACTCGCCGGTCCTTTGGGAGACGATCCTGCTCGCCGCTGTACTCTGCAGTAAGGGCATACCGACAGACCAGTCGGAACATTTTATTTTTGGTGTAAAACGACGCACCAAGGATCAACCGTCAAACCCACTCCAGCAGGTCGTCATCAACCAACTTCATCTCCAGGATCTGAAAACATTTAAAAATATTTGGATTGAGTGCCAGAAAACACTTAGTGGGCATTAATATTCGTCCAAGTCATACTTTCATGCTTTAAAATCAATCATAATCATTCTTTATGACAAAATTTACCCTTCTTCATTGGATGAGAGACCCAATGTGATCACATGATACTTTACGATTACTTATCTAGACATTTAGTCACAAAGTAAACCGTCTTGTTTGTAAGTCGGAATTCCTCTATGCATGAAGTCTCAACACATCCAATCATTGCGTAAAAACAATGTTATTAAAACACTTAACATACTTTTCATGGACGAATTTAAAACATAGTTGTGAGTTATAGAAAAACTCACCTGAATGATATCAAAGTGTAGTGAAATTTATATGTGATACTACTATGCTTCTCGATCGTCTCGACCTATAAAATTTAAAATTTCTAACTTAGAATTCCTCAAATAAGTTCATAAAGGTAATAACTTAGGTCCTAAATAACTTAAATAAGAATTTTCTATGCCTTGAGATCGTTTGGAATTGAAATAGAGTCAAACGGGCGAATAATGCGCATTTGACGGAATGAATCAATTTAGTTTAATAATTTATCGGACTTTGTAGACCAAATTGAATGGATAAAGATGAATTAAACTGAATTCAATAAACATGAAGTTTGGATTAACATTTAGCAATGAATTATAAACTTTAGAATTTCTTTGGAGCAAAATATAAAATTTTAGAAATTATAGAACTTAATTGCATTTTATAAAAGTCTTAATTTAATTCTTCAAGGATCCAATTATTATTTATAAGTTTTTAATTTGGGAAATTTAACTTAACTGAAATAAGTGGAGTAAATTGTAAAATTTTAAAATACTTCAGTTAATTAAACTTATTATTTTATCAAATTTCCATTTTTCTCCCTAATACCCTTGATTAACACCATCATCAAGAACTTCGATGGCAAGCACCATTCTTAACCACTGCCCCAACTTCAGCACCTCATTACTTCAAAACAACACCTCTCCGTGACTTAGAGTCGTCGACAGCCCCTCCACACACACCTAGATTTACTAGTGAAAACATGTGAACACTTCAACACACATACACTCTTACTTACACGCAAACACGACCAACACAAACCATCTCCATCACTCCTAGTAAGTATTAACATGCCACAACATGTTTTGCAGGCCAAAAAGTATAGAAGAAACGAAAGAAAACAAAGAAAGAAATCAGTTTTGATATTTCCCGACAGATTTTTCTGTTGAACTTTTAACATGAAAATGAGGGGTTAAATGGAGTCGGATCAAAGATCCGAAATCATATATAGATAACCTAATACGAGAGGTTCGAAACGGTATAAAATACACCATAAACCAATGTTCGGATCGTCGGGAAAAGGTCGGACAATTTGCTGCGTCGCACAGTGGCGCAAAGCAGCGGTAGCAGCCTTTCGTGGCTTCATTCCCGACTTTCTGAACGTCTAATTGGAAAATTTTTGACACCTAGATGATCTATACATTAAGGGGAGTATTCTGGTGTAATTTCATGAGATTTGATAGAGGATTGAGTTGTGAATGACGTCAACGAAAGGTGATGTGAGGAGGTGAACATCTATTTTGGTTTCATTCATAACTTTTCGATTTTAACTCTAAAATATTTCTATGTATGGTCAATCTACTTATTGAAAGAGGAGTGTATATTATTTGTAAGATTATCCACAGTTAAAATAATGAACAATATTGGCAATTAAAGATGTTGATGAAGAAGACGAGCTTGCCTTGCTTACCTCTTAAATCCTTCCTCTTTAACTTGTTGTATTTCCTTTTCCCAAATAAATTCCTTCTTTAATTGATACATATATAGTTATATATTCTCTTTACACAAGCTCTCCACGTGTACATAAGTGTACAGATGCAACCTTAACAAGTCTCCAAGTGGAAAAAGTTTAGTTTGATGATTAATCATTTCCTAAAATATTTGATTATAGTTGGGAATTTTCTTTGATATAATCCAAATGGTTCCACTCACATACGTATATCTATATGATATATATATATATACACATTTTAATTAAATGATTAATTGGAGATAGACTTGAATTGGTTCGAAAAATAATTGGACCAATTGGGATAGATTAAAATTTTCAGTTTTACATTGTCAAATAATATAAATTTCATTGGAAAGCCAAATAAAGTCCGATTCGAATGATCTTGGTATAAAAATGATCCCATTAGTCTCTACCTATATAATATCAATTCTAATACTGATTAGAAAATCTAACTAAGGTCGAGACTTTTCTAGCTATAAAATAAAATAGAAATGCTATATTTTCCGAGGTGTTACATTTTTGGTATCCATCATTTTCATTTTCTTGATCAACTTGTCTTTCCATTTTCTAATTAAATTTGTATCCACCATAACTAGCAAGTCATTAATTTCATATTAGACAAAAATTATTCAAATATTAGCAATTATTTTATAACAATAATTATAATTGACTACATGGTCACAACATATTAATTTATTGCATATTAAAAATTCATCCTATACATATATATATATATATATATATATATATATATATATATATATATACGATGCAATACTCGAACCAAGTTAATTCAGCACGTATGAAGAGATTATTTATTATAATTTGCTAAAATAAATAAAAAATATAAGTAGATTTATAATGACAAAATCTGGGATAAAATCCTCTAGTTCACATTTTATGTCTTAATATTGTGTTCTATTATCAAATTTAATATTTTAAAAATGTTTATTATAAAAATAAAATTTATTTTAGTATAACCAATCATAATTAACATTTATTGCTAAAAATTAAAATTTTAAAAAATTATGTACCCTAATTTTGGAATAATTAACCCTATTAATCAATTATATTAACTGAAAAATAAAAAATAAATATAAACCTAATTGAGTGGAATGGATCCTAAATAATAATTATAAAACTAAACTAAACCAAAATAAATTGAAATTGATGAAATATAATAAAAATCAAAATGAAACACCAAGTGAGATGGAGGATGCTTGCCTATATTAATGTATTAAAAAATAGCAAATATCTTTAACATAACATGCTAATTGGGTTAAAGCTCGAGTAACATCCTAGTCTTACTAATATGTTTGCTAATAATCTTAATTAAGATGACATGTTAATCGGGATAACACTTCAGTAGAATATTCATATTTGCTAATATTAATGCCATAATTTGATAATAAACTTATGATCATGATTTGTTTTTTTTTACTCACACACCCGACCTGTTTATGATCATGATTTGTTAATTGGTTTAACGTACATTTCAGTAGCATAGTTATAGTTTTTATATGCTTACTAATATTAATGTAATAAATTGCTAGTATCTTGATAAACTCAGATTTTATACATTATTCTACGTGTAATATGTGTGATTTGGTGATGATATAGTACATAATCATCTAAGTTCTTATTAGTTTCCTATTTTTTTTACGGTTGTTGTTGTTTGAGAAAAATCATTGCAGAAATGAGCTTTAAACAAACCATTAAGTGCAGATGGATGTTAAAACGATTAAGGAAGAAGTCTATGACGCAAAACAATCGAAGAAAAGTAACGAAATCGAGCTGAAGATTATAGTCGTTTAGTAGATTACAGCCCACCCTATATCTAAACACAGTCCGGGAATACAACAAAAGATCAAGGAGTGGAATAACACAGTGGGATGCTGATTCTCATACATTCAACAATAAGATTAGATATGTAATCTTGTCCTCAACCCGTCGTTTAATTTGTAAGTCATTTTTCAATTTCTATGTTTCCGCTTTCGTAGAATCAAAAACCGAATTGCATGTTTATTAAACTTGGTTTATTAAATACATACGAGCTGCATAAAAATATGATTTACATGATTATGGATTAATGAACAACCAATAAGATCCTGAGGTGGTTTAATTCGAAAAAACCCCAACACATTCGTGATCCTTAAATAATTGGCGGTCAAAAATAGTGGATGCTTCGGGAGTTTGTTTTCGCTACATAATTAGCGGTCTCTGTTAGAGGTTAAGTTGACAATGCTACAAAATTAGTGGTCTATGTTAGCTGTCAAGTCAGGACTGCTAATTTGGGCGATAGACTCCTTTTGGACTAGAATTTATTTCATATCCGGACTCGATTTCGCCATCTATAAAAGGGACTTCAAATGGATGATTTTATAGAACCTCATACATGACAAACCATCCATCCACATAGAAAGAAATTATAGAGAAGAGCTAGAAGATTGAAGAGTAAGAAGAGATTAAAGAGAAGCAAGATTAAAGATGATAATTTCTCTGGGTTTTATGTGTCTTTTATTTTGTTGAATATGGATTTTTATTGTTGGTGTTTTGCTATTTATTTTGCTGGGAATAGCTAAACCCTAGTATTCTAGGATTGCAGATGATTTATTCATGAACCTCTTTTGATTTGTTTAATTAATTGCCTATAACTTTATTTTGCTTCAATTGCTCTTGTGCTTATTACATGTTGATTACTTGATCACTAATTAGCATGATTTGATGTATTAATTCATAAATCGGGAGATGAGTTTTAATACTAGATCTAGAACAATTGACTTATTAATCAATAACACTCGAGAGAGTTGAGGTTAACTAAGAGGGCAATAAACCTTAAGATCTTTTAGGAGTTGTATGATATTGATTGAAAGGAGACGTTAATTATATTATGTGATTTACATTTTAGGTGCTCCGAGAGGATGTCTAAAATAATTATGTGGTTGTCCTAGAAAAATAAAGTCCCAACATAGGTAATTAATTGGAAAATTAATTGGGTGGAATGAATAATGACTCGACAACTCTAGAATGCGTCTTTATCCTCTAATTTTCTCTATGATTTCTATCTTTGTGATTCAATATTTATTTGCTTTTATTTATTTCTTTTACTTTTAATCAAATCATTTAATTCAGTTGTCTATATAGCATAAGGAGATTAAATTGTGGCATTCAAATAATTAAAATAATAAATTCCTGTGGATATGATACTCTTGTTCACCGCTACACTATAAACCACACTATGCACTTGCAGTAGGGTTAATGAAACCACAAACATATCCTTATAATGACATGCTAATCTTGTAAATAAATTATGCAGCATTGTTTGTATAGCTAATATATGTCTATCAATATTAATGTATTAAATTGCTAGTATTCGCGCGCTATATGATGTAATCTTCAGTTACGTAATTACCTTACTTCATTGCTTGATAATATTAATGTAAAAAATTACTAGTATTGTTATAATGAAATGCTAATCTCGTTAACAAAATATTGCTAATTATAAAAAAAAATTGCCTTTTCATATATATAATATAATTGTTTGCTATTTTCCCACGTACACTTTTTTGTGTTTCACCAAAACTTAATCAAATATTTTAAGTAGTCATGTTTTCTAACTTTAGTATAATTATGCATAATTCCTATGCATACTACTTTAATTTGGTTTACAAATGAAAAATAACCAATATTCACGACCCATCAAAATATATGAAATCATCATGGTTCTTATGTTTGCTATTATGAAATTTAACATATGCTAAAATTATATACATCTCAGTTTAAACACTAAAATCGCTCCACAAAATACATAAAAATCCTCAAACAACATATCTGAGAAACTCAAATCAACACCACGTATCTAAAACTCCATAAACTTTAATTCTTCACGATGATACAAAATGATAAATAAAATATTCAAGTTCATATGTTCACTAACATGAAGGTAAATGTTAGTCCCTTATGTGATCAATCATTGAAGTTGGTTCAGAATGATTCAATGGTGTCATTGCACTATGTTTGTTTATCAAGAGCTTGACATTGCTCTTGTTATAAGTGATTGATTTTCATTCATCTTTATGGCAATTTATAAATCACTTATGTATTTGGTTTTTCCAAGTACATTACCACTGTTCTGAATAACGTTCATAACAATGTACATGAATGTGATTTGAACTCCCTGAAGACAGCTCAAAGTAAGGAGTTTGGATTGAGCTGAGAAGAAAACTATTGTGCATTGTGCCACAACAGAGATTGTTCTACATACCGAGTACTACAAAGCTAGCTTGAGTGATAGCCTGAAGTCAGCCTATGAACATACAAAAGATTCCGTTGTGCCACCTGATGAGAAGTTTCAAGATCAACAATGTACATTACAAAGTACATGGACATCTGCAATGAAGAGAAGATTCAAAGATCAACAATGTTCATTGTAACGTTCTTGAACATCTACATGAACATTCTCTGTCCAGATTATTCTTCCAAGATCGATGGAGCTGTTCAAGGTTTACAATCAAGGGGAGATTCAGAGATCTATTTAGAAGTTGTCATATTCAACTGAAGAGACCAAGACTGAAGTCAAAGGCATATTTCTAAAGTTGGAAGAAATCTTAACATGGATCGAACTTGATCTCAGTTCCAAACAAGGAAAGTTTCCTTGTTTGTTTCCTAATTAAATTAGGCCATCTGTTTCCATGTTTAGGCTATCATTGTTCATCTATAAATAGCTTAGGATACAGACTTGTTAGAGTGCAGAGAACACACTGAAAGAAGCACTGCACAAGTATTGTTTTAAGAGCTTTAACTGTTTTGAGCCACTTAGTTACGGTTGTGTCTTAGACTAGAGAATAGTGTTCTAGTCATCGTGTATTGAAATACACTTATTCATAAACTGTCAAAAGGAGTCTCGAGAGAGATTTTCTGTGGGAACTAGATAGGTTAGATATCTAGGTTGTGAGGAGATCTCACAATTTAATTCAATGAAAGAAGGTGTACGGGTAGAAATGGTAGCGAGTGATGGGAGGTGAGTTGCGTGTAAAATCCTCAGTAGACGTGACACCAGAGTAGTGAATTGTTTTTCATAGACTTGACAAGTCCCCCTAATATAGATCGATTGATCGAACAGGGTTACCAAACCTCTGCGTATTTTACTTTATGCAATTGTATTAATGTTCACAATAACGTTCTTTAACTTTATTGTGAACATCTTTCAAATGTTCAGCAACTTTACAGTGAACGTTGTGCATATAGATACTTATTACACGGGTGTGCAATTTCAGTAAAGATATGATAAAATCAATTAAATCTTAGTTCAAACACCGAAATCGCTCCACAAAATTGTAAATACATAAAATCATCCAACAACATAACAGATAAGCTCGAATCAATAACTCCAACAACATCACAGATAAACTCAAATCAACAACATAATTATAATTCTCTGTCTATATCTTTTACTTTTTCATGATGACACGAAATGGTAAACAAAATTCGTTCTACATAAACACCATTTTGGTACCTTTAAGACTTCTCGAAGACTTTTTCATGATGACACGAAATGATTGGCATCAATCATTTATAAAAAATCTATCTTGCTGTGTTAATTTTCTTCGCTCGAGCGCCACTTCTATTGAATAGTGCAAATCCACTTTTGCTATGCTTAAACCGCTGTTAATGAATGGTGCAAAGTTGTCAACTTCTTCCCTGTAACAGTTGAATTTTATTTTGCATTAATGCTGCAATCTGCCGCCGCTCAAGATGGGGTTTTGGTTGAAATGACGTGAATGAATGTATGATTAATTTTCCTTGGATTTCCATATCAATTGGGATTCCATAACATAATTATTCCTACATTTAAGGACGTCAACTATTGGGAATAATTTTTTATACAATTTTAACCTTACTAAATCTTATAGAATTTGAAGGGATGGAAAATTTGCAACTAGATCCCTAATCATAGATTTAATCTAGACCATTCATATTAATGAGATGAGTGGTTATTAATGGATCCTATATATAGAGGAAATGGATCAAATGTAACCTTTTTCCTAATATGAGAATCAGGACCACATATGTATCATCCAATTTAATGATCTAATGGTTGAGATTTAATGGAAAAGATCATGGTAATTTTGTAAATAATAGGGCAAAAACTAAAAGAATGGGGGTTATTTTCATCAAAATCTTTAAAATTGATGATGTCAGCAATTTTAAAAAAATCTTAAAAACTTTAAACGACCATAACTTGCTTGAAAGACAATGTTTAAATGAAAAATATGGATGAAAAATACAAAAGATAAATTTTTACGCATACCCAGATTGTAAATGCTTTTCTTAGCTTATAATAATGCTTCATCAACATTATGATAATGTATGCTGATGAAGCATTTGTCATGTGCTAACATAATGTATTCATTGTACTAATGAAGAATTATTATAATGCTAGCGTAGCACATATTTATTATGGTTTATTCAATCACAATCATGGTTTATTTCATCTCAATTAGGGTTTATTTCATCTCAATTAGGATTTACTTCATCTTAATTGTGGTTTATTCTATCTAATTATGATTGATATTTACCTTTTTTTTAATTTAATTTTCTTTTTTTAGCTCCTAATTGATTATTAGAGTTTATTCCATCTAATTATAGTTTATAACGTATGTTGGCAGAGTACTGTCATATGCTACCATAGTGTATTCATAGTGTTGACGAAGCAAAATCAGAATGCTAACGTAATACATATATATTATTGATATGATTTGTTTCGACTCATTTATGATTTATCACATCCAATCAAGATTTATTTCATTCAATTAGGGTTTTTTCATTCAATTGTAGTTTATTAAATCAAATTGGTTTTATAATTAGTTTTTAGAATATATTTTTCGCTAACAATATTAGAAAATTTTAATCAGCATCATGATATCATTTCGTTAGAATGATGATAGTACTTCATTAGCATGCATGACTGTTGCTTTTGTATACTAGAAGACTTGTCTTTTGTATACATTATTGATGATGTTTTATGATGATATAGAATGAATACAATTGCAGTCACTGTGTGCATTTAAATTGTTATATTTACATGCATGTTCACTATACTTACATTGTAGATGATATGGTGAGGGTAAACACACGGTTAGATCATATCATCGGTTCTTTGTAATGTATTAAAAGGCTCACGGTCTAGATGACACTGAACCTGCTATCGGTACGCCGTAGAATAATTAGATAGTTAGTTTGTCTTGACTAATTGATTATTCTAATACACGGACAAGTGTATTGAGGAGGGTCTACTTAGGATTCTATTCTCTATTCTGACCTTAAATGAGAGAATAAGAATCCACAGAGTTCGGGTTCTTAACCCCTATATGTTGGCGGACATATACGTGTAGTGATTGCAGCTTTGATTTATGAAAGGGTGAGATTCTTTCATTGAATCAATAATCTCTATATCTTGGGTTGTAACATTTACACTTATGATGGGTCGTGCAATATGTAGGGGCACCTTGTCCTGGTGCGCTAGGTTGATGGTGTCCTCTTGAGGAAACACAAGTTCATGCTGAAATCCTGCAGGTGGAATTTATTCCATACATGAGTAAAGCTTGTGTGGTACTACTCAAGGATAAGATATTAATTAATTATAGCTATTAGAAGCTTACATAATTAATTAATGGACATTATATCTTAAACACGGGGAATGGCTGGACTAAAGGAGAAAGCATATTCAAAAATATGTATTAAATTGGTAGGTCAGTATTATTTCTTTAGTGGAATAAAAATAATACTTAATTTATTTAATTATACCCTAAGTTTATTGGACATTAGATATAAAATAAATTAATGGGCTAATTTAATATTTTTCTAGATCCCTGTTGTAACCCAAAAAGAGACTGAATTGGATTGGAGATAGAACAAGAGATAGAGATAGAAGTCTAGTCCAACTGGGACACTAAATTTCGTCCACCCCCTTATAAATAAGAGGGTGGAGGCATGAAATTTATATAAAAAAAAATATCAGCCCTTTCGTGTTCTCTTGATCTCCAAAGATTCCATACCGATCTAGTAGATTTCAGCCCACTCTGAATGTAGATACTGTCCAGGAATACAACAGAAGATCAAGGAGTGGAACAGCATCAAGGGGCGCCTATTATCATTCATACAACAACAAGATTAGACCTTTAATCTTGTCCTCAACCCGTCGTTTAATTTGTAAGTAGTTTTTCGGTATTCTATGTTTCCGCTTTTAGTAGAATCGAAAACCGGCTATGCATGTTAATTTAACTCGGTTAATTAAAACATATGAGATACATAAAATTATGATATACATGACATTAGAATTAATGAACATCCAATTAGATCTTGCGGTGGTTCAATTCGAAAAAACCCCAACAACTGGTATCAGAGCGGGTTTTGGCACTGTTCTAGATTTAATCCTAGGATTAATTCAAAATATATGTATAAATTGATGAAATATTTATGTTGCTTAAATTTTCAGATTTATATGTTGATTTATTTCGAATGGTTGTGATCAAAACAATTGGATGAATTTTCGATGTAGTTCGAATATTCTAGTTTTGAGGTTTGCTGTAATTTTCGATTATATTAAAATTAGATTTGGAATAAATTTTTGATGATATCAAAATTTCCAGATTTATTTTGATAGGTGTTCGAAAATTATGGTGCAAAAATTTTCAAATTTTTGGTGTTTAAATTCCCTAATTTGTTCTATGTAATTTTCGGCCATATTAAATTAAATTTGGAGAGGTTTTTGATTTAAAATCAAATTTCTAGATTTATTTAATATGGGGTTTCGAAAATTATGTGTGGAAAATTAGATTTGGTATTTTTGATTTTTATCTTAAAGTTACCTAATTCTAATCTAGATAGATTTGAAAATAGAATATTAGATTTGGATAGAATTTGAAGTGGATCAAATTTTCAGATTTTATATTCTTGATATTTTCAAAATCTATGTGAATTAGAATTGGATAAGGTAATTTTTGATATAAAGCAATAGTTATCTAATTCTAATCCAAAAAGGTTTGAAAATAGAATTTAAATTTGGAACGAATTTGGAGTGAATCAAATTTCCAGATTTATTTTCTTGGTATTTTCGAAAATCTTGTATATAAGAATTAGAAAAGTAATTTTGGTGTATATCATAAATTACTTAATTCTAATCTAGATAGGATTGAAGATAAGATTTAAATTTGGATGGAATTTGAAGTGGATCAAATTTCCAAATTTTATCTTTGTAATTTTCGATCCTAGCTTATCCTAATATTTGGGATAGATTTTTGATCTATATCAAGATTTTTAAATATTAATTAATTAGGGTGTTATCCAAAAATTAAGAAATAAATTTGGTGGATAATTTTAACAAATTTCCAAGTTTATTCTTAAAGATATTTTCGAGATTTACTTGGATTTAATTTGGTGGATAATTATTTTAATTTCCAAATTATATCTAGTATGCATTTTTGAAATTTATTAATTTATTAATTGGATATTTCGAAAATCATGTCATGTGTGGATATCATATGTTATTTTATGCTAATCATGTAATTGTGATTGTTGGATTTGTAGACTGACTTGTTTGTAGGATTACCAAATATCATGGCTCCTTAATTATGTGATGTATGTTTTAATTTATGTTGGATGTATGATGGGCTGTATGCCGGTTTGGCTACGTGATTTTAATCCATGAGAAAATCCATGGATTAGGTCTTGGTTTTATTTTATGTTATTTTGATGTAATAGAAATTAAAACTGTTAGACCAAGTTATTGAGTTGTAATTTTAATCTAGATATATTAGATTTTTTCCTTTAAGAAATAGATATTCTATATTGAATAAAGTTTGAAGATCAACTCAAAGGAGGAAAGTAGTACAGCTCAAGAAAGGAAGTATCACTGATTCACGTCCCGAAATCCAAATTGGAACTAGAATTTTCGGCGAGGCGCAGTGATGAGGACGACGACCTTGCCCGAGTTTCCGGAGCTGACTTTCCATTTTTATCTCATTCAGCAACATGAGATATAAGCCATGATAGTTGGTTTTTATTATTATTACTTATTATGTTGTTTGAAGCATGCATGGTGTTTTATCATTTTATGTGATGTTTGCATGTTTTACAATGGGATAAAATGAAACCTGAATCTTAAATAACTAAGTGGGAGATATTTATACCAAAGTATGTAGAAATCTCAAACGGTCTCCATTATTCTGGTTTAATTGAGATGTGATTGACATGCGAGCTGACAATAGGTCTTCCTCCATAACGGATGTGTCATATCACTGTTATCTCTAGAAATTAAACTTCTTAATCAAGATAGTTGTAGAACACTATTAGAACAAACTGACTCCTCCAACTGGAGCAGGGAGTTCGAAATAGTGGACTTGGTACTAAGATGATGGTGTTCACACTTAGGTGTAATTTATTAATAAACGTCTACACTAACGTGGCTTATTAATTGGAAGGTTACACGACCGTGGTTATTTCCGACTATTAATTTACTTGTCATAAGGAAATTTGACTGGAGGTAAATTAAAGGTGATTTTACATGTTTAAGGATGAGTTTTATAAACGTCCACACTAACGTGGCTTATAAGAAACATTTTTAAAATATCGGTGGATTACATATAATTTTTTTGAGGTTTACAATTATATGTGAGTATCCTAAAGTTTGTGACTGTACTGCATGTTTACTTTTCAATTATTCTATATCATCATGTCACTCTCCACCCTGTCCTCTATTCTCAAAGAAAGCAAGTTAATTGGTGAAAATTACAATGACTGGATTCGAAACCTTAATCTTGTTCTCACTGCGGAAGGACACAAATTCGTACTTGAAGAGGTATGTCCTCAGAAGCCAGATGAGGGTTCTGACGAAGCCCAAAAGATTGCATATGATAAGTGGGTTAGGTCTAATGAGATAGCGCACTGTTACATTCTGGCATCCATGTCGAATATGTTGCAACATCAGCATGAACCTATGAAAACCGCTTATGATATCATGTACAACCTTAGGCAGCTCTTCGGTCATCAGAACTGCTCGGCACGCCATTTGACAATGAAGAAGTTAATGGATGCGAGAATGGCTGACTACATACCTGTTAGGGATCACGTTCTCACGATGATGGGATATCTAGCTGAGATCGAGACCTTGGGTGGAGAGCTAGACGCCGATTCTCAAATCGACATTGTTCTTCATAGCTTGTCCTCGAAGTTTGAGCAGTTCAGGCTAAACATTAACATGATCAAAAGGGATGTCAGCCTGACTGAACTGCTCATGGATCTTCAGTCGGCTAAGTTACTTCAAAAAGGTAACCCGGAGGCACACCAAGCTGAAAATAGGGCGTCTTCTTCCGGTACAAAAAGGAAGAAGAGGAACGCACCTAAGAAAGCTGCAGAGGAGGCACCTAAGGTGAAGAAGTCTAAGACTAAGATTCCTCCCGAGGAATTTAAGTCAAAGACAAAGTGTTTCAAGTGCGGCCAAGCAGGTCACTGGAAGGCGGATTGTCCTAACAAGAAGAAGAAGAAGGGTACGTCTCAATCTCTCATCGTTGAAACATGTTTAGCTACTTTTTCTACTCAGTCATGGGTAGTAGATACTGGAGCTACTGATCATGTTTGCATGTCTTTACAGGGGTTCCTGGTAAAAAGATAGCTGAGTGATGGAGAGATTTCAGTCTATATGGGAAATGCTATGAAAGTGGCGGCAGTTGCAGTGGGAGACATAACCTTATCTTTTAGTAGTGATAGGATTTTAGTTTTAAAGGATTGTCTTTATGTGCCTGGTTTTAGGCGAAACTTGATTTCAGTTTCTAAAATTTTTATGGATGGATATTCTGTTTCTTTTGATAACAAGGTTGTTATCTTTAGTGATAAATATTTTATCTGTTCTGGCACATTGGATGGACATCTTTATTTTCTTAATCCTATGCAAAACACTATGCAAATGCATTTACTGAATACATCGGTCATAAACTCTAACAAACGAAAAGAACCTTCGGAAATGAATCAAACTTATCTTTGGCATCTTAGGCTCAGCCACATTAACCTTAAACGGATACAAAGACTAGTAAATGATGGGCCTTTGTCTTCATTGGTCCTAGAATCGTTCCCTTTGTGTGAATCCTGTTTGGAAGGTAAGATGACCAAGAAACCCTTTAAGGATAAAGGGAATAGATCTGAAGAGGTATTAGATTTGATTCACTCTGACTTATGTGACCCTATGTCAGTTCAGGCTCAAGGAGGGTACGAGTATTTCATCACATTCATTGATGATTACTCAAGGTATGGATACATATACCTGTTACGCGGCAAGTCAGAATCCTTTGAGACCTTCAAAGAATTCAGAGTGGAAGTGGAAAAACGTACATGTAAAAGTATCAAATCACTACGGTCTGATCATGGTGGTGAGTACCTCTCGAATGAATTTAGGGACTACTTAGCAGAGAATGGGATTACATCCCAGTTGACTGCGCCAGGAATGCCACAGCAAAATGGCGTGTCGGAAAGAATGAACAGAACATTTTTAGAGATGGTCAGATCGATGATGAGCTATTTAGATTTTGCCTATTTCATTCTGGGCATATGCCTTGGAAACAGCAGCCTATATTCTTAACATGGTTCCATCAAAATCAGTCCCATCTACGCCCACAGAATTTTGGACTGGATGAAAGCCCAGTCTTGGACATTTTCGGATTTTGGGTAGTCCAGCACATGTGCTGGATAAGGAAGCTGATAAGCTGGCACCACGTACGGATGTTAGACTGTTTGTTGGATATGCAAAAGGGACAAAAGGTGGTTTATTTTATAGTCCTAAAGATCACAAGATCATTGTGAGTACCAATGCTCGATGCTTAGAGGAAGACTATGTAATAAATCACAAGCCAAGAAGTGAGATAGTACTCACGGAGCTTCGAGGGGAAAATTTGAATCTGACACCAACAGTACAAGAAGAAGAACCACAAATTATTGCACAACGTGTCACAGAATTACAGAAACTGCCTCGTTGTAGTGGGAGGATTGTACGCCAACCTGACAGATTCATTGGTTTGGTTGAATCTTCAGATTTCCCTGAAGGACTAAATGAATTGGATCACAGGACCTACGATGAAGCGATCCAAGACAAAGATGCAGATTCTTGAAAATCTGAAATGGAATATAAGATTGGATCTATGGATCACAATCAAGTCTGGGAGCTTGTAGAACCACAAGATGGGGTAAAACCCATTGGGTGTAAGTGGGTCTACAAACGCAAGAGAGGACCTGACGGGAAGGTTGAAACCTTCAAGGCAAGATTGGTGGTGAAAGGGTACACTCAGAAAGAAGGGATCGATTATGAGGAAACCTTTTCACCGGTAGCCATGCTTAAGTCAATCCGGATTCTCTTGTCTATTGCCGCTCATTTGGATTATGAGATTTGGCAGATGGATGTCAAGACAGCTTTCCTGAATGGAAGTCTTGAGGAAAACATCCACATGAAGTAACCAGAGGGTTTCATTGCTAAAGGCTAAGAGCACTTAGTGTGCAAGATTAAGAGATCCATTTATGGGCTTAAGCAGACGTCAAGATCTTGGAACATCTATTTTGATGAGGTTATCCAGTCATATGGATTCGTGCAATGTCCAGATGAGAGCTGTGTGTATAAGAAGAGTGACGGAAATGTGGTGGCTTTCCTCGTACTATATGTTGATGATATCTTACTTATTGGAAACAGTAAGAAAGTATTATCTAACATAAGGGTATGGTTGTCCAAGCAGTTCGATATAAAAGATCTGGGAGAAGTCGGACACATCTTTGGCATCAAGATAATTCAAGATCGCTAGAAAATGATATTGTGCTTATCCCAGGCGACATATATCGATACAGTGCTAGCTAGGTTTAACATGCAGGATTCCAAGAAAGGTTTTATACCTTTCAGGCATGAAATTCATCTATCTAAGGAGATCTTTCCCCACACACAGACTGAGATAGATGAGATGAAGGGCATTCCATACGCTTCGGCTGTGGGAAGCCTTATGTATGCTATGCTATGCACTAGACCTGATATATGCTATGTAGTCGGCATGGTAAGAAGATATCAGTCTAACCCTGGACAAGGTCACTGGACTGCGGTTAAGAATATACTCAAGTACCTGAAAAGGACTCGAGATTATATGCTGGTATACCACTCTGATAGTCTAGTGCCTTTGGGTTACACAGACTCAGATTTTCAATATGATAAAGATCAGAGTAAATCTACCTCAGGCTATGTGTTTACCTTGGGAGACGAAGCCATTGCATAGAGAAGCATAAAGCAGAAATGCATTGCGGATTCCACCATGGAGGCCGAATATGTAGCTGCCTCTGAGGCTGCAAAAGAGGTCGTCTGGCTTAAGAGCTTCTTGTTGGACTTGAGCGTGGTTCCTGATTTGCCTAAGAGTATCACGGTATATTGTGATAACTCAGGTGCAGTGGCAAATTCAAAGGAACCCAGAGCCCATAAGGCAACTAAACACATAGAGAGTAAGTACCATCTTATACGAGAAATCGTTAAGAGAGGAGATGTGGCAGTGGTCAAGATTGCATCGGAGGACAATTTGGCTGATCTATTCACGAAGAGCCTTCCAGCTAAGACCTTCTACGGTCACGTGGAGAAAATGGGAGTGAGATGTAGACCCGGGGTTGCTGTTTGAGATTTTAGTTAGAGTTGGAGAGTTTGCCAGTTTGTTTTATATTTGAAAGAAATGCTTCAAGTATAAGTGGGAGATTGTTGGTTTTGTATACTAGAAGACTTGTCTTTTGTATATATTATTGATGATATTTTATGATGATATAGAATGAATACAATTGCAGTCACTGTTTGCATTTAAATTGCTATATTTACATGCATGTCCACTATACTTGCATTGTAGATGATATGGTGTGGGTAAACACACGGTTAGATCATATCATCGGTTCCTTGTAATGTATTAAAAGGCTCACGGTCTAGATGGCACTAAACCTGCTATCGATACGCCGTAGAATAATTAGATGGTTAGTTTGTCTTGACTAACTGATTATTCTAATACACGGGCAAGTGTATTGAGGAGGATCTACTTAGGATTCTATTCTCTATTCTGACCTTAAATGAGAGAATAAGAATCCACAGAGTTCGGGTTCTCAACCTCTATATGTTGGCGGACATATACGTGTAGTGTTTGCAGCTTTGATTTATCAAAGGGTGAGATTTTTTCATTGAATCAATAATCTCGATATCCTGGGTTGTAACATTTACACTTATGATGGGTCGTGCAATATATAAGGGCATCGTGTCCTGGTGCGCCAGGTTGATGGTGTCCTCTTGAGGAAACACAAGTTCATATTGAAACCCTGCAGGTGGAATTTATTACGTACATGAGTAAAGCTTGTGTGGTACTACTCAAGGATAAGATATTAATTAATTATAGCTGTCAGAAGCTTACATAATTAATTAATGGACATTATATCTTAAACAAGGGGAATGGCTGGACTAAAGGAGAAAGCATATTCAGAAATATGTATTAAATTGGTAGGTCAGTATTATTTCTTTAGTGGAATAAAAATAATACTTAATTTATTTAACTATATCCTAAGTTTATTGGATATTAGATATTAAATAAATTAATGGACCAATTTAATATTTTTCTAGATCCCTGTTGTAGCCCAAAAAGAGACTGAATTGGACTGGAGATAGAACAAGAGATAGAGATAGAAGTCTAGTCCAACTGGGACACTAAATTTCGTCCACCCCCTTATAAATAAGAGGGTGGAGGCACGAAATTTATATCAAAAAAAATATCAGCCCTCTCGTGTTCTCTTGAGCTCTAAAGATTCCATACCAATCTAGTAGATTTCAGGCCACTCTGAATCTAGATACAGTCCGGGAATACAACAGAAGATCAAGGAGTGGAATAGTATTAGAAGATCAAGGAGTGGAATAGCATCAATGGGCGCCTATTATCATTCATACAACAGCAAGATTAGACCTTTAATCTTGTCCTCAACCCGTCGTTTAATTTGTAAGTCGTTTTTCGGTATTCTATGTTTCTGCTTTTAGTAGAATCGAAAACCGGCTATGCATGTTAATTTAACTCGGTTAATTAAAACATATAAGATACATAAAATTATGATATACATGACATTAGGATTAATGAACATCTAATTAGATCCTGCGGTGGTTCAATTCGAAAAAACCCCAACAATGACGACCTGTTATCAAATACTCCGCCATTTTTATAAGAATTTCCAAATTACGTTAATGCCCCTATCCGATTTTTTTTTAAATATTACATAATTGACACCGCTCTTTTAATCAAATATGGGCCTTCGATTTTTTAGGATTGTGTGGTGTGAGATGTGGTCGTAGTTCCCGCACTAGGATTGATTTTCATCTACTTGAGATTTCTTATTACACTTCTTATGTTACATTCTTTGTTACACTTTCAAATTATGATTTTTTTATATAATTTTTTTCTTCAATTATATATTTTTTTTGTAATTTAGTTTAATTTTAATATTTTTTTAAGGTTTACCCACCCAATTAGGATCTATAATTGTTTTTTAGTATTTAATTTTCAAATTTCAATTAATAATTCATTATTATGGTTGATTTATTTAAAATTAAATTTTTTAACTTTTTTATTTATTTTTTATTGATAAATGTTGACTATGATTATTTATATTAGAATTAATTTTTTATAATAAATATTATTAAAATCATAATTTTCATATTAAAACACAGAGGGTAATATAGAAAAATGTAACAGAAAATTTCAACTCAATTTCACCTAACACCTCCCTTATTTATATATACTGTTATTTTTTAGATGAGATATATGTAATATTTCTACATGCATTATAAAATTTACTCAAAATAGTTTTTATATTTGCTTAATTTGACCCCCTCCTATGTAAATTTATCGAACTCCAAATAGGGAAATTTGACGTGGAGCCAAAAAGAAAAAAGAAAAAAGGCGGCTGAAGAAGATATATAGTGTTAGTCACCCTCGTACACCTGTAATACCTGCAATAAATTCATAGCGGTAAGAATTGAGAAATAGATTTATCAACTGTCACATAGTTTTGTGTTGGTCTTTCATTGGGCAAGGCACAACACAATGTCATTGCATTATTTGCATATATCAACATAAAAAAAAATACTAGATTGAATATTTCACTTTTCGTTGCCACTTGTTTCAAAAGTGCTCCTCACAATCCGATTCATAATCTTTCATATCCTATCGAAGAAGCAAATTTGCATTGCACATGATTTTGCTCATTTTGGATGTCCATTCATAATTAATTATTTCCTAAAATATATTTTGATGTCTGTGTGATTTATTTGATGATACTTTGAAATCTGGCAATTGACAATTAGTTTCGGTAGCTTTCATGATATACTAATTTCTAGGGCCAGCAAAATATTCCATTTAATAAAGATTGATTTCTTACACAAATTACAGTCGTTCAATGCTGTGGGGTTGCTATATATGGCTGTGCCGTGTGTAGGTCAGTCACTTTACACAACTAATTTGAATCAAAATCATATCGTATCATAAACCATGATTCATAAATTCATTTAATTTGTTGATTCTGATGTTACCATGTCTATATGACAATACCACGTGGAGAGTAATGTATTATTTATTTATTCCATTATAGATAGTTTATTTTTCGGTTATATGTCCTATCTTACCATAAACTATTGGTGTTTTTCAATAATATTTCAATTTTCAATAAATTACTATTTAATACCTAATATTTTAATTATCTATCATGTGAGCTAATTTTCAGCCCTAAATTTGCGACATAGATTGTCAAAGGTTAAAGGTTATTGAAATATTACTGAAAATGATATGAAGCAGAAAAGAATTTGATCTATCTACGACATAAATTAGCTAGTGTTACAAATCATTATAAAAAAATGAAAATGTTAGATATTAAATTATAATTTTTTGAAGGTTGTGATACTATTAAAAAAGACTAATAATTTGGAATAGAATAGGATATTGGACCTTTTTTTTGTTATACTATACTTTATTTGCTTTACTAGCCAAGTAATCAATCAAAGTGTTAGCAACATCGTAATTTTTACATGGAGAAGCAAATTACAACATTTATCACAAGAATATCACAAAAATAATTTATAATTTCTTTATAGCACATTTCAAGTAACAATATTTGTTTTTCTGTCACCCAAAAACGAAAGGCAAAATAACACAAGAATATCTGGATGCAATTATTAAGCACAAAAATATGAAATATCAAATAAAATATAATATTACCCTAAGGATGTGATTGGTATGGTGGAATGTAATAGAATAAAATGATCATTCCTACGTCCATTCCCATTCCGATGATTGCTATGGTTCAAAATTGAGAATCACTATCCGATAGAATCCCTATTCCTAAAAGAAGGACAATAGTCATTCCACCCACCCTCATGGGTTTAGACTACTTTTATTAGCAACCACTCCAACCATCCAACCAACCAACTGTCACGACCCCACATTAATATCCAATTAATGCGACGTGTGATTGGCACGACTCGATCCCAATGAAGGATGGATCAAGGCGCGAACCGGAAATAATTAAATAAAAGAAGGAACTGCTATATTCCAGGATCGATAATTGTTGTGAACTCGAATTCTGGACTGATTTCAAGTACTCACAAGAGATAGAATAATAACAGTACTTAATTGATTATCGAGTTATGGGACTCGTCAGGAACAAAAGCTGAAATGTTGAACTTGTGATATAACTGAGTTGCAGAAGCAAAAGAAAGATATTAATAATAATAATAATACAAGGTCATATGAGCCTTGTACCAAAAAGAACTCCACTCTCAGCACTTCTCCCTTCCACACCAGCTCAACCTGCACATTTAAAAAACAAACATGCAGGGCTGAGTACAAGGGTACTCAGTGAACACATTGCCAAAATATCATAATATATCTGATATTATGAACGTTTATAAAAACTGGTTTTATTATCATGCATCCGAGTAAACACACAGGGATTTTATCTGAAAAGGCCCTATGTTTTACTAAATCATTTTCTGTCTTTGCGCGCGCTTTTATGTTGTATGATCATCCATATCCCAACTGAGTGCCAAGGAATAGCTCCGCTCAGCCTTTTCCGCACACATCGAGGAATAGCTCCGCTCAGCCTTTTCCATGAATACATATCTGAACTAAACTCCGAGGAATAGCTCCGCTCAGCTTTTTCCACGGACGTTTAGAACCGTCGATGTCTTAGTCAGGAATAGCTCCGCTCAGCCTTTCCCTCTTCCTAATATCATCGACCCAAGTGTACACTAACCTCGGTTAACACGCTAAGTTAGCACGAGGCCCGATCGATTTAAGAGTTAGAAAGCCCCTTGCGAGCTAACTAAATACGGATATGGATATCATACAAAACAAACATTTTATGCATGACAATCATTTATTTACATCAGAAATAATTAACTGCTGGTGAGTAAAAACTCAAATCATTATTTGGACTAAGAGTCCGTTGAAAAGAAAGCCCACCTTTCACCGAGGTTTTAACACTTGAACTGCAGCAAAAGTTCCTCCTCGTACTTTATCTTGCACTGGACAGCTCGCCTTCATAGAGTTAACATAAATCTGAGTACGTTGAACCAAATACGTTGTTTGGACTCAACATGAAATTGAAGGCCTATTAGGGTCTAGTATCCGTTCTAAATTTTTCTTGTTTAAGGGTAAATCTTGACCCTAGATCTTAACCATTTAAAGACATTCATCGACATTATTTAAGGTATCAAAAATACCTTAACATCATCACAACTAGATTCTAGAAACAAAATCATCGCTAAGTTCGTTGACTAAACAACGTTTGGCACAACGTCTAACTTTGGAAAATTCTCTGTTTTGGCTCACTAAAGTGTAGGGATTGTGCCATATACCAATGGAAATCCACAGAAGTCTAGTTTACGGCTAAATTTACGGTTACTCAAGACGATAACTAACGAAAAAGTTATGATCATTTTACTAGAAGGTGGCAGAATTGCCAGAATTTCCGAAAACAAACTCGTGACCTGACTTTGAAGGTTTTTCACGATCGATTCAGGAAGAGTTATGGACTGAACTATATACCATTAGAAAGCCACGGAAGTCTAGAATTTTTAAAAATTTACAGTGGCTTAAGATGATAACAAATGAAACAGATATGCCCGTTTTACTGAAAGGTGGCAGAACTGCCATGACTTCATGAAAACCGAAACATGACCCAACTTTGCCGATTTTTCATAATTTACTCAGAACGAATTAGAGAATGAGACCTATACCATTAGAAAGCCACTTACGTCTAGTTTCCGGAAAAATTTACGGTGTCTCAATCCGACGTAAAACGAGGGAGTTATGCTCGTTTTACCGAAGGGTGGCAAATCTGCCGACCCGCTCGCGCGAAATACGCGAACACAAGCCACACTTCACAACAACCTTTCTATATGTTCGAATCATGCTTTTTTTTTTTAACACATCAAACCTCATCCCACACATGCCTCTATGCACTAATCAACTCATAATCATCTAACATGCTTTGAACACCAAAGACACAACAACATGCTCTATAAACATCTCAACAAGCTTTGCAACACAATCAACTAATTTCCACCATTTAACATGCTTCAAAAAAAACTCAAGACATAATTTTCCAACACAACACCAAACCTATACATATATATAACTCATGGTTTTCGAAATACCTTTCAAATGACAACAATGGAGAAGAGTTGGAAGAAGCTTGAAGGAGATAGAACGACGAAATGAAGCTTCCAACGACGACGCCGGAAACGAAACGGTGAGGATTGGTTGCAACGAGATGGAGTTCTCCTCAACAATGGCTACAACCTCTTGCTTCTCTCTCACTCTCTCTCTCTCCCTCTCTCTTAAAGAAGATGGAAGAAGAAGATGGTGTGGTGCTAGAGTTGATCTTTCTCTTTCTTTCGAAAATTCGTGAGGAATGGAGATGAAAAGATGAAATGGAGATGAAGTAGAAGAAGTTGGGTGTTGTTTCCTCCCCTTCTCTCTCTCGCTAGTTTTGGAAAAAAAAGAAATGCATGGAAGATGATGAAGTATAAGCAAGATAGGAGTTTCTCATTTGGTCTCCCCCTCTCGATTCTTTTGAACAAAAATAAAAATAAAAATGATGAGGCATGGCCTTCTTGAGTGATAGGGCATGGTGAAAAGACTTGGGGCATGGCCTCCCACTCATGGGAGTTGACTAATAAATACCGGTTTTAAATATCGGTTGTTCGATTATCGTGATATTTTCCGTCTTCGGAAAAAAATCCCGAACTAAGCCGATATTACTAAAATAATTCACTTACTTTAAAACAATAATTTATCTAAAATTATTGGATAAAAATTACCGATTTTATAATCTCAATATTTAAATTATTAGACTAGAGAATAATTAAATTCTCTCTATTTAAAATACTCTGATTAAATTATCTGAATTTAAATACTAAATGAATGGAGAATATTTGATTCTCCCATTCCTGAACTAAATTATCGGAATATCAAATTCACGATAACACACCGTAATTTAAAAGAATAGGAATCCAATTTATCTGGAATTATGATTCCGGCTTTCCATACTGAAAAGGGAATTAAAATCCTACTGAAATTATTAACGGATACTTATGACCCTAATCTGCTGAAAATTACTTTACTAAATAGTAATTTCAACAATTAATTGTAATTAAGCAGTAATTAATTTACGGGGTATTACACCAACCATCCAACCACTTCATTTAATTAATTTCTCTCTATTCCACATCATCAATATTCATCCAACCCAACCACATCTATTTTACATGTTTTATCAATGACCACCCAATTACACAACCACACCATTATATATAATTATTTTATTTTATTTTATTTTATTTATAATATTAAAATATTATTTGTAATAAACATAATATAAAAAATTATAATTATAACAAGAAAATAAAAATATTCTAAAAAGAAAAATCGAGCAATAAATAGAAATAAATAACCAATACAAAAAATATTACAAACTAAATACTCAATACCAAAAATTACAAGAAACTAATTAAATGACATTTCATAAAATTAAAAAAAATAAAATCGCACTCATTAAACGGTATTTCCTAAAATTACATAAAATACAAATTTATTATTTGATATATAGAAAACTAGAGAAAAAAATAGATAATTTTAAAGTGTGTTGAAATATAGAAAAATTGATGTCTATTTATAAAGAATTAAAAAAATATGAATTTTGGTATATTTTTTTTATTTATTTTTATAATATTATATAAAAAATATACTAATTTTATCTATAAATTTAAATAAAATTAATTGGCCAATGAGATGGTGATAAAGAGATGGTTGAAGTGAGACCACATTTGGTCCAAAATGAGGGGTGGTCGACACCTCATGTCTTTCCTACACCATGTTTTCTTTTTTTTATTTTGTTTTTGCTGATATGGCATGCGACCGCATGGGCATGTGGTCGCTGATAATGCCAGCCTTAGCTATTCCAATGTTCAAAAAAATTAATATATGATATATTTATACATAATCATGTCTTATAATATTATTTTATCACATTTAGAAAAATAAACTAAAAATCAATAATAATAATAATAATAATAATAATAATAATAATAATAATAATTATAATAATAATTATTATTATTATTATTATTATTATTATTATTATTATTATTTTGTAATTATTTTTAAATTATTTATTTATTTCAAAAAATAATTAAAAATATATGTTAAAATTAAATTTTGATTGCTTTTATAATTTTGTTGAAGAAAAATGAAAGCGATGCCGAAATATATACAACATACAAATATGTTATAATATAATATAAAAATATTTATGTATTTGATATAATTTAATATATTCAAATGAAAATTTGAAATGTTAAACTGTTTTTCTATGAAGTAAAAATATTTTTATTAACTTATACAAATTATTATATATTGATTAATTAAATATTTTAGAATCAATAAAATAAATAAATTATAACTTGCTAAAAAAATTAGAAAAAAATCACATACTAAAAAAGAAAAATGATGTTTAGATATATAAAAAATAAATTAAGGCATGTGTTGATATTTATTAGCCACTACATACAATTATAAGAAAATTTGTAAGTAAATAAAATATTCATTATATAAGATAAACAACTGATATTTCATTCTGTTTTTCATTCCATACATATACCAATCATAAGAATCGTCATTCCATTCAGACTCTGATCCAATACTAAGTTCATTCTATTCATATCTAATTTCATTATGTCATATCAATCACCTCCTAAGAGTAATTCCTTAATTATGTCATATCAATTCACTCCAATGTTGTTCCAAATTCTGCCCTAAATTTGAAATAGAATTTGGTGCTGCACCAAACTGGTGCTGATGGGTCCACAACATTTAATGAACTATTTTATTATTTAAAATCATTAGTAAATGGATTTTCTTATAAATTTAATTTAATTTATAAATCATATATTCACTTAATTTAAATTATAAATAATCTATGAAATTACACACCCATGTGAGAAGTATCTGTCTGCACAACGTTTACACAAAAGTTGTTGAACGGTATAGAGATATTCACAATAAAGTTGGAGAACATTATTGTTAATGTTATGTTGTTTGCAGAAAGTAAAGCAATCAGAGGTTTGGTAACCCTGTTCGATCAATCAAACTACGTCAGGGGGACTTGTTAAGTCCGTGGGAAACTATTCACTACTCCAGTGTCATGTTTACTTAGGATTTTACACGACACTGACCTCCCGTCACTCGAAACCTGTTCTACCCGTACACCCTCTTTCACTGAATTGAATCGTTAGATCCCCTCACAACCTAAATGTCTATCCTATCAAGTTCCCACAGAAAATCTCTTCCGAGACTCCTTTTGACAGTGTATGAACAAATGTGTTTCAATACACGATGATTAGAACATTATTATCTAGTCTAAGACACAACTGTAACTCTGTGGCTCAAAGCAGTTAGAGCTCTTAAAACTATTCCTGTGCAGTACTTCTGTTCGGTGTGTTTTTATCATCCTAATAAGTCTGTATCCCAGGCTATTTATAGAAGACAAAGATAGCCTAAACATGAGAATAGATGGCCTAATCTGATTCGGAAACAAACATGGAAACTTTCTTTATTTGGAACCGAGATTAAGTTTGATCCATGTTAGGATTTCTTCTATCTTTAGGAATTTGTCTTTAACTTCAGTCTTGATCTCTTCAGTTGAATATGGCAGCTTCTAGATAGATCTCTGAATCTTTCCTCAGTTATAAATCTTGAACAGCTTCATCAATCTTGCAAGAATATTCTGGACAAAGAATGTTCATGTAAACATTCACGTACGTTATTATGAACATTTTTTTATCTTTTGAGTCTTCTCTTTATTGCAGATGTTCATGTACTTTGCAATGTACATTGTTGATCTTGAATCTTCACATCAGGTAGCATAACGGAAACTTTTGTATATTCACATACTGACTTCATGCTATTACTCAAGCTAGCTGGCAGTAATCAGCATGTTGAACAATCTCTGTTGTGGCACGATGCACAATGGTCTTCTTCTCGACTTAATCCAAACTCCTTGCTTTGAGCTATATTCGGGAAGTTCAAATCACGTTCATGTATATTGGTATGAATGTTGTCCAGAACAGTGGTAAAGTACTTGGAAAAATCAAATACTGAAGTGATTTATCATTTGCCATAAAGATGAATGACAATCAATCACTTATAACGAGAGCAATGCAAAGCTATTGATAAACAACCATAGTGTAGTGACACTTTGAATCAATCTGAACGAAGCTTCTATGATTGGTGTCACGTATGGTAGTAACAATCTCCCCATTTATCTTTATTTGTTGGCAAATGAGCTCCTCTATTTTTCCAGGTGCAACTCTTTCATATTTCCTTGATTGTCTTCAGCCGCAGCATGGATGTTCATCTAGATCTTCACAAACCTTGCAATGAACTTCAGCTCAGTTTTGTTTCTTTTTCTTTTCTTTTTATTTTTTTGTTTTTATTTTTATCAGAGCATTTTAGAAGATCATTAGCAGTTCAATGATAAAGATAAAAGTATCAAAGATAGAGGAATGTGGAATGATATAATGATAATGATGCAATTACAAAAAAATCACATCATATTTGAAGCTCAATGTAGACAGCTTCACAAAAATTAAGACTCAGCCAGGGAGTGTTTGAATATAGATCAGGGAAAAAGAATTTAACAAATTTTGAAAAACTAATACTCTCCCTATTTACTTGCAGATTATAGGCAAAGAAGTATCAGTCAGCAGATCATTAGCTTCAATCAGACTTATCTGCATCAGAATGTGCATACTCAAAGTCTTCTTCTTCTTCTTCTTCTTCTTCTTCTTCTTCTTCTTCTTCTTCTTCTTCCTCTTCCTTCTCATTTTCTTCCTCTTTCACTTCTTCTTCTTCTTCTTCTTCTTCTTCTTCTTCTTCTTCTTCTTTTTCTTCTTCTTCTTCTTCTTCTTCACAGCTGCTTCATCATCAGCATTACTACCTTCTTCATCTGCTTCCTCCTCTTTCTTCTCTTCTTTTATGCTTGGCCCTTCTTCATGCGCAGCCACTGATGCTTGCACTTTTGTGCGGGTTGTTGTGCTGAGACGACCTTCCTTTATTTTTGTGTCTTCACTCTTCTTGACTGCTGTTTCGACAAGGATATGAAGAGACTGGTCTTTTTCAGCAGTAGTCCTTGAGAACTCTTCATTCTGAAGAAGTTCATGAACCTTCTTCCTCTCAGCAGCATGATCCAGAGTCTTCTAGGCATGGAAAGCTATGCAGTATCTCAGATGATTTAGAATCTTGTCACGTACAGAGACATCAGGAGTGGAGTATGCTGGTGTATGTTGTGTACCCTTCTTTGGGCTGACATGTTTGTGCAATGAAATTCTGAGCAGTTTTTTTTATGCGGATGACAGATCGGATGAGACTTTAATGCCAAGAGACTTCTTGGGCTTGATGATAGAATCCATCTTAGTTGCAACATTCTTCCTCTGGCTTTTGATACTATTGTATATTAGCACTGGGTAGACGATTGGAGCTTTGATCAGCCCACTCTCAGCCATGCTTACCACCTTGTTGAACACAAATTCTCCAAAATTAAATCTTCTTCCAGTTCCTATGTGAAACAGGAACCTTCCATAATTTTGATTAACACATGTTCTTTGGGTGGTTGGCACCCAATGGTGGATGGCAATTCAGAACAGGGCCTTGTACGAAGCAGATAGCTTGCTTAATGGAATAGTCTGAGGATTTGTTGGCCAAAAATCATACTCATCTCCTATGGGTTCAACAATGATGATACCCCAATCTTCAACTTCTTCAAACTCTCTCTCAACATCTGACCCAATGTGGTCATTGATCACTTGCGAAGAGAAGTTGATCATTTCTCCTCTCACGAAAACCTTTTGATAGTTCTCAAAAGAGGGGTCATCCATGTCTCTTGTTAGATTGCAGTAGAATTCACTCACGACCATGGGAACAAATTTTCTCACCTTCAATATTTTTTGAAGCAAACCCATAGCTTCAATTAGGTTGTAGATACCTACCTCAATCAATAATGATGTGTCCACTCTCTTCTCAGGAATTACATTCATCTTCTTGACTTTATCCCAGAGTGAGGCATGAAAAACTAATCTAAAAAGACCATAAGAAGTACCTTCTTCTTGAATAACATCCAGCTTCCTAGAACGTCCAATAACTTGTTCATGAACATCTTCATGAACTTTCTTTTTCTCAGCAGTAGCCTTGGTTCTGGCCTCCCTTCCGGCTTGAGATTTCTTCAAGAAGCTTCCTAGAATTTCTTCTGAGACTTGGCTTCTGGTCATCAGAGACCTGGTGGACATAGATGCCAATCCCTTGGTGGACTTCCGAGAGACTTTCTTCTTCATAGATAATCCTAGAGATGGAGATGCAACAGTGAATGGCTCGATTGTATATTGAGCACTAGCAAGCAGCTTTTCTTTTTGTGGTGTGGGGGCTTCCTTTTCTGAAGATGAAGAGCTTTAAATCTCTTCATCTGGTTCTTGAGCGACCACAAATCTATGGATGATCTTGGCCTTTTCCTTCTTGACAGCAGCCTTCTTTGTAGACATCTTATATCTTTGAGCAAGTGGAATGTGCTCATTTTCATCAGCAGGTTCAAGAACTTGTTCCTGAACATCTTTGGTAGGTTCTGCAATACCTTTTGGTGTGGTTTCTTCTTTAACAACAACAGAAGCTTTCTCAGCTTCTTGATCAAGGTTCTTAGAAACCTCTTCCATGATCTTCTTCAATTTTTTTGTGGTGGCTTTCTTCTTGATACTGCATTTTGTTCTGGCTTTTGCAGCAGTAGTGAGCTTGTAGGTCTGAGTCACTTGCTTTATCAGATTATCAAGCTTCAATGGCTTGCTTTTCTAGATCTTCTTTGAAGAAGCGACCTCTGCTTCTTCTTCTTTCTTGGAGATGACTTCCTTATTATCACATTCATGATATTATTCAATGTAACAATCTTCAGAGTCTCTAAACTCATCTTCTTCTTCTCAGAGACACCTAGACATCTTCTATTTTTGAATCAAGTCCCATGACTTGTCTATCAAAATCATCCAAGCCTGTGTCTTTATCCATTGTTCTAACAACATATGTGACCTTGTCAGGTCTCTTTCTAGGCTTAGAAGGAGCTTTCCTTTTAGGAGCTAAATAGAATTTTTTGTTGAGTGTGGAATAAACACACTCACACACCATTAGGCTGATTAATGGTGAATGCAAAGAGCCAATGAGGATCTTAGCTTCTCAAATCTTGCAGTATCCAAGACTTTGGTAAATAGATCTACTAGTTGATCTTCTGTGTTGACATGCTCAATCTTCAGAACTTCTTCTTCAGCTAGATTTCGGATGTAGTGATGTCTGATATCAATGGGTTTAGCCCTTGAGTACTGAACTGGATTTTTTGATATGTTGATTGCACTCATGTTATCACAGAATAGAATGAGGACATCATGAGTTGCTTCATAGTCCTTTATCATCTGTAGAATCTATACAATTTGAGTACAATTGCTTCCTGCTGCTATGTACTCAGCTTCAATTATAGAGAGAGATATGTTATTTTGCTTCTTGCTGAACTAGGAAACAAGATTGTTCCCTACAAGGAAACAAGCACTTGATGTGCTTTTTCTGTCATCTGGGGAGCCTGCCAAGTCAGCATCACTATATGACACAATGCTTGAATTTGTATCAGTGGAATACCAGAGACCATATTCAGTTGTCCCATTAACATATTTGATGATGTTCTTCACAGCGTTCGAGTAACTTTCCTTTGGACATGCTTGATATTTGTCACGTACTCCCACACTATATGCTATGTCAGGTTTGCTAGCTGTTAGATATAGCAGACTTCAAATCATGCTTCTGTAGAGAGTCTGATCAACTTCAGTTCCAGCATCATCCTTGGTGATCTTGGTTTTTGTCCCTATAGGAGTTATTTTGTGCTTGCTGCTCTCAAGTCCAAATTTCTTGACAAGACCTTTAGCATATTTAGATCAAGATATGAAAATATCTTCTTCTGTTTGCGTGATTTACGACTCTAGAAAGTATTTTAGATCCCTTACCAAGCTCATCTAAAATTCAGTCTCCATGTTCTTAATAAAGTTCATGACCATCTTCTCTGATTTTGATCCAAATATGATATCATCCACATATACTTGAACAATGATCACTACATTATTCTCATTTCTAATGAATAGAGTCTTGTTATCTCCTTCTCTTCTGTATCATTTGCTTAGCAGATAGCTTGCAAGCCTCTCATACCATGCTCTCTAGGAGCTTGTTTCAGACCATAGAGAGTTTTCTTAAGCTTGTACATAGTCTGGATAGTGAGGATCTTCAACTCCTTTTGGTTGAGCAACATATACATGCTTGTTGAGAAAACCATCGAGGAAGGAACTCTTCACATCCATCTAATGTAGCTTGAACTTCAGTTGGCAGACTATAACAAGAAGTAATCTTACAGATTCTAGTCTTGTTATAGGAGTAAATGTCCCATCGAAGTTAATTCCTTCAATCTGAGAGTAGTCTTGAGCAACCAGTCTTGCCTTATTCTTTGTGATGTTTCCTTCTTCATCAGACTTGTTTCTGAAAATCCATTTTGTCCCAACAATGTTGTCATCTTCTGGAGCTGGAACTAGATCTCAAACATCATTCTTCTCGAATTGCAGCAATTCTTCTTGCATGGCCTCGATCCAGTACTAATCTTACAGAGCTTCATTCACATTCTTAGGCTCAGTCTTTGATGTGAAGCAGATATAAGAAATTAGTTCCTGAACTTTTGCTCTGCTTCTTATTTTTAGCAAGTCGTGCACATCACCTATGATTGATGTGGTCGGATGACTCTTAACAATGTATTTGTAGGTCCTTCTGGGTGTCTTAGTAGGTTTTTTACTAGCTGAGTGACATGCTATTTATTAACAAATAAATCATACCACAAGTGTACACTATTATTGTAATATCTAGGTGAGCAAGAGTATCGTATCTCACGGAGACTGTACTTACTCATTCTTATTCACAGATACACAATTAATATCTAGACACAGGATAAACAGATGAAAGGGAATAAAAATAACAAGCATAAAATAAAGACACAAAATAAAGACACAAGACAATAAAATACTGAAATAAACAAATATATGCGAAAACACTAGGCTTTAGGAAAAATGGATTTTACTACATCGGTTAACAATATTCATTGATTATCTTAATCTGAATTTTATCTTTAATTTATCAATGGTGGGGGATCACTAGTCTATTATTAGGCTGCTGTGTTAAGGCATATACCATAACATAGATATAATAAGTATGCATTTCACTGCAGTCAGTTCTTCACACATGTCATTACTCCTAACCAAGCACTCAAAGATCTATTCAACCCTATGTGATACTTGTTCACTTGGTCGGTCCTTCCAAGCACACATAATCTGATTTCTATCTTTCCATTATTAATTCTTCTCTGGTCAGTGCTTCAGATTAATGACTACCATGCATAAATGGTGATCAAGCATTCATACAAGATATAAAATAAATCACAGAAATCAAACCTCGAGAGATAGCCAGAAGAAAAAGTAATCAAATCATATATTAAATCCATACATTCCAATCCCTAAAACCTAGCTAAAGAATTAGCTAGACATAATAAAATAAATAAACAATACTAGAGTTTTAGTATTCATGACTAAAAAGATAAGGGAACCGAAGAACAAGATATAATACAACGACTTCGTCTTCTCTATAATGTTACGTCGTCTCTAACAACCTTGCCATCTCCTCTCGAGTAGATGGCACTCTTTCTCTATTCTCGGACGTGTGTTAGGTGTGTGTCACTTCTCTCTCCTGTTTAGGACTTGTGCATGACTTGTATATCTCATGTATCAAAATGGAGGCTTTTATATGTAGGTTAGAAATCCTAAATTGGAGTAAGAAATTTACATTCCCGTTGATCCGTAGCACATGGGTCGACCAAGCCATCCGGGTTGACCCAACCTCATTTTTGCATAGGGTCGACCCAAGAAAATTGAACCAGGTTGACCCACCTCTTCAGATATTGCACTAGGTCGGGTCGACCCACCCCTGCTGTGAGTTGGGCTTCAGATTTCTTTGGGTTTTGATAACTTAATCAGATCCATTAGGCTTTCATTAAGCATTTAATTAGGCTCAAGAGCTTAATTAAACATCCCTTCAACTCTCCTTATCCATATTCACTAATTTTGCTTCAAATATGCAATGAAATCACACAATTACTGCAAAACTAGCAAACACATCAAAAACTCCAAATGATAACAAAATAAACACAAAAACTATATAAAATACACAGTTTCACATAATAAAAGACCTCAATTCATATCCAAAAGTCATGTAAAATACTCAGCTGTCATTGAGTCAAACTTCTCTGAACGTTCTTCAGAATGCTCAAAGACATCTTGATGAACATCTTCATCATCACTTCTGAAGTCTTGAGTATCATCAAATTTGACATTTCCAGGCTCAATAACAGCTCTTGTTTCAGTGTTGTAGACCTTGTAGGACTTCCTGTTCCTTTGAATATCCAAGGAAGATGTCTTCAACTCCTCTGTTCTCCATCTTGGTTAGATATTCTCTATCATTGAGAATATAACAGGTACAACTGTATATATGGAAGTATTTTATAGTAGGCTTCATTTCATTCCATAGCTCATAAGGAGTGACTAAAGTTCCAGGTCTGCTGTGAACTCCATTGCTAATATGGTATGTTGTGTTGATTGCCTCAGCCTAGAAGTGAGTAGCAATGTTGTTTCCTGCAATCAGTGCTCTAGCAATTTCTTGAAGAGTCCTATTATTCATTTCAACAATTCCATTCTGATGGGGAGTCTTTGGTGCACAATATTCATGACTGATTCCAAGATCTTCACAGAAGTCATCAAATAACTTGTTCTCAAACTCCTTTCCGTGATCACTTCTGATTCTCTTAATGGGGAACAACATTTTCCACAGACACTTTACAGGCTAATTTCTTAAAATCTGTAAATGTTTCTGTTTTGTCTCTTAAAAACTCAACCCAGGTGAACCTAGAGAAATCATCTATGTAGGCAAACACATGCCTCTTTCCTCCATAGCTTTCTGTAGTCATTGGTCTCATTAGATCCATATCAAGAAGATCTAGGACTCTGTTAGAGATGATGTGTTTAACATCCTTGTGTTGAGATCTGACTTGCTTCCCTAATTGACATGGGCCACAGACTTTGTTGTAGTTGGCCTTGATCTTTGGAATCCCTTTTATCATATCTTTATTGATCAACTTCCAAAGATTTCTAAAGTAAGTATGGCCAAGATTCTGATACCATAGCTCAGTTTCATCCAATGATGTTCTCTGACAAGTTATTGAACATTCAGTATGAACATTGAATTTGTAGCAGTTGTCAGATAATCTCTTTCCTTCTATGAAAACTTCATTGTCCTTCTTATACACCTTGCAATCATCTTTGGTGAAGATTACATTCATATCATCATCACAGAGCTGACTGATGCTGATCAGATTGGCTTGCAGTCCATCTACCAATATGGCTTTCTTTAAGTTGGGCATTCCTTCAACATTCAGAACTCCTTTGCCCTTCTTTCCATCTCCGAAGGTAACAAAATCAGATTTGCAGATCTTCAAGTCTTTTACTACTGCACTGTCACCTGTCATATGTCTTGAGCATCCACTATCAAAGTACTAACTGTTGGTGCTTTCTGCTCTGAGGGATGTGTGTGCTATCATGCTCACATGTTGCTTCTTGACTACCCATTGCTTCTTGGGTGAGTGTTGTTCATTTCTTCTGTACTGACATGGTGTTGCAGCTTTGGCTTTGGCAGGAATAAACCTTCTTCTCATTCTTTTAAGATCTCTAAGATAATCTTTACAATGAGGTCTAATGTGGCCTACAATCTCACAATAGTGATAAATGATCTTCCTTTTATCTAATGTGTTGTGAAAAGCAACGTTGGAGTTGTTTCTGTTGAAGATCTTCTTGTGAGATATATTCGGAGGCTGAACATTCTTTGAAGAGTTCAGCATATTCTTCTGGACTTATTTTTTTTTCTCAAGTTCCTCCTTTTCTTTGACGAACTTGATCTCTCCTGAGTTTTATCCAGAATACCCAAGACCATGTCGAACGTCCATGGTCTGTCTTGAGTTTAGAATCTCATCCAGATTCTTAGTAGCATTGTTGAGCATCCTGATATTTCTCATAAACACCTTCAGATCTTCATTGGATTGCTCAAGCTCCTTCTTCTGATCACGGATCTTTTCTTGCATAGTTATTTCTTTGATAATTAGTTGACTATTCTCTTGACTGATCTTTTGATTATCTTCAACAAGTTGCTTGTTAATCTCGACAACCTGCAGCCATTTGTTGAACATCTCTTGATAGGTAGTCTTAATATCTGAGTCACTGACATCATTATCAGCATCTGATTCTTGGTTTATTGCAAAAGGATCAGTATGAGATGCTTGTTTTTCTCTGGCTGTGAATGCAATGGTTTCATCTTCTGAATCTGATTCACTAGAGCTTGATCCTTCAACACTCATAGAAGTGTTATAGCTCTTCTTCTTCTTCAAGCTCATTCTTCTTCTTCTTCTTCTTCTTCTTCAGAGTGTTGGCCCATTCTCTCTGAATGTGTCTGTAACCTTCACATTCTCTGCACTTTATTCTTTTTCCTTGATCTTTATCTTGATCAGAGTTATTCTTGTTAGAAGGTTTGCGAGGAAATTATTTCATGTTGTTGTTCTTGTTGATGCCTTGAGTTCCCGCTCTTCTCAGCATCTTTCTGAAATTCTTGGTAATCAGAACCATATAATTCATTAATTCTTCATCACGAAAATATTTGAGAACATTTTCAGAAAACTTTTCTGATGTTTTAGCTTTTAAGGTAATTCATTTGCCTTTGTCCATATATTTATCTTCTTCAAGATTCATCTCAAAGGTGAACGATCCTATCAATTCATCCAGCCTCATGCTTCTGACATCCTTAGCTTCTTCTATGGCAGCAACTTTGTAGGCAAATCTTTTTGGTAAAGCCCTCAAGACTTTCCTTACCAGCTTTTCATCTAACATGACTTCTCCTAATGCAAAACTCTCATTAGATATACTCCTTAATCGAGTGTTGAACTCACTAATTGTTTTAGAATCTGCCATTCTCAAATTCTCAAACATGGAGGTAATATTCTGAAGTCTTTAAAGTCTGACAGTACTGGTTCTTTCAAATGTTGTCTCCAATATATCCCATGCAACTTTAGCAGTCTCACAAGTTGAGATCAGACTAAATGACTCCAGATCTACAACGGAAAATATGGCATAGAGAGCTTTGGACTTAGCATTGAACCATCTCTTTTGTGGATCAGTTCAGTCCTTTTCTTCAATGGGAGTATACTTGTCATCCTTGGAAACTGTAGGTTGAATCCATCCTTCAGTGACACTCTTCCATGCTTGATCATCGATGGACCTGAGAAAAGCACGCATCCTTAATTTCCAGTAGGGGTGGTTGTTGTCTTCTAGAAGAGGTGGCCTGGCAGTGAAACCTTCTTCTTTAATGGAACTCATGGCTTTAAAACTAAATACTTCACACTGAGATGTACTTCTTGTGATGAACATAAAAAATGACCTGATCTGGTGCTAATTGAAATTGCACACGTGTAAGAAGTATCTGTCTGCACAATGTTCATACAAAAGTTGTTAAATGTTATAGAGATGTTCATAATAAAGTACAAGAATGTTATTGTGAACGTTATATTATTTGCAGAAAGTAAAGCACGCAGAGATTTGGTAACCCTATTCGATCAATCGATCCACATTAGGGAGACTTGTCAAGTCCGTGGGAAACAATTCATTACTCCGGTGTCACATTTACTTAGGATTTTACATGACACTGACCCCCGTCACTCGAAACCTGTTCTACCCGTACACCTTCTTTCACTGAATTGAATCGTGAGATCCCCTCACAACCTAGATGTCTATCATATCAAGTTCACATAGGAAATATCTCTCGAGACTCCTTTTGATAGTGTATGAACAAGTGTGTTTCAATACACGATGACTAGAACACTATTCTGTAGTCTAAGACACAACCGACTATGTGGCTCAAAATAGTTAGAGCTCTTAAAACTATTCTTGTGCAATACTTATGTTCGGTGTGTTTTTGTCATCCTAACAAGTCTGTATCCCAAACTATTTATAGAAGACAAAGATAGCCTAAATATGGGAATATATGGCCTAATCTGATTCGGAAACAAACATGGAAACTTTTCTTGTTTGGAATCGAGATCAAGTTTGATCCTTGATAGGATTTTTTCCATCTTTAGGAATTTACCTTTGACTTCAGTCTTGATCTTTTCAGTTGAATATGGCAGCTTCTAGATAGATCTCTGAATCTCTTCTTGGTTGTAAACCTTAAATAGCTTCATCGATCCTGTAAGAATATTCTGGATAAATAATGTTCATGTAAACATTCACGTACATTACTATGAACAGTGTTGATCTTTTAAGTCTTCTCTTTATTGCATACGTTCATGTACTTTGCAATGTACATTGTTTATCTTGAATCTTCACATCAGGTAGCATAGCGAAATATTTTGTATGTTCACAGGCTAACTTCAGGCTATCACTCAAGCTAGTTGGCAGTACTCAGCATGTTGAACAATCTCTATTGTGGCACAATGCACAACAATCTTCTTCTCAGCTCAATCCAATTCCTTGCTTTGAGTTATCTTCAGAAAGTTCAAATCACGTTCATGTACATTGGTATGAACGTTGTCCAGAACAGTGGTAAAGTAATTGGAAAAACCAAACTCTGAAGTGATTTATCAATTGCCATAAAGATGAATGACAATCAATCACTTATAACAAGAGCAATGTAGAGCTTTTGATAAACAACCATAGTGCAGTGACACTTTAAATCAATCTGAGCCAAGCTTCTATGATTGGTGTCATGTATGGCACTAACAATATAAATAAATAATTCAATGATATCGCAATTAATTAAGTGTTCTGTTCAACGAATTTCTTGCTCATAGAGAAATTAAGTACAAAGATGCTAACATTGCGCTTCGAAATGCATTAGTGGAACATATGTAGCAAAAATATACTAATTCTTAGCATTCATGCCAATACATACATACATACATACATATATATATATTCATAAGTGTTGTACTCTCGTAATATTTTTCACTAATTGTAAGAGTTTGATGATCATTTAAAGTAATTTTATTATTCCGAACACATTATATGTTATAATTTTTTTAAATTATATATTTTTTTGAAAGTATATAATTAATAGTTATTAATTTTGAATAATTATCACTAAAAAAATACTAAATCATTAAGCATATTTATATTTCAATTATAAGACAAAATGAAATCTTTAAGAGAATATTCTTATTTGGTGTAAGATTTGGTGCAGAGCATTGGAGTTGCAAATTGAGATGGTTTGTTTAAATTTTTTTTTATATGTTATTTGGATACTGATGTTTAATTTTTTATGTAAAATTTTGTAAAGTCAAAGAACAGAGAACTATTAGCCTCAAACTCCTGACGTTATGAAGTGCAGAGATGAATTATTGCCACTCAATCAGTCGATGTCATTTGAACCACTTACTAGGGCTAAAAAGGAGAGCTTATGATGTTTGTCTTTAATAATAATAAAAAAAGAGCAAACTCAATCATCACAAGGCTAATCGAGCCTTTGATGGAGAAGATATTGATCATGTATTACTAAGAAATTGCAAAATTTGAAGTTTAGCCCAATGTTAAACTTGGAATTTTAATATTTGACTTAAGTTTATTACTCAGTTATCGAGTTCCCTGCTCTCTAATCTTCTTCTCATTTCGGTCTCTCATCAACATTAATCCTCTCAATTTTGAATTCATATCTTCAGACAGAAATTTCACCACTTATTATCTTCTAGCTCAACTGATTTCTAGTTATATTATATATGCATAAGCCATACACATCCATTTATGTTTTAGTCCATCCCCATCGAGGATATAATTTTGTCGGTTAAATCTATACAATATTTATGTCATTATGTCATATGTATATATATATATGGTGATAAATAATAAGTATTGTTAAGATTTTATGAAATAGTAAAGATTAAAATAATATATGATATTAAGAAGTACTACAGTATTATCTTCTTTTACAAATACTAAAAAAGATGTAATACAAATAATATATATATTGGTCATACAACTTATTAATTGTCTAATAAGTTGTATGACCAATATAAAAAAGAAGTACTACAGTATTATCTTCTTGTTTAATTTTAGTGTTAACTATTGCTTTGTATGTTTATGTTTATTGCTTTGTCAACTCTTATTCAATATGAACAAGTTGCATTTAATATTCACTGTACGTTTTTTTAATTGGGTTATCTATTTCAGTTGGAGCTAAACCGACCTTCTGCTCGAAAACCGCAAGAAAAAAATTGAAAGTACCTCAACTAAAATGGGGAGGGCAACTAAAAAACGTGTTTTTCCCAAAATTGAACACTAGGGTGAGGGGTCTGTCCCGGTGAATTAGTAGATGTTTAATTGGATAATATCAAGATGAAATAATGTGTATGCAGTTGAATTCATTGCTTAATATAAGTATGAATTACTGATTTCAACATTTAAAGAAATAGCTTATAAGTTATTATTTATACCTATATAATCGATATATAAGCTATTTTTTAAAAAAGTTATAGCATTAATTTATACATAAATAAGCAATGAATACAACATATGAAATTAACATATGTTAGAATGTTGTATATGTATTTAAAAGTTAAAAGCAGTAATTTATATCTTTATAAGCTATTATTTATACTATATACAATCGCTTATTTTCAGTCAATTATTTATACCTATATACATAATTTTTAAGTCAATTTCTCTAATCAATATTGATGTTCTTTAAATTATAAAGACGTGATATTTGTACTTGTCTCAAAGCAATGATTTATTTATACTTTAGTTTTAAAGCAATGGTTTATTTATTTTTATAAGTATACAAGCTGTAATGTATGTCTTCAAAAGCTATTATGTATATCTATATAAGCAATACTGTGTATAATAAGTAATTTTTTATTTATATATAAGCTATTATTTATACCTTAAAATCTGAAATTTATTCATTCACATATTGTAAAAAAAATATATACCTATATATGAAATAAATACAATTTCTATTTTTTAAAAATTAGAATTGTATGCATCCCATTTAAAAACAATACATATAAAAGAAATGAATACATTTTTATTTTTTAAAAGTTGAAAGCAATAAGTTATGCCTTTATAAGCAATGATATATACATGTGTAAGCAACAATAGAAGTGTTATTTTTATATAACTATATAAACTATATTTGTTGAAACATTGTAATTTGTAAGCAATTATTTATACATGTATTTATAATTTATCTAAGCAATGTTTTTAAATAATAATGGTTGAGAGATGAGAAAAAAAAAATGAAAAACTCATAATGATGAGAACATGATAAAAGTAGGGGAGAAATTAATTAAAAACGGTGTGTAGGATAAAACAAATAAAAAAATGTCTACAAAAAAATCTTGATAAAATCGCTAGCTTGTCTAGTGGGAGAGAAAAATAAGGAAAATAAGTAAATCTTGATAAGGTAAGACCTATTATTATGGGATTGATTTTGCAAAATATTATATTACCCATAATTATTTTAAAAACGATAGAAATAAAAAAAAATCATAAATCTCAATCTAAATCTGCACCATTAAATTTAATAGATCCAACGACGGTAAATAGTTCCTAGTTCTCACTCAAAGATAAGTCCTCATTTGAACCAAATCCTATATATATATATAGGGGTGGGTTATAATGAGGATTGTGCTTCGCGTGAGATCGTGAGAACAGTGCTTATTTATTATGATTTTATAGCTTAACTTTTTGTATTTTAGTGCTATTAACACTAGCACTAAAATATAACAAGATAAGCTATAAATATTTTTTAAAAAAATTAGCACTAAAATATAATAAAGTAAGCTATAAATTCATAGTAAATAAGCATTGTTCTCACGGTCTGCACTGTTCTCATTTGAACCAAATCCTATATATATATATATATATATATATATATATATATATATATATATATAGGGAATGGATCAAATGAGATCACTTTCAAATGAGATCACTTTCCTGGTGTGAGAACTGAGACCTCATCTTACACCATCCAATTTAATGATCTAATGGTTGATATTTAAGGTGACAATTTCGTAAATAATAGGGCAAAAAATAAAGGAAGGGGGCTATTTTAGTACAAACCCATTAAAAATGATGATGTCAGCAATTAAATAAAAATCTTAAAAAATTTAAACAACCATAACTTGCTCTTTTTAATCCAATGCACACAAAAAATATATCAAATTAAAGCTCTCTTCGTGCTCTTTCATTTAAGATGTCGAAAGGCTATGTTTAGATGAAAAAATATGAACAAAAAATAAAAAAATAATAATTTTTTACGCGTGCCCAGGTTGTAAATGCTTTTGTTAGCATACAATAATTCTTCATAAGCATTATGATAACATATGCTAACGAAGCATTTATCATATGCTAACATAATATATTCGTTGTGCTAACAAAAAATTATCATAATGCTAGCGTAGTACAAATTTATTAGGGTTTATTCAATCTCAATTATGGTTTATTCCATCTAATTATGATTTTTTTTAATTTAATTTTTCGTTTATAGTTCTTAATTGATTATTATGGTTTATCCCATCTAATTATGGTTTATAGCAGATATTGACAGAGTATTGTCATATGCTAACATAGTGTATTCACAGTGCTGACGAAGCAAAACCATAATGCTAATGTAGTACAAATATATTATTATTATGATATGTTCCAACTTCAGTCAATGTTTATTTCATCTAATTAGGTTTATTTCATCCAATTCTGATTTTTTCATTTAATTAGGGTTTATTAAATCAAATTAGGTTTATAATTAATTTTTAGAATATATTTTTCGCTAACAATATTTGAAAACTTTAATTAGCATCACTATAATACTTCGTTAACATGATGATAATACTTCGTTAGCATGACGATCTGTTATCAAATACTCTGCAATTTTTATAAGAATTACCAAATTACGTTAATACCCCCGCGCGAAAAACTTTTCAAATATTATAGAATTGCCACCGCATTTTTCATCAAATTTGGGCCTTTGATTTTTCATGGATGTATGGTGTTAGATGTAGTCTCATTTCTCACACTAGGGAGTGTTTTTATATAACCTCTCTCCTATATATATATATATATATATATATATATATATATATATATATATATATAACAATTAAGCAAAATGTACTCAATTAATTTGTAAGGCGGACTTACACATTTTTAATGTCTTACTAATACGTATGAGTATATAAAATATTTATTTTGATTGTAAATCTTATTTATTTAAAAATGAAATTTCTCCCATAATATTCTTTATTTTTTAATTAGTTGACTTATTTCTTTATTATATAAATTCTTAATATCCCTTTTAATTCGATGATGATAGTGCATCGTACGGTTGCAAAAGTGATATTTTGTAAGAGGTAAAAACTATTTTAGCCACTTAAACTTTAAAACATACTTATTTTAGCCATTAACTTTTAAACATACTTATTTTAGCCATTTTAGATGAAAATACCCATGTGCGCGCAACTTTGGCAATGCGCGCAACACGCAGGGGTAAAATAATCATTGTGACTAAAAAAATATATTTAAAAGTTAATGACTAAATTAAATTATTTTAAAGTTTGGCCGGTTAGTTTTATATATTTTCACTATTTTGTAATAACAAAGTCCTAAATTTAATAGACTTTAATTAGACTGATCATATATAGTAAATAAATCGGCAACCATTTTTTAATGATTATATATATGATTCGACAACAGATCGAGTTGTTCATCAAACTTGGACCCGTTTAATTAATTAAGTCACCGCCAAAAAGAAATCTTATATAACAACCAATGAATCCACTCGAGAAATTTAATTCTTAACTGCTAAGTTTTGAGTTAAAATTGGGAAACGACAAATATATATAAGTCCACATCTCATTTACACACTTAGATTTTGTACATATAGGATTGCCTGATTTGCACGGAGATAGATTCTGCGCCAGATGCATCTATATTTATTACTTTATCCAATTAGATTGTATAATATTTCAACTCTATATTTTGTATATAGGATATTTTTCCTAGTACGGGAACTAGGATCACATCTACACGGTTCAATGTATTGATTTAATGATTGAGATTTAATGAAAAATATGGTGGTAATTTTATAAATAATAGGGTAAAAAAAAAAGGAATAATGACTATTTTCTTCCAAACCCATTAAAATTAATGATGTCAGCAATTAAAAAAATATCAAAAACTTTAAACGACCATAACTTGCTCATTTTTAATCCAATGCACACAAAAAATATATCAAATTAAAGCTCTCTTTGTGCTCTTTCATTTAAGATGCCGAAAGGCTATGTTTAGATGAAAAATATGGATGAAAAATACAAAAGATAATTTTTTACGCATACTCAGGTTATAAATGCTTTCGTTAGCTTATAATAATGCTTCGTCAGCATTACGATAACATATAATAATGTAGGCTAACGAAGCATTTGTTAGGATTGTATACTGAAAAACTTGTCTTTGTATACACTCTACAATGTTTTGACGATATAGATTGAATATTAATTGCAGTAACTGTTTGTGCATTTATTTATTGTTATATATTTATAAGTATGTTTCCATATACTTGCATTGTAGATGATATGGTGTGGGTGAACACACGGTAAAGATCATATCATCGGATTCCTTGCAAAGTATTAAAAAACTTGCGGTTCAGATGGTCCTGAACCAACCATTATACACTGTAGAACAATCTAATAGTTAGTTTATCTTGACTAATTGATTATTCTGATACACTGACATGTGTATTCAGGAGGATCACGATAGGATATTGTCCTCTGATCTGACCCTAAAGGGAGAGAATAAAGATCCACATAGACCGGGTTCTTAACCCATATATAGTGGCGGACATATATATGTTATGTCTACTACTTTGATTTATCAAAGAGTGAGATTCTTGATAAGATCAATAACCTCGATATTTTGGGAAATAACATATATATATATGATGGGTCGTGCATTGTATATGGTCACCATGTCCTGGTGCGCCAGTTGATGATGTCCCCTTGAGTAAACATAAGTGCATGTGAAATCCTGCAGGTGAAATTTATTCCGTACATGATAAAGCTTGTGTGGTACTGCTCTAGGAATGGAAATGTTAATTAATTTTAGCTGTCAGAGCTTACATAATTAATTAATAGACGTTATATCTTAAATACGGAGAATGGCTGAACTTAAGGAGAAAGCATATAAGTAAATATGTATTAAATTGGTAGGTCAATGTTATTTCTTTAGTGGAATAAAAATAAACACTTAATTTATTTATTTATATCCATGTATTGGATATTAGAAACTAAATAAATTAGTGGGTCAATTTAATATTCTTCTAGATTCCTAAACCGCTCAATTAACACCTAAGTGGACTGAGGGAATGGAACAAGTGGAGAGGCACTACAAGAAATCGAATTTTTAGCCACACATAAATTTGCCACACATTTTATGTGTTGTTGTTTAGCCACACATAATCATAAAATGTGTAGGTGAATTAATTAGATAATTTTCTTTACTTAATGACATTTAAGAAGTGTGGCAAAAAAAATTTAATCAGATTAATATTTTTTTTGAAAAAAATTATCATACTTTATATTTTGACGAAATGACATTTGTATTTTCTTTTGCTTACATGGACATTTAGAAAAAATATTAACTACACATAACAACTACATATGTATATGCGTGGTTACAATCTCCAAAAAAAAAAAGATTTGAATCAAATTTAAGAAGCGTACGTGTAAACTTCAGTATATTTTACAATTTAATTAGTTTTTATATATCCTTTTTTAAAACGTGTAGTGCTCCACTCCTCCACCTCCATTTTGACATAATCTTTTCTCTTTATATATATAGAATCATTTGAATTTTAATTTGATAAAACAAAATCCAATTTAATAGCAAGCACCCATCCGGCCAACAACCTAATCCCTTTTTTAAGGGATCCTTTTTTATTTAAATAATGATTTTAAAGAATTATAACTAATTAAGCACACGACGGCACATATCCTACTTCCTACCCCAACATGAATTATAAAAACAATTAAAAATTTAATGAATAAACTAAAAAGCCTTTTTTATTTAAATAATGATTTTAAAGAATTATAACTAATTAAGCACATGACGGCATATATCCTACTTCCTACCCCCAACCGAAATTATAAAAACAATTAAAAATTTAATGAATAAACTAAAAAGCCTTTTAGCTATAAATCACAACACCAACAAAAAAATATGTCAACATTAATTTTAATTTTATTATTTCTCTCACAACTCTATCATATTTTAAGTCACAAACAAGTAGTTATTTAAATTTAATACCAAAAAAAATATTTTCAATTTATATTCTGAAAGGTTGGTTAGCTATCAATCTAGGACATGATAGATTAAAAATATAAATATAAGACTTTAATGATTGAAATTATCAATGTAAGACTCCAAAAATCATATATTCCAATTATCTTTAGTTTTTCTAATTATTTTTATATTAATTTTTAATTAAAGATCATCAGATAGTTATATATTAAATTTATTTTAAAATATTTTTTTAAAACAAATCAATATACATGAGATTAGAGTTTGAGATTGATAGTTTTAAGAGAATTATCAATCCAATGTCTGAAAGATGGTTTATCTATCGATATAAAACCTGAAAGATTTAAAACTATTACTTCAAGGCTTGAAACTTTAAGCCTGTTAGTGTTAATGTTGATGACACCTATTTTAATTTATTGATAATCTTTACCTTTCCTAGCTTTTGTAGATACTTGATATACTTGAATTTAATATATTTTTAGATCTCATTGATATGCATCGATTATTTGATTTGATATCGAATAATATAAGAGCTGGAAAATATTGATTTGGTAGAGTTTTATATTGGATAGGGATGTTTCCTTGTTGATAATCTTGCTTGTTTTCCATCTTTGTATTGATTTCTTTTGTAGCAAGTAAGAGCACGAAATTTGAACCATATCACACCCTACTACACATCTATAAAGGGAGGCTCAAAGTTTCAGTAGACATGATATAGAAAGAAATCATGCATTATATCTCTAAAGAATCGTGTGCTACTGCAGACTTCAATGTGGTTCTGAGTATTAATCGTCTTTCATTCAACATCCCATATTTGGTCATGTGCATCTGAATTTTTCAGAGTAATTTGTTAAGAGTTATTGTGTTTGGTATTGTCTCTTCACTTATAACACGTTTTGTATTTGGAGAGATTCATTGTTTGAAGACGACATCTTTAAGGAAAGTGTCTTCACTTTGTATTTTTGTAATTCACTTTATATTTAGTGAAGTTTTTATCATGAGGTTGTGTTACAAATACATGTTGTATTTGTAGCACATTAAACTATGTTGCGATCTGTATTCTAAACATTGAACGTAATATTAGTACTCTATTTTTGTATTTTATTCCATCCAATAGCAAAATTAGCATACTCAATTCTCTCAAAATTAAACAAAAACAAATACAAATTTACATTTATTAAATTAAACATAGAGTTTTAATAAATTTTGTCAAATAAAAGCAACCACTTTTTGTCGGGTCTGTAGTTTGAAATTCAACTTTTTTGGTTTGATTAATTAAATTTTATTATATTCATAATTGAATTATTATGGTTTTAATTCCACGACCAACTATTAAATCTTATTGAAATATTTAATAAATTAATTAATGTTAATTTTATCCCCTTTATAGATCTCTTTTTAAAATAATTATTTCCCCATCAAAATTGAAAAAAAATCAATAAAAAAGAACTATATCAATTTATTATTGTTATAGGGAAAAAAATTTACATACTGAATTTAATTTAAATGTTGAATTTAATTTAAACTTCTAAGGACCTCTAATTAAATTAAGTAGAGATTGAATTGATAAAATTTAATAAAACTGTACTCTATTTAATTTAATTCAGGTAATTAATGTAAATTTGTGTTTGTTTTTATTTAATTTAATTTAGGATAATAATGATGTAGATATTTAATGGACACACTATATTTTGTTGGATGAAGTTTTAACACTGTTAAATCTCCAAACCTTAAATCGATAGTTTTAGATTTTTCAAATCTTGAATCGATAGAATCTATGTTTCAAACTCTATGTCGATAGATAAACCATCTTTCGGGCCTTGGATTAATAATTCTCATAGTTATAACCATTCAAGTTTTAAAACATTTATTTTTTATGTGACGTTTCATACAGACACTTTACCCAACATTTATGCTAAATAAAGGTTTTTAAAAAATTCAAAAAACAAAACAAAGCAAAAAAAAAAATCAATAAAAAGATGTTGGTGTTCACAACATATTGAAAAGGTTTTGGGTTAAAAAAATTATATATTAATATATATATATATACAAATTTATTTTAATCGTTCTTGCTTTCTTCAAAGAGTTAAAAGGAAAAAAGAAAAAAAAAATATAATATCATATTACTCATAATAAAGAATGTAACTAATTCATTCAATATGCCTTCCAACATAATTGAAGGGTGACACTTCTCTATATTTCAATTTTTTAAAAGCATACGTAAGCAAAAATAATTTTTGAAGGTATAATTAGTAATATTATATACATTGGTCTAAAAAAATTATATGCATTATTGAAAAAACTAAAACTAAAAAATAGCATAATCCATTCATCCATAATATTTGAAAAAAAAAAAATACAATCAATTCTTTTGTAAGATTTCACTCACCCTGCCATACACCAAACAATTAGATTTATTTTTTTTGTTTCCCCGCCAAACACCAAAATAGAAAATTTTCACATCTATATCTATATATTATCTAAAAGTAAGATAGTTATCGAAAATAGAAATAACAATTTTTTCCGCCCAAATCACTATTCCTAATTGAGCAGCTAATATTTTCTCCTAATATATAGATTACGTACGTATAATTTAGTGATAGATATTAGGATAGATAACTTTCATTATATATATACATAGACATCATATCTATTTATACTAATTGAGAAGCTAATATTTTCTCTTAATATATAGATTACGTATATATAATATTAGTGATAGATATTAGGATAGATAAATTTCATTATATATATATACACATAGACACCATAGCTATTTATATTAGGAATTAATATATTAATATTAATATTAGGGATGAACAACTCTCAGCCGTGAAATATTAATATTAATATTAGAAATTTGTGTATATATTTATATTATATATGGATAAATTTGATTATATACACACACACCATATCTATTTATATTAGGAATTAATATATGAAATATTAAATGAGAATGGTATCTAGGACCTAATATTGGATTGAGGATATATAAATCACATATAATGAACCTAATCTAATTAAATATTCCCCTTAAAAATTCTACTGATAATACACGCACTTCATGAAATGAATTTTTTTAATTCATTTATAAAATCTGCAATATCTCAATGTGAATGTTGTATAATCATCTCCACATTATAAGATATTCCCTGCAATATTATCTAATGATATCTATTAATCTACTAATGATATGCATAATGTATAATATAATATATATGAATATATCCTCATTAATTTTCACACGTTAAAGATATATTACCACATATATTTTAGAGATTTGTGTGCATATATAAACCATATATAATGGAACAAATCCAATTCATCAAAAAAATCAATTCATACCATAAATATTTTTCTTCGTACGATTTTTTAAATAGATCTGTATGCTGCGCATACAAATCAAACGCTCTATTGCATTTTACAAGAAATTAATTCATTCCAAATCATAACTTCATGTCTCCATTTTTCAGTTTAGTTGAGAGGGTTAGGGAAATCGGTCATTCCATATATTAATTGCTATTGAAACTTAGGGTTGTTCGTATGTACGAACAACCACCGTATGGAAGATCGCATGCTAAACCAACTCTCGAGATAATTCTCCATGATCGTGTCGATGACCATATACACGGTACCATGAGGAAGTCAGACCTAAACTAATTCTCGAGATAATTCTCCATGATCGTGTCGGTGACCATATACACGGTACCATGAGGAAGTTAGACCTTGAGCGGTTTAATATCGAATTTGTGGAATGCAGTTTATACGCTTTTTAATTTTTCGATATACAAGATAATAGGATGAAATATAGAACAACCCAACATTTGTTCAAATTCATCTCTTCTTCCTATACGAAAGTTATCCCCATCGTAGATGAAGGTTTTCCACACTACATGTTCCAATTTTGAGATTTCACATATTTACAAGAGTTGGTTCATTTGATGAGGGTTTGCTTTTTGGTATTAACTACACTTAATATTAAAATTTCAGTCTATATTGTTTATATTTTTTTTATTTTACTAATATATATAATTTTTTTATTATAACAGACATTATTGAAAAAGTTGAAAAGCACTCTGAACCCCGAGAAATACAACGTAACGGACGTCCTACCAATTCATGATTTCTATTGAAGATGTAAATTATACTTCAATTCATGATTTATATTTTACACTATGCATGAGTTTTGTTTCAGTACGATAATTGAAGCAATATTTTTTTTTATTGTGATCATATTTTAATAAAATTTTAAATGTGTACTCCACTCTCCGTGCATTGCACGGGTGCAATACTAGTTCCCTCTTATACCAAAAAACCCTCCAAATTAAAATTGAACGAGCAGCAGTTTTCTCATCTCTTCCGCTCATCTCACAAAACATCACCCACGTCAAATTCTTAATAGAATTTCATCCAAGTATCAGAGGCAATTTCTCTATTTCTGTCACGATACTTCTCAATCAGATTTTTTATGTTTAGTCAAAATTAGCGGAAATTGGATAGAGAATTGGCCAACTTTTGGATGGGAGAGCATATACCAGTCAATTTGGTTGAAATCTTATTATAGAAAAAGCTTTCAGTTGCGTGATTTTTTATGCTCAAATATGGGTGCAAAATTTGTTGTTAAGGTTAAACAATGAGTTGATATGTTTCTCATTGCCATTACTTATATTTTCTTTCCTTCTGTTGATACATAAGATGTATGTGCTAATGCTTGATCTCTTGGGTTTGATGTAGGATCAAATTGACAAGTCTTGACCAAGTGTCTCGATCTACTCGTGAAGGGGGTGGGCTTGAATACCATAATATATCTGTAATTTGCATAATACCGACAGGTGATGGTGATGACTTTATAGTTTTCATTGTGTTATTGTGATCTTATTTTCTTCAAACTCATGGAAGTCCCTTGATTGTTCAAACATACATTTTTGCTGCTTAAATAGAATGTAGCAAGAAAGATGTAGCAAGAAAGAAATTTGATCAAAGTGATACTGATCAATTGATGTTGGAGTATATATTTCAGTTTCAGATTGCGTATTTAATCCTTGAGTATTTCTTTTTCTCAATTAGTAATTATGTTTTTCAATTAAGAATGTTTTATCGGTGCACTTTATGCAGTTGATGATGATATTCCGGGCGACTAATTGATTTTCTATTTGACGATGATATAGGCTTAATCTTTTGCTAAATATTTTAGTTTGATTTATTATCGTTGCTAATTTACATTTAGTTTGTGCTTTCATTTCATGTGATTTAGACATTTAGCCTTAATTGTTTGTTTTTAATTAATGTGTGTTTCTTCAAATGTATTTATCCGTAATATAATCTATCAATTATTGTGTTAGTGTCTTGTGAATTCTCAAACATGATGTTGCACTGTTTTTTTAGCTCAGTACCTGTAGTCTACATTGCTAGTTAAATCTATTTCTTCAAGTGATTGTTCCAAGTGATTTTTTCAAGATTGTTGACTTTAGTTGGATTGTTATTCTATGTGCAGATCAATCCATCATTGGCGAGGAAAGCAATCAGGGACCTGATGGCTAGAGATTTGATCAGAATGGTGTCGGCTCATTCAAGCCAATAGATTTACACTAGGACTGCAAATTAGGAAGAGATATGGAACTAAGCTTTTTATGGCTTTTATTTGTGTAATTTTATTATATGTGATCAATGTATGATGTAATATGACTTGATTTCGAATAATAAAACTTTAGTGCTTTCTATAGTAAATTCTCTATTTATATTTTTGATAGTGTTTAATTAATTATATATATATATATATTTCGTATTGTAATTTTAAAATAAAAATATTAATACCCACAGATAATACATATTTTAAATCTACAAATAATAATTATTTTAATATTATTAATTTTTTTTTAAAAAAATGCCTACAGATAAATTACAATTTATACCGACACATAAAAATTGTCACATGCCTTGTGTCACGTTGGATCACATGGCGCCACATCATCATTGCATATGTGATGCCGCATCATCATTACACGTGGCAAACATGTTTAGACACATATAATTTATACTTTTAATGACATATATGTGTAGGTAATACTCTATGAATTATCCACACATATATGTGTGCGGGTAAAAATCTTTTTCTACAGAAATATAACCACACATACTAACATTTATATTATGTGTGGGTAAACAGTTTCACTCACACATGAGCATATTTTTAGCCACATTTATATGTGTGGTTAAAAGTTTAAATTTTTGTAGCCGGCCCAAACCCATTAGGGATGGGAGTGTGATTTTCGTCCCCTTCCTTATTTATTAGAGGGGATGAAAATTATAAGTAACAAATCAGCCCCTTATCCATACAGTTTAGCAGCTTGCAGCCCACTCTGCATCTAAACAAGGTACGAGAATGCAGTAGAAGATCAAAGAGTGTTATTGCCAACTCGGGAGGGTTCGAACACTGTGTGGGAAAGGCCAAGTTCGACCGGTTCTCCTACAATAATGAGATTAGATCTTTAATCTCGTGTGCAACCCTACTTCATCATGTAAGTTGGTTAATCGATTATATTTTTCCGCTGCAATATTTTCGATGTTCTTGCATGATCATTCAACATGTTTGCATAATTAAATTTACACATAATATATGATTTACATGTTGTTAATTAGAACTAAAAAATATCCCATTAGATCTGTGGAGCATAATTCGAAAAAACTCCAACAACATTTGTCATATGCTAACACAATGTATTCATTGTGCTAACGAAGAATTATCATAATGTTAGCGTAGTATATATTTATTAGGGTTTATTCAATTTCAATTATATATGCTTTATTTCATCTAAATTATGATTTATTCCATCTAATTATGATTACTTTTTTTTAATTCAATTTTTCTTTTTTTTTTGTTCCTAATTGATTATTAGGATATATTCCATCCAATAATAGTTTATAACGTATGTTGACAAAGTATTGTCATATGCTAACATAGTGTATTCACAGTGCTGACGAAGCAAAATCATAATGATAACGTAGTACATATATATTATTGTTATGATTTGTTCCGACTCATTTATGGTTTATCACATCAAATCAATGTTTATTTCATCCAATTAGAGTTTCTTCCATTCAATTAAAGTTTATTAAATCAAATTAGGTTTATAATTAATTTTTAAAATATATTTTTCGCTAACAATATTTGAAAACTTTAATTAGCATGATGATAATACTTCGTTAGCATGACGATCTGTTATTACATTCTCCACAATTTTTATAAGAATTACCAAATTACGTTAATACCATCGTGCGAAAAATATTTTAAATATTACAGAATTACCACCGTCCTTTTAATTAAATCTGTACCTTTGATTTTTTAGGATTGTATGATGTGAGATGTGATCCTAATTTTCACAATATGATTGGTGCGAGGGATATTGGAAAATTGTAAGTTGCAAAGATTTAATTTGACAGTTTTAATTCCTAGGCAGACGAAGAGTTTCTTAAAAAAGGAGGAATCTTATTACCAACTAACTAATACTAGGACAATCATTGTTATCTGCACCTAAATGAATGGCTAACATGATATCAATCTAGGCTAAATTTTCCAGCTTCGCTTTTTTGGGAATTAGGGGTCACTTCATTGTGTCAAAAATTGACATATTCTAGCCAATGACTGCATTTTAGTGGTTAGTATAATTGTTTTTTTCTTAATCAAGAAATACTTTCTTAATTCCCCTAAAAAAAGAAGAATAAATACTTTCCTAATTTGAACTGAGAGGTTCTGATCGTAGTACTTACTTCCATAACAATGGATATATACAACATTTTTCACTAAAAATCATATCATTGCCGAATTTGATCGTGGATTTTGATTGCTACAAAAATGATTGACCATATTTAGGAGTTGTCAGAAGGACCGTCGGCGGGCGGTGGGGGATAGAATGAATTATATTTTACAATACAATAGCATTGACACTAATATAAATAAGTAACACGACCTTCTCTTCGATTTATATAGTTGCACTTAATCTACTCATTTTTCAAAACCCAACTCAATTAAATTGTTCTTTGGAGATCTAGTAATTGGTTTAGTGGTTATAAAACTTGTTTTTCCCATCATCACACAACAAAACTATTCTTGTTTATTTAATTTGTGTGGTTCTTATTATACATTTATATATTATATATATATATAATTTACCTTCAATATATGTATATGTAAATATATATATAATTTTTTATTTTTTCAAAATAAATCAAAGCAACGATTGTTCTGATTATCACAAAAAAATTAATTACACAAGGAATGCATGCATTGACAAATTAGTAGAAATTATCTTTCTTAATCTTAATCTATATATATGGGGAATGGATCAATGAAAACCATGTCTTGGCGTGAGAACAAGGAACCAATCTCATCCATAAATTTAGTTGACTTGAGCGGTCTGGATTGCTTCAAATTTTCGGTGGCAATCTTGTAATTTTTGATAAATTTTAGGGTTGTGATGTTATTTATGTAATTTGATAATTCTAATTAGAACACGTGAGCTTCTTCTCTTTCTCCTTCTCGTAAGTTTTCTCTCTCTGGTTTTCCTCCATTTCTCCTTCTCATAAGCTCTCTCTCTCTCTCTCTCTTGTTTTCCTTTCTGGTTCTCGTAAGTTCTCTCTTCTTCTCTTTCTCCATGTAGCTATTCTTTCTGTGAGTTTTTTTGTTCGCTGTTCTTGGATGAAGACGCCAGATAAAAATACGAGTGTTGTACTTTTCTAAGATTTTTTTATCCGTTTTGTTTTAGATTTATTCGATAATGTCGATGAAGTTGATTAAGTTGAGCTTTTGAATTTTCATGATCAACATGTGTTTACAGTTCTGCAGATTAGTGTATCTCTGGAGATTTGTTAGCATCACAACATGAGTTATTAGAACTAGAGACATTATTAGCATTATGAAACTAGTTATTAGCATTGTAAAGATAAATGAGTATTAACAAGAGTATTTGAACGAGGAACACTATATTAGCATTTCTATTACAGGTTTTAGCACTGTTGTAGATTATTTTTAGCACTACTATGACCATTTTTAGCATGATCGAAGAATATATTTTTTTTAGTCTATTGATTTCTGCAAATTGTGTTTTCTTATTACAATGTATGTGTGTATACTTTGTCAGAATTGTTAGAATTACAACATGTCTTATTAGCACTACAAACGTTATTATTAGCACTACGAAATTAGATGTTAGCATTGTAAAAATAAATGAGTATTATAAAAACATCTTATTAACATAGTATTGGCACGATGAACACAATATTTGCACTACTAATATAGGTTTTAACATTTCTGTAATTAGTTTTAGTATTATTGTAACTAGCTAGTTTTAGCATGATCGAAGAAGATATTAGTTTTAGCATTAACATGATTAGTTGTATCTTATTTAATCTTTGATTACGAAATTAACAAGAATGATCAGTTGAAATGTCTGTTTTAAGCTGATCTTATATCAAGAAAAAACTTTTCGCTATTTGTGAATGTTGTGTCATTTGATGCAACTTATAGAACTAGCATGTTAGTCCATTTATTAGTTAGGTGTGTCATTCTATATTTTTAGCAATTCCATACTAAAGTTTTAGCACTGTTAATTGAAGTTTTAGCACTATCATTTGCTTTTTTAGCATTGATTTTTGAATATTTAGTAGGTGACAATATTAACATTCGTTATCAATTCAATTGTGCTAAATATTATTTTTGACATTGCTTACATTCATATTTAGCATTGTAGTTGTGTTTCATTATGATTATTATCTTGCTCAGTTATGATAAAAAAAAAAATTAATAACAGAGTTGTGTACTTTTCTTATATTGATAGGTATTTAATGATTTTTGCACCTTTTATTGAAAAGAAAATTAATTATGTGAAGTTGAGGTGCTTCTACCTGATGTTGTGAAGACTAAAGGTAGTGGAAGTCGTCTAAAATCAAAAAGAGAGACGGTCGTTAAACACAAGAAGAATCCTTTAAGCATCTGCAGAAAGTACAACTAGAAATGTAATCACAATTCCGGGAACTATGGGAAGATGTAGATTTTAGACTAATCATAATATAGTTTTTTTGTACTGCTAATAGTGACATACATACCACAGTAAAAAAAAATGCTAACATGAGTGAACAATGATGATAATTCAATAAATTTCTGACAATGTTGTTCATGGTTGATTTATAATGTTTATTGTAACTTTTCATGTTAATGCTATAAAAGTTATGATAATACTAAAATGAGGAATGACAATGCTAAAACTTATGAACGATAATGTTAATACACCAAAATGTACAACTAAATCGTACAGTGTCAACAATGTTAGGTTTTACATGCTCCTACAAATTTTTCGATGCTAACAAAATAAAATCAAACTGCTAAATCATCATGAAACAATGCTAACATGAGTGAATGATGTTGCTAATTCAACAAAATTCTAACAGCTATCATGGTTGATTATTGATTTATAATGTTCATGGTAACTTTTCATGATATTGCTAACAAGAGTTATGATAATACTAAAATAAGCTATGACAATGCTAACTAAAACTTGTGAACGATAATTCTAATACTATAAAAGTATGACTATTTGAATTTTCGATTTTACCCTTACTAAGATTCGCGGGCAGTAGACTTTCATGTTATTATGAAAATACCACCGCATGGTGATCTTAATATGGGCCGTAAATTTGATTGGATTAGATGATGAGGATTGATTCTTAATTCTCACACATGGTATGGTTCTTTCTGAAACCACTCCACATATATATCAATTTTACTATTAAAGATATTTTTGGTTATGAATCTAATCATAAATTAATCAATAATTTTGAATATCCTACTATATCTAAAAGCAAATAAGTATGCCATAAATAGTAATTTCAGTTTTCCCGCCTAAATACACTATCCCAAAATAGTAAATTCCCTATATATATATTAATTAAATTATTTAATTATATCTCACATCATTAATCTTTAGTATAATATAATAGTGTGTGTATATATTTAATTTAATGATTTATATCCATATATCAATATATATCTAATCCCATATACAAATAATAAAATAATATAATACAGTGTAACGAACAAGTATTTTATAATATAATATGACCAATATATTATCATAATTATATTGTTAATTTAATTATTTATATCCGTATATCAATATATATATATATATATCTAATCTCATATACAAATAATAAAATAATATAATATAGTGTAACAAACATGTATTTTATAATATAATATGGCCAATATAGCATCATAATTATATTGTTAGTCAATATATCGATACATGCTTATCACACTAGATAATTTATTTTTACATAATTTTTCACAATTTGTGTATAATAGATATAGCTTAAATATATATATATATATACGAAAATTAATTTAAATTTATAAATTTTATATTTGAATACAATAATTTAGATTTATGTTTCCATAATAGCTAATGAATATTATATTTCTTTATACTAATACCATGCAAATAATTATATAAAAATAAAATACTATAAATATGCCTAATTTATATTTAATATATCATTTTCCTTGAATACAATTGAATTGCACTTATTGTTATTGATTACAATAAATTTTGATTAACAAATTTGTGCATATTTAATTAATTACCATATTTTTGTGTGTGTTTAATTCAAAATGAATGCATTGTGATGGATCTTTGATGTCTATAAATAATGAATTGCTATATCACAATTTCTTAACTCCAATTTTGTGTTCATGCATTTTTTTATGATCTCTTTTATTTATTTCTTCCATATTCTTATTTTGTAATTTGATTTTTTATTTTATTTAATTAATACTATGTTGTAGAGAATAGCACAATTACTTCAAATTTTTGAGAAGATGTCAACATTCATCCTTGGTTGAGAGCTTTGAAGTTCATTTGATCAAGATTTATCATCTATCTACACATCGACATAAAGAGAGGCAATCTAAACATTTTGGCAAAAACTTGCATGCATCATGATGCAAATAACACTATATAAGACGGATTAGTTAAACCCGCTTTTGACCCGGTCAACACGGGTCAACCCGCGCTTTGACCCGGTTAACGCGGGTCAACCCATAAAAAAAAACTGTCCAAAGTGAGTACCAACCTTCCTATTAAAAAGTATCACAAAACATTCGAAAAGTATCATCTATATCATTAAAAAGTAAGGGGTCTGCTAGTTATTTTATACTAGTTTATTTAGTTCAAATTCTGATTTTTTTTCAGTTTTTATATTGTATGTGTTGAGATTAATCTAAAACAATCATCATTCCAAGAATTTGCAAAAGAAAGCAAAACATGAGTTCGGTAAAATAAAAAGTATCATGTGGTAAGAAGAAAAGTATCAAGTACGATAAAGACAGGTATCAACCTGAGATTAATACTATCATCATTCCAACTGCAATAAAAAGTATCATGTGGTAAGAAAAAAAGTATCAAGTATGATAAAAACAGGTATAAAAAAAATTAAAAAATCACAAAAAAAAGACGGGCGTGTGGGCGCCACGTGGCACACCCGCGTGTGGCCACGCGCCTGCCTAAAATAGGCACACGGACGCCCTGTTGCACGCAAGTGCACCTCAAACATTTTTATAGCTAGAATGATTGTATCATAATCATCTATTGTAGCTATTTTTAGCAGTGTTTTATATTTGTCATTTCTGATTTGTAGTTCCAATCATTTTCATGCTCTCAAGTAATGAAGTTGATCTTTGGGTAGATACCTCTCGGTTATAAATAATTTGCTTGATTTACCAACCTATATATATATTTTCATATTGGTGTACTGGATTTTTTTTTATTAATTTACTCGATTTTCTTTTGAATTTTAAATAGATTTTCCTAATACAATATTTTATTATTTGTAATTTTAATTTTCATGCAAGGATACATTATAATTTCGTTATGTTGCCTCAATGAGATATGCCAACACTTTGATTCATGATTTGAGAGATTTTAGAGTTCTATTTTGTCTAACTACAAATGGCAATGAAGTAGTGTTTGTCCAGTTCTTCAATTCATCCAATTTATTTCACATATTTGTGTAAAATAATTATTACGTTTTAATTATTGAAACCCCGTATCTTGCTTATCATATAATAGTTATAAGCTTAATTATTCTCTTTATTGTGATTATTTTAATTATTTCTTTTATTGAATTTTTGTGCTCAAAGCAATGTAAAACTAACTATCAGTTTAATTTCCTACCTATTGTACAATTTCATGCTATAGAAATTAAAAATATAATATTTGAATAATTCCACATGGATTTTGTTCAATATTTATTCATTATATAATAATTAAAAATAATGATTAACATAACTATTTTTTCCTTTTTTAAATATGTTAACTTTGAAATTATTTCATCTTGGATGTCGATATAGAATTTTTCAAAATATATTTAGTTAATTTAAAGAATTATATATATTAAAAAACTCAATATTGTCATCTAAATTTAATCTACATTGAAGAACTAACAAATATAAAATATGTTTTAATATATTTTAAATATATTCTAAATATATTATTAAATATAATTTGTTGAATACTTAACATATCAACTTTAATTTAGATATATTTAATTTTTCAAATAATATTTATCCCACATTGAAATCTGACAAATATTTGTGTGAACAAACAAATTATAAATTGTAAGTCCCCACAGTGGATTTTTTTTTCTTTAAGTTGACACCAAATGTAATATTTTGATATTTGATTTAATTAATTTAATATTATATATTAAATAAATTTATAAAATTAAAATATTTAATTAAATATATTATATTTTATAATAAAATACTTTAAATATATATTGATTGAGTTTTTTTTTTAAATTAATTTATTAAATATATTAAAAATAAAGATCCACATCAAAAATTGTAAAGTAAATATATTTAAATTTAAGAATTTGATGTTTATTAATTGATCTGATCAATTTAATGTAAATATTTTTAAAATTTTGAAGTTAAAATATTAATGTTATCAAGTTTAAATATATTTTAAATAGTTAAAACTTATATATTTTAATTTTTTAAATTAAATTTATTCTGCATCAAAGGACTTACATATATTGTTGTGCGTGAACAAACTATAAATTGTGAAACCTGAAAATGATTAATCCATATTTCTCAGATTTTCTGTTGAGATCAATTGTAATATTTGACTTTATATAATTTAATATTAAATATTATGTATATTTTAATTAATTTGTATGATTTCAATATTTTAAAATTTAAATTTAGAATTAAATATATTAAAGATTTCAACTAAAATATTTTAAATGTGTTAATTGAAAATATTTTTTTATTTTTTGAGTTAGCTAAAACTATTAAAAGAAATCCAGTCATATCCAAAAATTTAAATTTAATATATTTAATTTTTTGAATTAAATGAATTAATTGATTTTATCAACTTAATTTTAAATATTTTTAAAATTTTGAAGCTAAAATATTTAATTTATCATTATGTATATTACATATATTCAATAGATAAAATTTATATATTTTAATTTTTGAAAAATCCTCCTCGAAGAATTCATAAATATTAAATTAATATAAGTTTAATATAAATATCAAATATATTTTATATTTATATATTTAAAAATTAAAAAATTAAGTTAATGAAATATATCAAATTTTCACCTATCAATGGATATTTTATAAAATATTAATAAATTATTCATTTACTAATTTAAAATATAAACTAGCTAGATCACATTTCATTGATGTATATTGAAAAATACATGATGAGATGCTATTGACACTAAAGGTGCTTAGTATATATAATTTTACCTTTCAAATTTCATGCACAATTACCAAGTGATTATCTATTTTATAATAATATACACTACACTACTTTATATATATTTTGTGCAATATAGTAGGTAATGGAAACAAATGACGTAAAAATAATATAAATTTTATGCTTAGAAGTACGTTCTTCACAAGATTGAAAATACACTGGAAGGTGAAGATGAAATTAACACAATAGTTTTAATTAGTTGTAAATGCCAAGAAAAATTAAGAATGAAAAATAAAAGAAAGAAAAATCTATAGCATTGAAGATATTTTAAGGGTTTAATTTTTCATATTTGGATATAACTTCATTATTGTATTTATTTTTAATATTTTTTAAATTTACTAGGTACATTCAAATTTTTGTCCAGTGTATTCCACATGTTTCACTATTGAAATAAATGTATTTTTGAGTTAAACTTTGACCCACTGAACAAATAAAATTTTTTTCACGTATTTCATTAGTGAAATTAAATATGATTAATTTTATGTTTGTATACAAAATTCATAATAATTTTATTTAGCATAAGTAATTAATTTCTTATTTGTAGTGTTTTTTTTATTATTTTTATAGTATCATATAATAACGATTCATTTTAGACAAATAATTTCTCTTATTGGTATTATTCCTGAAGTGGTTTATAACTCTCAAATTCTAATTTAATTTCACTTATAAACGAGACTCCTGGCCTATTTTTAGAATTTTCATTGTTGGATAGTCAAATTATTCTAAATTATGTTGAAAATGAACAATTTTTTAGTTAGCAAAATTATATTATAATGAGCTTCAAATATGTGAGACACGTGTTTGAAAATTTCTCTTCTACCTTATTCAATCCAAAAAATTATTTATACTACACAATTCAAATTCTTTAATATTTTTCTTTAATGGTTAGATATCATCCGTATATTTTACATATCATACATAAAAGTGGCCAATATTTAATTTCACACTACATATATATAGACCAATATTTTTACAATAATATAATTTAATACATTCATATTCATGTGTAGGGAGATATAAAATGATATGATGCCTAAGATAGAATTTGAAATGTTCTCTACAATAAAAGAGATGACGATGAAGCATTAATCAAATTGTGGAAGCACTGTGACAATTGTCCTTCGATGATGTCCTATATATCCACTTCATACAGTATGGAGGGAGGACGATGATGCATACATAATAATTTTTTTAAATGTATTTATGGTGGTGTATAATTTTTTTCTTAATTTTTCTCATTGTACCTAAAATTATAAATTGTTTCAATTATGTTTCTAATGGATTGTAGGCAAGCCGATTATGTTATTTTTTTAATTAGAAACAATGGATGAGAAGTGTAAGTTTATTTATGGATATGGATTGTCTGTCAATAAAATAGTGAATAAACTCTAATTTAATATTATATTATTTATACATGTTATAGTTGTTTCTATTAATTATTTAATTACAATTTAATTATTTTATTTGTACAAACTATTTATTATAAATTATTTATAAATTTCTCACCGTGCATCGCACGGGATGTAATACTAGTTATATATAATCACCTTGCGGGCCCTCTATATTTTTCAGCATAAATATTCTCTACTTATTTATTTACTCAAATTATAAATTACCCCCACCTTCTCATAAAGTTAATAACATGAGACTCCTTAATGCCCCCTTTTTTATACACCTAGTACGTAATTGAAAATTGTCCCTAATAATTGAGTGGTTATATAGTTGACACTTGCTACGACTTGTTTGGTTGCATCGCGCGCATCACTATACCAAAAGACGTTAAAATTTTATTTGTAAAAGAAAACGACTTTTTGGCATATGGGTTGGTGACATAGTGACTAAATTATGTGAAAGATTTGTTTCTCTTAATTGGAGGGGAGCGTTGATTCGAGTGTTCCTTTTTCTTTAATTTGGTAGGGTTTGTGATGTATTAGTTATGTGCGCATGACCTTTCCACCTTTAGAGTTCTCATTGGCCATGCAACATATTGATCGATTTATGTGGGGAGTTTCTTGTTTGGGAAAATTATCAGAGCTCAATTCCTCATTAATTCGATTAATACATATTGAGTATATATACTTTTATTATATATACACGTATTATATATCATAGATTGATGATATGATCATATTTATTCCGGTAGATTAATGTTGATGGTATTCCAAAAAAAACAAAAAATTACACAATCCCTTCTTGTGCATGCAATAGTCTACAAACCATAAAAAATAGATAAACCATACTGACTCACACCTAATACCAAACAATACAAGAGAAAAATTAACCATATTTAAAAAGATGTGTATAAGTCTAGCGGTATTAGTGATATTTAAACTGAAGATTGAAAAGGAAAAGTATAGTGCTCCTCCTTGATTTGAATTTCCATGTCTAATCAACTAAGTGGGTCACTTTTGGAGCATAACCATCAATATAATATTATGAATATTGAAATAAAGGTGCAATGACAATAATGGCAAGTAAGAACATATGCCTAATGACATAAAATACTATCAATAGTAGTATTAAAATATACATATCATTCATTTGTGCAATCAGCCCCCCAATGAGGGTGGGTGGAGTATTCTACAAGGGAGACAAGCACACATTTTAATTTGGAATCCCTTTTTAAGTATGCTTCCTCTGCTCCAAGCAATTTCAAACATGCTAATACTGTATATATATTTGGCTTTTTTAAATGCGTTTGATTTCACATGTGTCATTAGCCAGAACCCGCCACGATTCATTAACCAGAAGCCTAGGAAAAGCAGCAAGCAAAATCTGATTCTTAGCTACCAAATCAAAGTCTTACACTGTGCTGCCCTATTATATTAATAATCTTTAGTTTTTCCCAAGTTAGATAAAATGGCACGGTTATGTGTCACTCTCAATATGATGATTCATCCCTCTCTATCTAGCTGTGTGTGTGTGTGTGTGTGTGTGTGTGTGTGTGATAAAGTAAAAAAATCAAGTCAATAAGTACAATGGTGGATTATTGCTACTGGCATCCCTCAACTACAGGTGTATATATTCGGATATTCCTACATATAGCCAGAATCTAAAGTTATGTAACTAGGTATGCAAATAAGAGAGACTACAAAATCCCCCAACCCCCACCCCTAATTATATTATAAGAGAGTGAAGTACATGGACTCGAGCAATTTTGATGCATTTTGTGTCAAATCCTTACATAATTAAGCACATCAATTCCAACTAAATTAAGTCTCCAATCGATTTATAACTTTTTAAAATTATAAAAGTTCATCATCCATAACATTTTTTCTTGATAACAACAAAATATACTCATATACGACCATCAAGTTGGATCTACCATGAATAATTTTTATATATTTATAAACATTTGGAAAATAGGGCCTGGAGGATAATAAATAGTTTTTAATTGACACACAAAATAAAAATAATAAGAAAATATTATGGTTGAATATCCCAGCTTGACTAATGTAACATCCGACTAAAACCTACATAATGATTAACACCACTATGGATAAAGCATAATACAGAAACAAAATTTGTAGTCAAAGGGCAATTATGGATTGAGGATTACTTAAAAAGGTACGTATATTGCATTAGCAAAATTGAATTTCACGTTCCAAAACAAATCCGCATTTTCTTTTTGGCAAATTATCATTTATACTATAAACTATTTCAAAATTTTCAAATATATAACAAACTAACACTTTTGTCAATTAAATAACTAAATTATTTAAAAATTAATCAAATATAACATTTAATTTGATGCATTTTAATTTCCGACACCTAAAAAATGATTGGACTATCTTTGTTGATATGAACTTTGATTAAAACAAACGAGCAGACTTAGAATATTCCACATCGTTAAAACGACGTTTATTTTGACTACGTGGAATATCCAAGTCAACTTATTTTTTTGGATAACACCGATTATGCGTGTCAACTTATTTTCATAAAAATTAAATATCTTCATCATCAAAGATCTTGCTAAGTTAATTTTCAGATGCCGAAAAATATATCCGATGTTATATTTGATTAGTTTTAAAATAATTTGAGTATTTAATTGATAGAAGTGATAGTTTGAAATATATTTGAGAAAACAGAAAAAAAATTGAGATGTAAGTGATAGTTTACACTTAAAAAAAATAAAAAAAAAATCAAATGTGTTTGTTTCATTATTTACAAAATCAAGACATTGGGATGTAGGGGAATTTATTTTTATTTTATTTTGGCACAAAGCACTAACAAAACCTTGAAACCTAACGTTTGGATCTTTCCACGATTAACAAAGTTGTTTAGATCTTGTACGTGTACCAACTACTTAGTGAGGAAACCTATAGTCCATGTGAGGAAAGGATGATTGGATGATTTTTCATTCAACACCACTTATCAATTTGCCCAATTGCCTACTGCCAACAATCTCTACAAACCCCCTTTTTTCAAGGCTACTACCCCTTTAGGAAACCAATAATTGCAAGACTTACCCCATTACTATTTCACGTTTTCAATTCACTCCCCACTCTATTCTCTTTTTAATTTTATTCACCCAAACGCAACGCCATGCCTTATTGTTTTTTTTTAGAATTTTTCAAAGACAATGCAATATATATAATTGGAAACTGTGATGGAAATTAACATGATGCATTATTATTTTTCACTGTTTACTCGAAATTTTTCGAAGCCTATATTGTAATGGGAAAAGAAAATGGTAATATTCACAAGTTGGCAACATCATATAAACATATAAAACATAGATGTCAAAAAGAATTTGTTTTATTATAAAATTTACATATGTATATATATATATTATTTATTGATGTCTTAATATATTTGGTTTCTTGCACAATTAGAATAAAATATCATTTTCTCGGTCTCAATTAAAAAATAACGGATAAATTTTATATCATGAGATAACAAAGCTTGCGTCAATTTTTTTCATGATTCGTAAAAGTTAACTTATTAACTTACGTGATTAAAGTTCATTTTAAATAAATAAGTTCCATAGTAGATTACCACATTAAATATTTGTCCCCACCTAAAAAACATATATAGCTAGACTAGATAAATGGCATTGGATAAAAGGCGTTAGAAATAAAGTGTCATTTCATTTTTATCATGTGTGTTTATTTGAATTTGACTAAAATTAAGCAGAGAGAGAGAGAGAGAGAGAGAGAGAGAGAGAGAGAGAGGGGAAGCCCAGAAACGGAAATAGCGAGTAGAGTAGAGGAGGGAGGGGAGGGGCAGAAGTGAAAATAGATATGAATGTGGATTCGCGTAGCTGTAAATCCAGCCTAAGGGCTTTTGGCGTCTTCCCTCCGACAATGGACACGTTGCAGTTCCCCAGGGGGGACCACCAGACTCGCCCGCGGGGGCGCGTGGGGATCAGACCCCCAGAAAATATCCATTCCGCAAATGAGAGACCATAACGTGTCACAAGTCACGATACAAAAAGGCAAGAGGGGGTGGGGCCCATCCCGTGACCCTTTCGAAAATATCAGGCCACATCTCCCATAAGCTCCACGATACCACATTTTGTTGCTTGCTTCACTGTGCATGGCCCGACCCGGACCCCCAACCCCTAGGGCCCACCCCGCCCACACCTTAATATCATGGTGTCCTCTCACCATCACAATTCAATGCCAAGTTTTTTTTTTGGGTTTGTACCTATAGCTAGCAAATTGCCCTCTCTCTCTCTCTCTATAGAAGTCTACCTGTGTGTGTGTGTGCGAGTTGGAGGAATTATGCGCGGGATGGAGGTTATTAATAATAACAGCAGCAGTAATATAGTAGCGCCGTTTGTGATGAAAACGTACCAAATGGTGAACGATCCGGCGACGAATCGGCTCATCACGTGGGGGAGGGCAAACAATAGTTTTATTGTTTTGGAGCCGTTGGATTTCTCGAAGCGGATTTTGCCGGCATACTTTAAGCATCACAATTTCTCCAGTTTCGTGCGTCAGCTCAATACTTATGTGAGTTTTTGCCATCATATCTCCTTTTTAAAAAAATAATAAAAATAAATAAATAGAATAGTTCTTCTGTGATTAAGGTGGATTTTTTTTTTTTTTTTTTTTTTTGAGGAGGTGGAATTGGTTATTTTAACATGGATGAATGTGTTGATGAATTTTCTTTCTGAGGCGGTTTTGGTGGATTATCAATTTGGGGATGGAATTTTGGTGAATTTGATGTATTGCCGGAATAAACTTTTGTCTTCTGAATGGAATTTTCGTTTGAGCTTTTCCGTTGATGATATTAAATTATTAACCGTATTTTGAAACTCAATCAATAGTGAGTAGAATCTCTCTCTCTCTCTCTCTCTCTCTCTCTCTCTCTCTCTCTAGCACACAGAGGAGAATAGCTTGCATGGAAGATGAACATTAAATCTATTTAATTTGTTTTGAAAAAAGAATTAGTTAAATTTGTAACTGTAAGAGTTATCGATACTTATTTAGGTGCATTTAATAAAAAAAAAAATACATATCACAAAAGACATCCGTACTATCTCAAAGAAGACATGTATAATTATGAAATATATATATATATATATATATATATATATATATATATATATATATTCTTTAAACCAATGTATTCTTTTAGATCGTTAAAACAACGAAACATCAACGTAATTTTTATAATATATTTATACAAGCATTAGTTACCATTTATCTTATAATTATTATATTCTGACTTCTAATTTTTTTAGGAAATAAGTTCTACCCATCTAGAATTTTATAAAACATCGTATTAGTCTTATGTAGCATTCTATATTAGACTAGTTAAGTAAACTAGTCCGAATTTTTGTTTTATTTTTATTTTACAGAGAATTGATCAATAACACAATTGTTTGATTATTATTTTCAATTTAAGAATATCATGGTTGGTCCAACTCAAAATCTTCACCTTTTGACGCATGACTAAAAGGGAAGTAATGCTTAACTACCTTAAGCAAATATATATGTGTTGACGGTACGTAAAAACCCCCAATACCCAAAAAAAAAAAAGGAAAAATGTTGAAAATTAAAGGAGGAAGAAGAAGAAGAAGAAAAGAGCACTTTACCCCCCCCCCCCCTCCCCCTAAAGGTTCTTTTTATTGAGTTTTTTTTTTTTTTTTTTGAGGTAACTTTTTATTGAGTTACTTTGCCTGGAATCAGGATCCGTTGAATTTTAGGCAATATATATATATATATATATATATATATATGTATGTATGTATATATATATGACTTCACCCGTTGAAAAATTCTTTTTGCTGACAGCTGGAGGACTTGTTTGGCTTCTCTAATAAATATTTTTTTTATTCAAAATTTACTACTCCTCCATATCTAAATGCTTGTTATTTTATAAATTTTATTTTTTGTTAAAATGTTTGTTATATATTTTTATACCATCTCTTCTAAATTTAACCCCACAAACATGCTAAGAGAAATTTTTGCCAATTTTTTAAAAAAATATAATTGAATAAGATTTTATGTGATTGAGAAGGGATGAATATACTATTCTAAAAAATTAACTGTTAACTCTAGATTAAAATTCTAAAACAATAAACATTTAGACAGGGAGGGAGTAATATTTTGCTCTCTAATTTCTTTTGAAACATTTTACTCCTTGAGATTATTTTTCGAATAGAACTCTATCATCTTAATAGATTATAATGATCTCCTTATATTTCAATTTTTTTTTCCATATTGCTATATTTAGATGCAATAACTAGTTAAGATTTTGAAAAGGATACGGCTCAACGAACAAGAGAAAATTATAAACTTTATATAAATGAATTCTCGGTCATATTTAAATTAACAATTAGCATTTTTTTGAATATTATATTGAAGTTTTGGTAATCAAATGTTTTCCCGGAGTACTCATATATAGAAGCGTGGGCGTGGGGTGCAAGATTGCAATGTGCCCTGCGCCCACTTATTTTTGCAGCTCCATTTATTTTAGATATTTTCTCAGAACATTATAAGCACTAGCAGTCTAGGACTCTAGTAGCTGTCATTATTTATTCATTCCTTTAAAATATGAATTAATAAATGTGTATATGTATACTCACTCATTTTTACTAGATATTTAAGGCAGTTGTTAAATTCTCCAAATATTAATTGGTGCCACCCCCCCCCCCCCCCACCCAAACATGATAGATTGCTTGAGTTCTGGAAGAGCATAGTTGTAACTTTGTAACATCTAAGTTTGAAATTAAGAGGTTTTAATGATCCTACCTTAATACATGTAATATAGATCTATTTTATTTTTATTCACAGTATACTGATCTTAGTTCTGTCTATGATTTTATTTGAATAAGCTAAGAATCCCGACTTTCAAATGTTACAGTTTTAATTTGTAGCTTAATTATTTGAAAAGTCTTAATTGATGGAGGTGGAGCTTTAAATTTATATCTTACTCTGGAAAAAAAAATCTAATTTGATCAAAGATATTCTATCACAAATTCACATTACAGCTTTATATATTCAATTCCTGAAATGTTTAATATGCCATCAAGTCATCAACTAAACCCATTTCCTCACCATTATGGGAATCTCTATCTTTTTCTTTCTTTCTTTTTTTTTTTTCAATTTATTTCAGGAAAGAATTGGCATATCAATTTTACCATTAATTTGCATCAGGGTTTCAGAAAAGTGGATCCAGATAGATGGGAGTTCGCGAACGAATGGTTCCTACGGGGGCAAACACATCTACTCTGCAGCATTGCGAGGAAGAAGCACACGAGCAGAAGCAACTCCTCCCATCATCTGAAACACGAGGATGACGACGATGAGGACGAGTTGATGATGGAGATCGCAAAGCTGAAGCAAGAGCAGAAGAGCTTAGAACAAGAGCTGGAGAGCATGAACCGGAGGCTAGAGGCAACCGAGAGAAGGCCCCAACAAATGATGACATTCTTGTGCAAAGTCGTGGAAGACCCGGAAATCTTGCCACGTATGATGATGGAGAAGGAGAAGATGAGGAGGCTGACAATATCTACCAACAGCGACAAGAAGAGGAAGCTCATGATCACGACATCCTCGTCCAACTCTTTGTCGGGTAGGGCTCTGTCCGGTTCATCAATCAAGAGTGAGGACGATCAAGATCAGCCCAATACAATGGCGGAATCCACGACCCCGATTTCCTCTCCCGATGGGAACTTCGATCGAGACGCTTATTGTCAATCTTCGCCGGAGTGGTTGAGAGGTGCGCCTATGACCACTATGATCAGACCAGACGACCACTACCAGTGCCACCCTAATTACTCCAATCTATCATTGCTCGGCCCCGCCCCCGGAAAAGGTGGTTTGGCTGCGGTTCCCACGCCTTCCGGGCACGAGACGCCAGATGGATTTGGTTATTTTGAAGGATTTGTGGCGGGAGAGAGTGCTGTCCCCCCTCCGCCTTACCCTTTCTCTCTGTTGGGGGGTGGTTTCTAGCATTTTTTTTTTCTTTATCTTTATTTTTATTTTTATTTTTATTAGTTAGTGACCTAGTGTGGAAGTGGAACTTTCTTATTTCTTTTCCCTTATGGAGCCAGGATTAAAAATATGAAAAAAAAATTAAAAAAAATGATAATGACAATAAGATGAAGTTTAGTAAATATGCAATAATATAGTGCATATTCTGTAAATATTTTGTAAATGCGTCTTGTAACGCTAGTTGAGATTACAGCTTATAGAAATTATATATTCTTTATGCGCTATTCTCCTCAATCTACATCTCGTCAATAATGTGTATGGTGATTGTGATTCATTGTCTTAAATTTCTCGTCAATGATGTATTGTCCATCATATTATTTTATGATAAAATTTTACCCTTACCTCTGAATTACTATCTGAAAAAAAAAAACAATGATCGTCTCATATCATTATTTAAAAAAAAATTTGGTAATGTAACACAAGCTGTGCATTTTGTGGGTAGTACCCACATTGTTATAGTAAAATTTTCCTAAGTTTTGAATGAATCTGCAGTTTGAATTGATTCCAAATTTGGTTGAATGAAATTGAAAATTGGACATGAATTTAGCAAATTGTTGTTCGTTCTTAATTTTAAATAAATGTGGGGTGGTGAATAGCGTGAAACAAAGTGAATGTTATTTCAGCAAAAGCGTCTCATCTTTTTTCACTGCAAATCCACCAACCCATTCCCCATTGGGTCACACGTGTCTACACTTCTTTGCGTGATTGCCAATTTTTTTCCCTCCATACTGCGATTTTTTTTTTTTCCTCATACACCCAACACGTGGTCTTGAGGAGATTCGAACATGTGATCTTTAGTTTTCAAGCAATCTCACTCCATTACTAGGCCATCCTTTACTGCTACATTACCTGCTGCTTCAAGTGATATGATATCATCTCTTATATTAAAGGGATAAGGGTCAAGTAGGCCCCTGAATTTATTTTGGGGAATAAATAGGGTCTCGAACTTTTTTTTTGTCTCGATTGAGTCCCTAAACTTTTATTTTGAGCTCAATCAAGCCTTTCCGTCACACCCCTCACAAACGGCCGTTAGTGAGGAATCAAAACGACGTCATTTCATCAATTTTCTAAATAAAAAAAATTCAAAATTAAAATTATACTTACCCTGATCCATTAATTGACCCGCCCGCCCTTTTAATTAAGGATCCGACCTGAATCATGATGTTCATCCAAGTTCATGTATTTTTTCCCCCTTAGATCCATTTAAGGGTCATTTTCCTTTAAATTTCTTGTTTTTTCCAATTTTCTTTTCCTTTTTTATTTTTCTGTTCTTTCATGTTCTTCGGTCAAAATCATATTTCCAGCCTTGTTTTGGTCCCAAAATCCTTGATTTTGTGTTAATGGGTAGAAAAAAATTGCAAAAAATACGGAAAAAAATTCAGAATCTGATTCTAGTTATGCTCCAAAAATCCCAACCAACAAAAAGAAATCAAAAAAATTCAAGGAGAGCTCAGAAATCAAATCAAAAATCTGCTGTTCCTGTCCAAGCAGATGTACATTCATACCCAGCTTCTCCACAGAACCAAAAAAATCAAAATCCATCCCTCAAACTTTCCTCTATTCAACCTCCTTCTTCACTCTCTGAACCCCCTCCTACCAGACCCCCCACCCTCTGCTCCATACTTCCAGCATTCCCCGCCCTCGAACCCCAACCTCCCTGGCATACAGACACGATCTCAGCCCCTCAAACACTCTACTCGGTCCCCTTCAACCATTCCTCCGCCCCCTCAGATCCTAATCCCCGACCACCCCTGCAACCTCCAGCCACAATACCTCTCCTCCAGAAGTCCAAAAAATTCAACAAACCAACACTCATTCCCCAGAAGCTCAAATAAATAAAAAAAAACAAAACTCAAACTCCAATTGGTTCAAGCTCGGAGAAAGAAGAAGATGAAGTTTCAGATACAGAGAGAGACGAAGAAGATGGGAGAGATACAGATTCAGAATATGGGAGAGATTGATTGAATCTGAAGAACCCTAAATCCCTAAATTAAATGATCGCTTAATAATCTGAAAAATTTGGGAGAGATTTGAAGCGAGCATGAGAGATTTTGGGGCAGGTGGGCATGCAGGTCGGGTTAAAAGTGGGTCGGTTTTTTTTTAGGCAAACACAAAACGACATCGTTTTGTATAAAACGACGTCATTTTGATTCTTCACTAACGGCCGTTTGTGAGGGGTATGACGGAGGGGCTTGATTGAGCCCAAAATAAAAGTTTAGGGGCTCAATCGAGACAAAAAAAAAGCTCGAGAGCCTATTTGTTCCCCCCAAATAAGTTCAGGGGCCTATTTGGCCCTTATCCCTATATTAAAAGATTTAAAATTTAAAAAGATAAGACAAAATTATGCTAATTTGAGGTACTTTATAGTGGAAATATATAAAACTAGTCGGTCAAACTTTTAAAAAATTTAATTTAGCCACTAATTTTTAAATATATATTTTTAGCCAGAATTACTATATTACCCCTGCTCAGCGCGCAGTGCCAGTGTGTACAGGGGTATTTTTGTCCAAAGTGACTAAAATAAATATGTTTAAAACTTAGTGACTAAAATAAATATGTTTTAAAGTTTAAGTGGCTAAAATAAATTTTGCCTCTACTTTATAATCTCAAACAATAATTTGACAATCTGCTGGCGGATGTCTTGTCTCCATGTGGCCGGGCCGGGGAATCCAATTTTTAATACATGTGTATTAGATTTGCATCTCCCCCAAACACTAGACACATTAATATTTATGAATGAATATACAACAATAAAAGAACAAGTTTGGAAATTCACAAATAATAATTTTGCATTAAACATAAAGGAATGAGAATGGATCTCATTTTGTTTCCATTATGATCTTCATTACCCTATGGGCCCATACCAAATAAATATTTAGTGATGGAATGGGACCTGGAGACATCCTTAAGGAGTAACCTAATTATTTTTTTTCATTCACACATCCGACCTGTGGTATTGAGGAGATTCGAACCTGTGACCTTTGGTCACCAAACAATCTCACTCTACCACTAGGCCATCCCCACTGGGACGAGTAACCTAATTTCTTTTAATTCCATGAATGTTCATGGTGAATTATGGAGATTAAATATATAGAAGCGAAATTGTACGTACCTGACTACTTGACATCATTCTTCGGGATTCTTCATATCAAACACTTCTCATATATATAGTAGTATTTGTTTTGCAATTTAGACCCTTAAGAAATTGCGAATCATCTTATGGTTCTACACATTTATTCTTGAGATCCTTTGGTTTGCTTTTCTTATCCCACTTGGTAACACACTTTAAATTTATTAGTTTTTCTTTTTTTTTCTTTAATTTTATTTTTGTTTTGTTTAGTTTAATTTTATAATTATTAATTAGAGTCTATTCCAAATTTTATAATTACTTTTTTACTATTGAATTATTTTTCTAGTTAACAATTAATTGGCAGGGTTGATTATTTTATAAATAGGTATTTTAAATTTAATTTTTTTATCTATAGCTTATAAACACTAATTATGATTGATTATATTATAATAATTTATATTTTTATAAATTGTCGTATTAAAATAGTAAATTTAATAACGGGTAGACCTGTCAAAATGGGCTGGCGGGGCGGGGCGGGCAGCGGGCTTGGAAAGCCCGCCTCTTGGCGGGGCGGGGCGGGTAAGCCCGCCTGGGTGGCGAACCTGAAAAACAAGGCCCTACCCACCCCGGCCTATACCCGCGGGCTTTTGATTTTTTTTTTTGCTGGTAAGTGCTGTGAACGACTCACATTTTTTAACGTACGGGGCCAGAGGCAGAGGAAAATTATGCAAACACAAGAGATCCAATGAAAAAAATCATAATAAATTAATAATATGAAGAATAAATTACCAAGCCCAAAAACAAAAGGAAAACTGAGGGTTTGATTAAAAAAAAGGATTAAAAAGGGGGATCAAGTTTAAGGCTCAGATCTGTAAATAAATGAAGCAATTGGCAAATTAACTCCGCCATGGCTATAAAAACAACTAGTTGCATAAAAACACCGTCTGGGATGCCCCGCCCAAGATACGGAGCGCCATTGCTCGATTCTCTTGCTCTCCAGATAAATTATCGTCACAGCCTTGCATTGTTATTACCGACTACAGAAAGAGTGACACATGTATACATAAGGAAAACACACACGTAAACGCTGGAGCGAGCGAGCGTACGACAGCAAGAAGGAGTGAGAAAAAAGGGCTGTTAATTTGGAGAGAGAAGTGGAATCAGCGGCGGATCAGAGAGGGCAACCACCCTTGAGGAAATCCCTTTCTCTGACGCCTCCTTCTGGAGAGCGAGAGCAAAACCTCACAACTGAAAATGGGAGCTTTTAAACCCTGTTCAGCTCCTCAGAGGGGTATATTGGCAATATACATTACGATACTATAATCTAATATTCTAATTTATATTTCATAAATAAATGTAAAAAAAAATTATTTATTATAGGCGGGCTTACCCGCCCCGCCGCGGACTTTACCCGCCAAAGCCCGCCCCGCCGCGGGCTTACCCGCCGAAGCTCACCAGCTAAACGGGCCTCGAATTTAAAGCCCTGCCCGCCTAAAATAGAGATGGGGATGGGTCGGCCCGACGGGCTTAGCCTATTTTGACGGCCCTAATAACGGGATACAAGAGTGTGTTGGGAAAATTGAATTAGAAGATCTCATTTAAGTCTCACACCTTTAATTCAAATTAATGTCTTTTTTGACAATTATTGCTCATTTAATTCAACATATTGTTTGTCAGAATTATGCTATTTAAAACATGTTGAAATTGAGCTAAAGTTGAGAGATTATTAAAATAACTCACAGTTTAATTGATCATCACATTCTCACTCTATTTTCATATATTATTTAGATAATTCCAAATCTAATCATGACGAGTTCAAATTTGTACCGAACACATGTGTAGTAGAGGCCTCCCAACTTTGATGCCCCCGGCCCCTTATAGCAGGGCGGCCCATTATTATGATAAGGTACCATTATTATGTAATAACATTCCATAAAGGAAAATTCTAAACACAACTTCCGTTTTACTATTTATAATCTTCATAATTAATTAAAATTTAAATGTTATTTTTTTAGACCTTTGTGCCCTTGTAGCCCCTATAATTAGAAAAAGGCAAAACTCTATTTTTGGTTCGTGTACTTTTACATTTTTCTGAATTGGGTCCCTCTATTTTATTTGGTTAAAATGAAGTCTATGTACTATCAATTTGATTAAAATGAGGTATCTGTACTATCAATTGAGATAAAATCAAGTCCCCAGGGACTTGATTTTATCTCAATTGATAGTACAGGAACTTGATTTTAACCAAATTGATAATATAGGGATCCAATTTAAAAATAAAAATAAAAATTGAAAAAATAAATACACATTGAATTTTTTAAGTAAAAAAATTATTTAAAAATTAAAAAATAAATTTAATGTTTTTTTAAAACCACTAGAATTTTATATTTTGATTTTGATTTATTATTTTTTGAAAATAATTCAAACAATAGTTTTAAAAATTGGATTTTTATTTAATTGAATATGTTTATTTAACTGTGTAGTGAACCCTAGTGTGATGTATTTTTTCGTATTTTTATAATTAATAGTAAAGATATAGTAATGATAGAGTAGCAGAAAGGGGGAAGTTTGAGAGAAGAAATAACAGGGGGAAGGGTTTAATTATCTCCAAAGCTGCCGATCATTTCATTAGAAAAGAGAATATATAGTACTAAGGGACCTCAGTCCGTACACAAAAGGGATATAACCCTAAGACGATTAAAAAGAGCTACTAGACATTAATAACATATGGGCCGCGAGCCACTTTAATTAAATAAAACTATTGGGTCGTTCAACCACTTTCAATACCCGAAACCTCCGCTCCAACCCGATTGCACGACTAGACTTCGAATTGGATTTTCTTTTACCCCAAATCAAAATTAGGTTTCTCAATCTTTCCAAATTCAAGATCGTGTTTTTCTTCTTCCAAGACCTTGGGTCTCTGATCAGCCACCCTAATTGTTGAATTCACGACAATACTCCCCCCATAGTGAGATCCTTGTCCCCTAGGATCGGTATTGGGCCTTGATGGGGGCGTAGCAGTTCCTCGATGAAAGGTCGTACCTGGTGTAAAGACTGGATTTTTAAGGGTGTTGGCAACGAGCTGAGCGCCATCGAAGACGGTCGGAAGCAGAGTGGAAAGGTTGTCGTCATGAAATGGAGGAAGATCTGAAGCTGGTTGGATGCGCGGGCTTAGCACTCGTTTTAGCAGCGAGACATGGAATATAGGATGAACCTTCGCCCCATCAGGTAAGTCGAGCTTGTAAGCCACCTTTCCAATTTTTTGCAGAATTTTGTAGGGCCCATAGTAACGAGTAGATAATTTCTGATTCTTGCGAGAGACCACTGAAGTTTGCCTATAGGGTTGTAGCTTTAGATAGACAAAGTCACCCACTTCAAATTCTCTTTCGGTCCTATGCTTATCAGCATAAACCTTCATCCTGTTTTGAGCTGCCAAAAGATTATCTTTGAGGTCTGCCATGAATTGCTGTATGTCGGTAAGGAGTTCCTTGACTTCTTCATTCATAGTTTGGAAGTAATTGTGGAGGGCATGGTGAGGAGGGGGATAGCTATACAGGGCCTGGAAGGGCGTAGTTTTGAGGCTGGAATAGTACGTGGTGTTGTACCAGAATTCAGCCAGGAGAAGCCATTTGGTCCATTGTTTGGGTTGGGGTGAACCATACAGCATAGGTAAGTCTCTAGGCACTAGTTGAGGCGCTCTGTCTGGCCATCTGATTGGGGGTGATAGGAGAAGGTCATGTCCAATTTAGTACCCATGAGTCTGAAGAGTTCTTTCCAAAATGAACTTGTGAAGATTTTGTCCCTGTCAGTGACAATGCTGACAGGAGTTCCATGTAATCTGTAGATGGAGTCCAGGTAGATGGTGGCAACTGTCTGGGCAGAATAGGGGTGAGAGAGAGAGAGAGAGAAAATGACCAAACTTGGTCAATCTGTCTACTACCACCAAAATCACACTCTTTTTGTAAGAATTGGGGAGCCCCTCAATGAAATCCATAGAATTGGCAAGGGCTGGAGGATCCTGGATAGGGACCTCCAACTGATTTGTTGAGGCTGCAAGTAGTGCAGCCATTCACCCACTTAGTCACATCTTCCTTTATTTTAGGCCAATAGAATAACCTCTTTAGCTTGACATAGGTGGTGTATATCCCAGAGTGTCCCCCATAGGGTGAGTTATGCATCTCTTCCAATAATATCTGTCTCAGTCCAGAGGAGTTCCCCACCACAACTCGACCCTTGAACTTCAGCAATCCTCCCATAATTTCAAAGTTAGCATAAGATGTAGTATTCTGCTTCCTAGCTTCCAAAATAGGGGTGGTGAAAGGGTCATTAATGTAGCTACTGATGACCTGTTGTAGCCATGTAGGAGAGATTGTTGTGATAGAAAGAATGTTTGCATCAGAGTAAGGCCTTCCAGAGAGGGCATCAACTACTTTGTTCTCAACACCCTTCTTGTAAGTGATCTCATAGTCCAAACCCAACAGTTTAGTGATTCTCTTGTGTTGCATGGGAGTCATAATCTTCTGGTTAAACAGGTGCTTTAAGGCCTGTTGGTTTGTCTTAATAAAGAATTTATGTCCCTGGAAGTAGTGTCTCCATTTCTGAACTTTCATCAACACAGCCAGGAACTCTCTTTCATAGATAGAAAGTGCTTGGTTCTTAGGACATAGAGCCTTTCCCATGTAGGAGATGGGTCTGTGCTGCTGCATTAGCACTGCCCCAATCCCCTTCCCACTTGCATCAGTTTCAAGAACAAAAGGTAGTTTAAAATCTGGTAATGCCAACACTGGGGTGTTAGCCATAGCATGTTTCAGTGTATTGAATGCCTTTGTAGCTTCTTCAGACCAGGTAAAAGATCCCTTCTTCAACAAGGATGTGAGTGTCTTACTCAGAATCCCATAACCTTTTACAAATTTCCTATAGTATCCAGTGAGGCCCAAGAAACCCCTCAGAAGTTTAGGAGTTGTAGGAATTGGCCAACTGAGCATATTGGCCACCTTGTCTGGATCAGTAGACACCCCTTTCAGCTGTGATCACATGGCCCAGGTAAGCAATACTAGATTGACCAAATTGGCAATTGCTCTCCTTGGCATAGAGCCTGTGCTGCCTAAGGATTGAGAGGACTTCTCTGAGGTGTTTGATATGATCTTCCCAGCAGGTGCTATAAACAAGTATATCATCAAAGAAAACTAACACACTCCTCCTTAGATGATCCTTAAAAACTTGATTCATGAGGAATTGGAAGGTAGCTAGTGCATTGCACAAACCAAAAGGCATTACTAGGAATTCAAAGTGGACATGGTGTGTGCTGAAAGCAGTTAGGTGTCTATCCTCTGGTTTCATCAAAATCTGGAAATAGCCTGACCTCAGGTCTATTTTAGAGAAGTAGGTGGACCCATGAAGTTCATCCAACAACTCATCAATGATGGGAATATGGTAGTCATGTTTGATGGTGAGCTGGTTTAGGTACCTGTAGTCAACACACATTCTCCAGGTGCCATCTTTCTTTTTTACCAACAAAACTGGTGATGCAAAGGGGCTTTTGCTATGTTGTATCATCCCACCTTGTAGCAAGTCTCCCACTATCCTCTCAATCTCATCCTTGTGTTGATGAGAAACTCTATAGGAAAATTGGTGTTTGGGAGTGCTTCCAGATTTAAGAACAATCTGATGTTCAATACCCCCTACTAGGGGGAAAGCATTTGAGTTCTTCAAATACATCTGCAAACTCCCTTAATAGTGCTTCCAAGTTTTGTGTACTCTTTGGTGTGTCTGGTTTAAGTCTTACCCAAAACACTTCTTCTACAGGTGTTGGTGATGTGTGATGAAACATCTAGAATAGAGTTGGACCAGTGATCAGTTCACAGCTGGCTTCCTTGGCAAGTGCTTGCAATTTAATTTTCTTGCCCTGCCAATGGACAGTAAATGTCATGTCATCATAGTGTAAGCTAATTGGTGAACATGTTTTTAGCCAGTCACCTCCTAGGATCAAGTCACAACCATCATGTGCAAGAGTTCTTATGCCATAAGTAAACTGATTGTCCTGCATTTCCCATGTGAATCCAGGTACCCTATTAGAACTTACAAGTCTGTCACCACTAGCTACATTGACTAACAATGGCCTTGTCCTCTCCAGATGACACCCAAGGGTAGTAGTAGTGGTCTCCTTAATAAAGTTGAGGGAGCTCCCAGTGTCTATAAGTATGGATAGCTTGGTAGTCCCAACAGATCCAACTAGCTTGAAGGTGGTCAAGCCTCTAACATTAGAAATTATGTGCAGGGCTACCTCCAGCTCCTCATTAGGTGGTTCTGTGTCAGCAGGGGGCTGATCACCATTGAAGGACATAAGGTGCTCCACTTCTTCATCCACTGTCATAAGAGCGTAGGCCAATCTTTGCTGCTTGCACCTATGGCATGTGCTCCATTTTTCATCACAATTGTAACATAATTGCTTCTCTCTTCTCGCAGCCATTTCAGCTGGGGTTAGCAACTTGAACCCTAGATTCTGGCTAGCTGGTGGTGTTCTTTGAGTGTTGGAGGTCACATCATTTCTTCTAGAAAGGCTGGGTAAGGGCTTCTGTGACCCTCTGAATTTCTTGGCCATGGCTTCCATATTAATGAATTGCTGATTGTATTTCCTCCCCCAATCCACTGATAAGACTGGAAATGAAGTATTTCTTACTGAACTTAACCCCACTGAGCATGCTTAGACAAGCCTTTAGTTCCTCAAATTTATCCACATAGTCTGAGTAGGTACCCGTGTGTTTAAGCTTGTTGAACTCTGCAATAATTTTAGAATCTTTGAGGTCCTCAAATCTAGCAGAGACTATTTCCACAAACTGTTCCCACTGGATATCAGAGCTCACCAAGGATGAATTCTGATACCATTGTGCTGCTTTGTCTTCAAAATTCATAGTGGCCAAAGTAATTTTTTGAGAGTCAGACAGGTTGTTGATCATGCTAAAGTAACCATTACACTTAAGCACCCATGCCCTAGGATATGAACCATCAAACTTGGGAAAATCTACCTTAGGATATGGGGTGTGATGATTCTTTTATACCCATCATAGACCACCCTATTTTTCCCTGAATAATGAGTCCTCTGCAATTGTGTCCCAAAATAATCCTTGTATGGTGGATCACCCAACAAGGATCCAGATTTGATACCAGAACCACTAACTTCCTGTTTCTTAAATTTACCCAGATTTGATAATTATAATTGCACCAATGCAAGGGTATTAGAGAGATTGGTAGATAGAGCATCAAATTTACCCGTGATGTGTGTTGCTTGTTTGTCCATTTCTTTCTTAATTTGTTGTTCCACTCCCTGGCCTAATAGCAAAATTTGCTCTTGCAGACCATTTTCCACAGCAGCTCTCCGCTTGGATTCAGCAGAGATGGCTTTCTCTAATTGTTTGTGTGCCTCCTATAGTTCTCTTACACGTGTACCTTCAGCCATGGTAGGATCAAGGCTCTGAGATACCAAATATAGTGAACCCTAGTGTGATGTATTTTTTTTATATTTTTATAATTAATAGTAAAGATATAGTGATAGAGTAGCAGAAAGGGAGGAAGTTTGAGAGAAGAAATAACAGGGGGAGGGTTTAATTGTCTCCAAAGCTGCCGATCATTTCATTAAAAAAGGGAATATATAGTACTAAGAGACCTCAGTTCGTACACAAAAGGGATATAACCCTAAGATGATTAAAAAGAGCTACTAGACATTAATAACATATGGGCCGCGAGCCACTTTAATTAAATAAAACTATTGGGCCATTCAGCCACTTTCAATACCTGAAACCTCCGCTCCAACCCGATTGCACGACCCGGCTTCGAATTGGATTTCCTTTTGCCCCAAATCAAAATTAGGTTTCTCAATCTTTCCAAATTCAAGATTGTGTTTTTCTTCTTCTAAGACCTTGGGTCTCTAATCATCCACCCCAATTGTTGAATTCATGACAAACTGTTGTTTGATTTTTTTAATTTAAGCTTTTGAAAATAAATTTCATATAGCCCCACTACTTAAACAGTCTAACCAAATAAACCAAAATTTCATATCTATAGCGCCACCATCATAACATCATCGATATTTCTTTTATCAAAAAGAAAAAAGAAGAAAAAAGTTGGGTCTCTTTTTTATTTTTGCCGAAACATCTTCAAGAATTATTTTGAAATTAAAATTGGAAAATTACAATGAATTGAAAATTACTTGAATCCTATCGGATTCATGAGGATCGACTTCATCTTCAAGTATCATCATATTATCTTCTTTGTATAACTGTAAATCTCCTCCTCAATCCACTATTACCGTAAGCAATTTGATGGAATGAAATACTTCAACAACATCCAATCCCAATCGTTTGACTTTAATGTGATTTATATATACTTGAAAATAAGATTGAGCATCATATTAAAGATCAACCATGTTATCTTAACAAGTTGATCTTCTAAAATTTCAGAAGATCCAGATGTTCTTCTAAAATTTCAGAAATATGGAATATTATAATTTTAGATAAATGAACCACTTAGCCACCACTGACACCATTAGATCTGTTGTTAGATGTCCATGTTTCCAATCAGATGAACAATTGTGTGTGTACCACAACTATATGTTTGCAAACCGATCGACGAATTGTACGAGATTTTCCAATCTCAATTTCAAACTAATCAGATTTATATTCAAGATTCTAAATTAGTCAAATTAATTCAACTCAATTCTTGAATATGTTTAGGAGAAAAACAAAAAAGGAAGTCGATTTTTTCCTTTATTTTTTTTAATTACTAGTATTACACCCGTGCGATGCACAGTGACGTTGAAAGATATATTAATAATTTGTAATAAATATTGTATACAAATAAAATAATTAAATACATTAGTAGAAACAATAAAATGACAAATCTTACCACCGCATAATTGAAGAACGATTATAAGAAATGTGTGGTTTCGTACCCAAATTGATGAGTCAATTTCAGCCATCCAAATAATACGTACACTCGATATGTTGCCCTAGTAAATTCATAATTGTTGTAAATAAATATTTAGTGGACATTAATCTTTGTGACTCTTTATATTCTAAACCTTAAGTATTCCAATGTATTTTATATATACTTGTAACTATGGAATTGAGGTTGACAATAATAAAATGTTTCTTCTATGATCTTGTCTTCTTATCTTCATATGTACTTTACTAACACTGTAGTGATACGATGGCGGATTGATTCAAGTACAACAATAGTATTTTACAACACGTTATCAGCACGAGTCTCTAACTGACTGAGTGGATATTGGTGGTATGCCCTAGGAAAGAATCGTATCTTTCCTGCAAGGTAACATTTTTAATCAAAAATATAAAATCAACTGCTAGTATGGATCAATTTTTCTTTGCGAATCAATCTGTTATGAATATTTTAAATTGAATAGTGAAATTTTGAAAATCTATATGATATATATATATATATATGTACATATATATATATATATATTACAGTTTGATTGTCTTGGAAATAAATCCATCATTTATGTCATCGAGGATAAAATTTTTTTAGTAAATTGATTTGGAAGCTTATCTCCAATGTTTGTTGAAAATTGAAGTCATTGTCATATTACTATATATATATATATATATTAATATTGCCGTGAAATACAAGATTTATTTTCATTGTTCATTCAAATAGGGGCTTTATTTCAACTAGAATTTTGATAAAAATTGATGATTAAAAGAAATTGAGAAGTGTGCACATCATTTTCATTTTTTTCCCAATTCATTTTGTTCCTAAATATTTATGACTAAAAATTAGAGGTGCCACACAAAATGTGTTTATGTTTTGATCTAATGGCCGACTTTATCGATTCCAAGTTATATTTATAAATCGTTTTGATTGCATATGATATATGATTATGACATTTTCCCAAATGTTAGAACGAAGTAAACAGACCATAAATTAGGCATAATTGTTAGGATTAATCTCTTTATGGTTCTGGATTTATCGGTGAGGAAATTACATATTCAGGATTGGTTTTTCATTGCTTATTTTCTCATCCTCCAGTTATCTCTGAATATGCTTATGAAATACATTGCATATTGATCCTCCATCGCATGTGTGCTATTTCCTTACACTGATGTGTGGTCCATGACAATTGCAAATGGTGGTGCACTAAGAAGATTGATATAGTTTCATTTTAATAACTTAAAAAAAATTCAATAGGATTGAGTGGTCACCTTGCAACAAACAAATTATATGTTTGCCAGCTTATCTAGCGATTAGTTGACATTTTTGATAAGGAAATGGACTTGAGATCTTGATTTAAAGGAACATAATGTTAATCTTGAACCATGAATAAGATCACTTTTTCAAACGCAAACAAATAACACAAGAGCAAATATAGCACTAAAAAGACAATTCTTAAAAGCCTTCCCCAGCAACGGTGCCAAAATTTGATTGGGTCCAAATTTACACTTATATTTCCGGTTTATGCTCACTCGACAACTACTTAGGACCACACCCGCAATTGGACGGGGTCAATTGTAAGAGCAATAAGCTTAACCCGAGTCGATCTCTCAAGGAAGACTTTATAGGAAAGAATTATCTAAAGGCTACACATGCTTTCAACAAAACAACTAAAATAAAATCTAAACATTCTAACAAGAGGTTTGATGATGATTATGCTAGGAATCCAAAATAGACAATTAAGCAAGACAACTAAATGCAAAAACACAAATTAAATTAAGATTTGAGGAAATAAGTTGGATTAAGGTATTAGGGTGTAGATTCTCTCAATGGTTTTATCACTATGCTTTATTCAAGTTGATAATGCTACTCTCACAAATATGATAGACCCTTCCGATTAGTTTAACTTCAATTACTGTCACCGTCTATCCGTTAAACCTCTCTTAGCTATATCGTACAAGCAAGATTGACATATTAGGCTTAGGAACCCCCATCCACCTAACGTCGAAGGAACCAATTTCTGGATTTAGATTCACAATCAAGACTCCTCTAAATCCTATTAATGTTCAAGTAGTGATCAAGTACCTAAGCATGAAAAAGAAGGATTCCAACAACAATAATCAACAAGAACAAGCATAGATCAAAACCACATCGATCATCTACCCCCTAATCGAGAGATTAGCCACTAAACATGCTTAAAACAACACATATATCATAGAAGAAAGTCATTTCATAAATCAAATGCAAACAACAATAACTTCTACAATATTACGTATCCTTCAAGAGTTTGGAAAAACCTCCACAAATACATCCAAGAAATGTAAAGAAAAACACAAGATAGACCTCCTCCGAGCTTAGCTTCCGCGGATGGCTCATCGTCGGACCGTCTCTTCTCTTCTCCGTCTTCCTTAGTTCGAGCCCCTTGCTCTTCCGTTTCTTTCCTCTTCTCTTAGATGAAGGTGATGGTGTGAAAATGGTGAGAAAATGGTGTAGAGATTTAGTGTGTGTAGTGTGTGTGTAGAGAAAATGGATGTAGAATGGTAGAGATGATGAAGAGAATAGTAGAGTGAATGATATGAGAGTGAATGATATGAGAGTGAATGATGAGATGATAGGTGGAATCGTCAATATGAATCCCCCAAATCTCAATATGATATGAGAGAGAGGAGTGAGATACGTAGAGAGAGAGAGAGAGAGAGAGAGAGAGAGAGAGGTGATGGGAGCTGATGGTAAGGGATCATTTAATACAAAGATTTGTGGAGATTTTTGGGAGCAAAAGTCCAACTCTAGAATTTAGGGAATAATAACCTATAAATCTAGCAATTAAAAATGGCTAAAAAAGAGTCCTTGATCTAATTTAAATAAAATCAGTTAGAACTGGAGTGAAAAGGAGTGGAACTGCAACGTACGGGGAAAAACTGGACCCGAGAGGAGAGGTGAAAGCCCGCGCGCCGGCGGGCTGCATGGGCGCCGCGGGGCACCAGGCGCGCGCGGGGGGCGAGCGCGGCGGGGGCGACGGGCGCCGCGGGGCCGGGCGTGCGCCGCGGGGGCGCATGGGCGCGGCGGGGGTGCGGGGCTCTCAGCATTTTGACGCCCACCCGCGCTCCCTAGCCCGCCCGCGCGAGTGCTTTTTTCTCAATTCCTTTTAAAATCTTGATCTTCCTATTTTAAACAATCCAGCTCAATTATTCGATTTGCACTTGCCACCTAATTGCCGTAAAATACATGCTTTTATGATTAAAAGCTCAAGCTTTGCAATACTTGTCATAATCCACCATTAGAGCAATAAACACAAATAAACACATAAAATCAACACATAACAAAATAAAATTAAACAAAATAAATACTAAGCACAATAAAATAAATAACTTAAAATAACACAATTAGACACTAAACAACTCCCCCACACTTAGCCTTTTGCTTGTCCTCAAGCAAACAAGAAATTAAAAACATGAATCAAGAAGGAAAAACTTGCAACTCAATCATATAATTGATCACGATTTATGGTTCCCACAAAAGCATCCATCATCTATGAAAATGAGCACAATATCAAAGCAAGTGATGAGCCTGACATTTTGAAATCAAGATGATCAAGAAAGCAAGATTCTATCCAATTATTCCCCACAAATCACTTCCAAAATTTATTCACAACAGAGCAAAATATGATCATAATTAAAGGGTTGCGATTGTAGGACAAAATTCATTAGGTTTAATCATCAAAATTAATCGAGTTTCCTAATGTGGTTTTCCATACTCATCATGCGAAATAAAAGAAGCATTTGCCACATATGAGAGGAGTAGAATCCGGAATGCGATCCAATTATTTATGCGAATTATGGGAGCGGATCAAAATTCACAAGGTGAAACCATAGGGGGAAATCCTGAGTGTCCTTGTGTGGTTTCCCATACTCATTGTTGAATAAATCAACAAGAGGGGTAGAGATCCTTATTGCCCTTTTCTTTTCCTCTCTCTCTCTTTTTTATTTCTCTTTTTTTTGTATTTTTTTATTTATTTATTTATTTTATATATATCAATCAAAAATACAAAAATAAAAATGAAGAAAGATAATTAGGGGATAATTTCAAGAATAAGGCTACCCGGCATCATAATCTTTCAAGGACAAGGTTTCACACAAAAATTTTTCAATTATGAACACATTCAAGAACAATTGTGCTTATGAGTGAAACTACAAAATCATTGAATTAATATGATTGATTTGAAAATAATTCCTTGAAGATTCATCTTCCAATTTAAAATTTGACAATTAGACAAAAACATCATGCTAAGCAAGGGAGGAACAAAATACACAACATAATCAAAACGAAAAAAATTGAACACAATACGATCGAAACATATGCAACATAAAAAAAAAAAGAACCAACAACTAAAAACATAGTCCAACAATACAAAATCCAACATAACAAATACAACACGTACTACAATAACAAGTTTCATGACTCCCCCACACTTAAAACATGCATTGTCCTCAATGTATGAAAAACGAATGCAAGCATAAGAGAGAAGGGAGTAGAGAATGTCACAATTTTGTAGAAAATCAGCAACGTGCACGAGTTCCTACAAAACAACACTAGGAAACACACAAACGGAAAGAAAATACGACAACTACAAGAAAAACAATGCACACGAATAAGACAAAACACAAAATACTTCACTGCTCATTTGGTGGTGGTGGAAATGAAGAGGCAAGAGTCCATGCATCCTAGCTCGATTGGAGGGCTCGAATTTGCTCATCATGCGTGTCTAGACGAGTGTTGATGCCCCGAACATCTTGGTGCATGGCCCCAATCGCATCATGCATTAGTGCAAAAGAGGTATCCCAACGCTCTTGTTGGTGCAACATGCGGGCATTATACTCTTGCCAAGAGGTCGGCATGGAATCCCTGATTTGATCCCCAAAGGTGCTTATGGTGTCTGCAATAGAGTGCTGGAAGTGGTCCAGTCGAGAGTCCATGTACCATTGGAACGACCCCCAGTCATTGACAGACATACGGTACCCGTGATAGGCTGCATGTCCTTCTTGTTGCCCGCCGGCGTCATGCTCTTCATCGTCGCCCTCCTCATTGGGCTCTTGTGGTGTCGACGAGGACCCTCCTGTTAGCTCCATAGTGCTGAGCTACATTTGCTTCAAGGTGCCGACGCAAGTTCTCTTTGCATGAGGTCGCACCTGTCGCTCATTGTAAATCACTTCAGCTCGCTTGAGCTCCCCTTTGTCAATTGTGGAGGCGTCGAGCCTTCTGTAGCCAGTAGGAGCTGGGGCATCCTCATCAAGTGCTCCAATTTTGAAACAAAGGGTGGAGATGAATGCACAGAAGGAAGGGTGTTGGTTCTTCCGCATGATGGCGTCCTTGATAGTGCTCAAAATGAAGGTGGACGGGCACACTTTTCTGCCTTTCTTTGCACACCAAAGTAGGAAGATCTCCGTTGAGTTCATCTTGTTGGCTTGCTCTTTGCCCGAAATGTTGTATGCCAAGAACTTGTGAACAACGGACAAGGCGGGATCTTCAATGAATTTGCTCGGAATGCCCTTTGTATTCCAATTCCGAAACCCCGAAATTTCATACCATGCATCTGCAGCATTGAAATCAGACGGCATGCTCTTGATCCCCACGGTTGGGAAATCGAAGTAATCCCACAATTCAGCCAATGTGATGTTATATTGCAAATCAAACATTCTAAAGGTACAACTCTTTCTCTCCTATTCATCATGTTGAAACGACACCAAAAATTCAAGTACGACATTATCATAAGTATAATATTGCATCCTAGCAAAGGTTTGCAAATTTAACACCTTAAGATACTCCATAATTTGCCCTTCTAAATTCAACTCCCGCATCAACTTCCAATCAATATAGCGAGGACAAGATATCTCATGACTACGGAGAGTAATGTAACGGTTACCTTCATTTGGTGTGGTGATGAGGAATGGAGCTCCATATTGTTCACGGAGGTCTGATACTATTTGCGGGGAGCTCGTGCTTTTCAGTCATTTTCCCTTGTCGATGCTTGTGGCTTTGCTAGCATTTTTGCTCTTGTCTTTGCCTTTTCCTCCCAAAAGTTTGGGTAACTTCATTTTTAGGGCCATTTTGAGGAGGTTGGAGATGTGCAGAGAGAGGAAGTGCAGCAACAATGTGGAGATGGAGGTGGAGCATAAGAAAATAGCCCGGCGGGGCGGTGTAGCGCGGCGGGGGCGTGTGGGAGAGTGGTGAATTTTTGTGGAATTTTGGAAGAATTAGGAAGTAGGTGCTGTGAAATTTGGAGAATTTGGGGAGGCAGTTTGGGGAAATGGAAGAGGTGCGTAGAATGAGATAGGGAGTGAAGGAGTTAGGTGAATTATTGTTGAAGAGGGTGAGTACAAGTATCCAGAGGGAAAGTACAAGTAGTGAATGGTGACCACAAGTGTTAAAGAGGTGGAGGACCGGGGGGTGTGAGAGAGAGAGAGCCCCCGCGGGGGCATGGAGGAGGAGCCCCGCGGGGGCGGGACTGTTGAGAGGAGGCGCAGCGGGGCTCGTTAGCGCGGCGGGGCTCTAGGAGAAGGAGCCCTGCGGGGGCATTCGGCGCGGCGGGGGCGCGGGTGTCTCGGCATTTTCACGCCCCGCCCGCGCTGTGTCTTTTTTCATTTCGCAATTTGTGCACTTCTTGCTCTGTTTTTCTTCCTCTTTTCCTCCCCTGCAAAATTTTTTCCCTAATTAAAAATTTTCCACTCCACAAAATACCATGAACAAATTAAAAGAAAGATGAGAGAAAATAAAATCAAACAATAAAAATCATGGGTTGCCTCCCATGCAGCGCTCATTTTAATGTCTCGAGCTAGACGAAGTTTTTGGAGAATTCAATCGGAATTGACAAGTTTCAATTCCTCCACATCGGCTACATACGATAACCCTTCAGAGTATGGCTTGACTCGGTGGCCGTTCACTTGGAATGTAACGTTCGTCACCGGATTTTTCAGTGTGACCACTCCGTAGGGGAACACTTCTTCAATGACAAATGGTCCGCTCCAACGTGATTTGAGTTTTCCTAGGAAGAGCCGCAATCTCGTGTTGAAAATAAGAACTTTCATACCCGGTGTGAGCTCTTTCTTGACAATTCGCCTATCGTGTAGCCTCTTCACTTTGTCTTTGTAAATCTTGGCGTTGTCATAGGCTTCGTTTCTCAATTCATCGAGCTCGGACAATTGCGAAGCTCGCTCCTCTCCCGCACTTGTTAGGTCACAATTCACCACTTTTATAGCCCAATAGGCTCGGTGCTCGATCTCAACGGGGAGATGACATGCTTTTTTATAAACGAGGTGGTATGGGCTCATCCCTAAGATGGTTTTGTAGGCCGTCCGGTACGCCCAAAGAGCATCCGGTAGCTTTTGTGACCAATCCTTCCTCGTTACATTCACGGTCTTCTTCAAGATATTTTGGATTTGTTTGTTGCTCGTCTCAACTTGACCAGAAGTTTGAGGATGATATGGAGTCGCCACCTTGTGAGTCACTCCATTTTTCTTCATTAATTTTGCAAAAAGCTTGTTGGTGAAATGAGTTCCACCGTCACTTATGATTGCTTTAGGGAATCCAAACCTACTCAAAATGTGTTCCTGCACAAACTTGATAACCACATTAGCGTCACAAGACCTAGTGGGGATTGCTTCAACCCACTTTGACACATAGTCGACCGCTAACAGGATATACTCAAAACCAAAAGAGTTAGGAAATTGTCCCATAAAATCAATACCCTAAACATCAAAAATCTCAACAACTAAATTGATATTTAAAGGCATTTCATTTCTTCTCCCAATATTACCAAGCCTTTGGCATTTATCACATGAAATGGAGTAAGCATGAGCATCTTTAAAAATTGAAGGCCAATACAAACCGGATTGTAGGATCTTTCTAGCCGTCTTTTGCCCTCCAAAATGACCTCCACAATGAGATGAGTGGCAAAAGGCTAGAACATCGGTTTGCTCCTCTTCCGAGACACATCTTCGAATTATTTCGTATTTTCCCAAATGGAAAAGATATGGATCCACCTAATGAGTCTAGGTTTAGCTTGTGGTTTGGTTAACAAATGCCTTAAAGCCGCATGATCACTATGCACTATTACTTTAGAACCTAAGATGTAGGATCTAAATTTATCCAATGAAAATACAACGGCAAGCAATTCTTTTTCGGTTGTGGTGTAATTTACTTGAGCACTATTCAAGGTAAGGCTAGCATAGTAAATTACACGAAGAATTTTATCAATACGTTGACCCAAAACGGCACCAACGGCGGAATTTGATGCATCATACATTATCTCAAATGGTAAAGACCAATCAGAGGGAACAACAATTGGTGCGGTGATCAATTTCTCCTTAAGAGTATTAAAAGCATGCAAGCATTTTTCATCAAACTCAAAAGGAACATCTTGAGAAAGTAAATGGCATAGAGGTTGGCTAATTTTTGAGAAGTCTTTAATAAACCGACGGTAAAAACCGGCATGGCCTAGAAAACTTCTAATTCCTTTCACATTAATGGGTGGAGGCAATTTTTCAATCACATCTACCTTAGCCTTGTCTACACTCATTCCTTATTTAGACACAACATGACCAAGGACTATGCCACTAGTAACCATAAAATGACTCTTTTCCCAACTAAGAGTTAGGCTACTTTCAATGCATCTTTTTAAGACAAGTTCTAATTTCTCTAAATAATCGGAAAATAAGGATCCAAAGACCGAGAAGTCATCCATGAATACCTCAATGAAGTCTCCAATCATCTCGGAGAAGATTGAGAACATGCACCTTTGAAATGTGCCCGGTGCATTGCATAGTCCAAATTGCATCCTCCGACACGCAAACGTGCCAAACGGGCACGTGAATGCGGTCTTGGCTTGGTCCTCCGGCGCTATGGCCACCTGAAAATAACCCGATAAACCGTCAAGAAAGCAATAAAAACTATACCCGGCAAGTTTATCAAGTATTTGATCAATGAAAGGAAGGGAAAAATGGTCTTTTCTAGTGGCGGCATTGAGCTTTCGGTAGTCAATGCACATTCTCCACCCGGTGGTGGTTCGAGTAGCCACATGTTCTTATTTATCGTTCTCTACGACCGTTATTCCTCCTTTCTTCGACACCACATGGATCGGGCTCACCCATTCACTATCGGCTATGGGATAGATGATCCCTTCCGCTAGGAGCTTAAGAATCTCTTTCTTTACGACTTCCATTAGCACGGGGTTGAGCCTTCTTTGGCCTTCACAAACGGTTTAACCCCTTCCTCTAGAATGATGCGATGCATACACGTAGAGGGGCTAATACCTTTAATGTCGGAGAGATTCCATCCTATGGCTTGCTTGTTCCTCTTTAGTATGGCTACTAAGAGGTCTTCTTCATTTTTTTCTAGTCCGGCAAAGATGATCACGAGCTTCTTCTCTTCATCATCAAGAAAGACGTATTTAAGATGAGATGGGAGCTCCTTGAGCTCAAGCTCGGGAGTAGGCTTCACTTCCTCTTCGGTCGAGGCCATGACTTCTATAAGACTCATGCCTTCTCCTAGCAAGATCTCCATCTCTTCGGCATTCAACTCGTCCCCTCCACACTTGAGGTAGGCTTCATCCATAGCAATTTTCTCGGGCGAGGGTTCACTCCTCCAAGGAACACCTATTTCCTGCAAGAAAACCTCCTCGGCCAAGACATCAATAGGATCTATGTAAGAACAATTTTCCTTAAATGAGGAGACGGGAATAGCCTTGTTTTCATGTACGGAAAAAGACACGGTTTCTCCTAACACCGACATTTTTAAAGTTCCATTTTTAACATCAATCAAGGTGTTTGTTGTAGCCATAAAAGGTCTACCTAGGAGAAGAGTATGTTCTTTACCCGTTTCTTTCACATCACCCACATCCAATACAACAAAGTCAACCAGTATGATCAATCCACCAACTTTAACTAGAATGTCCTCTATTATTCCCCTAGGATATCTCATGGACCTATCCGCCAATTGTAGACACATTCTAGTTGGTTTCAATTCACCTAACTTTAATTGTTTATAAATAGAGTAAGGCATCAAATTAATTCCGGCTCCTAAATCTAGCATACCACATGCTTATTTACCATTTTCCAAAGCAATTTTAAGAGTAAAACTACCTGGATCATGGAGCTTGGGTGGCAGTTGATGTTGTAGGATTGCACTAGCCACTTCGGATACCTCTATCTTCTCATACTCTCCAAACTTCCTTTTCTTAGAAGCTAGTTCCTTGAAGAACTTGACATAGGCCGGCACGTTGCGAATGACATCAAGGAGTGGAAGGTTGACATTCACCTTTGAAAGGAGCTTGTAGAACTCTTGAAATTGAGTGTCTTGCTTCTCATTCCTCAACTAGCTTGGAAATGGAATTGGAGGGTTGTAAGGATTGGTAGCCTTGTGGAGTGTGGGCTTCTTCACTTCTTCTCTTTCTTTCTCGGACTCCTTTTGTTGTTGAGGAGCCTCCTCTTCTTTCTCAACCTTCTCGGTTGGGCTTGACTCTCCCATCTTATTATCGATCGCATTGCCTCTTCTAAGCACGGTAATGTCTTGAGCTTGCTCCGGTTGGCTTGGCTACTTGACCGGATTGGCTTGCTTGGCCAACTCTCCAACGGTCCCGACTATTTGGCCTACTTGAGTCTCAATTCTCTTCACGGAAGCCTCAACGGATTCAAATCTTTGTTGTGTGGCTTGAATGAAGGATTGCAATGTGTCATGCAATGTTGGCCTAGGTGGTTGATTGGGTTGGGCCTGATATTGTTGCGGCCTCGGATAAGGTGGAGCTTGGCCACCTCCGGCTTATTGAGGTGGTGGTGGTTGTTGTGGTGGTTGAGGTGGTTGTTGAGGTTGTTTCCAAGAGAAATTCAGATGATTTCTCCACCTGGATTGTATGATTGAGAGTATGGGTCGTAAGGTTGGCGTGGTTGGAATCCTTGAAGGGCATGCACTTGCTCTTGAAGAGCATGGAAATGAGCCTCTTTACTTGACTCCGGCTCGATCGACCTTTGGCACAAGTTGGCTCCATGGCCATACTCTCCACAAATCCCACAAGTCTCAACGGTCATCACTTGTTGGGGTGGTCTCTCAGAGGTTCAAAGCATCTCTACTTGCCTTGTCAACTCAGCAAGTTGTTTCGTCACCTCATAACTAGGGTTGGCTTCATTGACGGAAGCTCTCTTCCCCCTAGCACTCTTTTGTTGAGAAGTCGTGGCCATCGTCTCATAGATGTTTGAGACCTCTTCGGCGGTGCGGCCTCCAATGTCTCCTCCCGATGCATTGTCCACTATATATTGGAAATTTTGTGAAAGCCCGTCGTAAAAGAATTGGTTGAGCAACTCGGGTGCGAGATGGTGGTGAGGGCATTGTTGTTGGAGACCTCGAAACCGATCCCAAGCTTCATGAAATGCTTCACCCGGAGATTGGGTGAAGGTAACAATTTGAGCTCTCAAATCTTGGGTCTTTTGGTTGGAGTAGTACTTGGCCATGAACTTCTCATAGACGGCATTCCAATTGGCCAATGAATTAGCCGGAAGAGACATGAACCACGTCTTGGCTCGATCCTTCAAGGTGTAAGGAAAACACCTCATCTTCAATTGATCTTCGTTCAAATCTTGTAAAGAAAAGGTTTGAACGACGACATAGAACTCTCGGATGAAGTTCAAAGCATCTTCGGTCGGCATCCCGTAGAATGAGGAAAGTTGGCTAAAATGGATGTTCTTCAACTCGTAGTTCCTTGCGGCTTCACAAAGAACTAGACAAGAAGTCGACGCCCCAATCACGGGATGAGCAAAATCTCTCATGTTCCTAGTCGCATTGGCATTTTCGGGATTGTTGAGGGGGTTAGCTTCCATCTCTCTTTCCCACTCGAATATATTGAATCTCATTGGTCGGTGAATGTTGTCAAACACGGGGGCTAATCTCCGGTTGAGACTTCATCTCCCTAGCATACACAAACACAAACAAATGGAGATCACACGAACCTTGCGGAAAAAGAGGTGAGACTAAACAATCAACACAAGAAAATCAAAACAACAACACAATCACAACACTTAAATAAGATCACTTTTTCAAACGCAAACAAATAACACAAGAGCAAATATAGCACTAAAAAGACAATTCTTAAAAGCCTTCCCCGGCAACGGTGCCAAAATTTGATTGGGTCCAAATTTACACTTATATTTCCGGTTTATGCTCACTCGACAACTACTTAGGACCACACCCGCAATTGGACGGGGTCAATTGTAGGAGCAATAAGCTTAACCCGAATCGATCTCTCAAGGAAGACTTTATAGGAAAGAATTATCTAAAGGCTACACATGCTTTCAACAAAACAACTAAAACAAAATCTAAACATTCTAACAAGGGGTTTGATGATGATTATGCTAGGAATCCAAAATAGACAATTAAGCAAGACAACTAAATGCAAAAACACAAATTAAATTAAGATTGGAGGAAATAAGTTGGTTTAAGATATTAGGGTGTAGATTCTCTCAATGGTTTTATCACTATGCTTTATTGAAGTTGATAATGCTACTCTCACAAATACGATATACCCTTCCGATTAGTTTAACTTCAATTACTGTCACCGTCTATCCGTTAAACCTCTCTTAGCTATATCGTACAAGCAAGATTGACATATTAGGCTTAGGAACCCCCATCCACCTAACATCGAAGGAACCAATTTCCGAATTTAGATTCACAATCAAGACTCCTCTAAATCCTATCAATGTTCAAGTAGTGATCAAGTACCTAAGCATGAAAAAGAAGGATTCCAACAACAACAATCAACAAGAACAAGCATAGATCAAAACCACATCGATCATCTACCCCCTAATCGAGAGATTAGCCACTAAACATGCTTAAAACAACACATATATCATAGAAGAAAGTCATTTCATAAATCAAATGCAAACAACAATAACTTCTACAATATTACGTATCCTTCAAGATTTTGGAAAAACCTCCACAAATACATCCAAGAAATGTAAAGAAAAACACAAGATAGACCTCCTCCGAGCTTAGCTTCCGCGGATGGCTCGTCGTCGGTCCGTCTCTTCTCTTCTCCGTCTCCCTTGGTTCGATCTCCTTGCTCTTCCGTTTCTTTCCTCTTCTCTTAGATGAAGGTGATGGTGTGAAAATGGTGAGACAATGGTGTAGAGATTTGGTATGTGTAGTGTGTGTGTAGAGAAAATTGATGTAGAATGGTAGAGAGGATGAAGAGAATGGTAGAGTGAATGATATGAGAGTGAATGATGAGATGATGGGTGGAATCGTCAATATGAATCCCCCAAATCTCAATATGATATGAGAGAGAGGAGTGAGATACGTAGAGAGAGAGAGAGAGAGAGAGAGAGAGAGAGAGAAAGGTGATGGGAGTTGATGGTAAGGGATCATTTAATACAAAGATTTGTGGAGATTTTTGGGAGCAAAAGTCCAACTCTAGAATTTAGGGAATAATAACCTATAAATCTAGCAATTAAAAATGGCTCAAAAAGAGTCCTTGATCTAATTTAAATAAAATCAGTTGGAACTGGAGTAAAAAGGAGTGGAATTGCAATGCACGGGGGAAAACTGGACCCGAGAGGAGAGGTGGCAGCCCGCATGCCGGCGGGCTGCATGGGCGCCGCGGAGCACCAGGCGCGCGCGGGGGCGAGCGCGGCGGGGGCGACGGGCGCCGCGGAGGCGTATGGGCGCAGGGATCTCGGCATTTTGACGCCCGCCCGCGCGAGTGCTTTTTTCTCAATTCCTTTTAAAATCTTGATCTTCTTATTTTAAACAATCCAGCTCAATTATTCAATTTGCACTTGCCACCTAATTGCCGTAAAATACCTGCTTTTAATGTTCAAGACTCTTCTAAATCCTATCAATGTTCAAGTAGTGATCAAGTACCTAAGCATGAAAAAGAAGGATTCCAACAACAACAATCAACAAGAACAAGCATAGATCAAAACCACATCGATCATCTACCCCCTAATCGAGAGATTAGCCACTAAACATGCTTAAAACAACACATATATCATAGAAGAAAGTCATTTCATAAATCAAATGCAAACAACAATAACTTCTACAATATTACGTATCCTTCAAGAGTTTGGAAAAACCTCCACAAATACATCCAAGAAATGTAAAGAAAAACACAAGATAGACCTCCTCCGAGCTTAGCTTCCGCGGATGGCTCGTCGTCAGTCAGTCTCTTCTCTTCTCCGTCTCCCTTGGTTCGATCTCCTTGCTCTTCCGTTTCTTTCCTCTTCTCTTAGATGAAGGTGATGGTGTGAAAATGGTGAGACAATGGTGTAGAGATTTGGTATGTGTAGTGTGTGTGTAGAGAAAATTGATGTAGAATGGTAGAGAGGATGAAGAGAATGGTAGAGTGAATGATATGAGAGTGAATGATGAGATGATGGGTGGAATCGTCAATATGAATCCCCCAAATCTCAATATGATATGAGAGAGAGGAGTGAGATACGTAGAGAGAGAGAGAGAGAGAGAGAGAGAGAGAAAGGTGATGGGAGTTGATGGTAAGGGATCATTTAATACAAAGATTTGTGGAGATTTTTGGGAGCAAAAGTCCAACTCTAGAATTTAGGGAATAATAACCTATAAATCTAGCAATTAAAAATGGCTCAAAAAGAGTTCTTGATCTAATTTAAATAAAATCAGTTGGAACTGGAGTGAAAAGGAGTGGAATTGCAATGCACGGGGGAAAACTGGACCCGAGAAGAGAGGTGGCAGCCCGCGTGCCGGCGGGCTGCATGGGCGCCGCGGAGCACCAGGCGCGCGCGGGGGGCGAGCGCGGCGGGGGCGACGGGCGCCGCGGGGGCGTATGGGCGCGGGGATCTCGACATTTTGACGCCCGCCCGCGCGAGTGCTTTTTTCTCAATTCCTTTTAAAATCTTGATCTTCCTATTTTAAACAATCCAGCTCAATTATTCAATTTGCACTTGCCACCTAATTGCCGTAAAATACCTGCTTTTATGATTAAAAGCTCAAGCTTTGCAATACTTGGCATAATCCACCATTAGAGTAATAAACACAAATAAACACATAAAATCAACACATAACAAAATAAAATTAAACAAAATAAATACTAAACACAATAAAATAAATAACTTAAAATGACACAATTAGACACTAAACACCTATAGTCTCATTTCAATCTCATACATGTGAACTTGAAAATGAATACCTTATTTACATGCGATTCTTGAAAGATTGTTTAAACTCATAACAATATATACTTTGTTATATGATGATTATTGGATGTTATAGTTATTACATGCATATTGATTTGTTTGGTATTGAAATAATTATATGATCACTTAAGCGCGATTATATTTTGTTTATGATGACTTTTTTTTTTCAAAGAAAATGTGCATAAAGTGCAATTGCAATATGAGGACATTATTTGTTATTAATCATAATTTAGATCTTTTGCCAATGAAATTATATTGAGGATATTGTGTTATTTTGGCGGAAGTTGTTTGAGAAACTATTAATTGAAGATTAATTTCTGCTAGAATTGGTTTTGATGGATTATGGTATACTGTTTTTGAAAAAAAAAATTGTATTTACTCATGTCATGATATGTTGAGGGATTCTTAATCATAGTTATGATTTCATGAAAAGTTATGAGCATAATTAATTTTTGACATAAAAATATCGTGGATTTGGAACAATCTCAACTTGGGTGATATTGATTTTGCAAATATAAAAAGCACTATTTGTATATTCAATTTGTTAGACTATTTTTGTGATCGACATGATGTTGTATAATTTACAATATACAAAGAACTAAAAATATTTGTAAATCATGAAAGTTGAAAATATCAACTTAATCAACTTCAAAAATATTGATTTTAAGTTCGAATCTATATATCTTCGATCGAAAATATATTTAATAATGAAAAAATTATATCAAATCATCAACATTATTGATCTCAGCTAAAATTCAGCCAAAGCAGGAGAAATTTATACACTGGTGCCAACACAACCTGCAGATTAAATAAAACAAAAAATTAAAATATAAAAATAATGATGTTAATATCTTCTTTGATAATGCTAAAGCTAATTATAGTAATGCTAATATATTATTCATCACGTCAATGCTCTGATAATAAACTATTTTTATAATGCTTACAGGTTAATTTTATAATGCTAATAATTCATTTTGTAATGCTAATAATAACTTTTATAATGCTAATGAAATGTACTGTAATGCTAACAAATTCTAAAAAATAACACATGTGCATGGTAATGCAAAAACACAATCTGCATAAATCAAGAGACAAAAAATAGATTCTGAACCTCTAATAATATGTGTTAGACACCCAAATATGCTAGCAAAAATTCAAAGAACTAAAAATATATGTTAATCATGGAAGTTGAAAACATCAACTTAATCAACTTCAAAAACATTGATTTTAAGTATGAATATGTACATATTTCCCATCAAAAATATATTTAATCGCAAAAAATCATATCTAAATCATCAACATTATCAATCTCAGCTAAAACACAGATTGAAAAAAAAATAACGAAACATTCAGATTTTACTTGGCGTCTTCATCAAAAACAACGGACAAAATATCTCCAGAAAAAATCTATAACTCGTGTAAATAACGATTGCGAAGAATTGAAATCCGATTATAAGCGAGATATAGATATCAAGAAGGAAAGAGATGAAGTAAAGGAAAGAAAGATCACGTGAAGAAATTGAAATGAAATAGAATACAATTCATAAATTATAAAAATACCCCAGTTCGCTAATATTACAATAATGCCACCAAAAATTTGAATTTTGGGTACATATCTTAACCATCAAAAAAATGAAGATCAACGAATTTGATTGATTTTCTATTCTCATATGGGGCTTTGGTTCTCATTTGATCCATTCTATATATATACACTTTGCAAACTACAATGATTAAATTTTTCTAATAAATGTTTACACGTATCCAATCTACCGTGAGTTTGCCGATGAGATCTTCTAGTCTAAATTATGTGTTACATCCATATGTCAACAGTAAAATTATGTTAGTTTTAATAATATCTTTCATAAAAATAAAATTTATTATATTATAACTAACCATAATTAATATTTATTACTAAAAATTAAAATTTTAAAAAATTATATACCCTATGTTTGGAATAATCAACTCTAAAAATCAATTACATCAACTAAAAAATGAAAATTAAATACTAAAAACTAATTTTAAATCTTAATTTGGTAAAATAAATCCTAAATAATAATGTAAAATTATAATAAATCGAAAGAAATTAAAATTAAACAAGAAAAAAACTAATAAATATTTGATACATTACTAGAACACACAACTTTAGCATAAAAAATCTCGACTGTTCATTCTGCTTTCTTCAATTTGTTAATTGATCCTATTCATTTCTGACACGAACGTACATATTCATATGCATATTGGCAGTGCCCTTTTTATTTTTGTTCTCTCTCTCTCTCTCTTAATCTTTCACTATAATTAAGATACGCTCTCTCTTTCCTCTCTCTCTCTCTCTCTCTCTCTGGATGATGATGATGATGTTGAGACTCTTATATATGCATTATTAGAACAATGATAACATCACTAGGTACACGTTTCATACTCTAATACGCGCGGTTAGATGAAATTGTTATGACAATTGATGATTAAAATTAAGATAAAAACATGTAGTCTATATTAGGGAAGAAAGAAGACAGCAAATCATCATATGACATGTCCAACTTAGTTCGACACGAATTAAATCCTTATAAGTCACAATCTAATCTTCCATCTTAACTTCCGGATGCCATAAATGTATTACAACCATATATTGAGTTCAGAAAATTGACATTTGCTTACTCTAGGAAACAACACTATATAGTCTATGGCACAAATAATTGCAATGAATAATTGACTAGCTATAAAGTTGAAAGCTTCTGGCCTTGATTTATACATGGCTGCTATCTTTTCAATCATTTGCTCATAAAATAGCAGCTGGCTTAGAAATTAACATGTCACTAGTTAGCTGGAAAGAGGATGAGATTCCGTCAGCCGGCCGCCACCGTGGTGGCCGTGGCACCACTCTAGCCGCTGTTGAATCCTTGGCCATTCCTCTCGTGAGTTTAGTTTCTCTCCATTTCCATCGTCCAAATATTGCAGCTGCCTTAACCATAGCTTAGCAAGCTTCTACATGTGTATATATATATATATATATATATATATATATATATATATGATCAAATTACTTTGATTAATTTGCCTCAAAATATAGGTTCAAGAGGTGGTGTTCATGGCCGATTTTAGGTGCTCGCGGTGCCAGGAAAGAGTGAGTGAGATTATAACCAAAATGAATGGTAAGTACGTCTTCTCTTCTTCCTTAATTAGCTCGGATATCATAATCTCGATCGATTGTATACCAACTTCATTTTTAATTTCGCATTTCGTTTTTATAAAATGGAATTATATTATACATATTAAATTAAAAGATTAAACACTCTTTGTAATAGAATAATCCAATCAAATCTCTGAACTAGCTAGCTTCAGTGATAGTATTGTTTACCCATATACGCTACCGCGGCATGATCACCGCCGGTAGTGGCGGCGACACTAGCATTCATGGTGGCATATATATATGACCGTTGGATTGAAAGTAGATCACGTGCAACTTTTTGCACTATAATTTGGAATGTGGCCCTCTTCTATAAGAATTTGTGACCCATGAAACTTTTTACTGGTGCCAATTTTTGTACCTCTTCCGAGTACAAATTCGTAAGAAATGACCACACACACACTTTATATAGGGTCAATTTCCAAAAAAAAAAAAACATATATTTGAACAAATTTATAATTTAAACACGACTTTTAATATATAGCAATAAAACTCAACCTTATAAATTGCAGCAGAATAGACATCCCCAAAAAAATTAGACTACTAGAAAATTAGACGACAATAAAAACCATCATATTCAACACCCATAAACTGAATTAATAAGTACATGCATGTGGAAAAAAAAATTATCACATCATAATTCCGTGTTTAAAATACAAATTCTTTCAAAGATGGTGATTTTTTTACAATTAAATCTACTTTTTAATTAAGGTTATAAAAATTGTGAGAAAATGCATGATTTCAAGTATATATAAATTATGAGATAATTCTACTAATTAATGTTTTCCGCTCTTTAATCTTCTAGGAGAGACTGAATCATTGGTGATCAGTGTTCTGGAAAAGAAAGTGACTCTCACTTTTACACATCCAAACTCCAAAGCTCGATAACACAAATTGCTTCAATTCCGCACAATAATATATATAGTAAACTGCACTATTTTTATTTTTTGTATTATTTATCCGTGTACATATATATGTAAGAAATGAGTTTCTACAATTTTTAGTATTAATATGAAATAAAATTTGTCTTCCACATAGACTTTAAAAGGGATCAGGCGTTGACTGCATGCATGTGCAGCAATCGAAACCTAAGGCCTTATCAACACGTGAGAGGGATTAGACATGCCGATTCGAGAAAAAGAAAAATGAATGACCAAGGCAAGAAATTCATACACCGGATAAATTGACAAATTAATTAATTAATTAATTAATTCAAGGCCAAAAAAATATATGTTGTTAAATCAAAACTTGAACCCACGAATCTCAACAACAAACGTCAAGCCTCGAAATTAATATATTATATATATGAATATATTGGAATTTGTAGGGTAAGTGTTGAATATTTAGGGGAAGATTTGATATTGTTGAATAAATAAGGGGCATGAAGAAGGGATATTACAGGAGACTCAGTCACTCGGATTAATTTAACCCTATCTTAAAATGAACCCTCAATATTACGCGGCATTATTATTTCGCCATCATAATTTTGTCCACGACTGAGTTGCGCTGGAACGACGACAGTCGCCCCACACTTGTTTTAAATCCAACGGTTACAAACTCCGGCTATCGATCGGAAGCATCAACGATCATCTACATCGACGTTTATTAAATCTTGTGTAATAGAAACAATTGATGTTATGTAATGTACCCAAGGCCGACTGCAGCTAACGTGCAGCCAAAAATGTGAATGTATGTACCAGTGCGCACTCATGGGTATCAGCCGCAGGTTACCCTAGCTCGTAAAAAAAAATGGTGAATGTAAAGTGATATCGGAATATAATTGTGTCGATAAATTTTATAAAATGGTCTATCAGTATTCAGGTGAAAATGTTTTTTTTTTCTTTCTATATTTAGCTTGTAATTTGAAGTAGCTCCCTCCAGGGATGCAATATGTTACGTGCAGAACTTCTCGTTGATCGATTTATATATTTTCTGTAAATAATCTTTTGTATGTATGTATGATCATGGTAAAAATAATTTATGCCACACCTGTATATATATTAACTCTATGTAAGTAATAATAGTAACAAAATGCGCTTTGATATATATGTGTGTGATTTTTGTATTGCATCAGCAATATTCTTGTTCTGTCTTTCTCTTTCTTTTCTTTTTCTTTTTTTTTTGGGGGGGGGGGGGGGGGGGGGATGGAGGTGGTTCGGACTATACATTTCACTTTCACTGTTTCTACGTACAGTAAGCTCTGAATTTTGTTATCAAACTGAGATCATCTTTCTATCGTTCGAAAAGAAAAAAAACACTTATGTAATTTAGTCATCACAATTAATTAAAACATTTGGATTTAATGGTACCTACAGTGACTTGGTATAATTCGAAGTCATCAATTAAAATAGGGGCATATGTGAAATTTTACAAGGTTGAAAAGTTTTGATTCATATATGGACTCCGTTGTATTTCAGCTATATATGTGGAATGCGTCAAAGAATGTAAATTGGTTCTCCAAGTTGACTGCAAATTAAAGGACATAATCATTATTGGTGGAGTAGTATATATTTTGTATTTTTAGCATTTATTCTAAAATTAAATTATAAGTTTTATTAATTTAATAAACGCGCATCACAAGTCACACATAGCTAGAGTGCTCTCTGGAATGTTTCCATTCCTTCTAGAATCTAGATAATCAGTATTGATATCATAATTTCGTGTAGGAAATCTCTCGGAACCTTCAATTCAGCTCTCACTGATTTTTGCGGCAATTAAGTCCAATTTGTTTTTGTCTATTCTACTTTGTGGGGCTGCCAACAATTAAAATTTTCCCTTCTCGTGCCCAAATTTCTTACCGCTTTTTCAAAATCTCAATTAGAAAAAAATATTAGTGGCCTAGACACCCAAACATCAAAGATTTATGTATAAAATGGACAAATTAATCTCGAACCCCAGATCTACCACTCTCCTTAATTCCGTCAATAATAATATTAATAATAATAATAATACATGAATTTGCATATCTTATCCATTGTCACACACTTAATAATCAGTCATTTCGGTGTAGCTCAAATGGCAAAAAAAAAAAAAAAGGCCCGGACCTCTTGGTTTCGTGTTTGCTTCTGCAGTAATGGTAAATCATGTTCAGCAAGTTAAAGTTATTGCTGCTTTTGTATCATTTACATTTTAGAGAAACAATGTACGTATGAATGGATCATTGTGTTCATATGGATATATACATATATTTATTTGAAGATTGATGTAAGCTGGTCACCAAACTTCGACTTGTTTAGGGGGCCCTTTTATTAACTTGCTAATACGGCAAATAGATAGATGATTGATTGATACTAATTAGCTAGGGCCGGGTTGAGTTGAGCCCGGCCCATCAAGTTTCGATGGGAAATTCCATTTTGTTATTGTTATTCTAAAAACGCTAGTGTTAAAAACTATTTATATGTTGGAGCTTAATTAGTAGTCGTAGACAGGTTCAGATCCCCTCTGTGTTACAAATTGAAAAAACCAATATATTCTGACAAGTTTAATGTTCACCTAATTAATACGAATATAACTCTGCCTATACATTAGTGAATTTGTATTTGCTTATAATTTTGAAAGTCGAACACTAGCTTCAAATGGTATGTAGGCTTTCAAATATTAATTTTTGAATCATTTGCTGATGAGTGATGACGTTCGAATTGAATTAATCGACGACAAATAATTAATAATTTAAATAAAGAACATTTGACGATACAATTTATTTAGGAAATATTGTATGTTGATGACGACACTTGCAATTATTAGTGTCGCCATTTAAAATACAATGTACCTTGTACGAGCTAGCTAGCTAGTTTGATATTTATTGAATTATTTTGAATAATATTTGCTTAATTAATTCAGTTACGGTCGATAATTATGCAGCACGAGAAAAGGCGCAATGTCGACCTGCGAAGTTCCTTAGTTTTTTCGAACTCACCGCGTATGGCTAATTAGTAATTTACTCTCTCCCGTCCTTTCCCACTCTTCTTTCAAATGTGTGTGCAAAATCCTTAATCAACAAGAAATCCCCCACGCGCTTCTTCTTCTTATTATTATTATTAATTTTAATTTATTACTTTAATATAAAACGTCAAGAGTTTCTGCTATACAATTCAGAAATATATATAAAACACAAATCAATTCCGTCATCAAGAAAAGTTGCAAACGAGCAGCTCCTGTTTGTTCGTGAATAAACAGTAGTAGATCGAAGTAGCATGGGCAAGAAACTGGATGCTCTGCTGGGTAGGAGCTTCAAACCTTCAAAATTAAGGGCCACGGCGCGTCTCGCAGTTTCCCGCCTGCCCACGCTCAGGACCCAGCGCCAGGGCCGCTGCTCGGTCGCCCGCTCCGACGTCGTCCACTTCCTCAACAACGCCAACCATGACAGAGCTCTTCTCAGGGTACGTATGTATAATATATATATATATATATATATATAAAGAAAAACAAAAATTCTTGTGTCGAACTGTTTGATAAGTTTGTCGAGATATATATGCACAGGTGGAACAAGTTATAATGGAGCAGAATATGTTGGATGTGTTGGTGGCGCTGGAAGGATACTGCCATCTGCTCGTAGAAAGGGTCAACCTCTTTGAACAACAGAAGTAATATATATATATATATATATATATATATATATAATTGGTTTAATTTCATCAACATTTAATTCTTATATATATACTGAGACGATCGATCGAGTAATATATACTAATCAATTGTGGTTGTGGTTGTTGTAGATTTTGCCCTGAGGAGCTGCTTGAGGCCGTATCTACTTTGATCTACGCCTCTACCAGATGTGGAGATTTTCCGGAGCTGCTAGAGCTTCGAGCCATTTTTTCTTCTAAATTCGGCAAGGAATTTGTGCTTCGAGCTGTTGAGCTGCGTAATCACTGTGGAGTCAATCCCAGGGTGGGTATTTAATTCATTTATTTATCAAGATTAATTTACTTTGTATTAATTAATTTATTCCTGCATGAATTTAATAAGAATTAATTAATGAATTATATATACAGATCATACAGAAGCTGTCTACTAGGATGCCAAGCTTGGAGAACAAAATGGAGGTTCTCAAGGAGATTGCTTCCGAAAACAACATTCAGATTCAGCTCCCTACATCAGACACCAAACTGGTATATATACATATATATGTATGCCTTTTCTTTTAGTTCAGACAAGATCCTCTTGTTCCAAAAGGGTGTTGTGTTCAATCTTCTATTCCGATCATTGAATTGTTGTCACGTAGGTGCAATTACCTATAAGTTGGAATGGAAGATGGATCACTATTTTATTTTCTAATAGAGGATCTCATCTGCTATTCGTTTTATTTTCATCAGCATACATATTATTATATTTAATGTCTAGAAATATATATGTAATTGGTTAATTAAGATTTAAGAATAATTCAGTAAATGATGGATTGTGAATTGCAGGAGGAGAATCAAAACAAGGCAGGCACATCGATACCGGTCCCATTAGGAGTTGCCGGTGATGAAGAAGAAGAAGAAGATCGTGAGATAGAAAGAGGTCTGACTCCGACCCCGAGGAGAAAGTACAGGGACGTAGCTGATGCAGCACAAGCGGCTTTCGAGTCAGCCGCTTATGCTGCAGAGGCCGCCAGAATGGCAGTGGAGTTATCTCGATCTGAATCGACAGATCGTGATGACCCCACCAGCCCCAGAACAAAATTCGAGAAAATCGACCCTGTTATACTAAACCATGATTTGGAAAATAAGGGATTAATGGAAGAGTACTTAAAGCCAAATGATGGTGTTAGGAGATCATCATTTTCTAGTTCGAGCTTGGATGAAGAGGGAGATCATGATGTAGAGTTTGATGATGATTTGGTGAAGAGTGAGAGAAGTGGATCAGCTGTAGAGCCTTTAAATATCAATAGACGCCCAATCTCTGTCAGATCCAAATGGCCACAACCACGCTCATAAACCTTAAGTTGTATGTATCCGGCCACAATTTTTTGATTATTTTCTTGTGTTCCTATTAATTATTAATTAAAGCTGTTGTTCATTTTTTCACTGTCAATTAGTTTGTGGTATTTGTAATCATGGTCGTAGCTAATTGTTTGAGCACATATATAGTTCCTATGTATTTGAAGTTTGCTGTTGCTGCCATTTTTTTAATTTGTGACATAATAAGTTGAGATGCTGATAAATTTTGTGATATATGTACAAATACACTATAAAAAATTCGGGTTTATTCCGTCGCCAAACAATGATCTGTCACTAGAAGAAATTAGCGACGGACTAACGACGAACCTGAGTCGTTGCTGATTCTCTTATCATTACAGTTAAATAATGATGGAGTTTTGATCCGTCGTTAATATAGTGGCGGATTAGCAATGAAGTTTTTCTTTACGACCGTGTCGTCGCCGGCTGATAGACCATTCGACTGGCGATGGACTAACGACGGACTAGGGACGAAATATTTCATCGCTATTAATGACGGATCGCAGTTCATCATTAAGTAACGAAATCTTTTAACGACGGACATCGTTCTGTCGTTATCTCCCTGAATTTTGTTTCGTCACTAGATTAGTTTTTTTTAATTCACATTTAAATATGATATAAATAATTCAAAATTGATATTATAAATAAAATACTAATAATAAAAATACAAATTATTCAGTCATAAATTTACAAATAAAATGTAATTATTCAAATACAAACGGTTCAGTCATCAGAGGGTGGTGGGGGTTGGGGATGGCCAAATTAAGCATACATTTGGACCCCACTGGGCCTCCACCTGGATTTGCATCCTAGCTTGCATATGTGCCTCCATCTTATGCCCTACTGATAAGCTCGGGTTTTTCATACTTTTCGAGCTTATTCGAGATACATTTGTAGGTGGTTTTTAGGATTTTAGAGTAAGTTTGTGTGCAGTTCATGTTTTATCGTTGCATTGATAAGTTTTGAAGCAAATAAGGAGTAAAAATGAGTCATAAGTTGAAGAGGAGTGAAGTCGGACGTGAAACGGGAGCCGAAAAGTTCGGAGGAATCCCGCACGGACCGTGCATGATTGAGACAGAGCCGCACAACCCGTGTAGGGTGCCGTACGGACCGTGCGGGAAGACACCAAAGCCGCACGGCCCGTGCAGCCTATGAAGAAATCAATCCAGAGACTTATGCACGGGCCGTGCGGTATCAAGCCCTATATGCACGGACCGTGCAGCCCTAGGTCGGCAACTTGACGGATTTTCTCTCTTTTCTTATCTGATTTTGATTTTGATCCAAACTCAGCCTAACTATTTAAGGCTCTATTTTGCACGAAAAAACCACCACTTTTCACCCCATTGAAGAGCAGAGGAAGCAGAGAAACAACGGAAGAGCGTAGGGAGCAACTGGATTCAATCATTCAAACCGGCATAAGTTGATTTTAATTTCTAGTTTACTTTGATTATGTTAGACTCGATTGTTCTTTTATTTTCTTTGGATTGTAATATGAGCATGAGAGGCTAAACGTTTAGTGATTCTAGAGTTTGTCACAAGTATGGATATTTGAGATTTTGATTTATGATATTATTCCGTTTCTATATCTGTTTATGTTTCCTGGATTTACGTTGCTTGTGGATTTGTTTGGCCAGCAAATACGCATGTGTAGTTGATTATTTATCGCTCGAGAGAGGTTGATTAATTAACGGATTAGGAATGCATAACATATACTTGCTAAATCGATAGATTAGTAGGATTGTGTGAGAAGAATAAATCTTAGGATCATTTTGGAGTTAGATGACAGGTTGAGATCGAGAGATAAAACTTGGCATTTAATCTATGTCTACAACTTACTCGAGAGAGAGGGACTAGATAAATTCGTGATTCTTCTACAGATTTAGGAATTAAAATTTGGTTCAGTGTGTTAATTGAAATCGAGAATTCCATACACGTGCATTTCCTAGGATCCATTTTATTCCTATAATTTTCCATTAAGTTATTTGCGTCTTAGTCTTCTGTTGATTTAATTAACTTGTTTTTCCTGTTTATTTAATTAAAACTCAAAAACTTGAATGTGTCATCTAGATAAAGTAGGATAATTTAAATTGGGTACTTGATTAGGTTATATAACTAGTCTCCGTGGATACGATATCTGTTCTCACCTATTTTGCTACAATTTACCTCGTACACTTGCGAGTCGTGTTTTGTGTGAAATAAATTAGAGAACACCTACATATATAAGCCTATAGATGCTAAGAAACGTCGCAGATCATATAGTAGCCTCATAATATAAATGTATCTGGGAATCAAAATGTGCCAACATAAACATATCGAGAGAGAGGGTGAGATAGAGAGAGATAACCGAGAGAGAGAGAGCGACAGAGAGGGGGGACCGAGAGAGAGAGAGAGAGAGAGAGAACTCACTGTCATCGCCGGACCTGCACGCGGAGTAGTCGCCGCTGCTGCTGCTCGATTGTCGACGAGTTGTGGCTGCCCAGGTGAGACGCTCGTCGCCAGGAGAAGGGGGAGTCGTTGGTGGGAGGGAGAATCTCCGGGGGAAGGAGTCGCCGATGTAATTTGGGGATTTAGGTTCATTCGAATGAATAGTCTACGCTCGAGGCCGACTGTAATATTCAGATATAGCGATAGACTAACGACGGATAAATTCCGCCGTTATAATTAAAAATTGAAATTAATATTTAATTAAATAATTAACGACTGATTAATTATGTCGTTACAAATTAAATTAAGAAAAATTAAAAAAAAATTAACGACAAAATTTATCCCCCATTAATATTAATATTACTCCCTCCGTCCCGATTATATAGTCTCATTACTATAAGTAGTGTTATTTTTAATAGGAATTTACAATTATACCCTTATTAGGTTTTGGAAATTAAAAAAATTAAACATTTAAGTTTGTGAAAATTATAAATCTTAAATGTTATTTTTTTTAAAAATGAGAAACGTCCATTAAAATTGACCAACTTTATTAATTTGCATGTACTTGAATTTGATAAATTCTATTGATATTCATTGTATTTGCATTTCATTAATTGTATATTTTCTTTGTTTCAAAAGATTAATACATTAAAGTTGAGCTAAAATTGAAATTAATTAATTTTCATTAAATAAGGTTAAAGTTGGAAGTTTAGCTTTTGTTTCTTGTTTTCATAAATATCTTTAATCTACGTGCAAGTAGAAAGGGTATATAATCGGGACGGAGGGAGTAATATTTAATTAAAAATTTAAAATATTAACAACAAACCGCGTCCGTCGTTCCGTTGTTAAAGGTAACCACAAAATTTCCGTCGCAGATCCGTTGTAAAATTTAAGCACGAACCATTCCTGTCAAAGTTTACTACTGAAACCATTAACGACGGACAAAACATCATTATTCAGTCGTTAGTAGCGACGAAAATTTATCGATAATGTCTGTCGCTAAACTCCACTTTTCTTGTAGTGAGAGGTACTATTATTAGTCACACGAGTACCGATATATAATTGTTCCAAGTATGTCACTATGTAGGGAAATAATTAATAAGTCATCTAGAAATAAAAATTAGGATGACGACCTAGTTAGAAATAAAATTATTTCGCCTTTCACTTCTCATTCATCATATTTATAAATGTAGTCATTAATATTATCATGTGTATTTAAGATAATAAATGAGCTTTCTTTCTCTCACATGAAGCAATTATCAAACCCATTTGTTTTTCCAGCTTTTGTGAAGGATTTTGGGTGGCCCAAGTTAAAGGTGTTCAATGGTAACCGAAGTGATCTAGTAAAATCATCCATTTTTCGTTTGTTTTATATTTTATTTTTTAATGGATTGAAGTTTAGTTGAAATTGACGGATCATAATTACAAGCGAAACCCGTCTACAAGACGGTTCGATTATGGTTTCACCTCAAACAAGTTGGAACCCCACTAAACTTGTGTAGGGGAAGGGGTTTTCTCTTTATTATCTGCAGTGTTTTTGGTGCATACGCGTTTTTCTTTTTATTTTAATTTTCTTTTATCCCGTTAGTTTTTTCCTAAGAGTACACGTCTTGTCTTTTGAAGGCAAACAATTTTCTTTTCTCAACTCTATAGTGGGTAAATTCCATGCTAAACCCAACCTAGTGCACACTCACCACATTTATTTGACAAGTGGCACCATTTTTTTTATTTTTCTTTTTTTGAACAGTAATTGCAAATAAATTAAAAATTTAATCTACCTATTCTACTTTACCTTTTCTAGAATAGGTATGGGAGGTTTGGTAGGGATGGACAAGTTAGCCATGCCTCTCTGCAAATTTCAAAAAAGAAGGTAAGATCATTTTGACTGCTGCAAAACGAGAGTAAAATAAAAGCAAGTCAAATATAGTATTGGAAGGTTTTCAAAGAAGCTCTTCATTTCCCTTCTCAAACTCACGAACAACACTTTTGCAGAGATGATTTCTACGGCCAAAATCATTCTGCGCTTTCTTACTATGATAAACTCATAGTAAATTTCCAGAATCATAACAAGTTCTTCTTATCGGTAGGGGGTATGTTGTTTTCTTGTCTTAATTCGCTGCTCTGATCGACCACCATCATTTTTATATTTGAGGTACGCCTTTAATCAATTTTGAAAAGATAGTCTTGTTTATGGAGCATGTTGCATTTATCTGGAAATTAAGTTGGTCAGCTTTATTTTGTTTATCTCTTTCGATCTTTGGATTAAGTTATTTGATTAATTTAATTCCACACAATGTACATGTCATGAATATATATATATATATAAACATGTACTTGAGATTTTAAGAAAAAATTTAAATTTATTTTCATCTAATTTTAATGGACTCGAATCGAAATCCAATCATGCATTCACATTTCTGAGGACTGAGTAAATTATTTTATTTGCCATCTTAAGAATGCATATTTGTTATCAAATTTAGCAGTGAGTTTTTAGGTAGATAATTCGTTGTGTGTATAATTAAATATTTTAAATGTTATTTAATTATAGTTATAATTATAATTATAGGAATTGTTATTGGTGTTGTTGAGGTCAGCAATAGTAATTTAACTTTTGGATGGGGTTTGATTTGAACATTTCGTTGGAGAGCCCTGAGTTTAACACCGATGATAAAGATGAGGAAGAAAATTTAGGTGAAAGCTCACTGGAGAAGAAAGATGATGAAAATTCCTTAACACCAATTGCAATTGAAATTGAGAAAAGATTAGAGGTAGGTTCATTTGTAGAGAGCCTTGATCAAGTGTATGTGTTGTATTGTGAATATGCACGACTGAAGGGTTTTAGTGTGAAGAAAGGTTCTCAAAATTATTTTCATAAATCTGATGAGATTCGAATGAAAGTGTATCACTGCTCCTCTGAAGGTCACACTGATAACAAATGTTCTCTTGGACGGTTGGCTGCTTATAAGAAACGGATGACAAGAACTAATTGCAAAGCTAGGCTCCGTGTTGTGCACGAGATAGACGGTCCATGGATGATATGTAAATTCTATAAAGAACACAACCATGAGTTATTGCCGCCGGACCAAAGCTATTTGTTACGTTCGGCTCGCAATATGTCCTATGCTAAAAAATCCATTTTAGAGGCACTGAATGCGGCTGGTATTAAAGTGAGCAGTGCATGTCGGTACATGGAGAAAGAATCGGGGGTCACCAGAATGTAGGTTTTATTCGAAAGGATGCATATGCCCACATGAGTCGACTTAAAAAGGAGACTAAAGTTGAGAATGGTGATGCCAATGCCTTGGTACAGTTTTTCATTGATAAATCTAATAAGGAACCATTTTTTTACTGGAATGTACAATTAGATGATGAAGGTAGGGTGATGAATTTCTTTTTTCGTGATTCACGCTGTGTTATCGATTATGATTATTTTGGGGATGTACTATCCATCGACTCGTGTTCGATATTTATTTTCACCTAAACTGCAAGTGTACAGCGAGGCTTATAGGATAGCGGTGAACAAGGTCGTATCCACAGAGACTCAATATCTAATCACTAGTTATTCTATTTATTCTACGGCTGTTATCTAAACTAACAAAATGATGAGTATGGAATTAACTAGGCTACCCAAATAAAATGAATAAAATCACCACAAGCATAAAACAGAAGAAAAGAACAAGTAAAGTTATCAGGAGAAAAAGTGCATTCTAGGATTGTTTAATCATCAACTACTCCACCTGTTTAACTAACACAAATTTCAAGTCTATACTCAGATTCAAAACACACTAGAGCAACCACACAATTATATACATTCCCTTCTCAGAGTAATGTAAATGTTGATTACAGATTAAATAAAAATGTCTCCAATGACTATCCAATATGCAACTCCAAAATGATCAACATGTTAAAAGCTCTCTTAAATAATCTCAACTCTCTCGAGTACTATCAATTATCAAGTTAATTATTCCGAATCTCGTGCTAAAACTCATCTTTCAAATTATGAATTAACACCACTGATTGCATCAACTAATGGTCAATTAATCGATACAGCATCCAAGACAAGAATAATTAAAGCATGAAAAGAATCATAGACAAGAAAATTCCATTAATAAACTGGTTTCATAATTGAGTCATAAACAACCCTAGAATACCAGGGTTTAGTTATCCATAATCAAACCGATAAATAAACATCCAATTTAGCAATCCATAGAAATACAAGAATAAAAATAAATAAAACCCGGAAAGTTAAATCTGCCTCTAATCTCGTTATTTTTCTCTGCTCCAAAACTTATGGTAGGGTTTTCTGTCTGTGATTTTCGTGTATTTCTCCCTTTTTATACTAAGTACGAATTTGATCTAAAGTAGGAAACCACAGCTAAACCGCCTTGAAGATTCGCGAGCTCGCTCCTGTGCATGTCGGTCGCGACTCGGGTCGCGACTCCACGTGGCATCCAGTTGTCATCATATTTGCAACCGCTACTGATATTCGCGACCGGGTCGCGAATTTTCCAAAGATGACCCCTGTCTCTATCGCGATCAAACAGTGAATGGCTTTTGGTGATTCGCGATCTCATTCGCGACTCGCGATTTTTCCTCTGAGCATCCCAGCCTCTGTCGCGATTCGACAGTTGATGGCCGAGGTCTTCACCCATGAGCTACCACGTGGACCGCAGTTCTCGGCCATTTTTCATGTATTTTTCCGGGACTTCCATACTTCGTTCAATCACCATCTTTCCAAGTACAATTCCTGCAAAATTCGCACAAGTAATACCAAACTTCCAAATGCATGAAAATACAAATAAACTGAGATAAAACACACCAAAACCAATTCAAACTCATCACAAAAGTGTATCAAAATCAGTGTAAAATCTCAGTTTATCAACTCCCCCAAACTTAGAAGTTTGTTTGTCCTCAAACAAAGAACAAGACTCAACTCAAGGATCAATACAAATTATGCATACAACTCACAATCTAGCAATGACAAAATCAAGAGGTAAGAAAAATGCAAGCTTAAAATCCATGAGCCCTTCAAATCACCCATACGCACATTTGATACCCAACATACATGCATCAAACCAATGTTCTTCTCAAGTGTGTGTATCACTAAAACTCTCACAAAATATATATCGAGGTAACCACTCATCGAACGTCAAACATATGAAAACATCAACCATAAGCTCGCACTTCTTTCTCATTCTTTTTAACTAAATCATGCCAGAATTAAAGATCAAATAGGTCTTTTAAATGGGTTGTAATGTAGGCTTTGGGTTAGGGTTTGATTTATATGGCTAAAGTGACTCAAAGACCCTGCAAAAATCACTGAAATTCACAGCTTTATCAACTCAACTCTACCAATCAATCTAATCACCACCCTTTTTTCTTTAACAAAGGCACAGGTTAGACTTTGTCTAACGCACTTCTCCTACACAACCACGTTTTTCTCGAACTCTTTGAGTCCGTTATTTCTCTTCTTTCATCTATGTTGTTGGCATCCTTTTCATTCAAATCTTTCTTTCATTTCAATTTTTTTTAGTGCCAACAACACTCAACACCTCACACCCACTAACACTCACAATGTTCTACCATTCCCCATTACATTCCTTTCATTTTTCTTCAATCCTATTGTCCACATGTTTTATCGTTCATACCACAACAGGATTCTAAAAGAAAATGATGATCAAGCTCAACGGGGTTCACAAAGGAAGTAAGTGTATTTAGGGATCGTGTTTAGGCAAATGGCTATAAGAAAAGATGGCCTAAAATGATTTCTTCAATCCTAAGCATAGTCAAATCACGAGTGAGGAATCATGCAAGTTCTAGTGACATCAACACATGCTGACCAACACACGTCAAGAAAATATGGGTTCATCACCCTAAGGCACAAAAACTCACGGTTAAACATTGGTCTTAATCATGCATATCAGGCTCACATGTACACATGTGCTCAAATCAGAACTTACAAACTTCAAGACATACGTATCCTCACTTCCATCAATTATCATCACCAAACATGAATTCAATACATAACTCGATCAAGTTCCTCAAGTCCACAAGATTAAAGTAGACAAAGTTCAAAATTTTCCAGGTTAAAAAAAAAACTAACTAAGAATGCAGGTAAAAGAAACAAACTTGGTCGAGACATCGTAAGCGCACATCCCCCCAAACTTATTCAACACAAAGAGGAAGAATAAGTTTGAAGAAAGACGAAACGATGTCTCAACCACTTACAGCGGCTTAGGAGGACGGGAGCGGTCGATATGGCTGGTATCCGTACGGCATGTACGGATACATGTGTGGTGGCATCTACCTCTCCTGAGACTGAGACTGGGAGCGGCCGGAAGATGTGGGTTCTTGATGCGGGGATGGACCAGACGGGCCAGCACCAAAGAATGGGTGAGGGTAGTAGCCGGGCGCCGACTACAAGCCCCTAACCGCATCTCTAATCTCATGCACCTCCCCTCGCATAGTGTGCACATCTGTCTGCAACGTCTGGAAGGCATCATTCATAGCACCATAGTTTGTGGTCAAGGTGCCAACGGTGTTGTTCATCGAACCAATGGCCGTGTTCATGTTGGCCATCATTTGGGTGAGAAAGTCCCATTGATCTTCGCTCCTCTCATCCCTAGTCCGTGTGTGGCCCCGACGCTCGGCTTGAGCAGAAGACTCTCCCATATGAACATGCCCTTGAGCCTCAAAGACTTCAAAGTTAGTTCGGCCCTCATTTGCAACTCCAGTAATTGCTTGCCGATGAGCCGGTGTATCCATCAACCAGTTTCGAGTGTCAGTAAGATTCGACACTGTAGTGAGTGGCCTATTGGGCAACGGAAAACAATGAGAACCGCGCAAGTGCAACAGGAACCGATCCGTGCGAGTGGCCAGCATTCGAGAATTTCTCAAGGTGGTCAGACCAATGAGGCGAGTCTCAGGGAGGGGCCCGTAGCGGTTCAGTGGGATGCCAAAATGTGCGGCAATGGGCGTAATCATACCACCAATCTCAATTGCATCGGTAGCCTGAGTGGATTGCCTCTTGAGCTGCTGCATCAAGAATGCGGCAAAGTTGAGTGCAGTGGAGAAATAGGACTTCGGGTGAGCGCATGCCGGATGTCTCATGACGTGCCAAGACTGTCGATGTGAAAATCTTCTGAAGATATCTGAAGACTGGGTTCGGCATCATGGACACTTTGACTCTCTTGTGATCAAAGCGAGTCATCTCTGTCTGGAGCTGTCACCAAAATGCCTCAGCTGTAACCGGGAAGCCATTAAAAATGCCACCTGGCGGTACATTGAAGATGGTGTTGACTTCTGCAGCTGTGAGGATGCGTGAGACCCCGCCTAACTGAAATGTCATCGTGTGTGGGCCGCGCATTGTGGACGCTTGTACCTCCAAGGTACTCAAGAACTCATACACAAGGATAGGATATGTCGACCATCCACCGGCCAAGGCGTGATTCCACCCGATTCGATTGATGAGGCCCTAGACGTCATCATGGATTCCTAGGGCCATAGTTGTCGCAGCACAAGGATATCTGGTAGGATAAATATTCATCACGGCCAGACGGGCCCAGGCGCGCTGCTGCTCCTCCGTTTGTAGGCGAATCCCATACCTATGTGGATGGTATAGGGGTTTCATCCCTTCTTCATCATCATCAGCTAACTCGGGCTCTAATTCTTCAACAACATCATCCTCCTCGGACCCTGGTTCATAGTCCTCGTCCTCAGCACTGTTGTAGTCGTCCTCTTGCTCACTTGACTGGCCGTCCTCTTCAGACTGGGACCCGGCCTCGGCCTCCTCCTCTTCTGAGTGGTATTCCTCGTCCTCTGGATTTTCCTCACAATCGCGTCCTTCATCCTCAGAGGACGAAGAGGATGTGATGACCCGTTGGCGACGTTCACGAGTCATTGTGATATCTGCAAAAATTTCTAATCAAAACCACACTATGCAAACGATCACCCCAAGATGAGCATGGCTCACCCAAACTTGCTTAAAATGAGTTGTTGACCAAAGCATCCCCCAATCTCATCTATACAACTAAGCATGAAAAATCAACCACAATTCCGCATTCACCACACAAAACCACAAAATTTCGAAAAATGAAGCACAAGAGAGACGACATTCCGGATACAAACACAAATCAACCCCGCCAACATGATTGGCACATTAAAAACAAAGCAAAGTAAAGATTTATCCCCAAAATGTCTCCATGTTCTTAACCTACTCCCAACACATACTACGAATGGCATCAAATGCAATCAAATCTACACATGTTCATGCTTGGGCAACAATGTAGGGGTGAATTGGGTCATTAATTGGAAATTTAGCCAAGTAACACAAGAAAATCCCAAATTTGACTTTGCAAAACCTAAAACATGGGTAAGCCAATTTATCCATAGATTTTGCCTAAAACTCATGAAATCCATACCTACGCATGATGGGTAATTGAAAAACATGAGTTTAATGTGTAGGAAACATACCTAGAATGTTGAATTTGGAGAATAAATGTGGATGTGTGCGTGTGTGAGTGAAGTGAGAGTGAGGTATGGGTGAGAAATGGGAGAAAAAGGAAGAGAAAACCAATTTCCGCGTCGCCATGTCAGCATAAAATTCGCGACCTCGCTCGCGACCACTACTGGGGTCGCGAATTTCCTTAAGTCCACCTTGTAAAATTCGCAACCCAGTCAGCATCTGGCGAACACATGGATTCACGACCAGGATCCAGATTCGCGACCCAGTCGCGAATTTTGCCTTAGCGATCCCCCTCTCTGTCGCGATTCGACAGAAACGGCCCACTTATCATTCGCGACCCCGCTCGCGACCGGACTCGCGAATTTTTTGTCGTGAAAACTCTTTAGTGCTGTTTGACGAACTGAACGGCCTCCGATTCGTCACTGTTCCTCGAAAATTGAGATGGGATATGATCGAATGTACGAGAAAAGATCCCAAGTAAAGGTACAACCGACCCCAATCACAACTTTCTTTGCGCATGCCCACGATGTGGAAAACACATCTTGAAGGTTACTTGGGAAACTTTTATCAACATTCTATCACTCCCTTGGAAATTACCTGCAAAACTCAGCAAAAAGACAAGAACACAGGAAACAAAACAAAGAAGAAAAAAAAACAAAAGACTATAAGAAAAAAAACCATTGGGTTACCTCCCAATAAGCGCTGCATTTAACGTCGACAGCCAGACGATCGGGCAGCTTAAGGCTCCAACAACTTATTGTGGGACACCTCGTGTCTTTGCTCCGGGGTGTAGTATTTCTTGACCCTATGGCCATTGACAGTAAATAGTTCCCCCGTATGGGACAAGAGTTGGACCGCACCACTGGGTAATACCTTTTTGATCATAAAAGGACCCGACCACTTGGAACGCAACTTTCCTAGAAATAATTTCAAACGAGAGTTAAATAATAACACGTTATCACCAGGTAATAACTCCCTTTGAACAATCATATGATCGTGGAACGCCTTGGTGCGCAGTTTGTAAAGCAACGAGTTTTCAAAGGCCTCTGTGCGGAATTCATTGAGCTCATTGAGCTGGAGCACTCTCTTAGTCCCCGCTATCTTGAAATCGAGGTTCAGCTGCTTCACCGCCCAATAAGATTTGTGCTCTAACTCAACCGGCAAATGGCAGGACTTCCCAAAGAGCAGCTGGTATGGAGACATTCCTAACGGCGTCTTGTAAGCAGTCCGGTACGCCCAAAGTGCATCATCAAGCAACCCGGCCTAATCCTTTCTATTGATATTCACCGTCTTGTCCAAAATTTACCTTATCTCCCGATTAGCTAGCTCGGCCTGCCCATTTACTTGTGGGTGGTACGGTGTGGTGACCTTGTGCTTGATCCCATATTTGGCCAACAATGACTCCAGGGGCTTGTTGCAGAAGTGTGTTCCCCCATCACTTAGTAAAGCTCTTGGTGTTCCAAAACGAGAGAACAGCTTCTTCAAAAAGCTGATGACTACCCGAGAATCATTGGTGACTGTTGGAATGGCTTCGACCCACCTCGAGACATAGTCCACGGCTAGCAAAATGTATTGAAAACCGCTTGAAGAGACTGGAAAGGGGCCCATGAAGTCGATGCCCCACACATCGAATAACTCGACTTCTACAATGTTTGTGAGTGGCATTTCATTCTTCTTGGAGAGCCCCCCCCCCATTCTTTGGCATTTGTCACACTCCCGGGTGAACTCATAGCAATCCTTAAACAAAGAAGGCCAATAGAAACCACTTTGTAAGATCTTGAAAGCGGTACGATTGGCTGAGAAATGGCCACCACTCGGTGAAGCATGGCACTGCAAATAGATTGGCCGCCATTCTTCTTGAGGCACACAACGGCGGATGACAGTGTCCGAGCAACGTCAGAACAGATACGGATCATCCCACATGTAAAACTTCACATCATGGAAAAATTTCTTCTTCTGATGGGAAGACAACTCCGGTGGCGGCACATGTGCAGCAAGGAAATTGACAAAGTCAGCAAACCACGGAGCTTGAGGTTGTACCGCGAAGAGTTGCTCATCAGGAAACTTCTCGTTGATTGGCACGTGAGCCTCTTCGCCATCCACAGGGTGCTCTAATCGAGACAAGTGGTCCGCAACCACATTCTCGCACCCTTTCCGATCTCGAATTTCGAGATCAAATTCCTGCAATAATAAAATCCAGCGAATTAAACGAGGCTTAGCATCCTTCTTATCAAATAAGTAACGCAACGCAGCATGATCAGTATAAACAATTGTTTTAGCACCAATAAGATAAGCACGAAATTTATCAAAAGAATAAACAACTGCTAATAATTTCTTCTCGGTGGTCGTGTAATTTACTTGTGCCGAGTCTAAAGTACGACTGGCATAGTAGATTACACGAAACAGCTTGTCTTGTTTTTGTCCTAAAGCTGCGCCCACAGCAACATCACTGGCATCACACATAATTTCGAACGGCTGCGACCAGTCAGGAGTGATCAGTATAGGTGCACTCACCAAGGCCTTCTTTAACGTCTCAAAGGCCTGCAAACACTCATCAGAGAAGTCAAATGCAACAGATTTTTCTAATAAATGACTAAGAGGCTTAGCTATCTTGGAAAAATCCCGAATGAAGCGTCTATAAAATCCAACATGGCCAAGAAAACTTCTTACTGACTTCTCATTAGTAGGAGGTGGCAACTTCTCGATGGCGACAATCTTGGCACGATCAACCTCCAGACCTGCAGAAGACACTTTATGTCCCAACACTATACCATCCCGTACCATAAAATGACACTTTTCCCAATTAAGGACGAGGTTGGTATCCTCGCATCTCTGCAAAACTTGAGTTAAATTGGCTAAACAATTATCAAAGGAATTTCCATAGACAGAAAAATCATCCATAAAAACTTCCATGATATTTTCAATCAACCCATGAAAAATAGCCATCATGCATCTCTGAAAAGTAGCTGGGGCATTACATAGACCAAAAGACATATAGCGATAAGCAAAAATACCATAAGGGCATGTAAACGCAGTCTTTTCTTGATCCTCAGGAGCAATCATAATCTGATTATAACCAGAATAGCCATCTAAAAAACAGTAATACTCATACCCAGCTAATCTGTCTAACATCTGATCAATAAAGGGAAGAGAGAAATGATAATTTCTAGTGGCAGCATTCAACATGCGATAATCAATACACACACGCCAACCAGTAACAACCCTAGTCGCAATCATTTCTTTTCCTTCTCCCTCTACCACAGTCATGCCCCCCTTTTTCGCCACAACTTGAGTGGGGCTAACCCACTCACTATCAGAGATAGCAAAAATGATCCCCGCATCCAGTAATTTCAATACCTCTTTTCGCACTACCTCTTGCATTATGGGATTTAACCTACGTTGATTTTGCACACGGGGTTTATAATCATCCTCAAGTAAAATCCTATGCATGCATATCGACGGGCTAATCTCTTTCAAATCAGAAATAGACCAACCTATAGCACTTTGATACTTCCTCAAGACACGCAAAAGGCTATCTAACTGAGATTCAGAAAGGTAGGCAGAAACGATTACCGGTTTAGTGTCATTTTCACCTAGAAAGGCATACTTGAGATGGGCAGGCAACGGCTTCAACTCCAGCTTTTTAGACACAGTTGACTCACCATCCTTGGCCTTTTCACCCTCGTCCCTTAGTGGGAGAAACTTGGACCATCGCCTTGTGATTTCCTGCAAAGAATTCAACTCAGCAATCATATCAATTAAATCCAAATCATTACATATGAATTCATTTTTATGAAAATAAGATTGGAGCAAAGCTTGCTCCAAGGACTCCCTCGGTGCCATGAAATCGTTCATGTCAATGCATGAATCCACCACTTGAAGCACTTTGCACTCCTCGATTTGTTGAGCATCTTACTTATCATGGAACTGCATAGCTTTGAATAGAGAGAAGGTAACACTCTCATCATTAACACGAAGTGTTAATTCCCCCTTGGCTACATCGATCAAAGCCTTCCCCGTATTGAGAAACGGGCGTCCCAAAATAAGTGGGACCTCAAAGTCTGCTTCCATATCTAGGACCACAAAGTCAACGGGAAAAATGAACTCGTTGACTTTTACCAAGACATCTTCGACTATCCTCCACGGATGAGTTACGGATCGATCGGCTATCTGAAGACAAATGGTAGTGGGCTTTATCTTTCCGATGTTCAGCTTTTGAAAGAACGACAAAGGCATGAGATTGATGCTGGCTCCTAAGTCACATAGAGCTTTTCTAGTATGATCTCCTCCAATAGTGACGGAAATAGTGAAACTTCTGGGATCTTTGAGCTTAGCTGGAAGCTTCTTCTGAATGAGAGCACTACAATTTTCAGAGAGATTTACGGTGGCATAATCCTCCAACTTCCTCTTCTTTGAAATGACATCCTTGAGGAACTTGGCATAACTCGGCATCTGCTGTAAAGCCTCTACCAGAGGTATATTAATTTGCACCTTTCGAAAAATCTCCAAAAATTTGGAGAATTGTTCATCATTTTTTTTCTTTTGAAACCTCTAAGGATACGGAATGGGAACAGAAGATGATGTAAGGGCAGGATCCCTAGGAAGAGATGATGGTGGTGGTGTTGTAGGTCCACCAGTGTTCGGAACTGGATGTTCTGAAGTTCCACTTCATAAGAAGTTCCACTTCGCAATTGTATGGCCTTGCATTGATCCTTTGGATTCACAGTAGTATTACTGGGAAATTGGCCTGGCTGATGCTGATTTCCCATCACTGTAGCCAATTATCCCAACTGCTTCTCAAACATCTTCATTTGAGTACCCATAGCTCCAACAGCATTCTCTAGCTTCTCAACTCGAGTTTGAGACTCGCACATATATTTCTCGGTCTTGCCCATAAAAGTCATCAGAAGTTCATCCAACTTCGGCTTCTTATCTTCATCAATCACCCCATTAGTCACAGAAAATCTAGGTGGATGCTGTAATGCGGCATTGGGATTTCCATAAGAAAGGTTCGAGCGATTACCTTGGTAGAACTGATTCCCACCTCGGTAATTGTGATTGTTGTTCCCATAGCCACACTGATTAATGTAATTTACATCTTCCATCGCATTTTCTACGGGGTTCTCTACACCCGTGCGTGTCATGGCATCAAATCGACTGTTGATGGTAGCATTCAATGTCGAAAGCTGGGCAGCCAGCTTAGCTATAGGATCAGTGTCCTCTACTACAGCAACTTTCCTCATGATCTTCACTTGTCGATCGTTGGTCCATTGGTAGCTGTTTGTGGCCATGTCTTCTATAATAGAGATGGCCTGATCATGTCCCTTGTTAAGTAGGGATCCACCTGCCGAGGCATCCAGAAGCCTCTTCACTTCCGTGTCGCATCCGTTGTAGAAGATGCACACCTGATGATCTATCCCAAACCCATGATTGGGACATTTCCTAAGCAGCTCTCGAAACCGCTCCCAAGCTTCGTACAGATTCTCATCATCATATTGGCGAAACTGGGTGATCTCGCCTTTCAGTTTCAAAGCCAAACCGGGAGGGAAGAACTTATGAAGAAATTTATGCGCTAGAGCCTCCCAGGTGTCGACTATGCTAAGATCCAGTGAATGGTACCAATCCTTGGCAGCATCTCTTAGCGAGAACGAGAACAGGCGAAGTCGGATAGAGTCATCCGACACCCCATTCATCTTTATGGTGCTGCAAATCTCCAGGAATTGTTGAAGGTGCGCATTCGGGTTCTCCGTCTTGTGCCCCCCATACTGGTGTTGTTGGACCATTTCTATCAAGCCCGACTTCAGTTCAAAATTATTTGCATTGATCCCGGGACCTGGAACTTGACCATGGTTCAGCACTGGTGTAAACAACTGATTAATAGGCGCAGGAGCAGCTGCTCTAACTTCCTCTTGCTCTCGGAATCTCTGTTGCATTTCCGCGAGTTGTTGTTGCATCTGACACATCTGCTCAGCCGTGACAGGGGCTGCTTGTTGATCCGCCATTGGTCCTCTTCTTCTCCTTGCGTTCTGGTGACGAATAGTAGCTTCGATCTCAGGGTCAAAAGGTTGAAGGGGTTCTCCTTTTGAGCGTATGCTCATACACCTCCTATGAATTTGCAGAGAAAAAGAGAAAGAAATAAAGAAATAAATAACAAAAACAATGTCTAGAGTAACAATATATAATAAAATCGAATAATAGCAATATCAGAATTTGAGTCCTCGGCAACGGCGCCAAAAACTTGTTCGGTATTTATTTTCACCTAAACTGCAAGTGTACAGCGAGGCTTATAGGATAGCGGTGAACAAGGTCGTATCCACAGAGACTCAATATCTAATCACTAGTTATTCTATTTATTCTACGGCTGTTATCTAAACTAACAAAATGATGAGTATGGAATTAACTAGGCTACCCAAATAAAATGAATAAAATCACCACAAGCATAAAACAGAAGAAAAGAACAAGTAAAGTTATCAGGAGAAAAAGTGCATTCTAGGATTGTTTAATCATCAACTACTCCACCTGTTTAACTAACACAAATTTCAAGTCTATACTCAGATTCAAAACACACTAGAGCAACCACACAATTATGAATTAACACCACTGATTGCATCAACTAATGGCCAATTAATCGATACAGCATCCAAGACAAGAATAATTAAAGCATGAAAAGAATCATAGACAATAAAATTCCATTAATAAACTGGTTTCATAATTGAGACATAAACAACCCTAGAATATCAGGGTTTAGTTATCCATAATCAAACCGATAAATAAACATCCAATCCAGCAATCCATAGAAATACAAGAATAAAAATAAATAAAACCCGGAAAGTTAAATCTGCCTCTAATCTTGTACTCCTTGAATCCCCAAAACTTGTTCTTCACGATAACCTCCTTTCGTTATTTTTCTCTGCTCCAAAACTTATGGTAGGGTTTTCTGTCTGTGATTTTCGTGTATTTCTCCCTTTTTATACTAAGTACGAATTTGATCTAAAGTAGGAAACCACAGCTAAACCGCCTTGAAGATTCGCGAGCTCTCTCCCGAGTATGTCGATCGCGACTCGGGTCGCGACTCCACGTGGCATCCAGCTGTCATCATATTCGCGATCGGGTCACGAATTTTCCAAAGACGACCCCTGTCTCTGTCGCGATCAAACAGTGAATGTCTTTTGGTGATTCGCGATCTCATTCGCGACTCGCGATTTTTTCTCTGAGCATCCCATCCTCTGTCGCGATTCGACAGTTGATGGCCGAGGTCTTCACCCGCGAGCTGCCACGTGGACCGCAGTTCTCGGCCATTTTTCATGTATTTTTCCGGGACTTCCATACTTCGTTCAATCACCATCTTTCCAAGTACAATTCCTGCAAAATTCGCACAAGTAATACCAAACTTCCAAATGCATAAAAACACAAATAAACTGAGATAAAACACACCAAAACCAATTCAAACTCATCACAAAAGTGTATCAAAATCAGTGTAAAATCTCAGTTTATCAACTCGACCTACCGGACGAACAAGTATAATTTAATATGTGTTCTATTTGTGGGAATTAACCACCACTGCAACAATGTTCTGTTTGGTTTGGCATTTCTATCTGATGAGACTACAAAATCTTTCGAATGGTTATTTGGTACCTTTTTGGAGTCCGTGTATGGTAAAGAGCCACAAATTATTTTTTCTGATCAATGTCAAGTGTTGATGAATGGTGTTGACTACACTTTTCGCACCGCCAGTCACCGTTTATGTCAGTGGCACATAAATCAAAATGCTTCATCCCATTTTGGATCCTTAAATTGTAACAGTGCATTCAAGAAGGCGTAGCATTACTGTATGAATGGGTGTGAAACTGAAAGTGAGTTCGAGCAATGTTGGAAAAATCTGATGGATACTTACAATCTCCATGAGAATCGTTAGTTCAATAATATGTACAATTTGAGGAGAAGGTGGTCATCTGTGTTTACTAATGATCGTTTTTCCGCTGGTCTGCACGCCACATCTCGGAGTGAGGTAACAAATAAAGTTTTGAAAGACTTGTGCTCATCGAGTGCTTCTCTTTACGAGTTTGTCATGCAATATCAACAAATTCAAAAAGATTGGAGAACAAGAGAGAGTGCGGAGGATGCAATGTGTCTTAGTCTTCCAGGTCAATATGTTGATTATAATGGTGTGTTAATAGATGCTTCCAAAGTGTTGACGTGTAATGTATTTAAGAAATTTGAACGAGAGGCAGCATATGCTATTAATGTTGGCATTGTCCAACATCCGATGGATTACTCTGCTAATGAACTCGAGTTCCATGTGTACGATTCTATGTCAGCAAGAGAACGAATTATGTTATTCAACAACAAAACTCACCATGCCTCTTGCTCGTGTCGTATGTGGGAATGTGAGGGTGTTCTCTGCTGTCACATATTCAACATTTTATTTTCAATGAATGTGCATAGATTACCTGAAAGTTACATTTTAAGAAGATGGAGGAAAGATGTCAAGCAGAGATTACTCGATTTCAAACCACGGGAAGCACATCAGAATAAATCTGACCTTGTTGAAGACATGGTTTTTGTGAATTACATTATGAGAGTGGTGTATGATATGGCACAAAACTCAAGAAATGACCCTCGTTGCAGGTCTATCATAAAAGAGCGCATTTCTGCTCTCTGTAACGAGTTATCCTCAATGGAAGGTGCAAGTAACATACAAAATAAAACAACACAATCCAAACAACAAATGAATGTCCCTGAAATGAAGTTTCGCAATCCACCAAATGTAAAGACCCGAGGTTTTGACAAAGCAAGACAGCAGAGCCACTGGGGTAAAAAGCGTGGTAGAGGTTCTAGGGGGACAAAGGACGTCGTTTCAAACAGAAAGGCCAGTGGAGGTAAAAGTAATTTTATTTATTTAAAATTGTAGAGTTTGAAATTTGTTATAATGGCCATTAATGAACCTATGATTGTTTTCTAAATCATTACATAAATTGCATTTTGTAGGCCGCGTAACTTGAAGGGGTCGTGGTGACACGAATTTGAATTATACTTTTAGTTTTGACTACAATGAATAATGGGAGTCCACAGAAAGGGGATGGGTTTATTCTAAACCAACAAATACTCCATCAAACCCTATCTCTTTCCCCATGGAGCCGTGATAAGAATGTGGTACCCAATTTCTGCATTTATATGATTCTATTTTTTTATAAGTTGAATCGCTTTCGTGTCATTCCTTCTTCTTTTTTCTGCAAAATCTAAATCGACGTAATATGTGTGTAGGTAACGACAGAAGTTTCTTCTGGTGGATCAATGTACCAATTTTTTCCCTAAGAATGAACTCGATATCCTAGCTGGATGATGCACTGTGTGAATTACTATTGTTTCGTGATTTTTTGTGAGTTAATCTTTGCTACATTTGCAAACATGGATTTGATATCAGTGTTATGTATCACTCAGTTCAGTTCAGTTCAAAATATTACTGAATCTGCTTTTTTGTTTGTCGTGATGCATTACTCAAATGGTTGTAGTACATGTATATATTTGTAAAAGAGTGTTAAGACAAATTTCATGTGTTGTAAAAAAATGAATTGTCATACCGTATGATTATTCACAGTTCTGAGCTGTGAGCTTCTTATATATCTTTAAGTAGGCTCCACAATTATTTTATTCTCCCCAGATGTTGTTTATGTTTATTTATAGGCCCTTGCATTTAAGATTATACCAATCTCATAAAAAAATATGCCTCCAGTTCCAATCTCCCAAGATGAGGTTTTTTATTGTGGCCCGTGGTTGCGCAATGTTGAAAACATTGTCTTGGGAAAATTGGAATTCGAACAATGGTGTGATGTTTGGGTGCCTGGAGATAACGAATGCAACAAACAAGTGATCAAGCGGTGTCGCGATATGCTCAAACAAGAACATGATATTGATATCCCATTGGCAGAGTACTTCCGCAAGGTAAATGAATGGGAGGAACGGTACCACCTCTTCAACTGGTTGATTAACAAGGCCCAAGTTGAGTATGTTGAGAGTGAAAATCGGGTGAAAGCTCCTCGTAATATTTGGGCTGAGATTGCCGCGGTAAAGATTGTTAATCTCTTTACAGCCACTTTTTTGTTTATGTCAAGAACAATATTTAACTATAGCTATATGAGGTGCATTTTTTCTAATCCAAAACACTACTTGAAGAGCAGGTTAAGCCGGATGTATTAGCATATATGAAGGAAGGCGAAGAAAATTGGTATTACTTGAAGCGTCTGTTTGAGTTCATCATTGTGATATCAGACAGTGACTCTCCCAACAACAGCCAAGGAGGCAATAATCCCGCACAGAGCTTCAATAGTGGAGTTGTGGATCAATGCAACAGTCAATGCACATATGGCAAGGATAACAATTAATTGCCTTCACATATGGGTTTTATCAATGTTTTCGGTTTCATTATCCTGTTAGTGTGATGTTTGTGCAAATGTTGGTTTATTGTTTTCTAAGAAAGCACCATGTGCAGTGTTGGTGGTTGGTTAACATGGTGATACTAATTGTTATGTACCCCTCGTTTGTTTGCATTCCTAGCGTAAGAAGTTTAATAATAATACTAATGCAAATCCATTCCATGTCTCTTGTGAACTATGTAATTGATAAACTAAAATTGGAAGACGGCAATAAAATAACTAGGAAAACAAAAAGAAAAACGAAGGAGAACAAAACATGGAATATGAACATGGAAAATAGATTATGAGCATGCCGATATATCTTTCTCTTAGACTTAGACCATTAATCCTCCAAGGTGATCAAATTAATTGAAAACAAGACAAGCAGTTCATCACCCAAATAAAAAAAATCATAAAATATATATAAACAAATCACTTCTAATAATATATATGTGTGTGTTGGAGTTGTGTGTGTGTGTGTATATATATATCTAAATTCTGAATCAACACAAGTCTTAAGTACATTATAGAGAGAAAACATACACGATTCTCTTCGGAAAATGATCGAGCATATTGAGGGCAAGCGTGCATATGCGAAATACCACTTCAATTACCATAGAATATTTACAGAATATCAATATCCATTAGCCGTATATAATGCTCGTGAGCTTCTCGAATCGAACAATTAAGTGATTGAACTCGGCTCGATGACCTCTGCGAAATGGTAATTTTGTTCAAAATTGAGTGTGAAGTGAATGAACAAGCTTGAATGAGTAGAATTCAAGGCAACTACCAAGCGAGCGTCGAATAATTCGGTTGGATTTTCACCACTATCTGCAGTTGGGAATGAGAAATAAGAAATAGTGTATGAGGAGTTGTTGCAGAGTATTTGAAGAGGTTACAATTAGGAGAGACAAGTCATATTCTGTAATTAATCAAGAGAAGTGTCATTTGCACGTACACTAAATTCGCTTGAAAAAAAAAGGTGTCGGAAACAAGCACAATCGTGAAGGCAACTAGCAGAATTATATTTGCATTCTTTACTGGTAAGCAAAAGATGTTGCTGAACGAATTGAAGTATACCTTTGAATGAGCGGCTTTGATTGAATTCTGTTGCACTTGTTGAACAAATTGATCGAATTTGGACTTTCGAAATGAGTGAAGGTTTCTACTGAGAAGGGATGTATTGGGTCGAATGAATGAATGACGAGTTGTTCGATCAATTTGTATGCAAATTAATTTGGCTGCCCGCGCTAATCGACTTTTTGTTTTGAAATAATTAGGATGGCCGCCGGAGTCGGAAATGAATAATTTCAAACAATTGACGCGCTAATTGTGGCCGCCACTTGAAAAATATTGCGCCTTGCCATTAGAAAAAAATCTCATATATGGAAATATATGATATTATTTTCACCGCAATAGCTTTGGTATAATTGAACCCTATTATATAAAAGGAGAAATACCAATCCAAGGCCCGAAAAATTATTTATCTATCGGTATAAAGCCTAAAAAATTTATTATTATTTTATATTATTTTTTAATATTTTGGGCTTGTCCCTGCGTGCTTGGGTCACTTAAATGTGAATTTTTTGTAGTCGAAGTCCAAAATGTAGGTATCAAAATATAATTTTCCCTTGATTTATATTTCACAAGAATATAATTATGAAATAATCAACCATAATAATGATTTTTTTTCTTTAGGGACAAATTGGAAAATTTGTTGAAGATATTTTGGGAAATTTTCGTTTGGGACCAACAGTGATAGTAAAATTAAACCAAAATCAACACCACATTTAACGGAGCTCCATCTGTCCATCAGGGCGTGGCAAAAATGAAATAATTTCAACTACAAAATGTGTGGGTGAACATAATTGATACTTTTCTTTGCCTTTTGACATTTACTATGTGCGGTTAAAACCTTTTAATCACATTTACGTTTTGGTGAAATGAATTTCAAATTTAAGCTAAATTTTGTCCGTCTTTGTGGCATTTAAAAATAAATATTTTTTTTTATGATATTTTGTTAAAAAAACATGTAACCGCACATAATCACTAATTATGTAAATGTGTAGGTGAAAGCTACATGAATGTTTTCACTGTCATGGTTCATAATTTTTTTAAATTTTCTGTATTCCTATGTGGCTTTAAAAAATAAATATTTTTTAAAATACTTTTTTCATAAAATTATTTAAATAGATATTTATCCACTTATAAATTTTGGGTTCCGTTCTTAGAATGTAGCATTTTTTGTCCTTAAATTATACATATTTGTGGAAAAGTGTATTGTCAAATTTATTATGAAATGTATATATATATATAGATGACACGTGACCAAATTAAAGAATTAAATGTGTAATTCTTAATTTGTTTAATCATATTTCTGTCTATTTACCGATTATATAATAATTTATTAGTCCCGGTGCGAGTATATGTCCGTTCAGAGGGGGGTGAATAAACTGACTCAAAATCTTTTTCAATATGCGGAATAGATAGGCCCTTTTTGAACTCGCTTTTCAAAACTTATCAGTTGTGCAAATCAGTTGAGATGGAAGATGGTGATCAGTTGCACTTAGATAGATTCAGTTTAGCATGCAGTGACAAATCAGTTTAGTGAAGCTAGTTGTGCATTCAGCTTTGATGTGTGCAGAAATAAGTGCTAGAAGGCTTAGAGCAGAAAGTACAGCATATGAGCAATTTATAGAGGTTCGAAGCTCCAGCTTCTACGTCCTCTCTTTCTTACTGAAAAGGGCCATTCACTATGTAGTTGCAAAGTTTCTTTATTACAAGTAGACAATGAAGACTAGTGTTGAACCTGAATACGGGACCCTTCTATGGTATGCTGGCCTCCTTTTCAACTGGTGCTGTCCCGGAGAAGTAGTTCCGACGTGCCACCTCTTATCAGCCGGTTTCAGATCGACATCTCACATTTACCGATTTCAACTGCTCGCTGAAACTTTAGGTGCTATTGCCCGTCTTTACAAGATTTTAGACATCTCTCGATCTTCAAGAAAACAGTCTTGAAACTGTTATCAACTATGAATGCTCATTGACTTGAGCTGAGTAGTTGATCGTTGACTGACTTGAACTAAGAAGCTTTGCTTTGGCTGGATTTCTTCAACAGCTAGCTGATCAATTGACTTTTGAATGCTTCTTCTCAGTTGTGACTTTTGCGCCTCTAGAGTTTAAGCTTTTGAGCTGTAGGGAGGGAGAAAAGAAAAGCCTTGCCAGTGTTAGCAGAATGCTTGCTAAGATTGTTGGCAAAAGTTTGTGCAAAAGTCTCACAGGAAGAGAGATTCACTCTTCTTAAATAAATAAAGGATCTTGTGACCGTTAGACCCTGATGGTCGTTTGTTTCGGTCTGTAGATTTGTTGTAGCCGTTGAGAACTGCTCGAACTAGTCGTTGCTTCTCTTGGAAGAAAAATTCTCTTCATTAAATTCTCGATCTTCATTTATTGCAAATGAGTTTGGCGAATCAGTTCAGTCCTTCTGTTCAAAATCAGTTTATTCTGGATTGATAGTTTTTCCTAACATAATTGTTTTCTTTAATCGATAGAATCCCCCACATTATTTTATTTTATTTATATGTCGATTAGTAGTGGATAGAGAAAAAATAAATTAAAATGCAAAAAGGGTCGATAACTAAAGTTCAATAAATTGTATTATCCAATGTCGATATGCTAGATCATATTGTTTTAGATAAGCAACACATAAAATGAAATCAAGAAAAATATATGAAGGATAAGTCATAATCTTCATCCCATATATTTATGTTTATTTTAAAAATGTTTTTATAATTTTATTTTATAGTTAGACCCTGATGGTATTAATTGATCCATAGGTTTGTTGTACCTCTAATGGTTTTTTAATGCTAATTATCTTCATATTTATACTATTTGATGATCAAATTAAAAATATTTTTATCATTTTCCTTTTCTTAAATGTTTTGTCTAGTAAAAATTGTATTTTTAGTTTTGTAATTATCATACATAAAAATAACTAATAGGCCTGATAGTATAAAAAAATCACAAAACAAAACAAAGCTTTGATTATTTCTTTTAAAATTGTCAATTTAACAAAAGAAAACAAAAAACATAAAACAAAACATAATTTTTTGTAGTCATTTACCCATTCTCTTTTAACATTGTCAATTTAACCATATAATAGTTAATTGAGTAAAATTATAACCAAATTATTGTTTTGATCAAAATTAAGTAATTTTTTTGTAACAATAGCTTTAGGCAAGAATGCAAGATCAACAAAACATTAATTATGCCATTAACAAATAATTTTTTAATTTTCATCATAATCTAATTAATAATAATTATAAATTATTTTGACTAATAACACTAATAGTTATTGTTTGTAATTAATAATTAATATTTATTAATTATTATTTATTTTATCTATATATTAATAAAATGAAATCAATAAAATATATCTAGTAAAAATTGTCTTTTTAGTTTTGTAATTATCTATACATGAAAATAAATAGTAGGCCTAATAGTATAAAACAAAACAAAACAAAACAAAGCTTTGCACTTTTATTTTTGTTTTTGAATTTTACCTATTTCTTTTAATATTGTCAATTTAACCATGTATTAGTTAATTGAGTTAAATTAAGGATAAATTATTGTTTTGATCAAAATTAAGTAATTAGATTTTTATGACATTTTAGGCAAGATCAACAAAACATTAATTATGCCATTAATAATTAATATTTTCCCTATTAATTAAGTATTTCATCAATTTTGGGGACCGTTTGCGAATTTTGAGACCATTTGCGGATTCATGTGTGTCCAAGTAGACCACAAATGAAATTAATTCTGGTAAAAATTGATAGTTCGAAACCTGTGAGACCAAAATCAACATCGATGAGACCAAAAGAGGAGAGTAGCATGTACTAAATAAGCGTGGTTTCTAGTTTTCAAACGAATAACTAGTACCCATTTGAACCTATTCCTCTATATGAAAACAACATAAAAATTAAACAAATGAAAAGATTATAAATTTTGAGCTCGTATTTGAATAGTTACAATTTAATAATATTTTATGTTTATATCATTTTCTAATAATTGATTAATATAGAAATTTCATATTTTTTATATTTATGAAGTGTGATACACACACACACACACACACACACACACACATATAATGAAATATTCTTTTAATTAACTACTCAAATATAGTGTATTAAAATTATTGAAACTTTAATAATTAATTTAAGCTACTCAAGTTGCTGCTTTATCTGCTAGTACATAAAAATCTACAAGTATGTGAGGCCAAAACAACCAAACACAACAAAAGGATAAAACAGAATATTCTAATCAATTGAGCACGATTCTCCAGAAATACACATTAATAATGATTTAATAATAACATACATTCATGATTGTCATTAGAATCAAATCTTACATTTTTTTGGCAATCGACTTAATGTGGTGGTACATTCATATTGAATTCGAGAAAAGGGTGCTAAAAAACATATGCCACACCGGTTTCATTCTCAAAAGGTTGGAGAAGGTGTGACTCATCGCTGGACACAAAAACACGACTTAGCCAAAAAGGGGACATCACCCTTCCATTATCAAACACCCTGCATAAATTTGAAGACAAAATGCTTTGTTTAGCCAATTCGTTACCCACAAACAACGTAATGATATGAATAATGAAAGCCAATTGGAATATTTCATAACTCACCTTCACCCCATCTGAAAATACATGACCTTGATCATCTTCATGCTCATCCATAGCAAATTTGTACATAATAAGTCCATCGCCGGACACAAAAAAGGAGATTGAGCCAAAAAAATGACCATAACCCTTCCATTACGAAGTACCCTGCCAAAATTCAAAACAAATTGGTTTACTCTGTGAATTCAAAAACTCTCGGTAACATAATAATGTCTATGGAAATACAAAATATATAATCTATGATGGTGATAAATCACTAAGTTTCTTACTCACCTTAATTATATCAAATTGTTGAGCTCCATCTTCCTTCTGCTCATCCATACCAAATTTGTACAGCTGCGCACAATAGCTTCTTCGAAATATTCTACAGCGGTCTGGATCAATTGACGAAATGGGCTGGCCCGATACCAAACACTCCATATATTTCATGGCCATTATTCCACAATCCCCATTGTTCGTTTGATTTGGGTTTTCAGTACAGCAAACCACATCCCACTTTGGCTTCAAAGGTTCAGTGTATCCCTTGTGTAGCCAAATATTTGTTTTGTATAGAAACAGAGGAATGAATTTTGAAACCAAATGAAAAGGCTTGGAAACAACAGACCATTCAGTTAAATAGGACATGGAATCGTATACTGTGATCTTTTGTTCCTTTATCGAGATCTCATAACACACCCAATGGTTAGTTAACACATGACCAATTCCATACAATTTGCTCGCAAACGTCCATGCAAGTCCACCTTATTTTTGGTAGAAACCTTTCACATAGGGTAAGATTATATCAACTACCTTATCAAATTTTGTCTGTGTGAGTGCTCCTTGCACAATTAAACAAGAAATGAGTGAAGGTCTTATAAAAATGACTATATAATGAGCTAAGTAGAGTGCATATTTCCACAAAAATAAATGAATAAATGTAGTGCAAATATAAACAACATATTCATACCCAACAAATCTGCTCCATACATGCCCACTCTTTTTTAAACCGATGTGGTTCTTTTTTGTACTTCAGAATGAGCAGGTTGATCAAGACATCGATATGCTGAATATGGTGCAAAAATATTATTAATTCGAAATATATTGGAATCCAATCACATTAATTATGATAAAAAAAATTAAAATAATGTAAAATAAAGAGAGTAAGCACATACATCTTCCCGTAGCCAACCTTCACCATCACAGATATCATTGAACCATGTCGCTTTCACTTCTGTAATAACTTTGAAAGAACAATAAATTACATTATGATGCAAATGAGTCATTATGTGTGTGTGTATTATTTATCAATAAAATTATTTAATAAAGATGAACATATGGTACAGTGACCCTAGCGGCCTGATACTAAACATCAAACTTTTCCACATCAAGTTGATTATAGTTAGAATCGTGTGGATCATATGGCGTAGAATTGCCACCAACTATGGAGTTCGGGGTCGCGACTTCAGGTTTTGCCAATGGTGACATCTTTTCGGATGAATTAACCAAATGTGTACCACAATGCTGGCTGACTTTCGAAGATTTCATATCCCATTGTTGGGATAAAGACTTTGGTGGTAAGTTTCGAGCAGGCTTATTGACCGGTGTACATGCTTTCATATCCTTTTCTGACAGTTTTGCGGGATGTTGCTTGTGAATGAGCTTAGCTTCTATCAACAAATCATGTATCCCACTTATCTTATCATCCATTTTAGAAATCTTAACCATCAACTTCTTGAAGGCGAGCAGAAGATCCTGTGAATATAAGTTTAATGTCATATTTGAAATCTAGCATAAAAAAGGCAAATAAAATAAATTTTACTCTGTAAAAACACATATAACTATTGTCCCATACATTACTGTCAAGCCATTCTTCAGCTTTAAGCTTGTGAGGTTCACACGATTCATCTGTCTTTGATATAGCCGGTGAGAGCTCACGACGATACTCGGGTGATTGAGATCTTAATATTCTCGATGAAGGATGGACATATATTTCTTCGAATAAACCTCGGAACTTCACCTCACCATCATTTTCTTTTTTCTCAGAATGACCTACTACAACTTCATCAAAGTGTAACCTGCGTCGTTTCAACTTCGAGTTGTATTGAGCTGGTATGCTTGAAATACCAGGTGAATCATATTTAGACACACCAAGCGAGAGCAGCAGTTGTCTTTCCTCTTCAATAGGTTTAACATTACCTTATGCATCATGACAAATTCTAAAATGTTGAGTATAATGAAACTAATAAAATCACTATATGCAATTAAATTAGGGAAAAATTTGATAGTTTAGAAGTTACCACTGGTTGACTTGGCAGAAAATAAGTCGTGATCACATCATAATCAAAACTTTCAACTACTTTCCAGTGCAGAATCCTTGGTAAACGACCATCCATGTCTTCGCATCTAATGGCACAACGAGCACCCAAGTTAGAAATAACCTCATATGCCCATGTTTGAAGCACAACTGTGAAACCATCAGCAACTAGTTTAGCTTTCGTTCCCTGCTGCTTCCGGCGATCCATAAAATCACTCAATGCATGAGTAACTCTAACCAAGAACTCATATGAGATACGTCCTCAAGGATAATTGTTAAACTTTTCAAGATCATCTATGATATGCATGTACTGCAGCTTTATCTTTTCTGATTTCCGATCTCGCACCAATAATATTCCATACAAGACACATAAAAATGCCAACTTCAAGGCCAACAGTGAATTCCCTCCACAAGTTCCACATTCATTGAGAAAATGGTTATGAATATCAACAAACAACAGAGCACGTTTACCATTGAAAACTGTATTATGAAAGTTTGAAGTTTCTGGTGGCTCTGCCCAATCATGAAACTTCAATCCCGTCATTATCGCAAATTCTGAAGGCCCAAAATCAACCACTGGGTCATTAATCTGAAAAGACATTCTATTTCTTTGACGAGAATTCTTCTGTAATTTCGTGAGAAGAACTTTGAATAATTGCCCTTGAAACTGTATTTCCGATAAGTCAAAAAAATGACCAAAGCATGACTTCTTCATTAAAGCCATATTGTCAATTCCAAGACCCTCCTGTATGGATTTTATCAACCACATATGACCCCTTCCAGATATGAGACCCCCTGTTGAGTCAGAACATGTAAGCATAGTTCAGAAACGAAAAACGTTTACACAACAAAATTAAATGTGACGTTATTTATAACTAATAACAGCTTGCCTAACTCCGTGGAGAGTTTAACTAACAACTCTGTATTTCAACGTATGTGTTTTTTCATAATACAAAAAGAAACCACTCACAAATAAGCCCCCACAGTGGATTGGAAATACAAGCAACATACCAATAATAGTTATGAAAGAAATATAATAGTCGGAAAAAATCCAAATATAACAGAAATTAGATGAAACTTAAATCTGTAATATAATTCTAAAGTACTAAGTATTAATCATATCGAAGAAGTCAACAAAATTATAAAATTAGAAAACAGACATATACGAGTGAAACATCACATGTTACGTTGATCTAAACAAAATTTAAAAAAAATATTACCTCTCTCAGAATCATTACACATTTTGTGAAGAATTCGAAACGAGCAGAAATCTTGGATGAAGAAACCACATACCTTGGAAAAAGGTAAAAATTAGGATGATTGTAAATATTTGATTTTAGGCATAAAAACATGCAATATTGCATATAGGCATAGAAATGAAATTAAAGAAAGAACCTTTAATACTTTCAATGACGATGAAGAAAGCCAGCGATTGAAATGGGAAAACATCCGGTGAGCTAATAGTGGACAAATGCCTGCATGATTTTGTCCGTAGAAATCATCTCTGCAAAAGTATTGTTCGTGAGTTTGAGAAGGGAAATGAAGAGCTTCTTTGAAAACCTTCTAATACTATATTTGACTTGCTTTTATTTTACTCCCATTTTGCAGCAGTCAAAATGATCTTGCCTTGTTTTTTGAAATTTGCAGAGAGGCATGGCTAACTTGTTCATCCCTACCAAACCTCCCATATCTCTTCTAGAAAAGGTAAAGTAGAATAGGTAGATTAAATTTTTAATTTATTTGCAATTACTGTTCAAAAACAGAAAAATAAAAAAAAAATGGTGCCACTTGTCAAATAAATGTGGTGAGTGTGCACTAGGTTGGGTTTTAGCATGGAATTTACCCTCTATAGTGTAAGGCCGACTTGAATAGTTCGGCAATTGAGCGAGAAACAACAAATTTTCTTGAAATCGCCCCTCCAATAACTGCCAAATCATTTCGGTAAATTGATGTTGATGAATAGCGCATCGGTTATTTAACTGATGCACTATTCATCCATCGGCACTCTGTATTTTTTTTTCTATTCTATTCTTTTATATATTTATATTGATTTTTTTTTATAATATTTCATTCATCTTCTTTCATTTTTCTCCTTTTTGTGTTTAAATTTCATGAAATATATTTTCATTACTAAAATTATTTTATATATTAATTAAATAAATAGTATTGCATTAATTTAAATACAAAATGCATAATACATAATTAATAAAGAAGATTTACAAGATGTAATGACTGCGTGCATTATTATGCACAATATGATAGTTGAAGATAAACGAGACCTTGATGCACCAATTGATGATCAAGAGAAGTGTCAATTCCAAAGGTTGAAATGATGAACGGAGGAATAGATCAATTTCAAGCATTTTTGCCCGATTTAAAAAAATCAAAGACAAAAATATTCACCTAGAACTTCGTAATGCTTTGGTTGATCATTTGTGAGAATTTTTTTCAAATTTAGAAAAGTAATTTTTATTTCATTTAATTTATGATTTTGTTAAATTATCTATAATGAAATGTTGGTTTTATTTTAAATAAATTGATCGTGTTTATCCGATTTTTTTTAGTTTTGTAAAAAAAATATGCTTATTTATTTATTAAATAAAAGTAAAAAATATTACAATCTACATAACCATATATTTAATTTAACAATTCAATAACAAAAATTAAATGAATAGTAGTAAGTATAAAAAAAGAATATTCTATTGTAGAGTGAAATGTAGAGAGTTGATGTTAGGGATTTACACGGAGTCGTTTCGCATTCAAAATAAATTTGTTCTTCTGTGCTTATAGCAAGCGTAGCTAGATATTAGTAAGAGTCGGTCCCACAGAGAGCCGATGTGATTTCACTTTCTGATCACCAATCATCAAAGGGGTTTTGGATTGTGTTGTCACTTTACTCGAATGTAAGTCTCTAAGAATAAAAAAAATAACAAATAACAAAAGTTTTCGGAATTTGAACTAGAATCCAATTTTAAACTTTATTCACTCAATCATGGACACACCGATCTTCCTCATTACGTCTCCTTCTTCATCATTTCATAATAGATTTAAAAGTGTCCTCATCGATTAAACCTCTAACCTATCACCCACCTCCCCATTCCCCTAAGAAATGTAAATGAACATGCATCCTTGTGCTCTCGACAAACCTAAGTTTGTTGTGTTTATTGATTCATCGTGTGCCCATTATAACTAAAGAGTGATAAGCTACATTAGTCATATTAAACTCACACTCACTTGGAACAAAAACAAAAATCAGCAGACACCTATTCATACAGTAATATGCCCAAAAGTCACCACAAGTATCTGAATGTGTCTAAATCATTACATGTCGTTCAAATCTCGAAAATAGTGATCTAACCACTCATGCTATACGTAATTGAAAATGCAGTAATTACATAATATATGGAAATAAACTTACTAAATTGAATAAATAACTGGTTCAACTCCAACGTTGAACATTAAATAGCTTCCTACTTCCTGCTGGCATAAGACCCGAGATTGTCTTGCTGCTGAAGCAGTTTTAAAACCGAATGATCAAATTTTAGTTCGAAATCTTATAGACAAAAAACATTTCTTTTTTTTTTTTTCATTTTTCTAGTCGAAAATTATCAATCCCAAATTAATAAGAATCCGTAAAAAATGAAATAAAGAAAATCCTAAAATTCTCAATTTTTTTTTCATAATCTTTGTTATTTTTAGCAAAGATTATGAATCCAAAATTTTATAATAATACATATAAAAAATAAAATATACTTGATGAAGAAATCAAAAAATAAAATATTCGTGCACAAGATTCTCATAGTTCACTTTCATTGTTTTGAGGAATTGATTACTGTCACAAAGCCCATTAAAATTAAAATAAACACATAAATATAAAACATAAGAATCAGATTATTTATCCAGACCAGATTCCATATCAACCAAATCCCCATCCTATTTTCCATCTCTTTAGATTGTAGGACTATTTAAAAGATTGTATGCAATACTATGTACTTGGCATATATTTAATATTTGAATGAAATTTCTAAGGTCTTAAGGGTGGCCGCAATGGAGATTTTTGGCCAAGTTTCAAGAACCTAGAACCTATCTAAATTGCACTGTAGAAGCCAGCATGACAAACTTACAATAAACAGGCTTCCCCGTGAGGAAGCCAATTTCAAACAGTAAAAGTGAACCTTTTTCTGCAAAAAGGGTCTGCCACAACAAAAGCTTTAACTTTTTTTTTCCTTTTTGTATTAAATTTGACATGGAAATTAATGTCCATATATATATATGTGTATCACACATTTTAATACAAAGTATTATGAATTAAATTAACTATAAATTTAATCATTTTATACATTAAATTATTGCATAACGTAAAAATTAAATTAAACATATAAATAAATATTGTAAATAAAGAATATATATATATATATAATATGCATATTGATCCTTTATATATGTATATATATATATATATATCCATATGTTTGCTCTCTTTTTCATGATTATTTTAATTATAAAATATTAGGAATTTAAATTAATACAAAATATACTTTAAACTTTAAATTATGAAATATTATGAAAATTAAATTAAATTTATAGATAAATATTGTAAATAAAGATAGTGTACGATCTATATATAATACTATTTTTATTTTCTGATGTCGGCAGAGATGTCGGCAGCTTTACAATGATGTCGGTAGAGATGTCGGCAGAGATGTCGGCATATAGAAATAGTTGTTGCCAACTAGCCGTTAGCTACAATAATTATTTTGTCTATAAATGAAGTTCATTTTCTGTTCTTTTCATTCTCAATTAACTCTCCCATATAACTTTAGCTAAATTCATTCTACAAAATTCTTGTATGTCATCAAAATGTCTGATGAAGACACTCCTCATACAAAAGGTCTTGTATTGTTGTATTATTATTATTATTGTTGTTGTTGTAACGCATTTTGAATAATATTTTTCATTTATTATTTAATGTTATAATTTTTTATTTTTCAATTGAATTTTTTAATATCAGAAAATTAAATTAAATACGACATCAAATTCAATTAATTATATAAGTGAATATTGTAAATTAAATCAATATATATATATATATATGATGTGTATAGGTGGGACCCTCTTAGAAGTTACTTTTTGACTTTTGTATTGTGGAAAAATTATATTAGAAGTTGGTGGGGGTTAACTTTTAATGTGGCACTGACGTGACAATGAAGAAATTGAGATTTCTGGGTTCTGGACTGCAACTACCCTAATAAAATAAAATAAAATGATTTTTTTTTCTCTTTTTTTCGTTAAATAAAATAAAATGATTTGAAAAAAAGAGATTAGCAAGGAATGGGTGATCTGATGGCCCACGGACGGGGATCCCCTTACGTGAGACCTTTGAAAGCAATTCCACGTTAGAAACCCGTTTTTAAGCTCTTCCGAGTGCGATTTCCAACAAATATAATAATAAAAAATGCAATAAAAAAAGCCCCGCGATTGCTACACCGGTTCCCTAAACACATCTTAAAAGTATATATCTCTGTCTCTCTCCCTCCCTTCGAATCTGAGAGAAGCCGGCGGGAACTCATTTTCTCCGGTAACGGTAACACTCTTCTCTTTCTCCTTCCTTCTACGCATGGCTGTATGCATAGTATACTATATACCCTACAAACATATTCGAAGTAAATATTTTTTTCTATTTTTTTCTTTTTGTCGGGATTTACATTCTTCTGCCCCCCGGATCTTCGAATTTCCTTTTTTTTCTTTTGTGTTTCGCCGTTGATTCTTTTACTTGGAGAATAAGACAGTCGTAATTTTGATCCCAATTCAACTGGTAGGGCAAGCTGAAATTTTCTGAAAATTTGTAGTTTTACGAAAATGGAAAATAAAATGTGGTATCTGTATTCGTGCAGTAACCCGAATTGTAGTTGTTTTCGTGTTATTAATGGGAAAAAACCCTCAGTTATACAGCGTTAAGTTTTCGTCAGATGATGTGAATGAGCGTAATGGGAGTTTAACGATCAGATTTCTTTCCGTAACTGGTAAGGGCTAAATGATATATTTCTCTTTCTCTACCCTATATTGTTGGGTGGGTGGATCTTATGCAAAATATTTTAGGATTCTTCTCATTTTCTAGCATTTGTAGTTAAGATTTAATTCCTCTATGACATACACCCTTTCCCTTGGTTCTGTTTGTTTGTTTATATTCCAAAATGATTCGGTGAAGCTTGTATATCAGGGAAGATTATATTTGCGACGTGATGTCGATGGTGGACGAACCTCTATATCCAATAGCAGTGCTAATAGATGAGCTAAAGAATGATGACATTCAACTCCGGCTAAACTCCATACGAAGACTATCCACCATTGCACGTGCACTGGGGGAGGAAAGGACTCGAAAGGAGTTGATCCCATTCCTGAGCGAGAACAATGATGATGATGATGAGGTGCTCCTTGCTATGGCTGAAGAATTGGGTGTGTTCATTCCATATGTTGGAGGTGCGGAGCATGCTCATGTATTGCTCCCTCCACTGGAAACCCTTTGTACTGTGGAGGAGACCTGTGTGAGGGATAAAGCTGTAGAGTCATTGTGCAGAATTGGATCACAGATGAGGGAAAGTGATTTGGTTGATTCTTTTATTCCCCTAGTAAAGGTTCGATATAATCGGCAGCTTCTTTCATAATTTTGGCACTACTGATAATGGTATCTCTATTAGTTTGGAGCCAAAGGTCATAGATACATTGTGGGAAATTATGTTCTCTCAGAAGTATCTGATGTCTGATTGCTTTTCTATTTTCATCTGCAACTGTTTCATTTCTTGGTTACTTGTATGGTTTTCTCAATCTGGTGATTCACTATCATATATATTGCATTTTATTTTATCATTTTTCTTATACTATTACTTTTAGCCGGTTATCTTCATTAAGTCTGATTTCACTGAAGGATAGTTGGAAAATCTGGCGACTGGCGCTTCTTAATGTTTACAGTTTCTTATATGTATTTTTTTATAGCTTGCTATTCATATCGGAATCACAGGAGTTCAAATCACTTTAAACCTAAATTCTTTGATTATCATCTGAAATGAAGTGCAACTGGAGTTGCTTTGGTGTTATTATGTTTTGTTTTTAAGTATGCTAAGTTCTATTTTGCATGTGGTCATCTTGTTCTTCTTTCTTTCTTGAGCATTCGTCTACGATTCCGTTTTCCGGTAATGAAGACTGTGCTATTTCTTAATCTCATTTATAGTTTTCTTTGTATTGGTAAGCAGAGGCTGGCAGCTGGTGAGTGGTTTACAGCTCGAGTTTCGGCATGTGGACTATTTCATATTGCTTATCCAAGTGCCCCGGATATGTTAAAGACAGAATTAAGATCAACATATAGCCAGTTGTGTCAAGATGATATGCCTATGGTCAGAAGGGCTGCTGCAACAAATTTGGGAAAATTTGCTGCCACTGTGGAAGCTGCTCATCTCAAAAGCGACATCATGTCCATGTTTGAGGATCTTACACAGGATGGTAAACATACAGTTTGTCAAGCTTATTTAAGTATCTCACAGAACATGCAGTCATGCAGATTGTTGGTGATTGATAGTGTATGAATATCCAGACTGTAATGATAGTGAACAAGATTTACTCAATATCTAAAGAACTAGAATTTGATTCTTGGTGGATTGTGGGGTTTAGCATATTGTTGTTAAATTTATGTTTAGTAAAAATGAGTTTTAACTCAAAGCCTTCGTAGTAATCTTCTATCTAAATTCTTTATACAGATAACTGAATCATGTTCACTACTTAGGAAATAGTATTCACATCACATGCTATGATGGGCATCTGAATGATCCATTGATTGATAAATAACAAAAACAACTATGTAGATTTATGTGGCTCTCTGTTATACATCAACAGAGAGTAACCATGTATTTTTTATTCTCGAGTGAGTGAAGTAATTCCAAAAGGTGATTGGGGCATAGAAGTTTGCAGAAAGTTAAAATATTATTTACTTAATTACCATTTTATAGTGAATGGGGAATTTTCATAAGTGAACCAGTGAAACAATTATCCTACTTTTCATTTTTCATTTTACGGAACTCCGATGACCGAAATCTCAGATGATGTTGCTCAAAGTGAGGGGAAAATGAAGCAGACAACCTGTGTGGTCGTGAAGTTAATTAACTTTCTTAGTCTCCTATTTTCAGATCAGGATTCTGTTCGCTTGCTAGCTGTTGAGAGCTGTGCTGCTCTTGGGAAGTTGTTGGATCCCCAAGATTGTGTTGGACATATTCTCCCTGTAATTGTCAACTTCTCACAGGTACTCTCTGAATTGTATTGCTTGTAGACTTGTAGTTATGATTGGTAGACATGCTATTATATTGTTGTGGCTATTTTCTGTAGATCTTTTCTACTTGCTTCATTAGATTTTTGTTTAATTGTTTATTATTGATACACCAAATATTATCTACAACTTAAGTTTGAGTAATTATGTTGGAACAATTCCTGGTTCATTCTTCCTGATAATCAAATACTTTGGTGCATCTTACTATCTTTTGGCTAAGCATTGGTTATAAGTTGTTGGCCTGAAATTCAATGTTATTATATAATGACAAATATTGATTGGTGATAGTTACCTTTTTACTGCAAGTGGATGTGCGTGGCTTCTAACTCTATTTATTTATTTTCATTTATTTTTAATTGTGGTTTGCTTATATTGTATGAATCAGGATAAATCATGGCGTGTTCGATACATGGTTGCCAACCAGTTGTATGAACTTTGTGAGGCTGTGGGACCTGAACCTACTAGGTATTTGTTCACTGTCTGGGTTTTAATTTATTTATTTTCTGTAGTTAATGAGTCACTCTATTATTTTTCTTTTAGTACTGATTTTATGTCTATCTAGGAAGGAAAAAATATTTTTACCCTTCCACTTTTTTGTTCCGTCCAGAAGCAAGGACAATGACTTGGAATTTAGATATTTGCTGTCTAGACTAGGTCATAGAAAATGCCAGATAAACAGTATTATAGTTGCTACTGAAGCACTAAATCTGTCTCACATACTGTATGTGTTGTTTTCTATGATTAATTAATGTTTGCACATGCAGAGAGAACTGATCTAGTTCCTTATAAATTTGAAGTTATTTTGCACCTATTATTCATACTTGGAAACTGAAAGGACTTTCTACATAGGTATAATTTGTTTCCCTTGTTATGCAAGAACATTGTGTCACACTCTTCAACAATTTGCAGGATAAAAGGTCTAGCAGCTATGCTTTGCATTAGGAAAAAAAAATCCTTTGGTTGTTGACAATTTCATTATAATATATAGAAGATACATATAAGGATACTTACATATTGCCCACCAAAATATGAACATTTTTCTACCTGTGCATACAAACCCACCTTTTATTGCAGGGGTTGATAGTTGTAACTCACTCATCAAACAATGTGACTTTTGCAAAATAACCACCATAGTACTCTGTTGGTGGATTATTCTGCTGAGACCCTCATTCGGCCAGGTTATTCTGCTGTGATACCTTTTCTTTTGGTGGTGGAAATCTCCCAGATGATAACATGCAACTGTTGCTTAGTCACGTTTGTGATTTGCAAAAGAAATAGTTTATATGCACTGGTACAAATTTGGTCACACTTTGGTGGTGTTGTAATCAAGGTTTTAAAAGGCAGAGGCTAGCCTTGAGACGATTTCGCAAATCCCTGTGAGGTGTAAGCCTCGAGGCGCACTGTGGCGCAAACCTCAACAATAAGAAGAAAAATATCATAAAAATATCATAATACTCATAAATTCATTAAAAAAACACATAATTTCATAGGTTATCACAAGATTCAACAATTCCATAACAAATTTTTAATAGAGCTACAAGAGGAGAGATGGAGGAGATGGGAGACGAGCCCGAGGAGATAGAACTGCAAGATTTTTAAATTTTTTTATGTCGTGCAGTTGTGGTGCGTCTGCGAGAAGAAATTTGAGAGGATATATTGTGACTGTGAGAGAAGAAGAAATTTGAGAGAAGAGAAGATGGGCTATGGTTTATGGGTATTAATTTAGGGTTTCTAATTTAAATTTAGAAAACCCAATTGAAATTTGCCTTAAAAAATCTGAAAGAAGCTTAGTTTAAAAAAGCGCGCCTAGGCGCGCAAAAAAAGTGAGGCGCGGCTTTAGGGCTTTTTTTCCAATCAGGCGGTCACCTACAGAAAGCCCGCCTAGGCTCGCGAAAGCGCGTGAGGCGCAGGCGCACCCAGGTGCTGCCTCTGCCGCCATCGCCCTCTGGCAGAATCATGGAAGTAGGGTGCTGGTGTCATGGTGTGAATGAAGATGAAAAAGAAAGAAAATGCGGCTCATTTGACATGAGAGAAAGATCTTATTATTTAATTTAGGGTTTTAGTAATTGATTGTGGGCTGGGCTTTTTATTGAACCGTGGGCCACTAATAGTACTGGGCTCAATATAATATTACTCCAAATGCAATAAAAAAATTACAAAATACACAATCAAATATATAAATATTTATATATTATCATATAAATATTGATGCGCCTCGCCTACGAAAAGCCCGTGCCTGCGCCTGCGCTTTTGCGCCTAGGCTCTAGGGCAGTTTGCGCCTCGGTGCGCCTTGCGCTTTTTAAACTAAGGAAAGAACCCTAAATTATGAGGATGCCACCTCGCAAATATAGCCTCGCCTCGCCATGGTTTTAAAAGGCTGTTTTGAGGCGCGCCTTGAGGCTCGCCTCACCTTGAGGGCCCCAGAGGCGCCGCCTCTGCATCTGTCGTTGAGGCTTAAGCCTCAGTTAGTTTGAGGCGGTTGAGGCACATGAGGCGTTCTGAGGCTTAAGCCTTGTGTGCTGGGGTTTTTGGGGCCAACTTTTAGGGTTTTTATGTGGACTTTTTAATGGCTTTTTCCTGGGCTTTGTTTAATTAATGAAATAGATAAAATTAACATCTAAAATAAAGTAATAAACCTAAAAAGAAATAAATGAATGTCCTTTTGCTTTGTTTTATGGTTTTGTAATGGGATTAATGATTTATGTGACTTATTTATCTATGGATGTTAGGATTGAAGTTATGAGTTATGATATTTCTATTGTATTTTAGGCTTTGATTATTGAATATTTGAATTGTGTGTTGCTTGTTGTGAATTTGGCGAGTTAAATATGATATTTTTTTAATTTTTTCTTCTTGTATTGAGGCTTACGCCTCGGTTCGCCTCGAGGCTTACGCCTCGTAAGGCTACGGGTAAACGCCTCGAGGCTTAAAACCGCCTTTTAAAACCTTGCGCCTCGCATGCCTCAAGCTGTAGCGTGGCTTAAACCTCACCGGGTAGCAGTGAGGCGGCGCCTTAGAGGCGCTATGAAAAGCCCGCGCCTGCGCTTTTGCGCCTAGGCTCTAGGGTAGTTTGCGCCTCGGCGCGCCTTGCACTTTTTTAAACTAAGGAAAGTACCCTAAATTATGAGGATGCCACCTCTCAAAAAATAGCCTCGCCTCGCATGCCTCAAGCTGGAGCGTGGCTTAAATCTCACCTGGTAGCAGCGAGGCGGCGCCTTAGAGGCGCTTTTCCAGCTCCTCGCCTCAAGGCTAGCCTCAAAAAGGCCTTTTTAGACCATGGTTGCAATTATATCTGCATATAGTCACTGTCATCAACAGTTTTGCCGTCTGACTGAGCTTGGTTCTTTTTCCACTTTTGAGGAGTAGCAACTTTGTAGTCGTAAATTGTTACTGATGCCCATTATCAAGCTTTGTTGGCATATAAAATATGGACATTAGGTTTCTTACATCTTTTTGGGAATAAGAAATATGGACAAGTGAACTATATGATGTTTAAAGGACGGATTTGGTTCCTGCATATGTCCGACTACTTCGAGATAATGAAGCAGAAGTCCGGATTGCAGCTGCGGGAAAAGTCACTAAGTTCTGTAGGATTGTAAACCCTGAACTTGCTATCCAACATATTCTTCCCTGTGTAAAGGTAACTACCACGGTGCATAAATCAAGCTGGATTTATTTTCTATGAATATGCTATCTACAGTGTCTTTCAATACTGCCTTATAAGGGGAGGTTAATGCATGCAGGAGTTGTCATCTGATTCCTCACAGCATGTAAGGTCTGCTTTGGCATCAGTCATAATGGGGATGGCTCCTGTTTTAGGGAAGGTAAATTTTTTTCATAATTTAAGGTGGAGATACATTGTTGATGCAAACATTTTCATTCATGGATGCATAGCTGGGGGATGTGAAGGCTTATGTCATTGTATTTTAAGTGCCATTACATTTGTGTCAAAGCCGAATGTGCTGATACTCTAGCAGTATCATTATCTTTGCTCATGATGAATCTTTGTGCTTCATAAGAATCACAGTTCCAAAAAATGGAATATTGAGATGATTTATTCATGAGGGCAATACCAGCTTGTTCATTTTACTTGCTTATGTTCTAATCACGTTTGATAGTAACTCTTGAGTTGATACAGCCATAGTTTCGTGATGTAATTCTTTTTCAGATTTCAGCATGATTAATTCATTGTGTATATGGTTTTTGGCTGTCTTTCTCATAAGCTTCTGCTATTAACTTCTCTTTCAGTTACATACCCTGAAGCATTACTCTGTTACTCATATTCTTTCTTTTTTGTTGCATGGTTCTTGCATGTAATTCAGCTTATTTTTTTCTTCTTTTTTTTAGTCCAGAATAAAGGATATTAAATCTCATATGGAAGTTATCTATTTGTTGGATAAAGCATAAATCTTGCCTGAGGAATCCGTAGCTTCTTGTTCTGTGTAGCCAAAATACTGAACTTCATTTGCATGTTAGCCTGAATCAATTGAATTAATTGTAACTATATGTGGATGAAAATGCAATGAGTACAACAGACATCATTTTAATGGAAATTTGAATATTGGATTGTGTGGTTGATGCAGGATGCAACAATTGAGCAACTTCTTCCCATATTTCTTTCCCTTTTGAAAGATGAATTTCCTGATGTTCGCCTCAATATAATCAGCAAGCTAGATCAAGTCAATCAGGTGTGTGGTGCTGGATTTACTGTTATTTTGTTCAGTTACTATGTCAACTTAATCAGTTTTTCTACACATGCAGGTTATTGGAATTGATTTACTGTCTCAATCTTTATTACCAGCTATTGTTGAGCTGGCGGAGGATAGGCACTGGAGAGTTCGCCTTGCCATCATTGAATACATACCTTTATTGGCTAGTCAGTTGGGTGTTGGATTTTTTGATGACAAGCTGGGTTCCCTATGCATGCAGTGGCTACAAGACAAGGTGATAGTTTCTCTTTTTAATCTTCTCTCATTTTAGATGCAATAAATAGGAGAACATGTGAGAAGAATAATTATGCAGCTGTGTTTGAGCTTTTCTGGAGTTCTAACCTGATGACTTTTACGTGACATCAAAGAGAAACTTGTCTCTTGCCTTTTCTCTATTCTGATCTGAAAGATAATTAGTTCATTAATCGTTTGCATTCTTTCCACTTATGAATGAAGATTCCTTCTTTCATATCTTCCATAATTTATTTATTTTTATCTGCAGAAGCAAAACTTTTTCTGTTTTTCCACCTCTCTGGTGGGGTTGAGTTTCTAAAGAAACCGACAATCCATATATAACGTTTGGGATTTTGTTCAGGTTTACTCTATTCGAGATGCTGCAGCTAATAATTTGAAACGCCTGGCAGAAGAATTTGGTCCAGAGTGGGCAATGCAGCATATCGTTCCTCAGGTATGTGGAAATATCAAATATTATACCAAATGCTGCGGTTTTGGTCGTGCTCCAACCTTTCATATAATTCTTCTGCAAAGACTGTTTATTAATGGTGTGCCACAGAAGATTTTTGGATTATATAAAACCATATCATAGATTAAGATTAAACTATTGTTTGCTTTTACACTGACCTGAAGGAGAGAGAGTGAAGAGTTTGAGAAGCCAGAGGGTGAAATATCCACCAGAGGCTGCTGTGGCCTCTATAATTTATTTTCTTACCCATCCTGCTTGGCATTTAATCCTGTTTGTGACACTAGTAAATGCTAATGCTGTTCCTAACCTTCAGATGGAGATATTGTGTTGGAAAAAAGCTAAGTCAGAAAATAAATAGTTAAAAGTTTAAGATGTTCTTTGTTAATTTGAGTGATTTTTAATTGACTGCATAGATCGGCATAACACTTGAGCTTCATTACTTCTGAGATTCTTTTGGTTTGGCTGTTAGTGATGAATGGTTTTGAGGATTGTGTGCAACATGCACCTTCACAATTCACATGGTTTGAGTTGTGTTGTGAGGCATTTTTTCCAACAAACATATGGTCCATTTACTAATTTTTATAGTCAAATTTAACCACTCATAATTACCTGCTATCTCAATCATCAAGATATTTGGCTTTGCAATGGATATCGTTCTTTTTGTGCTAGAAACACTACCAAAGATGTGATGATCGTGGATATTTCAAAAGCTTGAACCATATATATTTTTGTTTGTGATCATCCATTGACATTTATGTTATTAACCTAGATTAGCTTACATCTCACCTTTCTCTAATTTGCACAACTGCAATTACTAAGATTTTCTGGACATGTCAAAAAGTTGTCATTGTTGGAATATAAAGCAATTTTTATTCTGCTTGTTGGGACTTGAATTGTGCATGATTTGTCAGGTTTCCTACATCTCATTGTCTTAGCTTGATTCTATCTGATTGGCTGATGAACTCAATTCATTTTCCGTTCAGGTTTTGGATATGATAAACAATCCACATTATTTGTATCGGATGACTGTTCTTCGTGCAGTTTCCTTGCTTGCTCCCGTCATGGGCTCTGAGATCACATGTTCTCACCTGTTGCCTGTTATTATTACTGCATCAAAGGATAGGTACTTCTCTTTCCACGCACATCCATAGGATGTCATAGCACACACTTATGTTTGAAAACTTAAAACTCTCGATTCTGACATATTCCAGAGTGCCCAACATTAAATTTAACGTGGCCAAGGTGTTGCAGTCCATGATCCCCATTGTCGATCAATCTGTGAGTTGCCTCATCCTTCAGTGCTTTCTTTAGCTTATAAGTAGGTCTATGTAGATGTCACTCTCTCTCTCTCTCTCTCTGAGCTTTCTTCTCGCTCTTTAGGTGGTGGAGAAATCTATACGTCCCAGCTTAGTAGAGCTTGCTGAGGACCCTGATGTAGATGTCCGTTTTTTCGCCAATCAAGCTCTCCAGTCAATCGATCATGTCATGATGTCGAGCTAGATTAGTTAAGATGGCATTGCTAGTTTGTTATGGTATGCCATTCAATTCTTGTTGTCTCGGATAACTAGTATTTGTTTCAGGAACATATTGTTTTGTATTTCACTAGTCTATATCTTCAACTGTATGCCTAATATCCATGCTTAAGGCCTTTTGCACCATTTTGTGCAGACTGTAATTTATCTTCAGCTGTCCACACCCTGAATTTTACACGAATTTTATCGTCAGTTTTTTGCTTTTATATGTTATTTCATTTTTATTTTATTTTATGATGTTTTGTTAAAGAAATTTATATGAACAGTAATCGACAATATATTAAGACGTTAAAAAGGTTCAGAACCATTAATCATAAGTAATATTTTCTTTGAGCTAAAATGACTAAAACAGGAAAAATAATAATAATTGATAATTGATATGTAGACTCTAAACCGCCTAAAAGGCTGGAAAAGAAAGGAAAAATGTGCAAATAGCTTCATTGGCTGTTAGATGCGCAGCTTATTGCCCTTTCTTCGATCATCTCTTTATATTAAAAGTTGGACTGTGTAGATTTTTTTTGTTTTTTGGATGGGATAGTTAATGGTGTTAGAAAAAACACACTGATAAATATTTTTTCAAACACACTTAGATTTTTTCGCATACAAAAACAAAAAAAAAATTATATAATTCTACACATTAGTAAGAGTAAATATATTGTGTATGTACAATCGAGTGATTTACATTTTTTTTATAATATTTATAACACAATTCAATTAGATTTATTTATAAAATAACACCACTAAATAATGTTACATACACACAAATAAAAAAATAAAATGAATTAAATATTAGGAGAAACACATTTGAAATGATAAATAATTAACAACGAAAATATTGAAATAACAAAAAAAAATAATAGTTTTTTCTAAAAAGAACTTATGAGCTTATAAATAATGTTTATTTTTAATTATTTTTTTTCAAAATAAAATATTTAGTTTGAGTAAAAAGTGTGTTACTATGTGAAAAATCTAAATGTATGTGTGTGTTTTTTAGCACCGGTGTAATTTTTCATCAAATAAAGAGTCTACATGATTTAACTTTTAACATAGAGAGGGCTATTTGAGCCAAATAATCAAGGAATGAGCAATCAATTCCACACGTAATAGTCGAGGGGGTTATTTGCACATTTTTCCGAAAAGAAATATGTAAAGCTAAAAGGAAAAACTTTTGTTTCATAGCTTAGATTCTTCTATAGAAAGGTGCTATCTATCTATCTATCTATCTATCTATCTATCTATCTATCTTTACATGTATTAACTATTAAAGCAACATAACCTGGTGGACAACAGTTTTGGGAACAACTGTTGTCTATCATGTGATTTCGATATACTCCTCCAATTTCATAATAATTGATGTTTTAGGTTTTACAATATAAATTAAGAAGTAAAAAAAAAAAAAGACAAATGTACCATCTTCTCTCTCTATTACATCAAATTTTATGGAAGAAATTTCATCTATCAAAGGTAAATTAATATATAAGTAGGAGATTTGATAATGTTTTAATATGAGTAAAATTGGGAGAAAGAGTGTGAAAGTGTCAAAACATCAAATAATTTAAAACAAATTGAAAGTTTAAAGCATCAATTATTGTGAAACTAAGGGAGTATAATTTAAATAACAATTTGTTTTATAATAGACAACAGTTTGCTATGAACCGTTGTCTATCAACATTTTAGTTTGAATTTCACAATGGTTTTAGATAACAATTTTCGATACTAGAATGTTGTCTATAGATAACTTAATTTTAAATTTCACTACAAATATAGGTCAAAAGTATTGTAATTTTGACAAACGGTTATCATCCCAATTCATTATTACTTTTACATTGAAATTTTGAAATTATTTCTACATGCAATATTTATAATTAATTTACTCATCCATTACATTTGAAATATAAATTATAAATTGCAATTTTATTAGTCATTATGTATTTGCATTAATACTACAAATATGCGTCTTTTAAATTATTATTATTTTTGCATTTTAGATTTAGTAATGTTTTTTTAAAATATATGCCTAGGGTGATGATATATAGTCTACATCTGTACTACATGATTTCAGTATAATATATAAGAAGTATGTCGTGATTTAATATAATTTATTAATTTTCTATTTCTATTTTATCATTTTTGGTAAATAATTATTGTTTTTTTAAACCTATTATTTACTTAAATTTTTTGAATATTATTTAAGTGTGGATAGATCCAGCTTATTTCCAAGAGACATGAATTGTAGGGGAATTTAAAATGTGCATGTTAAGTACTGATTCATTTGAAATAGTTGGCCGGTAAGCCTTTTCAATGTGTGAATGTTCAATTATTTCCTAAAATTTATTTATCTTTATTTGTCCTATGTACAATTTATCTTTTTATTATCTATTTAAATATGCACATTATTTTTACAATTAAAAAAATCACAATATAATTTAGTCAAATTAATATTAAAAATTATGTAAAATGTACACTATGAATATATGCGTATTTGCCCCTTTTATAAAATGAATTAATGTATTAATGTATGTGATGTACACCTTATTATATGTAATTATATACATAAAATATGTAAATATGTATACTTCCGTAATTAGCTACATAAAATATGTAAATATGCATATATTCGAGCACCCTTCTTCTTAAGCATAGTATGTGTGGCAACCATCTCATCAGTTTCTATTTTTTTTTTATCTTCATTATATTGTGGTTTAATTTAATTATGCATTTATTAATTACGATTTCTTTCACCCAAGTAAGATTTATAATTACTTTTTGAATTTAATTTTCATATTTTAGTTATTAATTATTTTTTCAGGTTAATTATTCCATAATTAGAGCATATAAATATTTAAATTTTCAATTCTTATCAATAAATGATAATATGATTGATTTATGTTATAATAATTTTTATTTTTTAATGATAAAAAATTGTGAGATGGCAGACACGTAGGCAGTGCTTACAAAGGTGCTCATAATTTATCAATACTACATGTATGAGATTTGGTTCAAATATGCACTAATGTTTAACGTGAAAACTAAGAACTAATCATAATAACCCTTAAATCTCTTAAAATTAAATGTTGAAGTAAAAGATTTTATTTTATGCGGTCACCTCATTTTTTAGCTTATTTGGATAGATTGTTAAGGTTTAAGTAATCATTTGCTACAATTCATTTGCTTATATTATTGTACTTGAGTGCTCATTATTTAATTAATTTTTTTGAGTTGGGAATGGGAGATCAAAAGCTCAGCTTCTCACATATTTGCTATTTTCTATTAGTTTGTTTTGCTTTAGTGCTAATATTCCTGCTATGTTACATCTGTTGTTTAGTTTGTTTCGCTGCTAATATCTCTATTATGCACCCCGAAAATTAAATCTTAACCGTTGATCAAACCAAAATTGAAGCAGTTCCCACACGTGACTGGTGCACACCAATACACCATAATATATATATATATATATAGGGGTGGGATCTGGTGGGAACCCTTCCCCAGATGGGAACAAGGAATCCATCTCATCCACCCATTTATAGATTTGGATGGCTAAGATTAAAACAAATTATAGGTGGCAAACTTGTAAATATATTAAACTTTTTAAAAAAAAACGGTGACATATTGGTAAATAAATTGAACTTCAAAAGTGGGGGTTAATTTTTTTCCGTCAAAATACAATGATGATGTCATCATATTTGTACAAATATTGTAGAAACTTTAATCAATCATAACTTGCTCATTTTTAATCGGATTTACGCAAATCATATATCAAATTAAAGCTCTTTTCATACTCTTTCATTTAAGATTCATATTGCATATGTTTATTTAAAAAAAATAGATGAAAAATACAAAAATAATTTTTCAGGCATATTTTTCATACAAAACAGCCCCAGATTTATATTAGCACGACTTATACAATATTTTAGCACGATCTATATAACATTTTAGCATGAAACTACTCGCATAATAACATGATATATATAGGACATTTGAGCATACTCTCCGTAACTTATATCAACATTTTGTTCATGACTTGCTCGTTTTAATTAAATTTATGCAAATTATATATCAAAATAAAGATATTCTCATTAGATTGGGGTGAACTCATTTGTAGGCATGTTATTAAAATTATCATTTTAGCATGTTGTGTAATACATTTTAGCATGTTCTGTAATATATTTAAGCATGGTGTGTAATACATTTTAGTCGGTGATATTATGAATATTTTTCTAACAATTTTATATAAACATCTACACCTATACAGATACTATAAAATGAAAAACACGAGTTGATGATAAAGAAGAAAAAGAATGAGAAAGTGAAGCAACGAAGGAGATGACTGACAACTAAGAAAGAAAATGAGAGAATAGGTCCCGAAACGAGATAAAGTTTATGAGAACAAAATATGTGCTACAATTCTAAGTACAGAGAGTAACATACAAAGTGAAATTAAAGGAACAAAGCTGAGGAAAACCTACACTACAACCTCTCATGTGAAGATGGTCCAATTAATGTTGAAGCATTTGTTATGTCGAAGTGATTTATACTGTTAATAAAATTTCTACAAGTACTATTAATTTCAAGACATATTTCTTATGAATATTAATTTATGGTGATAAATATTAGTTCAAGTTGAAGAATATTAGTTTAAGGTGATGAATATTAGTTTCAGACATTTGTTATTAATATTTGGAAATATCATTATTAGCGTGAATTTTTCTTTATACGAGCATGATATTGTTGTTTTATTAGCATCATATGGTATTTCATTTTAGCATCATACAATATTTCATTTTAGCATCATACTTCCATGATTTTAGCATGATGTTATATACCCTAATCAGAACACAATAAACCTTAATTGAACTGGGTACACTTAATTTAACCTCATTCTCACTTCATTTTAACTTGATGTTATGAACAATAAACCATAATGCGATGTAATAAACTCTAATGGAAATATCATACATCCTAATGGGAATGTGACAAAAAAAATTAGCATGCTACTTCCCTCATTTTAACCTGATACTTAATTACCTCATTTTAGCCTGATCTACTAAACAACAATGAAGGATCTAGAAAATGGTAATGCAAATATAATAAACCCTACTTGGGAATAATGAACCCTAATGGGAATGTTATAAACTCTAATTGAGAATAATGAACCCTAATGGGAATGTCATAAACCCTAATTGGAAATAATGAACCCTAATGGATGGTAACGGGACATCAAATTTAGCCTTATTCTGCCCTCATTTTAACCTAATACATCCCCCATTTTAGCAAGATACTATAAACAGTAACGGGTCATGCGATAAACCCTAATTGAGAATAATGAACCCTAATGCGAATGTAATAAATCCTAATTGGGAAGAATAAATCCTAATAGAGAACAATGAACCCTAATGAGAATGTGACATCAAGTTTAGCATGCTACATCCCTCATTTTAGCCTGATAATTTTCTAATTTTAGCATGATTTGATAAACAATAACGGGAGGATGCAATAAACCATAATGGGAACATATTTAGCCTAGCTCATACTTCTTTGATTTTAGCATCGTATTCTAAACAGCAATTGAGATTGACAAACTTTAATATTAATGTAATAACCACAAAGTGAATGTCATAAAATTTTTGAAAAAAATCATATATTCTTGAAATAAAATAAAATAAAATAAGTCCTAAAAATGAATATTTTATATATTTTTTTCATATTTCTTCGGATAAACAAAGCCATGTGAGATCTTGAATGAAATAGTATGAAAAAAATTATAATTTGATATATTATATGAAAAAACATTGTGTTTATGAATTTTTAGCATTAAATTACTCTCATATTAGCATAGTATATAAGAGATTTTAGCATGACGTTACATATCAGTATTACGTTTATATGTGGATAAAGTTATTGTTGTTTAATTGAAACTTTCAATTTATTGTGAAATTTATCCAACATGTAACTTACATCAGCAACATTTATCACATATCAGAAATAAATTTGAATGATATTATGAATATCAACATAAGTCATGTCATTTTAGCATTGACTATGAACCATTCCAGCATGATGTATATGTCATTTTAGCACGAACTATAATAATAAGAGAATCATTGACGAAAAAATGAAAATAAATACAGGAATCAGAATTGGACGAGATAATTAAAAAAGATAAATACATTAATCAACAACATTATATGAAAAAAGATGAAACAAGGTAAAAATTTAATTGGGATAATTTAGAAAAAAATAGCATTTAATCCAAAAAGAATAATAACGTTTACAAACAAATCAAGAAATCCTAAAAATTTAAAATGTGCATGTGATGTCAAAAAAAAAAAAAATATCAAGAATTCAAAAGCGTGTCTGAACCGACAACATCAATTTTGAGTTTTTGCATAAAAAAATCATCTTAACCACATATATATTTATAGTTATAATATTTTATTATTTTAATAAATTATTAAATTATCATAATGTTTCAATTTGTATTTAGTATATGGTTTACAAAACAAACAGAGAGAGGGGAGAGGAAATAAATGGAAAATCGAGAGAGAAAGAGTGGGAAGAGAGAGAGAAAAGTGCACAAAGAAAAAAAATCGTGAATGTTGAAGAGTGGAGAAAATCATGTTTCAAAACATAAGAATTATTGAATTACCATAATACCCTCTTTTACTTAAAGTTGTAAATAATTACAAGTATGCCACCTTGCATTTGACCAAACTTTGACTAAATTGTGGCCATTAAGATCTAAGTAATGGAAGTTTTGGATGAGTTCCTAGTTCCCATATGGGGGAATAATTACAAGTATGCCACCTTACATTTGACCAAACTTTGACTAAATTGTGGCCATTAAGATCTAAGTAATGGAAGGTTTGGATGAGTTCCTAGTTCCCATATGGGGGAAGGATTCTCATTTGATCTCTTCCATATATATATATATATATATATATATATATATATATAGGTTTTGGTTCATGTGAGAAATATTTATTGGTGTGAGAAATGAGAAAATGTTTTTCTCTTTGTAATTTACTGCTTAATAGGTACAATAATTATTTTATCCCACGTGTGCAATGAAATTATAGCAATTAAGCAATAAATCATTTAAGCAATAAAATTCTGGCAATTAAGCAATAAAATACAATATGATAAGCATTGTTCTCATTTCTCACACGAAGATCTTTTCTCACCTTATATATATATATATATATATATATATATATATATATATATATTTCAGCTTATGTGGCTGGTGCACACCAAAATATACATATGTACAGCAGTTCCCACACGTGAGTGGTGCACACCAATACACCATAATATATATATATATACATATGTATATTTGACGATCGGTTCATGTAACGGCTGTCCTCATAAGCCAACACAAGTCTTTCCAACGTGCTTTGTCCTCACTCACACGCACTTCCCAAGGTCACCCATCCCACCATTGCTCCAGGTCAAACACGCTTAACTTTGGAGTTCTGGTGGAACGAGCGCTAAAAAAGAAAATGCACCTTGTTAGTATGAGTAGCACCAATCAAATTCTTTAAGCTCTCATCAACTATACAGTCTCATTCCTGTATAACCTCAGAATCCCTCTCTTTCGAGTGGATTCGGTTCATTCAAGTTCCCCTTCACTTGGAAGTCTTATAGGAGCCGCTCTTTGTCCGTGCCTTACATCGGCGATCACTCCATACTTCGGCCCCGGGCGTCACAGTTCCCGTTCTGAAAGAGCATTGCGTTAGTATATGGGTGTATTTTTTTTTTTTTTTTTTGTGCGTTAGGTGCACTTGAATATTGGGACTTGGAGTTGGTGACTAGGAAAGGTGGCTGGCGGGAATCGTGTGATTTCCAACAACCAAAAAACACCAACATATTTCGATCTCCACTATAAATACGATGGCTTTGTCTTAAAATCTTCACAACTCAACTCCATATTACTTCCTTCTCTCTCTCACTATGAGAGAGAATGGCCACCATTGCTTAAACAAAAATATAATGGAGGAAAGAAGAAGAAGAAGAAACGAATGTATCTGTAAACAGGTAATTCTTGTGAAAAATATATCTTTCCGAATTCATTCCATCATTGTTATGTCTCATTTATTTATTTTTGTTATTCTGTAGAGTTACAACACGTGTTAGAGGTTCGTGGAACATTCATTTGAGCAAGAAAAGTTAGGCAGCTAACATGAAGAAGGGACTAGAGTTGTGCATACTTATACTACCTCGACCTCGGACCTTCATCATTTTTATTAATCTTACACTCAATTATTCATTTATATATATCACTTTCACCTTAATAATTTTCTTTTTGTCTATTTCCATGGATCGCACTAGTTTACAGTACATTAGTTTTTAGCCCTTATAGTTGTTTTTTAACCGTTTGATATTTTTAATTTGTACTCGAATATTAATGTATGGTACACCCAAAGTACAGTTTTGAAAGTTACGTTCGAGATATTGTAAGTTAACTAATTTGCTGACAAAAATTTGTGTGAGACTATTTTACGGGTCAAAATTCGTAAGACAGATCAATATCCCCATTAAAATTTATATTTATTAATGGGGTTCAAATTTCCTGTTACACTTCTATGTGTTGCACTCCGCGTTTCACTATGAAAAATATGATTTTAATAATATTATTATATAAAAAAATCAGTTCTAACATAAATAATCATAACCAAAATTTATCAACAAAAAAATGAATTATAGAAGTTATAAAATTTAATTTTAAATTAATCAACCATTAATTATTATTTGAAAATTAAAAATTAAATACTAAAAAATAATTATAAACCCTAATCAGGAAAAAATCTTAAAATTAATCTAAATCACAAAAAAATATATATAATTGAAGAAAAAAATATACAAAAAAACACATAATTTGAAAATGTAACACAAAGTGCAATAGGAAATCTCAAGTGTATTTAATGACACATTTGTAATTTTGTTAATTAATGTTTGATTGTGTTTGGATATGAATCTTAACTTGTTATAACAATTTTGCAAATGAAGTCAACTATTCCACTTTCTCTATCTCACTTAGTGTCCCATTTTAATTTTTATTATATTTTAAAATATTTTTTCTTCAATTTCAATTTATTTTAGTTTTATAATTATTATTTAGGGTTAATCCCACCCAAATAGAATTTATATTTATTTTTAATTTTCTAGTTAATATAATTGATTGATAGGGTTGATTGTTCCAAAATTAAGGTATATAATTTTTTAAAATTTAAAGTTTTAGCAATAAAAGTTGGCAAATACTTACATGCACAAAGTGTATATAAGACTTATTTTAGACGGGCGGGTCAAAATCGCGGGTCAACCCGCAAAAAAAACCTAGTAAAATCAGTAACATTAAAAAGTATCACTCAAAATTCGAAAAGTATCACCTGTATCATTAAATAGTAAGGGGTCTGCCACTTATTTTAGGAGTTTTTTGGGGGCTGTTTTTAGGGGTTTATTTTGTGTGTTTTAGGGTTTTTTTAGGGGTGCTTTTAGGGGTTTATTTTGTGTTTTTTTGGGGGTGTTTTTAGGGTTTTTTATTGTGTTTTTAAGGGTTTTATTTTGTGTTTTTTTAGATTTTTTGGGGGTGTTTTTAGGGTTTTATTTTGTGTTTTTTTAGAATTTATTAATTTTATTTTAGGATATAAATTTATATTTATTTCAAACAAATTATATCAATTCGATTTAATTTTAGGGTTCACTAATTTTATTTTATGGTATAAATTTTGTTGGGAAAAAATAAAAAAAAAACAAAGAAAATCGAAAAAAATAAAAAATCCTCAGGAAAAAAAAATTGACAGGCGCGTGGGCCACGCACGCCGCGCGTGGACGCGCGAGTGGCTGCCACACGCTTGTCTGATATAAGCGATTATGTACATTATGTGCAGCCAAGTGTTGCTCATAAAAGTTAATTATGATTGGTTATACTATAATAAATTTTATTTTTATAATAAATATTTTTAAAATATTAATATTAATAGTGGACTAGACGATTTTATCCCCAAAGTTTGAACCACGAGACCGTCTCACACAAGACTCACTCAAAATTGCTATACTGATAGCTTTTATTCAATAAAAATTATAAAATGCATACCATACAAACTTGACAAATGCGGCAATATTCCTCCCATCCAATTCCGCCGGCCCCAACCACTATCCATCGGAATATTAGGACACAATGTCGCGATCGAACAACCACCGGCATCAGGGAAGAATACGGCGGTGCAGCAGCCTAATTTTCGTCTCCTAAAATAATGGTTGTAATTGTTCAATCCTTTTCCAGACCCTAATTAATAATGTTTGTCCTTTTTTTTTTATACATCGAGGGTCACTTGAAATCGCTACCCAAAGGTATGCATTGAGTAAATTTTGCTCATATGCAATAATCTACAAACCATATAGAAGAGTAAATTAGGTATGAAAAATCAAATGCAACAGACTTACACCTAAGGTCTCAAACTTACACCGGTAATACTCAACTATTAAGGGTGCTCGCAATAATAGTTAAAAAATTTTAAGTTCAAAAATCAGAATCAATTCTAAAACCATTACAGAGTGACAATTTGGTTTAATTTTCAAAACTGTCTATATACTATCAAAGCCAAGTTTAATCATAAAAATAATGTTGCTACTTGCTATGGGCTCACTTCTCTCTCTCCCTCTCTCCTTTACACTCTCCCTCTTCTTTCTCACCTTTTCTCTCTCTCACCTCCATCTTTCTTTTTGTTCTTTTTTTTCCCCTTAAAACACAGTCACATATATACATATACTATAATATTTATTCAATTAAATTAAAAAAATAAATTATAAATATTATGAAATTAAATTGATTTTTATGAAACATAAATTAAGAATATTATAAATAAATAAAAAAATGATATATATATATATATATATGATGTGTAGTAGTGAGACCCAACATAGAATTATTTTTTTAAATTTATAATTGTGGAGATTAGTTTGAAAAAATTGATGAGTATAAACTTTTGATATTGCACACAATAGCAGATTTTTATTTTTTTTCCTGGATACATGAGTGTAACAACCCTAAGTTATCTCAAGTTTGTTATTTTGTTTGGCTTCCATTTGCATCAAGTCACCTTTGATACGTGTCAATCATTTCATTGCCGCCCAAACTCTGACATAATTAGCTATTGCACATTAATGAATTTACACAATAACTCTCCGAAAAGATTGAAAGGGAGCTTTTCTTGTTAGGTTTTTGGGAGTTACGGAGACGTTGGTCCACTCGTCTTAAATTGGCAAATGGGGCAGCTTGGGACAGTTCCACGCTTGTTCACGTGTATTCTAATTAATAAACCAATCATTTTCAATATCCAAATTTGGTAAACTATCTGCCGTATATATGATATATCTATAAAGTTATTTAGATAAAATTGTAAGATAGAAAATGAATCTGCTATAAAGAATTGTCTATTTAATAATTTAATAATTATATTTTAGATAACAGTTTTTTATAATAAATAATGATTTCTAACTAATAGACCACGATAATGATATTAATTATATTATTTTCAATATGTTCTTTCTTTTACATTTCATAATGATTTAGGTTACAACTATTATCTTTTGACAAACTTTTGCGATCATATTTATTAATTTTCTACTTGAAAATTTAATATTTTTAATATGTTTTTTTATTTTAGTTTTTGTATGCATACATTTGTTGCCTAAAAAATAGTCTTCTTTAATCATCATCATCATCATCATCATTATAGTCCAACTTGATTTCAGTATGATTTATAATAATTTATAAATTTTCTATTTCAATTTTATCATTTAAAATAAACAATTATATATATATTTTTATATTTGTCATATATTTAAAGAAATTAAATATTTTTCAATCTTGAAAAATTATACATTGTTATTTATAAAATCATATTGTTTGAAACAGTCCAAGTCTTTCTAAAGTATATTTTTATTTAGTTTCTAAAATTTAATTTTCTTTTTGTTTATCATAACTACATAAATTTTATCATCTTATATATCTAATTAATGTGTATATATTTTTTAAAATTTTAAAAATTGAACACAATATATATAATTCATAATAATAATAATAATAATAATAATAAAAATTACTCATCACACATAAGAAACACTAGTTTAAATAAACGTAAAACAGAAACTTTATCATAAGAATTGTATTATTCCTTTAATCAATCCATTCCTTCTTTATGTTTAGACTTTGATATTTGTGATTAGTTGGAATATGATGTTATAAGTTTATAAATTAATCTCCTCAAGACCACAGGTCGGATGTGTGAGTAAAAAAAAAAAAAAAAATTTAAAATTGCTTGGCAAAATATAAAATAAAAAAATAATATATAAAAAAACCTAGACTCCCCCTATAATACCCAAGCCTCTCACTAGTTAATAATTATCTTGCTAATTGTATGAGTAAACATATCAACATAAATATGCTTAATTGCTTACTTGATATATAGTAATGATTTCAAGTTACACTATATATAGTACAAATATCTGTGTATTGTGCATACATGTGACTAAGAATAAGATAGTTGATAAGTATATGCTATATATGTTTTAATTTAAGAAAATATGAAATGAGTTATAAAAAAAAAAATGCATGCATAACTCCACGTATTGTTAATACTTGGCATATGTTGGGAACAAAGTTAATTGGATTAGGTTCGGTGGGTTTGGAAAATAGATAAATAAATAAATAAATAAATAAAAAGAAACTAAATATTTTCTTATGCCTACAGTTAATCTAAGTAACATTAGGTGTAAGAAAATGGTGATCAATTGTGGTGACCATGCTAGGATAAATATTATATATATATATGTGTGTAGGTGAAATTTTAAGTAAAAAAATGAATAAATAAAGAAAAGTAGAGAGGGACGAAAGTTTAAAAGAGAGAAGGTATGAAATTCATGCCATATGTTTATTTTGATGTTTAACTTTTCTTATTGCTAGATAAAATAATTAGTACTATGAATGATTTAATCTATAAATTAAGGTGGTGATTTAATATAAAGAACGTGATTTATTCTAGTTCTAGGGTTAGTTATATTTTAAACTTTTATATTATAATATATGTATATATGTACGTATAGATAGGTATACATATGGGAGCACGTGTGTTTGAATAAATTCTTATTTAATTTTTATCTAGTTTGTGATTAACAATAATAATAGATTAAAGATTAAGTTTGTGAATTAGTTAATTATTCCAAAAGATTTAATTGAATGAATAATGAAATTGGATTAAAAAGGTATTATTAATATATATATATATATATATATATATATATATATGATCATAAAGATTGTAATATCCTGTGAAAAGAAGTTTATTCATTCGGCTGTAGTCATCTAGTTTTTATATTTAGCATATGATTCAAAATTTGAATTACGTTTTATACTTTAGGATTTGACTAATTAACAATATTATATTAACGTGAAATAGTTTGTTATTAGGTAAACTTTGAGTTGTCGAAAAACTTTAGCAAAATTCTAATTCTAGTAACTTATGAGAATTTAGATAATTATGATTTATTTACTATTATAATATCGGAGTGAAGTTATAGGCTATAAATGTGATAATATATTTTGATATTAGATTTAGAGCTGATAATAATTAGTAAATTTTAATTTAATTTATACTTGTGGTTAATTTATGGTTTATCCTAATTAGATTCGCTTGAGAAATCACACACTTTAAGATTCCAAATATGATAAGCTTTGGACTTGAGGTAAGTAAAAATTCATCTGCAACTATAATGCATGAACATAATATTATTTGACTATATGTGTTAATTATTTATTATTTATCATTGGATTTCTTTGCATTAAATATCTTGTACATGAGTACGAGCATATGTATGCACGACATATAGATATTATCGAGGTTGCATGCATGAAATGATTTTGAGAGAGAGAAAATATTTTATTTGGGATTGGTCACCACCAGCCTGTGTTGTGCTGTGTTGATAATTGTGTCTCGAGTGAGATGACTTTCACGCGGGATCAAAAGGAACAAGTAGGGGGTGTGTCCCTTGGGTTCCAGGAAGGATGATCCACTTCGACTGCACGTTTGAGGTGATGAGTGGCTGATGTGGGATGACTTTCATGTGAGATCAAAGGGAACAGGCAGGGGGCGTGTCCCTTTGTAACGCTCCGGTCCCGAGGATTAGGATGGGGATATTACGGAAAAAATACAAGGAAAAAGGTAGCATAATCCAAAATCCAGAGGGTCCTCTGTAATGTCCCGGTCCCAAAAGAAATAATAAATGAGGGTCGGGGTGTTACTAAAAAAGGAAGTACTATTTAGAATAATAAAATGAAATGGCTTTAGAACAAGAATATGTTATATTCCCCAGAAATTTGGGCAGCATAACCTCTGTAACTGAAAGAAATCCACGTCTTTCAACGTATCAACGAAGTTAATTGATTCAATCAAGTCAAAAGAATGCCTATTCATAGGCCAATCGAACTTAAGCAGAATCTAACAATCAATAAATAGGATTTTGACTCCTCAAATAAACAAGACTTCTTCATAGGTCACAACAACTAAGACCCATCAATAGGTCGGAGACAAATAAACTATTTTATGTCTCATTCATAGGACAGAAACAATTAATCAAGTTAAGACCCATTCATAGGGCAATTGGAAAATAAACAGAATCCAAGACTCAACCAAATATGAACTATCCATAGGTCGAAAATTGTAAAGAGACATTCTTGGATCTATGGAAAAGAAATGGGACTTTATTTATCATGATTCAAATAAGGTATACAATTCAAATAAGCCCAATAATAAAACATATCATGCAATCATACTATGGGGCAACTGTATCAGAGTTTAAGCTGAAAATAATGGAGTAATATTGTATCACATAACAACATACTCATGAGCAATAATTTAGTCTGAATGAGATAGCAATGCATGATCAACCCCACAACAGTACATCAAGACATCATCTCCAGCATCTCAACCTGTGAAAAACATTTTGAAAATATTTTGGGCGTGAGTACTAAAGCACTCAGTGGGTTAAAATTTTAATTCAATCTTTAATAAAAACTGTAACAAAATATCCAAAATATAAATACAAATAATGGAAAGCAAAACGCGAAAGTCCTTCCCATTTCTGCAAACTTTTACTTCTCTTTGGTACCCTGTAGCTCCTTCTGTCGTCTACAACACTCAATGACATGTGGCTGATAGGAAAAGGGAGGGGTTACCTCGCTAATCCGAGAAGAATGTACCAGGAATTACCTAGCATTGACCCTGAGTATACCAGGGGTTACCTAGCATTGACTCCTATAGTGATGCCCAGATCACGTGTATGTGTAGAGGTTGCCTCACAGTGACAACTTTAGTGATTAACATCACAACTGCAAGAATCACAGTTCCTGCCTATCCTTTATTCTATGTTCTCTATAAAGCGCGTAATATGACATAAGCATAAAAAATATGTCATCCTCTTAATACAACAACTATGTTAACCTTTAAGTCCTCTATCAAACTTAGTTCAATTATGCTTCATATTCCTTAAACGGAAATCATTCTTTAACTTGAGTTTAATACTAAAAGCACAAGCTAAAAAGTACAGCTCATTATACACAAGTATAATCAATACACAATAAACATTTAATATACTGTAACTTTAAACTATGACTTTTAGACTTTAACTATAAACTCTAACCTTAATCTATATACTATAAACTTTAAACTCTACACCTTAACTTTTAATCCCATAGACTTTAGTTATGACAAGGCATAATTTATTCTATTTAATCATGTCGAAGCATAATCTATATTCGTTTATTGTGATAAATTATAATCTATATTCTTAATAATTATGATGAAGCATAATCTATATTCTCAATAATTATGACACAACATAATCTATGTTCTCAATAATTATGGCACAGCATAATCTATGTTCTCAATAATTATGGCACAACATAATCTATGTTCTCAATAATTATACAGCAGTATAATACTATGTTCTCATTAATTATACAACAGTATAATACTATTACTCTAGCAGAGACTTGAGCAGATAATTCATCAAATATTTTATTTGGATATTCTAACTATGACTATCACATTTATGAGTTAATAACTCAAATATAGATAGGTTTTGCAAATAAACCTACCTCGATTAGATCAATTCAGGTGATCAAACTTCTCGATACTCATCCGTCAGCTCCTCTGACTGGCTCAACAAATCCTACAAGGTCAAGCCTTATTTTAGGATTGTTGCTCTAATTTTCAGAACTCGACTTTAATTTAATTGGAGCTTTTATTTACTTTAATTATATTTCAACTAAGAATGCGCGACTCTAGAGGCCTCGTACAACTTCCACACAGAAAGAAATAAATTCCAAAATATAATTTCTGATTTAATGGGATCAAAAGATTTGACAGATGTCACTTTCTGTAACTTGTCATTTTAATCAAATTTTACTCAGCTAACCTCGATTACACTTTTCTCTTGTCCAAAAATTATGAAAATAATCAAGCATGACCCCACATATATCTTTATTAAACTATATAATTTTTGGAATTTTCTGAAATCACATGCTCTAGTTATAAAAATAATCGTCTGATTAAAATAATCAACTTTAATCAAAACTTATCGAAAAATTATGAAACTTGGCAATCTTATAGGAAATAATATCTCGAGCAACTTTCTAGTTCAAACTTTTTCGATTTGACGACCTGAAATGGGCGAAAAGGGGCAAAAATTGAAACTAATTGGCGCTCATTTATTTTTCACATTTTCCGGTGTTTTCGCCGGTTTCCAGCCACCGAACCATGACGCACTCAACAAACGAAATGAAGTACTATTTAAAATACGCAACATATTAAAATTTCAACTATAAAGGATGAGAAATGGAACAAAACGAGACATCCGAAGCGGCGGCGGCACGACGACGGTGATTTTCGGCCATCCACGGCAGCGGTGGCAGCGGCGGCTCTTCGGCAGCCTTCCAGCGCTTGATAGCTGGTCCCGTAGTAGCACCCCTAACAAAACTTAACCTGGGCTAGCATGCGCAATTTACTCAGCGCAGGCCCGAGTTTCTCTCGTTCGTCAACACGAATGAGAGAGAATGAGAGAGAAGAGAGAGTATGAACAAGGAGCAAATGAGCCCCAAGCCCCCTATTTATAGGAAAAGTGGCTCTGGGGTGAGTATAACTTTTTCGGATATAAAATACTGATAAAACATTTTCTGGATTCAATTAAAGTTGCTTTACTCAATGACGAGGTCCAAATGACCTCCAACTCAAAATCCGAAAATACTGAAAGACTCGTTGACTCGAGTACTATTGAACCAACCTAACTCGGGATGACGAAGAAGTCGTCTGAATAAAAATGAAGAAAGATTCTCTTTCAAAAATTACTTTTACTATTCCTTTCGACTGACAGATTTTGCTCCCCAGCATTCGATTGACCTCAGATTTGCAATCTGTGAACGCAAACCGATTCCTTGGGTCATTTCCTATAAGATAAGCTTGATAGAACAAGTCTCAGATCAATGAGGAGGATTTCGTAAATTTTTCGAATCACGAACTCACGTATAAATTACTATTCACAGGTTTTCCTTTTACGAATTTCAATTCCGGGACTCTTGTAGAGGTCAGATTAAAATTCTGAAAGCACCAACAGCTTCCTTGAGGTCATTACATTCCAGAAAAGACCAATATTGACTCTCTTCTGGCGGCAAATGCAAATCTCATAATCGATTTTCACATAAAAAAACACAAAAAGGTCGCGACTTACATCTGTTTAACTTTATTCTAACTCCAATTATTTTCTTTAGTCTTCTAAATAAATTTAGAAAACTCACTAAGATATTCTGAAATTCTGGGATGTTACACCCTTGGGGTCTTGGAAGAATGAGCTACATGAGTCCACTAATCACATTTTGGCCAATTGATATTGATTATATTATGAGCTCATGACTCATGTTGGTGTCTGGTGAAGGGAGCCAAATTCCTAAATAATGAAAATGCTTTTGAGATGAAAATATTTTGTATCACGATCATTAGCCATGGTGTGGTGTCATCTTCAAGTGTTGCATGTGAGATGACGTGCATGATTTCTACTTACTGAGCTTTAGCTCATGTAGTTCATGCATTGTTGGTGACTCTGATGAAGCATGATAATACATGGCGCGGGGCGTGAAGTTCCTACAAGTTCATGTGGGTCTATGTATATGGATGACGACCTGATGGGCTTTTGTTTATAAGCTTTTCGCACCACCTTTTGACACTATTTTTGTTCAAGTGTGAAACTTCTTCGAAGTTCACTGTTTTGATTGTATATACGCTTTTATTTTCCATGTTGTACTATTTTGGCTTTGGAGTACTCTTTCTTCCCTTAATATATTTGTGTAAATTATGTATGGAAGTAAATCTTATCCTTTCTCGAGTCTTCCAATACTTTTCTTTCTATTTCGAAAAAAAAATACAAGGCACGCTCACATTGTTAGTTTATTCTTGATATTCGTTACTAGGGTGCCACACCCCCTAGGCCTAGACAACTTAGGCGCTAGATTCCCCATGCCGCTTGACTAATATGCTTAGGGAGTTTTGTAAACATTAATTAGTATTTATGCATTTGTTAATTATATATTTTCTTAATTATTAATTAATTTGTATTTTTCAGTTGCGAAGAGAGAAATGTGGATAGAATCTTTGTCTCTCACTGTAAAACAGGCGAGAAATACAACCAGAATATAAATTTACAATATTATTAATTTATCTTAATAAACTTAAATTTAATATTTCATTTCATACTTGATTAATTTATATCAATCATTCAAATGAAAATCATGATAATTTTCTTATTATGTTTCCGACATAGAATAAAAATTTTGTTAATATTCATTTTCTACAGAATCACACTACTAAACAACTTTATGTTTACGCCAACAAAAAATCATGCATTTAATGGGCGTTTTGTTGTTTTATTTTTAAGTTTTGGATTAGGGAAAATGGCAAAATGGTAAACAACGATCATCATAATCATCACCAGTTCCAACTTCATACAACAAGAGTTGTTGCTATTTTTCTTAAATCGAAATCATCAACTGATGATTCACAAAGCTCCTACATCACCAAAAGAGAAACTACTTGTTAGTGCGCAATACCACATAGAGCTATTCATTGTTGCATCTCCTACTCTTGGAGGATCCATGATGCAGAAGAAGGTCTCTAGAAAGTCGACCAAGGGATCTCTTACCATATCCACTCGCTCTCCTATCACCAAAAGCAAAAGCTTCGGAGGAAATTCTAGGAAGTTTTCTAAAGAAAGCCAAAAGAGAGACTCGTACGAAAGCTGCTGCTGAAAAGAAGAAGGTTCAAAAAGATGTTCGTGAACCTGTTAGTGGATGTTCCAAGCAATTGGAAATCATTCAAGAAGAAGGTACTTCTTCTGGTCTTTTTCATGCTTCTCTATAGGAAAAAGGTGAAAAAGAGAAATGTGATATGTGAAATGAGGGAAAATACCTCTGTGCTGGTGGATGCTGGTATCTATGCCTTGATTGAGGCTACTGGTTTGTTACAAACCGTTTTAAAAGTTGGTGATTATGTTCATATGGTTGTGAGTGAGTTTTACTGCAAACTTACTAAAGACATGGATGATCATGCATCTGATAATTTAGAGAAGGTGTTTGTGAGAGGAGAGATGATTGAGTTCTCTCCACGACTAATCAATCTAACAATTGGATTAAAGATTGAGTGGGAGTTTGAAGATTGGGGATTAATAGCTGCAGAACTCACAGGAAATGAGTTTGATTACTGGCCGTCCAATCCTCAGACAATTCCAACAAGTAGGCTGACACCATCATATAAAGCTCTTTTCATAATTGGTATTCACAACTGGGTTCCTACCACACACCACACGGGTGTGAATCAGAACCAAGGATGATTCTTGTTCCACGTGGGAACAAGAAATGGATTTAACTTTGGACATTTTGTTTTGACAAAATTATTTCTCTGGCTAAGAGTGAGCTTGTTAAAGCTCCCATTGTGTATCCTGTTCTCATTCATGGGATAATCAAGAAGCAGAAGAAAAATGTTGCTACCAGGATGGATTTGGTAGTCAAGCCCAAGAAGTCTCTTGGCATGAATGTTACTTCTAAGTTGCCTTCTTAAATAAAAGAGCATCTATGAATTCACATCCAGAAAATTTATTAGCTCTAAGAAGGATTCAAAACAAGCATCAACACCATCCGCTCCTACACTCACTGTGCAACAAACGATAATTTCATATTTGCAAGACTATGTTGCTTTCCATGCCCAGAAGATTCTGGAACATGTAGCTGAGAGGAAGAAAGTTCAGGAACTTCTTCAGAATGAGGAATTTGCAAGGCCTTCTATAGAGTAAGATCAACATTTGCAAACGTTGGCTAAAACAACAACTAAGGAAATTGAAGATATTCAGAAGAAGAAATGCCATCTCAGCAAGCCAACTGAACTTGAAATTGAAGAAAAACATGATGAAGAAGACGAGGATGAGCATGTGGAAGATTCTACAGAAGATCAAGAAGAGGGCAAAAAAGCTGAAGTAGAAGGATGAGCTGAAGCTGATGCAGAAGAAGAAGCTGAAGAAGAAGAGAAAGTTGAATAAGAAGAAGAACATGAAAAAGAAGGTGAGTACAAGTTTGCACAATCTGATGCAGATAACAATGATTCATGATTGCTTACAATGATTCTCCTTTGCCTTGATCTATAGGCAAATAGAGGAAGTACTCATTTTTCCAAAAAATTACTGCTGAGAAAAAGATATTTTTTTTGCTTTGATGATTATAAGGATTTTTTCTTTGAGTCTTAAGTTTTTTTTTGTGAAGCTCTGTACTTTGAGCTTCTTTTAATGATGTAATATGTAACCATCCAATTCCATCTCATTTCATTATATCATTCCATATTTCTCTATACAGATACTTATGTCTTTATTACTCTGATATAATGTTAATGAATCTTTAGTGCTCTAATAAAAATGAAAAAGGAAAAGCATAAAAGAAACAAAAAAAGAAAGATAAACAGAGTTGAAGTTCTTAACAATGTTCGTGAAGATCTAGGTGAACATTCCTGCTAATGAAAGAGTTTTCACTTGGAAAAATGAAGAAGCTGATTTGCCAATAGATAAAGATAAAGAGGGATATTGTTAGTGTTATGCTTTGCACTAAACATATTTATCAAGTGATGTACTTTGCACTTGTTGCAGTTATTGATTGTCATTGATCTTCATAACATAGAATCATCACTAAGTATTTTGTTTTTCCAAGTACATTTGATGTTCTGGACAACATTCATAAGAGTGTACAAGAATGTGATCTGAACTTCATGAAGACAACTCAAGCATGAAGATAGGATTGAGCTGAAGATGAAGACTGTTGTGCATTGAGACACAACAAAGATTGTTCAACATAGTGAATACTGCCAACTAACTTGAGCGATAGTCAGAAGTCAATTTGTAAATATACAAGACATTTTGCTATGCTACATGATGTGAAGATTCAAGTTCATTGCAAAGTTCGTGAACATTTACATGAAAATCTTTTATCCAGATTATTCTTCCAAGATCATTGAAGCTAAAAGTGCACACCCCGTGTGATATGTATCTGTGTGCAAAACGTTCACATAAAAGTATACGGACATTGTAGGATAAGGTTCACAATAATGTTCAAGAACATTATTGTGAACTTAAGGTAGTTTGCAGAATATAAAACACACAACATATTGGTAACTCTATTCAATCAACTAATCTATGTCAGAGGGACTTGTCAAGTCTGTGGAAAATAATTCATTACTCCGGTGTTACATTTACTTAGACTATTACACAAAGCTGACCTCCCGTCACTCAAAACCCTTTTTTATCCATACACCCTCTTTTGTTGAATTGAACCATAAGATCCTCTCACAACCTATATATCTAACCTATCTAGTTCCCACAGAAAATCTCTCTCGAGATTCCTTTCGACACGATAACTAAAATACTAAACTCTAGTCTAAATCACAATCGAAAGTATGTGGCTCAAAACAGTTAGAGCTCTTGAAAATAATTAGTGCAATTCTTCTATTCAGTGGTTGTTCTGTTAGTCTTGTATACTGAAAGACTTGCCTTTATATACATGCTAGAATGTTTTTGATGATATAGATTGAATAAATTATTGCAGTCACTGTGTTCCAAGATCTCTCCGGTCTCGAATGGTGTCGTGGCGGCCTCCTGAGGCACTCTGGATCAAGCTTAACATGGATGGATCCTTTTCGGCAGATCTTTATGTTGGTTTTGTATACTAGAAGACCTGTCTTTTGTATACATTATTGATGATGTTTATGATGATATAGAATGAATACAATTGCAGTCACTGTTTGCATTTAAATTGTTATATTTACATGCATGTTCACTATACTTACATTGTAGATGATATGGTGTGGGTAAACACATGGTTAGATCATATCATCGGTTCCTTATAATGTATTAAAAGGCTCACGGTCTAGATGGCACTGAACCTGCTATCGGCATGCCGTAGAATAATCTGATAGTTAGTTTATCTTGACTAACTGATTATTCTAATACACGGGCAAGTGTATTGAGAAGGATCTACTTAGGATTCTATTCTCTATTCTGACCTTAAATGAGAGAATAAGAATCCACAGAGTTCGGGTTCTTAACCCCTATATGTTGGCGGACATATACGTGCAGTGTTTGCAGCTTTGATTTATCAAAGGGTTAGATTCTTTCATAGGATCAATAATCTCGATATCTTGGGTTGTAACATTTACACTTATGATGGGTCGTGCAATATGTAGGGGCACCGTGTCCTGGTGCACCAGGTTGATGGTGTCCTCTTGAGAAAACACAAGTTCATGTTGAAATCCTGCAGGTGGAATTTATTCTGTACATGAGTAAAGCTTGTGTGGTACTACTTAAGGATAAGATATTAATTAATTATAGTTGTTATAAGCTTACATAATTAATTAATGGGCATTATATCTTAAACACGGGAAATGGTTGGACTAAAGAAGAAAGCATATTTAGAAATATGTATTAAATTGGTAGGTCAGTATTATTTCTTTAGTGGAATAAAATCAATACTTAATTTATTTAATAATATCCTAAGTTTATTGGATAATGGAAATTAAATAAATTAGCAGGCCAATTTAATATTCTTCTAGATCCCTGTTGTAGCCCAATATGACTTTAATGGACTGCAGATGGAAAAGGAGATAGAGGCCCAAGCCCAGTAAGTCTGGGACTTGATAATTTCGACCATCTCCCCTATAAATAGGGAGATGGGGATCGAAATTTTTAGTGTTACAATTCAGCTCTCTTTTGTTCTCTTTATCTTCACAGTATCCATACCTATTTAGTAGATTTCAGCCCACCCTGAATCTAGATACAGTCCGGGAATACAACAGAAGATCGAGGAGTAGAATAGCATAAGGGGGCGCCGATTATCATCATACACAACAACAAGATTAGACCTTTAATCTTGTATATTTTCGAACCTAGCTAATATTTGGGATAGAATTTTGATTTATATCAAGATTTTCAAATATTAATTTGTAACGCCCCAAACTACTTCGTTTGGCCACGTCACTTAACAAATAATTCATTTACATGCATTTGCGTTCTCATAATAAATTGAGCGGAAGCTAAGGTCAAATTACATTATGAGGTATAACATCATAATTCTGAATATAAATTTTCCTCTCACAATTATAACATGCAACCTATCGAATCTTTTCTGTCGCACAACATAGAATTTAATGGAAGCATAGAATAAACCCATCCACATCATTCATACAATCATCTAACCTATCGGGCTCATAGGTCTTAGACAACCCGCCCGTCTAGCACCCTGAATTAACGAACATAGCATAGGAATTCAATGACCTATATTTACACAACATAGGCTCCTAGGTCAATCGACCCACCTTTAAAACATTGACATGTTATATCAAATTAAATACAATCACAACCACAAAAAAAATCAGGCTAATCTCATTCCCAATAATCGTTAATCATGAGATAAGTAGAACGTTCAATATAATTATAGTAATATACGTATCCCAAAGGCATGTAAAAGTAAACACAATCTTGTGGGGGTTCTCTTGTGTTCACAACGCTCCTACTCGAGCCTCGACTCCTCAACCTGAAATTCATTAAATGAATGGGGTGAGTATTTAACAACATACTTAGTGGGGAACACTGTAAACAGTTATAGCTAATTGCACAAGTGAAGATATAACATATGGACTTTTCTTTTCTTTGTGGAGACTAGTCTCAACCCCGTAGCATCCAAACATCATGATGCCCATGTTAATGAACATCTTTGGCCCTGTAGGGATGCCCGCAGACATACTACCCCCTAGAGTCCTCATTAACAGGTCTATTATCGATCCCGTTGGACCTCTTTATCGATCCCGAAGGACCTCTGTATGCCCTGAAGGGTCTCATTCTTTTTTCTTGGTCCGAAGATCCTTCATACTCATACAATCAAAGCACAACAATAACTATAACCTTACACGTGTTCACAGTTTAGAGTTACCCCACCTTATGAGACGCTTTCACAATTTCTCAACCTTTGAAATACTTCTTGGCCGTGCACAAGTCGTCTTCCTCGAACCACAACACGTCACCTAGAACCTTTTAATACCCTTTTTCATTGTAGATGTCGAGTTATACAATTAAATCATAATTTTGACCAAACTCAAGATATTCTTTTCTTTAAAGATTTCATACATATCCATATACACAATCATGGATATACCAACTCATAATATGATTTCGAACTCAAACTACACATTAAAACTCTTTGAAGCATTTAATCGAGCACGTTACGTGCACCCATTTAAACCACATGCTCATGACTCAATTTAAATCCTTTAAACTCAATATTTCAAATACAAATACCTTCATCCTAGGACTCTAACATACTTGAAAATCAACCCCATACAATTGTCACAACACCTCCAAACAATTATCAACAAATCAAGGGAAAATTAGGGCAAAAATCCAAACCCTAGCAATAATGAACCATTGGAATTCGATATAACTTCACATATAGCTTCAAGGAGGTAAATAAACCATATGTTCAAGATATCTAGGCAAAAGGATCAATAAAATCGAAAACCCTAATTTTTGGGTATGAACCCTAGATCAAAATAACAAGAATGGAGCTTAATCATCAAGAGGAAAGTGGTATTAGATTACCTTAGATGATGGATGATGATGATAGAACACACTCCAAAAGTTGAAGAATTCTTGAGAGAGAGATGGAGAAAAATCGCCCAAAATGAGAGAGAAATGAAGATGAATGAATAAGTGTTGTATTTAAAGGTAGGAATCCGGAAGGAAAAATCCCCAGACCCGTGCGATCGCGCAGCCCCCCCGCGACCGCGCACCTCAGCTCTCGGCCAATGCTCCCCGTGAGCGTGCAGCTCCGCGCCGGCACGCGCCTCTCGCCCGCCCCGCGGGCGCGCGGCATGCCAAAATCAATCCCCGAACTTAAATCGACTCCCGGACATTTTCAACTCCATTTCACTTTAAATTTTTGAAGCACTTTTAATACACATCGAGAAAGCAGGGGACATTGCCCCCTAGCCCCTATCCGGGCACTTCGACACTTTAGTATTTAAAATTCAGCGTTAGGGTGTTCAAGGTATGGCAACCATAAAATTCAATGCAATAACATTCATCCTTTAACACATAACTCGACACTTTAGTATTTAAAATTCAAACTGTATTATATACTCAGTATAATACCACTTTGTGCTATGACGTATCGGCTCAAGTGGGACAACCTGTATAAAACAACGGCATAATATACGAACATACCATCATAATTAATATTCAAACAATATTAATTCAAAATCATTTACTAAAATTATTATTTATAATTTATCAAAAAGGGTCGGGGTATCACAATCTCCCAAACTTTTAAAAATTTCATCCTCGAAATTAGCCTAACATTTCTGTTACATTTGGATATCGAGCTATAATATCAACTTCTTTCTCCCAAGTGGTCTCTACGGGTCCATTTCGACTTCGTTGCACTTTCATTAAAAGAACCCTGTTGGTCCCGGACGAGTCGATATCAGTTTAGAAGGGGGGGTGAATAAACTGATTCAAAAACTTTTACTTTAGATGCGGAAAATAGGGCCCTATGACTCACTTGATGAAACTTATTTATGCACAAATTTGATAGTCAGTTCAGACAGTTTAAGTGCAGCTTGTGTGATGTTGTGTGCAGTTAGAGATATGCAATGAACAATATAGTACATCACACAAGAAATTTATAGAGGTTCGAAGTCTCAAACTTCTATGTCCTCTCTTCCTTCCGCAGAAGGGCAACTTCACTATATAACTTGAGTTTCTTTACAAATTACACAATGAAAGACAGTTGGCTGAACCTGGTAACTGCTCGCTACCTCAGCTGGTCGACGACTCATACTTGAAGTCCCTAACTGCTCGCTAGGAAGGTAGGTGCTATTGTCATCTTTACAAGGTTTTAGATCTCTTTCGATCTTCAAGAGGTTAGTCTTGAACAAGGGGGTATCAACTGATGTGCTTCTTTGATTGAGCTGAGTAGTTGATCGTTGAATAGCTGGAACTGAGAAGGCTGCCCTGGCTGGATCGTCAACAGCTGGCTGGATGTCTTGATTCAATGAATTCTTCTTCTCAGTTTGACTTTCGCAGTTTCTATCAAACGTTGCACTTGAGCTTGAGTGGGAGGGAGAAAGAAAAGCTCTGCTTGTATGTGCGAAGGTTGGCAAGAGGTTATGGTTGCGAAGAGTATTTAAAACTCTGATTCACCCGTCTTTTATAGAGGAGTGATTTTATGACCGTTGAGCTCCATTGTCCATTTGATCAGTGACTTTGTTGGCTCATCAACGGCAGGTGGTCTTTAATGATCGCTTGGATCATTTGGTTGAAGTAGCCGTTACTCTGCCAATCGATCTTCATTAAATTCCAGGATCTTTGAAGGAGCATTTATTCCAAGATACGCTGATTTAAGCAATATACTCCAGAAGTCTTCTGGCTTCAGCTCTCTCGGCAATTTTAGATTTCTCAGCTCAGTTACATTATCGTCCCAGCTGGCAGTTCTGAGCTTTGTCAGCTGAGTTTGGCTATCGCTCCAGTTGGCAGTTCTGGGCTTGTCAGCTGAGATTTGGCCATTGCTCCAGTTGGCAGTGCTGGGCTTGTCAGCTGAGATTTGGCCATTGCTCCAGTTGGAAGTTCTGAGCTTGTCAGCTGAGATTGGCCATTGCTCCAGTTGGCAGTTCTGGGCTTGTCAGCTGAGATTGGCCATTGCTCCAGTTGGCAGTTCTGGACTTGTCAGCTGAGATTGGCCATTGCTCCAGTTGGCAGTTCTGGGCTTGTTGGCTGAGATTGGCCACTGCTCCAGTTGGCAGTTCTGAGCTTGTCAGCTGAGATTGGCTATCGCTCTATTTGGATACTGCCAGTCTTTGGCATAAACTGACATTCTATCAGTTTCTTCAGTCTTTGGTTAACTCCTTTCTCTCTCAGTTCAGCTGACTCTGTTGTCAGCTTGCTTTGATTGGTATGATTCCTCAGCCAAGTTGAACTTTAGACTTGATGACATGTCTTTCAATTTGGGCCATTCTTCAGATCGGTTGACTTTGACTCTTCTAGAGTTCTTCTTTGATGATGCCCTCCTAGGCTGGTCAGCTTCGATCTACAGCTTGAGCTTTGGTCAGTTTTTCACAAATAATTTTGACATCTCATCAAAACCTGATCTGGGGTTCCTTAATAGTTTTTCCTAACAATTTCCCCCTTTGTGATGATGTCAAAACTTTGTTGATGCTGATGATGGAAAAACTGCAAGTGTAGCAAATGCTTTAAATAGAGTCTTTCAGTCAGTGCACATTCGTAGCATATTAAGACAAATTGGCTTATGATTTTCACTCAGTTATTAGAGCATTTGTCATTCATGCTTAACTTTCAAATATCAGAGCATGTCATATTCATAGAATATTGTGACATATTGACTCATGATTTTCATTCAATTATTGGAGAAATTTTCATTCATGCTTATCATTCATATATCAGAGCATGTCATATTCATAGCATATTGTGACACATTGACTCATGATTTTCATTCAATTATTAGAGCAATTTTCATTCATGCTTATCATTTATATATCAGAGCATGTCAATTTTAAGAGCAATTTTGGGTTTATTCATGCTTATCTTTCAAATATCAGAGCATGGCTGAAGTATTAGAGCATGAAGAATTATGTCAAGGCATTCAAGCTTGAAGTAAAATCATGATCAAAACTTGTATTCTATATTCATTTTATTGGCATGATTTCAAGAGATTCAAGAGCTAGTAGTTAAGACTACTAGTCTATTTCCTGAATGTTGCTTCGATTGCTCTTTTTCCTTCTGCTCGATTCTCCTCTTTCTTAGACTCCTTGTAGTGTCCATGCTTCCCCCTGAAGCTGATCTTCCCCCTCATGATGAGTTTCTCTTTGAATTTGATCCCAAAGAGTCATGCATCCATTATACTGTTCATCATCATTCTGTCCATCTTTCCCCTTTTTGGCATCATTCAAAAGGTGAAGAGGATCACATGAGGGTAATGACCAATTTGGCAGAAAAGTGAAGGCGGTTGCCAAATTGTCATCATGAGCTGTAGGAACTGAAGGGATTTGCATGGGCGGAGAAAGCCATGCATAGGCATCTTCAGTTGACATGAACTGACCTGGATCAGAGATGTCTTACTCTCTGAAGCTCATAGGACCCAAGCTGGTGAAGATCTCATCAGATGAAGGAAGTGGTGGATCACCAACGAAGGGTGCGCAGGAGGAGTTAGCTGGTTCATTGTCGGGGAGAGGGGCATCAGCAGATATACCAAGCTGGAGTCGCTTGATCATTGAATCCATGATCTCCGAGAGTGTTGGAGGCGATGAGAGTGGATGATTTATCCAGTTTCGACTCCATGTGCCCTCGTTGATCCAGAAGACTGAGCCACGGGTGTGGATGAGGTGAAACATAGTTGACTCATCCAGTTGGAAGTACCAGATATGGTACTGCAAGTACCGCCGCAGTTGCGTGAAGAGGGAGTAGTCGGTGTCCTCGATGAGACCAAAGCAGCTTCGGAGCTGGTGATCTATAACCGCTTCAAAATCAACCTCAATATAGTCGCTATGGGCTAAAGGTGGAGGTTGGGAGCTGGCTGATATTGTGGGCTGATCACTCAGATGTAAAAGAGATGCATTCTCCAGCAGCAGCTCTCTTTCGTCAGTGGAGCTGACGGTGGCCTCCAAAGGCGCCTTTCCATTATCTGAGCTGGAAGGCCCTTGTGGGTGTAGACGCTTTGAGGTCGGATGGCAGTATATTGTGGGGAGCATGTCCCGTCTTCCAAGTAGTTCGCCAGTTGGTATGATCTCATCAAACTGGCTTTGTATGATGTGGCTTAGGCGGTTCATAAAGCTAACTTTTTCTCGGAATGTACCAGTTGATGGATCAAACATCGCTCGCTCGACGTTGGCTCTCAGTTGCGCCAGGATGTAGGAAGCCCAGTCGGCTTGACATCCAAAGTAGAGGGTGGCTGTGATATGAGCCTTGATCTCGGAGAGATGAACGATCTCGAAGTTGCCATGGACAATATGGCTGGTGATATCCAGAAGTTGGATGATATCACTTTGCAAGCTCTCCTTTAATCTGTGCGAACTGTCGTTGTGGTGCACATGAGGAAGCTTCCAGATTTTCCATAACTCATGTTAGGATGGCAGATTTAGGTTCATCACGTCTGGATCTCTGCCGGAAAGGTGTAAAGTGGACATCATCGTGTCCTTGGTGACTATGATCACTTGATTCTTTACAGTGGAGATGATGTTGTCGCCGTTGATAGTTGCATTGTAGTAGAACTCGGCGACATAGTCAGGTATGTTCTTGACCGGCAACTGTGTCAAGAAAGGAAGCAGTCCAGTCGCTGCCAATGGTCGATAAATCTGTTGAAAGACATCCGGGCTAAGACGTGCATTTAGCTTCTCTAGATTTAGAGACTTGTCTTTTCTCATTTTGCGTGCAAGAGCTTTAATATCCACCCGGGGAAATGGAGGCTTCATTTCTGCAAAGATATGAAATTCAGTTTAGAAATGCAAGAGTTTTGATGAGTGAGAAAAGGCTTAGCAAAAGATCAAATAATTAAGAGATATTTTCAGATGATCGGAACCTTCATCTCTGTACTCATATTTATGCATCTTGTGCATGCAAGAATTGAGAGTACTCGATTGGTTTTCTTGACTGATCAGCCATCCGATTTGATAGTTTATTAGCTGAATTAATGATGTATGAATCTCAGCCGTTTATCGGTAAATGACTTTATGATCATATGGCTGAGATGAGATCATTTTGAAAATGGGGTAGTTGCCATAAATAGCGAAATATTTTCTGCAGATCTTTCTATTATATCGCAATAAAATATTTTTTCTTCGTCTGTTTGAAGGGTAGGTTTTAAGATCCATGCAGAGATATTAATGACAACTTTGAGATATAGAGCCCCATTTTTAAATTGTAACCGTTGACATATAATATAAGATATTTCATAATCACAACGGTAACAATATAATTAAGATAAGCTTTTGAAAAAATGAACACTTATCCTTAGTCAGTTGGGATACAGTCCAATTGATTGATGATGTGGCGGTTGGTTGAGCAGTTGAGTTTTGACACTCATTTGTCATGGCTGAGTTGGCTAATGTCGAGGCTGTAAATGAATTGATCAGTCTGTTTGTTTAGTTGCTCGGCTTTTCTATAGACAATTTCCGCTTCTTGAATGGCCTAGCTAGACTGGCTGCATTGCTTGCTTTAGATGCAGTTTAATGCCTTGATGGTCCAGGCCTTTCCGTCTTCTTGGCTTTGCGAAGATGAAGCTGGATCTCAACTGATGAGCTCTTCATCCTTTGACTAAGGGAGTGTGGGATTCTCTTTGGCGATGACCGAAACTGATAATGTTTCTTGGTCAACTGTGCATCTTTTGAGCCTGACGTGAGCAGTGGAGTCACATAGCCTTTGGATAGGAGATTTGGTGACGTGGCAGTATCTTCATTGTCACTGTCTCTTGCATCATTATGCCTTGTTTTCCTTTGAGAAGCTATGACTGCAGTGTGGGATATGTGGGGTTCTATTCTTTGAACAGCAGGTGGAGTTCGTCGAGATGGCTCAGCTGACTGACTTGATAGATTATCAAAGTTCAGCTGTCGACAAAGTGAGTTAGTTGGGCAGTTAACTGGATGACCTGCAGTTCCAACTGCTTGAAACATGAATGTTGATTTGAATTCGGCCAGTAAGGCGGTTGCTGGAATCTTGTTTACCATCCGGTGATTCATAATATGCTGAACTTGCACAATGGTTGAAGGGAATGGATTTGATAATCCTATCCATTTGATGCTCCATGTTTCTTCTCTTTGCCAGAAGCTCATGCCATGAAAGGCAGTTAGCAAGAAGTGAGACTGGATAGACATAGAATGTCTCCAGTTGTACCAATAGAAATATCGGTAAAGTTGTTTGTACAACTCTTGATCTCGTTGTGCAACAACTGTGAAGTGCGTGAGAAGGAGATTGCTCACTTCCTTTTGTGCACTTTTGACTGCATATTCACCACTGTAGAAAGTGTGAATATTCTCTTCAGTCAGCTGGAGCGGAGGGCATGTGCCTCTGAAGTAGTCTGCTCCATAGTTTGGATGGGGTATTCCAACAAATGGAATAAGCTCATCTGGATCAGAGCAAACCTGGAAATCAACTGGTGATCCGTTCTTTGATTTTGGAGAGTGAACGACATTGGCAGTTGAGTTGCTCGAACTTTGGTTGCTCATCTTGGCCTTTCCTTTTCTCTTCCTCTTCAGGGACTGTAGATGAGCAGTTTCTTTCTTGGGGATCCAGTCGAAGATCAGAACTGGTAGTGATTCATCACTTGTGAGCTTCAGCAGGTCTTCAAGCATTTTGCTCATCCTTAGAACAAGTCCGACCTTGGACTCAAATTTGCCAGACTTTTTTGAGTCTGCAGCCTTGATGACTTGATGCTCGAATTGTTGAAAGACAAATACTGCCCAGTTTGTTTGTCTTCCTTCAGCAAGGTGAATCATGACTTTGTATCTCTCTTGGGTGAGTTGGCTTACACTTCTAATTGCTCCGAACATCATCTTGTTCGTTATGTCAAGTAGAATTCCAAACTCAGGCTTGAGATCAGTTTTAGCTGTGGTAAAACTGAATTGCTTGTTGCAGATTGAGGCTTTTCAGTTTCTCCAGTGCGACTCTGCAGATTCCTTTAGATTTTGAACGGATAAGTCGTCTTATGGGAGTTGGAATACTTCAGCAATTGATTTCTCATTGATGTGTAACATCCTTCCTTGAGCCACTGAAGATATCATCTTCCCATCTGCAGATAATTTTGCTTGAAGCAAAAACTCACTCACCAAATTTTGTCTAAAGAATTTTGGTAGTGTTTCCAGGTAGTGAGGAACTCTTGTTTTGTGAAGATTTGACAGAAGGGTTAGATTCTTTGATTCATCAAGAATCAATTGAAATTTCTGTCTGTCAAGGAATTTATCTCTCAAAGTTGGTTTTTGAAGAAGTTTGAAGATCTGGATAATTCGGCCATCTTTGAGGTTGACTGAATATTTTTGACAATTCAAGATTGTTTGAGAGAGAGAGATAGAGAGGTTTTGAGATCTTTTTGGAGGAGGAGGCTTTTTGAGAGGCTTGAGAGAGAGAGAGGCTTTTATGAGTTTTGGGACATGCTCATAGATATGATGGTTGGAATGGTACTAGCCTCTGATTTCTTTTGGTCGTTGGCAATTAATGACCTTGACACGTGTCATTGTTTTGCAACGGTTAATATTTCAAAATAAATGTGAGGCTTAACATTTATTTGAAATAAAAGAACTGTTATAAATATATCAAAAGATATAATTACAAACTGATTAACAAGAAGTACACTTAGGGCTTTTCTAATCAGGTTTTAACTTGATCAGCCACTTAGTCCTTCTTGTGATCAGTTTTCCTTTTCTTAGCCATTCTGGATCTGTCTGGCATGTTCTCATTGGAGGAAACTTCCTCTGAGCTTTCCGTTCCAGTGTGTGCTTCCAGCTGTAGGATTGATTCAGAGAGCAGCTTTACCTGGGCTTTCATGTTTTCAATCACTTTCTTGAATTGTTTTGATGCCTTGCTTGATTGCTGCTTCATTGTTTGTTTGATACTTCGTTGAGTCTTTTCTGCCTTTAGCTGATGCTCTCCAATCTCTTGATCTGCATTCAGCTGATGCTCTCCAATCTCTTGATCTGCATCCAGCTGATGCTCTCCAATCTCTTGATCTTCATTCAGCTGATTTATCAACTGTTTCAGATTGAGTTGGTGAAGCTGCTTTCTGCTCAGTTTGACCCTTTCTAGAGTCCTTTTTATTATCTCCTTCGGTTGATGACTTGTATCCCTGAATCATGCGAAAGATATCATCTGAGTCGGAGTTTGATTGAACTTCTGACTCCACCATTGTAGCTTTTCCTTTACCCCTTGTTATTGGAGTAGATGTGATTAGCTTCTTCCTCAATTTTGATTGTGATTTCCTGATTGTTAGTGGAGGTAGAGCAATTGTATTTATTCTGGGGATAAAGTCGTCAGGATCAATCTGTTGAGGATGAGTCTCCTTAATCATCTCATTAGGAAGAAGATGCTCCAGGATGGAGCTTACTCTGTTGAGAAAGTTCATCTTTTGTGGAAAGCGCCCTGAGCCTCCGGTTTCAGTTTCCACAGTGTCTACAAGCTCCTTTAACTGTTGAAAGAAGTATAGAGACCAGTTGACTTTCTTTTCTTCCCAGATTGCATTGCTGATTCTGTACTTTATTTCTGACATGCTGGATTGATCTTCACATGATGCTATCATCATCCTCGCAGCCACTGCCGCTAGTACTTGAAACTCTTTTCCAAAGTTGAACGCAGAATGGTTGATGTATTATCTTCCCTCAAACTGAATTGTTGTCCATCTGTCGTAGCAGTCTTTCGCATCAACTTCTATTTCTTCAACATTATCTCCTTCATCTGGGAGATCAAATACCCTTTTTAACACTGATGGAGTGATTGTAATTTCTCGCCCTTGAACCTCTGTTTTAAATTCCAGAGAGTTCTCTGTGCTCGTTGAGTTGAGGAAAAACTCGGTAACTGCCTCCGGGTATGTTTGAGCAGGTATACCCTCAGTGAATGTCTTCAGCCCAGAATTTTCAATTAACTGAATGATTCCTTCACAATAGCTAGGAATGTTGGAGAATTTCCTGAAATTGTCTCTGCTGAGTATCTTGTCATGATATAGATCTTTGCAGAAGATCGTTGAGTCTTCTCTGGTGATTTTGAAATTGAACTTCCTTCGATGAGGATTGTTTGAGAGAAAAGTCATGATTTATGAAGATGTTATTTTGGGGTGGGAAGATAATCTGGAAGGCTTTGAGCTCTGGAAGGAGATGATATATGGATAGAAAAGGATAGATCTTCAGTAAAAATTGGAAAGCTTATCTTGAGAATTCAGCCACATTCTTTATATAGAAAAATTGGGATTCATCCAACGGTTGTGACACTTGGTCTCCCCAAATTCAACGGTTGGATTGGATTAATCGACCCGTCGATTGGCTTTTCAATTCTATCCGTTGGGGAGTGAAGATGAGAGAGAAAGAAGATCTAACGGTAACATTTGGATGACACGTGTTTTTACCGTTTCCACTATTGAGTTTTTTGAACTTATCTCTTCTCTTCGGCAGTTTCTCCTTGGCTTGAGAACTGATTACGTCATTAGTTGGGTATGACCGTAACTGATGGTTTTTCTGTTGATCAGTTCCAACTGGGATATCTTCTCATCCGTTCTTGACTGATCTTAACTGCTCAGATCTTCATTCAGCTACTTCTCAATTCAGCTGTTCTCCTTCAGCTGCTCCTTGAACTGATATCTCCTTTTGAGTTTACTTCAGTTCCTATGACTTCTTCGTCAGTTTGATCAATTTGCAACTTGTAAGTTCTGCAAAACTGACTGGATCATTAGTCTGAGCGACCGAACTGATGATTCAGTTGAACTGAAGGGGTAAACTGATCATTTCCAGTTTGTTTATTTCTCAGCAGCTTCTTGCATATACTTCAAACTGATGGATTAAGTGGCGAACTGATCAGTTTTTCGTCTTTTTGACTCAGTTTCTCTCTTCAGTTGGAGTGGTTCCTTGGCCTTTTTCTTCCAGTTCATCATCTTCATCCTGTGATGCTAGCTCCAGCAGTCCCAACTGTATGCATAGCTCCATAAACCTTGCTTCGAGCAACGGTTTGGTGAAGATGTCGGCTATTTGATTCTCAGTATTGACATATTTGATGCATATGTCTTTCTTCTCGATGTGATCTCTGATGAAGTGGTGCCTTATATCAATGTGCTTAGTTCTTGAATGTAGAACTGGATTCTGAGATATCGCGATTGCACTATTGTTGTCACAGTAGATAGGCACTTCTTCAGTTTCAACTTTGTAATCCTTCAACTGTTGCTTCATCCAGAGTATTTGAGCACAGCAGCTTCCAGCAGCTACATACTCTGCTTCAGTTGTTGACGTGGCAACTGAGTGCTGCTTCTTGCTAAACCAGGATATCAGTTTGCTTTCAAGAAACTGACATGTTCCACTGGTGCTTTTTCTGTCAATCTTGCATCCACCAAAGTCTGAGTCTGAATATCTAATTAAACTTAAACTGTCATCTCTCGGATACCATAATCCAAGATTTATGGTTCCTTTGAGATATTTGATGATTCTCTTAGCTGCTTCAAGATGACTTTTCTTTGGATTGGCTTGAAACCGTGCACATAGACCGACTGAATATGAGATGTCTGGCCGGCTGGCTGTTAAGTAAAGTAAGGATCCAATGATTCCTCTGTAGTAAGTTTGGCTAACTGATTCTCCTTCTGCATCAAGAGTTAGCTGAACTGATGTGTTCATTGGAACCTTGAGAGTTTTTCCTTTACTTACACCAAACTTCTTGACTAGTTCCTTGGTGTACTTCGTCTGGCTGATATGAATTCCATCTTTTAGCTGCTTCACTTGGAGTCCTAGGAAGAATGTCATTTCTCCCATCATGCTCATCTCGAATTTTCTTTGCATCAGTTGAGCGAACCGTGTGCATAGATCTTTGCTCTTTGATCCAAAGATTATGTCATCCACATAAATTTGAACCATTAAGATCTCAGTTGATCGCTCTATTCTGAATAGAGTTCGATCAATGACTCCTTTTTGAAACCCATTTTTCAGCAAGAATGTTGTTAGAGTTTCATACCACGCTCTTGGAGCTTGCTTTAGTCCGTAGAGAGCCTTTTTCAGTTTGAAGACTTGATCACCAATTTCAAAGCCTAGCGGTTGCTCGACATATACGTCCTCCTTGAGCATTCCTTGAAGAAAAGCACTCTTGACATCCATTTGGTAGACTGTGAAGTTAAAGTGAGCTGCATAGGCTAGGAACTGTCTGATGGCTTCCAATCTTACAACTGGCGCAAATGTCTCATCAAAGTCGATCCCTTCACTTTGTGAGTAACCTTTGGCTACCAGTCTAGCCTTGTTCCTTGTGATCACTCCTTGTTCATCCAGCTTGTTGCGAAAAATCCATTTTGTGCCAATGACCTTCTAGGTTTTCGGCCTGTCAACAAGAAACCATACGTCATTTCGTGTGAACTGGTTCAGTTCTTCCTGCATAGCCATGATCCAGTCTGAATCTACTAAGGCTTCCTTGATGTTTGCTGGTTCAGTTTGAGAGATAAAGCATGTGAATAAGGCATGCTCGGTTAATCCTCTGGTTTGAACTCGACTTCTTAGATCACCAACTATTTTGTCAGTTGGATGGCTTCAGAGCCACTTGGGCAATATGGCTTCAGCTGAGTCTCCAGCTGGCTCTTCTGTGATGACGTCGTCAGTTGCTTGTTCATCAGTAGGTTCGGCATTCTCATCATTTCTTCTCCCTGCTTCATTTGTGGGGTTGGCGGTCTCAGCACGATTTGTGTCTTCATTGACCAAGTTGTTCTCAACTGGCTTAGTACCAATTTCATTGCCTTCTTCTAATGAAACTTCAAATCGTTCTGGAACAATATGATCTACATAGTCCTGCGAATTTTCAGTTTCACTAGGTAGTACTTGAACTAATGTGTCTATAGTTTCTTTGTTCCTGTACTCATTAGCAAATTCATCAAATACCACATGACATGTTATTTCCACAACAAGAGTTCATTTACTGAACACTCTATAAGCTTGTGCATGAGGAGAGTTATACCCAAAAAATATACCCTCATCAGCTTTAGCACTAAAAGCTTTCAATTGAGTCTCACCATTGTTGTGAATATAACATTTACAGCCAAATATTTTAAAATATGAGATAGAAGGCTTACGACCCTTGTACAGTTCATAAGGTGTCTTGTCATAGGCTGCTACAATGGTACTACGATTTTGAGTATGGCAAGCTGTGTTGACTGCTTCAGCCCAGTATCCTTCAGCTATGTTGGCATCAGCTATCATCGCTCGAGCTGCTTCCTTTAGTGTTCGGTTGCGCCTTTCAGCTACACCATTTTGTTGTGGAGTTCTTGCAGCTGAATGTTCATGAGTAATCCCAAGCTGGTTGAGGAAGCTGATCATGTGTTGATTCACAAATTCAGTTCCATTGTCGGAACGAATCCTTTGAACTGATCTTTCCTTTCAGTTTGTAGTCTTCTGATCAGCGCCGTGAGCTTGTCATATGTTTCATCTTTGCTCCTCAAACAGGACCAAACAAATCCATGTGCAGCAGTTGAAGACAGTTAGTTGTTCCTGGTGGATGATTCTTATTCTTGAAGGATGACTTCACTTGCTTCCCTTTTTGACATGGTCCGCATACACCTGTTTTCTTGTATATCTCCTTGGGAAGCCCCTCCACTAGCTCTTTCTTTGCTAGATAGTTGATTGTTTTGAAGTTGAGGTGATTCAGTTGTCGATGTCATAGCCAGCTTGCTTCAGTTGATCCTTTTGAGAGAAAGCAAGCTTCTGAGTAGCCGGTTGACCAGTCAACAATGTACATGTTGCCTCTCCTGATGCCGGTTAGCAAGATTACTCCAGTTGACTTGTCTCTTATGTTGCAGGAGTTTTTGGTGAAGTCAACTGAGTAGCCATTGTCGCACAACTGGCTGATGCTGAGTAATTTGTGCTTTAGTCCATCCACGTGGGAGACTCCATTCACTACTATTTTTCCTTTGACAACGAACCCTTCTCCAATGGTTCGACTTTTGGAATTGTCTCCAAATGTGATGAGTGGACCTTTGATTTCTTCATAACCATCGAGATCTTCTCTATCTCCGGCCATGTGCTTGGAGCACCCGCTATCTAGATACCAAATGTCTTTGGTTTTCTTCATAGATAGGATGCTCTTGTCCTGCAGAGAAAAGGATTAGCATTTAGGGACCCGTTTCATATCGGGTCCTTTTTTATATATTAAGTCTTTTGGAATCCAGACTTGCTAAACTTTTGGCTTCTTATCATTCAAGGAGTCAACTGATTTGGATCGTTTCATCAGTTTCGACTCTCTTTTAACTCTCCTTGAGTCGGTTGAATGGTACCTGTGTTGAAAGTTAGTGGGATAAAACAATTCAACTAGCACACAATTGTTTTGAGATTTTTGGGCTCTTCTATCAGGCCAGTGCCTTGTGTGTTTTCAGTTTATTGGAATGAACCTCTTTGGCTCATTTCTGGAATCTAGATAATCATTATAATGATGATAAGGCTCAAAATGGTTTATTTGATCTCTCCTATAGGTGTTCTGATTGAACTTCTTAGCAAGGTAGCCTTGAGATCTAAACTGGTCTTTCTTTTCATAGTGAACTGATCTGCCAGTTTGCCTTGAGGGCTTTTTATATTGAACTGGTGGCCTTTGTTGAACTGGAGGCTTTGGACGAGTGGATTGACTTGAGTGAACTGAAGGTCTTGACTGGGAACTGGGCTTTAGCTGACCGGGTGTTTTAGATTGGTAGAACTGACCAAACTTTTTAGGCTGGGTTTGGGGATTTTTCAATATTCCCTTTCCTTTGTTTGACTCAGTTGGCTGATCCTGAGATCTCGTGAACCCTTTTAGGATACCCTTGTCACTAGGTTGAGAAACTGCTTTTCCCTTTTCTAGGGCAGTGAACTTGCTATATCCTAGCCCTGAGCTGCCAGTTCCAGTTCTTTGATGACTGAGTATTTCATTTAGAGTCTGAAATCCCTTTTTGAACTTTAGGTTTACCTTTTCTTTTTCAATGATCTCTTGCTTGATTTTTTGATTTTCTTCCTCTAGATCAGCAGTTCTCAGTTTCAATTTCTCAAATTCTTTAATCTGAGATTCAAGATAATTTAATCTTTCATGATCAATGCTTAGTTTCCTGACTTTGTTCCTCAGTTCATCATTTTCATCTTTCAGTTCAACATGCAAACAGGAGATTGAAGCTAATTGGTCTTCTAGCATCATGAGTTTCATATCAAGTTCATTACTAGAGACGGTTGCTTCATTTATATGATAAAAGGAGGTTTGACAATCAGCTGTACTAACCTCTTCATCATTGTCGGCCATGAGGCAGAATAGTGCTTCATCATCTGAGCTGTAGCCGTCAGAATCAATTCCAGATGGATAGTCTGAATCGTCCAGCACGACATTCTCAAGATTTGCAACCATTGCTTTTCTTTTGAAGAAGCTTCTCCTCACCTTGGCTTTCTTGTCTTCAGGAAGTTCTGGACATTCAAACCTGTAATGTTCTTGTTTATGATAATGAAAACACTTTCCAAGATTGCGATTGCCACTCCTAAATGGTTCAGCTGGCCGTTCAGCTGGTTGGTAGGTTTTTTCAACTTTTGGGACTTCATCAGTTTGAGGTGAAACTGATTGTTTATCCCGAGCTCTCTTCAACTTTTCTAACAACTTGGTAACTGATTGGATCTGACCATTGATGTCATCAGTTAGATTCTTCTTCTTTTCAGTTGCCTCCCTTTTTCGTTCAGTTGAAGATCCGCCTTGGTTTTCTTTGGTTGGTGAGCTCCTAGGTCGGAAGTTATTTCTTCCTCGAGCATCTCTAAACCTGGTCCTTTCACCATAGAAAGCTGCGTCTTGAGCTGACGATGTGGACGCTTCTCTTTTTCAGTTTAGACTGTACTCATGAGCTTTAAGAGAACCAAATAATTCCCTTGGAGTGATGCTGTTTAGGTTTCTTGACTCCTTAGTAGCGATCACTTTCATATCTCATTCGTCAGTGAGATTATCCAGTATTTTGGAATTCATCTCTGAATTGGGATAACTTCTTCCGAGGTTGTTCATCTCACTGATGATGCCTAGAAATCTAGTTTCAAGGCTTGAGATGGACTCTTCTGCCTGCATTTTGAAGGATTCATACCTGTCAACTGCCAATTGGAGCTTGTTTCCTTTTATGGCTTCGGACTCTCTGCAAAGATCTGCTAGTAGGTCCCATATCTCTTTGGCAGTTGTGCAATTCTTGGTATCCTTCATAGGATCTTCATCTAGAGTTTGGAATAATGCAGCTTGAGCAACGAACTCTAGATTCTTCAACTTTCTCTCTTCACTGGTGAGAAGATTAGTTGGCTTCGGGATCCTTGCCGGTTGATTGATGTCAACTATGTGAGCATCATTGTCCATCATGATGATGATTCGACCTTCTTCAATGACTTCCCACATATTCTCATGAATTGAGCAGAGATGCGCCTTCATTCTCCTGCTCCAATTATCATAGTTCTCAACTGAAAATATAGGTAGCTTATGGTTTCTCATAGCTGGAATGTTAGCACAGATAAGTAGATCTGATTCAGTTGATCTGCAGAAACAGCTGATCCTTAGAATCAACCGCTCTGATACCACTTGTTGGTCCCAGGCGAGTCGATATCAGTTTAGAGAGGGGGTGAATAAACTGATTCAAAAACTTTTACTTTAGATGTGGAAAACAGGGCCCTATGACTCGCTTGATGAAACTTATTTATGCACAAATTTGATAGTCAGTTGAGACAGTTTAAGTGCAGCTTGTGTGATGTTGTGTGCAGTTAGAGATATGCAATGGACAATATAGTATAGCACACAAGAAATTTATAAAGGTTTGAAGTCTCAAACTTCTACGTACTCTCTTCCTTCCGCAGAAGGGCAACTTCACTATATAACTTGAGTTTCTTTACAAATTACACAATGAAGGACAATTAGCTGAACCTGGTAATTGCTCGCTACCTCAGCTGGTCGACGGCTCATACTTGAAGTCCCTAACTGCTCGCTAGGAAGGTAGGTGCTATTGTCGTCTTTACAAGGTTTTAGATCTCTTTCGATCTTCAAGAGGTTAGTCTTGAACAAGGGGGTATCAATTGATGTGCTTCTTTGATTGAGCTGAGTAGTTGATTATTGAATAGCTGGAACTGAGAAGGCTGCCCTGGCTGGATCGTCAACAGCTGGCTGGATGTCTTGATTCAGTGAATTCTTCTTCTCAGTTTGACTTTCGCAGTTTCTATCAAACGTTGCACTTGAGCTTGAGTGAGAGGAAGAAAGAAAAGCTCTGCTTGTATGTACGAAGGTTGGCAAGAGGTTATGGTTGCGAAGAGTATTTAAAACTCTGATTCACCCGTCTTTTATAGAGGAGTGATTTTATGATCGTTGAGCTCCATTGTCCATTTGATCAGTGGCTCTGTTGGCTCATCAATGGAAGATGGTCTTTAATGATTGCTTGGATCATTTGGTTGAAGTAGCCGTTACTCTGCCAATCAATCTTCATTAAATTTCAGGATCTTTGAAGGAGCATTTATTCCAAGATACGCTGATTTAAGCAATATACTCCAGGAGTCTTCTGGCTTCAGCTCTCTCAGCAGTTTTAGATTTTTCAGCTCAGTTACATTATCGTCCCAGCTAGCAGTTCTGAGCTTTGTCAGCTAAGTTTGGCTATCGCTCCAGTTGGCAGTTCTGGGCTTGTCAGCTGAGATTTGGCCATTACTCCAGTTGGCAGTTCTGGGCTTGTCAACTGAGATTTGGCCATTGCTCCAGTTGGCAATTCTGAGCTTGTCAGCTGAGATTGGCCATTGCTCCAGTTGGCAGTTCTGGGCTTGTAAGCTGAGATTGGCCATTGCTCCAGTTGGCAGTTCTGGGCTTGTCGGCTGAGATTGGCCATTGCTCCAGTTGGTTGTTCTGGGCTTGTCAGCTGAGATTGGCCATTGCTCCAGTTGGCAGTTCTGGGCTTGTCGGCTGAGATTGGTCATTGCTCCAGTTAGCAGTTCTGGGCTTGTCAGCTGAGATTGGCTGTCGCTCTATTTGCATACTGCCAGTCTCTGGCATAAACTGACATTTTATCGTCTAAGCAACGACACATGGAAAACATCATGCACACCCGCCCAATCTGGAGGTAGTGCTAGGCAATAGGCAACATCACCTATTTTCTCTGGAATCTCGAATGATCCCACATAACGTGGCTGCAACTTATCCTTCTTCCCAAATCTAACCACTCCTCTCATTGGTGCAATCTTCAAGAATACCTTGTTACCAATCCCAAAGCTCACATCTTTTCTCTTTACATCAGCGTAAGATTTCTAACAATCTTGAGCTATCTTGATTCTTCTTCTTATCTTCTTCAAAGCTTGAGCATCTTCTATCTTTTCTTCCTTATGAAATCTCTCTCGAAACATCGCTTAACACGAGCTCCTTATAATCATGCATTCGAGCGGTCCTCTAGAAACTATTCGAGCAACGGAATGAAAGAAAAATTTGCTAAACTTGCTCCTCGAGCACTGGACGTGCGGTCTCAATGAGTTCATCCTTGTTTTTATCTTTCTTGGCTTTACTTTTGCTTCTGACTTTACTTCTCCCAACTTTGAGAAACTTCAACTAACTCGAACTAGACGACAAACTCGAATAAACATGCACCTACTTTGATGGTTCCTTGCACGTTCTATCACGATGAAAACTTGCTTTATCTTCATCTTTACTTCCTGAGGTTCGACTCCTTCGTCTTCTCAGGGCGTATCTCGTGATGCGCTTCTTAAATTCTCAACACAACTTAAATCTAAACTTCTTCATCGCAGTTGTCTCTTTTCCTTAAAGCAGTCGTCTGACTTCGTGGCTCCTGCTGGTGGTCACCATCGCTTGCAAGCGTAACGATCGCACGTCTGGACTTTTAACTGCACGCTCGGAACTTACATGCCGACATTCCTTAGATCCCCTCTAAACACAACGAGCTAAGAAATTTTCTTGGAAACGCACATCCTAAACTTTAGAGAATACCATCTGGCACTTACTTCGATTCTACTTCCTACCAGGAAATACTATCTCTTATTCCTCCAACCTTGACTAAAAAGAATACTGCTATATACTCTCTGCTCTATTCCGAGATCCACACTTGAGTTCTATGAGTAGGAACAGAATAAATGAATGCCTCTGAGTAAGGGCTTTATCTTGATCAACAATTCTTTAACAAGCTCAAAAACTGGAAGAGATATAACACTAGGTTATATATGTAAAAAAAACATTGTCTTTTCAGATGACTTATAAACTTGAAGGGTTCTTGCATATGACAACGATATTGAAGAAATCAACGGTTAGCAACTGAAAACCGTGCTAAAATATTTTCACAAGGGCGTCAGCATAGCCTATCAAGGAAATGCTATTACTAATTCTTGATGATCAAAGAAGTATCATTCAAAAGTTTGCAAATTATCCCAGCGGATATAATCAAAGAATTTCAAATGGTACAAATGGAGAATTTTAATTGATACGAAGCTATTGAAGGGTAATTGATTCAATTAACAAGAGGATAAATCAATTCCAAAAGAGAATGAACAAATCGATTCTATTAACACGAGAATGAATAAATAGACTCAACAAAAACTTCTATCATACTGAAACTCTCAATCTACCGAATACTAGGTCTATTTTCTTAACGATCTTTTTCTTTGGTTCTTCTCTTTCTTGAGCATCACGTACCTTCTTCTTGGCGAGGTTGCTATGGAATAGCACAAGTCGGTTGGACTTCAAATGGCTTTGCTTGGTTGGAAGGTAGCTCTTTCGGCTTAAGGCATCAGCTACAACATTCGCCTTTCCAGGATGATATAAGATCGTACAGTCGTAATCCTTCACCAACTCTAACCATCTTCTTTGACGCAAATTCAACTCCTTCTGGGTGAAGAAGTACTTCAAGCTTTTGTGGTCAGTGTAAATCTCACACTTGCTCCCATAAAGATAATGCCTCCAAATCTTCAATGCATAAACCACGGCCGCTAACTCAAGATCATGCGTCGGATAATTATGCTCGTGCACCTTCAACTGTCTTGATGCGTACACCACTACCTTTCCATGTTACATCAAAACACACCAAAGTCCTTACTTCGAGGCGTCACTGTAGATGACAAAGCCTTCAGTTCCATCAGGAATGGTCAACACAGAGGCTGGCACAAGACGTCGCTTTAATTCTTGAAAACTCTGTTCACACTTCTCGATCCATTGGAACTTCTCATTCTTCCTCATTAATCTTGTCAAAGGGCCCGATATCTTGGAAAACCCCTCGATAAATCTTCTATAGTAGCCCGCCAGTCCTAGGAAACTTCGGACTTCATTAACATTCGATGGCGTCTTCCAATTGCTAACAACTTTCACATTTGATGAATCTACCTCGATTCCATTTGATGTTACCACATGGCCAAGAAATGCCACTCGCTCCAACCAGAACTCGCATTTTGAAAATTTTGCATACAACTCTTCTTTCCTTAGCGTCTCCAATACGATTCTGAGATGCTCAGCATGCTGCTCCTTGCTTCTTGAATAAATCAAGATATCATCGATGAAGACTATCACGATTCGGTCGAGGTACGGATAGAACACTCGATTCATCAAATCCATGAAGACTCCAAGCGCATTGGTCAATCCAAAAGGTACCACCGTGAACTCATAGTGACCATATCGCGTTCTAAATGTCGTCTTTAGGATGTCATTCTCCTTGATCTTTAATTGATGATAGCCGGACTTCAAGTCGATCTTCGAAAACACACTAGCTCTCTTCAGTTGATCGAACAAATCTTCAATTCTTGGCAGCGGATACTTGTTCTTGATCATCAACCTGTTCAATTCTCTATAATCGATACAGATTCTCATTGATCCATCCTTCTTCTTCACGAATAACACTGGTGCTCCCCATGGTGAAGCACTTGGTCGGATTAATTTGTTATCAAGCAACTCTTGAAGTTGAACTTTAAGCTCTTGCAACTCCTTTGGCGCCATTCTATACGGAGCTTTAGATATTGGTGCCGCACCTGGCACTAGGTCGATGGTGAACTCAATTTGACGGTCAAGAGGAATCCCTGGCAACTCGTTGGGAAATACATCGGGAAACTCTTTCACCACTGGAATATTTAACACCTGGACTTCAGTAGACTTTTGAAGAAACCGAATTCTCGGTTTTGAAAGAGTTGTGTACAAAGTTGTGTATAAAGTTGAGACAACTTTGCATATGCAGCGGAAATTTAAAACAGAAACAATGGATTGGAATTTTCACAAGATTATATTTCTATAATCTCGCGAAGTGCCTCAGGGCGAAATCTTCACTATATAAAATATGTGAATTACAAAAATACTACCAGATAAACTCTCACTAAATATTAAGACACTTTATCTCTTCCTTCACAGAAGGTTGGGACTAAAGTTGTCTTAACTATATCTAGTAGAAACGGATAAATACGAGAACTCAAAACTTTACAATATCTGAAAAGCTCTATTAAAAACTCGTATCTAACACTAACTATCTGATCCCTATATATACACAGCTCGTTGCTTGATCCCTACTCAAAGCAACCGATCCACTAAGCCTTGATCTCCACGAACTGCACTCCTATATTTCCGGCGCAACTTCTGGAACAACCGTGGCTTCTGGCGTAACTTTCGGAACAACCGTGGCTTCAGCAGATCGTTGGACTTGGTCAAATCCCACATGCTCCTATTTCTTCTCAACAGATTTAATCCTAGAAGAAAGACAAAAACTCGAAATATACAATATAAACAAATATTCCTAAATCTATGATACACTTCAAAACGGTATCAACAACTTTGACTCCACGATGCTAACGAGAAATCCCTGACACCCTTTCTTCTTCAACAACTTCATTGCCTTCATTGCTGTAATGAATCTCTGAGTTGACCTCTTTCTTGCACCATGGAACACTAGCTTAGGCTCACCCGAAAAATCGAATTCGACCTCACGATCACGACATTGAATCGTGGCATGATTCCCACTCAACTATTTTCGGCGCAACTTTCGGAACAACCGTGGCTTCAGCAGATCGTTGGACTTGGTCAAATCCCACATGCTCCTATTTCTTCTCAACATATTTAATCCTGCAAGAAAGACAAAAACTCCAAATATACAATATAAACAAATATTCCTAAATCTATGATACACTTCAAAACGGTATCAACAATCTCCCCCTTTTTTGGCTTTCTTCCCAAAACCAAACAAAAATCAAGAGTTATAATTACTCCCCCTGAAGCAACACAATCAAATCACAACAACCATGAAAAGATTAGAGAAATGTTAGCTAAACAGTTACTCCCCCTGTCAACACGACTGTGATAAAAACAGAATCTACACAAAATCATCACAACACATAAAACAACCATAACCATAATATATTCACAGAAAATGCATGCAATCAAAAATATATAAGAGTTAGGCAGAAAATAAAAGTTGTTCAGAAAGTTGTGCTGCAACAAATAAAATAGTTGTTTTTGTTTCATCCAACAATATCACCAAAATACTGCAACACACTGCAGTCTTCTTCTTCATCATGCTTCTCCCCCTCACTCCTCATCTTCAGCTTCCTCATCACTTGGTCCTCCGTGGCGACGGCTAGGGCCTTCTCCCCCTTTTTGGGAAGAAAGGAGCCGTTGAAATATCCTCCATTGCCCTTCAAGGAGAGCAATCTGTGAGGAGAAGAAAGCTATTTGCTCCTGCAAAACAAAGACAGGTAAAGTACACATTAACTCGACCGAGGGATCCTCTTCAGTTGAGGCATCAATCCACGGGAGATCTCTGTGCCTCTTCTCACTCAAGAAGGCAGGTTGCACAGTTTGGAGAGGGAGCTTGGATGTGAGGACATCTTTCTTCTTCGGCTTCAATCCTTGCTCAACAAGCATGCTATAGATGAGAGAGGGTACGATCAACTTCTTGGTAGACTTCGCCACAGCAACTTCAGCAACAGCATTAAAAATGTGAGTGCCCAAATTGAACTTCTCTTCCTTGAACACTTTGTAGAGTAGGCACACATGCTCAAACGGCACAACTGTTGTATTGTATGTAGGGATCCAATTTGACACTGAAATCTTGTGCAAAGTTGCAAAAAGAGAAGTAAGAACCGAAGCTATACGGTTAGGCCTTCTGTTCACTATCCACACATCTGCACGGCCACCCGTAAGCAAATTCTCCATCTCAACTTCTAGCTCCGCATCAGTCTCAACATCAGATTCAACAACATTTGGAGCGGCTAAAAATTTGTTAATGCGAGAAGGAGTGAAAGAGTAAATTTTCCCACGGACATAGACTTTCCCAAACATCTTAGAGGAGGGGTTAGCAAAATCAACAGGCAGATTTGAATAAAACTGTTTCACAATCTCAGCAACATAGGGTTTCACATAAGTAACACTTCTAAAAACTTTCCTTTTATGCAGAAAATCAACCAAATTATATTGTGTAAAATCCTTCAAATCAACTGCCCTATCATGAATGAACTCCCTTTTCCTAAAGCTATCCCAATTCTTCTTAGCAGCCTCATTGTAAAAGCATTCATTCAAAGCTTTATTTACCTCAAGCTCAGAGTCGGAATCGGTGTCGGTCTCGGTCGGAGAAGCTTCCCGTTTGACCTTTTTGACTGACTTGCCCTTCGACTTTATCGACGATGAGGAAAGCATTTTCCTCTTCCCTTTCCGAGAGACAGCAACCTCCTCTTCAAGCTCTTCGTCCTCATCAGCTTCTGAGGGTTGGTGAGAGATCGATTTCTCAGCAGACTCATTGGAGGAAGCACCCAATTGATCCTCACCCTCGGCATCACTGTCGATGTGGATGGGTTCTTCGGGAGCTTGAGAGGGACGACTTGTTCGAGATATACACTTTGAACGACGAGAGGGAGGAACCCTAGGAGTTTTAGAGGGTTTCTTCGATGGAGGAGAAGGGGTCGGCGAAGGCATTACCTCCGGCTGTGGTTCCACCTCGGCAGGGGAGAATGGAACGGCAATAGGGCTACCACCTTGGTGAGCGGCTTTCTCAGACGGATGGGCTGGGTCCTCTTGGTCTTCGGCCAAAATTGGAGTGTCAAGCTCCGGAAAATCGAACGACGACATCACTATGCCGCTCGGAGCGACAATAATTGCCTGCTCGGCCGTCGGCGTCGGGACAGAGGACGGCATTGAGGTCGGTGCCGGGAGAGGAAGCGGCTGAGACTGAATCTCTGAGCTTCCCACCTCTGGAGAGATCTCCATTGGTGCATTCCCTCGAGAAGATGAAAGTAAAATGCTAGGTCAGAGAAGAGGGGTGGTGTCCGGTGAAAGTAGACGAAAAGGATTAGGTGCGAAGGAGCGGGGAGGAGACGGCTGCGGCGGAAACGTCGAGAGGTGGCGGAGGTAAGCGGAAGCTTCGGGATCTGTCATAAATTCCTCCAATTGCTTCATTTTCTCCGGCGTCATTTTGGAGAGGATTTGAGAGAGAGAGAGAGAGAGAGAGCGATAGCTTCTTGGAAGATGAACGGTTGAAGGAGTGAAAGATGAGAAGAGAAATAAGGGTTATGTGAATAGTGGAGCAACAGACTTAGAATAAAGACGGGAATTTTAAATGAGTAGTCTAACAAACAGATTCGTCCCGCCACAAAAATAGGGATCAATAAATTAAAGATATAGTCAAAGATGAAATTAAAGATAGAGTAGGATACATTTTCGGATTCACACAACTGACTTTCAAAAAAAAAAATTTATTTTTATTTTTGAACAACCGTTGTCATAGATGATGAATTATTCAGAACACTTTTGACACATCATAGAAGACTCTTCAAGAAGAGAGCAGATGGTGAATAGATGTATAACCAAGAGAATCTCATAAAAACCACTTATCTGAGGTCTTTGACCCAGTTATATGGTTTTTTAAGAACAATCATGATTTCACCTTTTACAGGCTTTTACATCCTCGAATCTGATCAACTTCACAGTCAACTATGATATATCAAAAGTTGTGACAACAGTTGGTTTAACTTTTGAACTCATATAGAACATAAGCCAAGAGATTTTCTCAAAGATGAGAATCTCTCATAGCTAAGGGCTTTTGTGAAAATGTCAGCCAGTTGAGAATCTGTACTAATGTACTCTAACTTTAATAACTTCTTTTCGACTAAATCTCTAATAAAGTGATACCTTAAGTGGATGTGTTTGGACTTTGAGTGATGGACGGGGTTCTTTGCAAGGTTGATTGCACTTGTATTGTCGCAAAGCATCACTAGGGAATTGCTCTCCAAACCGTAGTTATCCAACATTGACTTCAACCAAATCAGTTGTGTTGCACAACTTCCGGCTGCTACATACTCCGACTCAGCTGTGGATAAAGAAATGCAATTTTGCTTTTTGCTGTGCCAGGAGATGAGATTATTGCCTAGGTAACAGCATCCTCCACTTGTGCTTCTTCGATCATCAGTTTCTCCAGCCCAGTCAGCATCACTGTACCCCACAAGATCTGAAGTTGTGTCCTTTGTGAACCAAAGTCCCAGTTCACAAGTGCCAGCAACATATCGAATGATCCTCTTGACAGCTTTCAGGTGCTCTTCCTTTGGACAGGATTGGAATCGAGCACATGCACTAACACTGTACATTATATCTGGCCTGCTTGCAGTCAAATACAGAAGACTTCCGATCATCGATTTGTACAACGTTGGGTCAACTTCAGGCCCAACTGCATCCTTCGACAGTTTCTCAGTTGTGCTCATGGGGGTTCTCATGTGTTTTGCACTTTCTAGACCAAACTTCTTCACAAGGTTCTTTGCATATTTTGTCTGTGAGACGAACACTCCATTTTCTTTTTGCTTGACTTAAAGGCCGAGGAAGTTGCTAAGTTCCCCAACCATGCTCATCTCGAAGGAGGTTGACATGGCTTCCACAAATTCCTTCAAGGCTTTCTCACTCGTTGACCCAAACACTATGTCATCGACATAAATTTGAGCTATGGTTAGAAAGTTGTTTTCCTTTTTAAGAAAAAGTGTCCTATCCGCATGTCCCCTGTAAAAACCAAAATTAAGCAAAAATTCGGTCAAATGACTATACCAAGCTCTAGGAGCTTGCTTTAGTCCATATAAAGCCTTGTGTAGTTTGTACACATGATCGGGCTTTGAAGGATCTTCGAATCCTTTGGGTTGTTCCACATATGCCTCCTTTTCCAAGATTCCATTGAGAAAAGCTGCCTTAACATCCATCTGGTGAAGAGTGATGTTAAGATAACATGCAATGGCAAACAAAAGCCTGATTGACTCTATTCGTGCAACTGGAGCAAAAGTTTCATCATAGTCTATGCCTTCTACTTGAGTGTATCCTTGGGCAACTAAGCGAGCCTTATTTCTAATAATGTTTTCAAACTCACCAGTTTTATTTTTGAATATCCACTCAGTCCCGATAACATTAACTCCAAAAGATCTGGGCACAAGCGTCCAAACTTTGTTCCTCACGAATTCAAGTAATTCGGCTTGCATTGCACTAATCCAAAATTCATCCTTCAAGGCTTCAGTAGCATTCTTAGGTTCAATCATGGATAGGAACACAATTGTCCCAACTTCATTTATGACACATGACAAACACACCATCCTTACCATTTTCTTGTAGTTAACAACAGTATTGTTAGCAGCAGTGTTACCTCTAGTTCGGACCCCTTCGTGAACATTTCCAATGACTTGGTCGATTGGATGATCTTTGCGAATTCTCTTGGGAGGGTCTCGACAAACACTGTTTTGTATAACTTCTGGGGTTGCTAAATCATCAAGATCAGCATCCGAGTCAGGCTCATCGGAGGGTGTATCCTTGTTTGTTACTGAAGTTGTCTCCACTTCTGGGTCAACTTGTTCTGCATCAGCGGCAACAGTACTTCCCTGTATCTCAATCAAACCATCAGTATCATCAACAGGAGTATAAAGACTGGCTAAATCATCAAACCTCACATTCACACTCTCCATTACAGTTTGGGTCCTGAGGTTATACACACGGTAAGCATGACTGTTGAAGGAGTAACCGATGAACACACCTTTGTAACTTTTAGGGTCAAATTTGTATAGATAATCCCTATCATTCAAAATATAACAAACACAACCAAAGACATGCAGATATTTAAGGTTGGGTTTTTTACCATTAAGAATCTCATATGACGTCATGGTGGTTCCGGTTCTTAAGTTCACTCGGTTACTTACATGACATGCAGTGTTTAAGGCTTCAGCCCAAAATCGTTTAGCCAACTTCTTTGAATGCAGCATCACCATGGCCATCTCTTGTAGGGTTCTATTCTTTCGCTCGGCCACACCGTTTTGCTAGGGTGTCTTTGGAGATGAGTACTCGTGATGAATTCCTTCCTTCGTGCAAAAGTTGAGGAGTTGAATATTCTCAAACTCCCTCCCATGATCTGATCTTAGTCTCTTGACACGAGCATGGTAAAAATTTTTGATCGTGGCATACAACTCCAAGAAGGAATTATATGTTTCACCCTTGTTACTTAAAAATTTTACCCAAGTATATCTAGATAGATCATCTACAATCACAAAGGAATACCATTTACCTCCAAGACTTTCAACTTCAGCTGGTCCCATAAGATCCATATGAAGTAGTTCGAAGCAGCTTTGAGTTGTGAAAGGTCTCTCAGAAGTTGTCACAACTGGGTGCGACGCTTTGACTTGTTTTCCTTTTTGACAATCTCCACAAAGGCTAGGACTTGAAATGTTCAACTTGGGAACTCCTAGAACAGCATTTAGTCTTTGAAGATTCTTCATATTGCGGAAGTTGGTGTGTCCCAATTTTTGGTGCCAAAGTTGCACTTCATTTACCTGCGCACTTAGACAACTGTTTTTGCTAGTCTCATAAATATTATTGGAAGACCTTACCCCTGAGATCACATGATCTCCGTTGCTGTCCATCACAGTGCACCTTTCTTTATCAAAGATGACACTGAAGTTGTCATCACATAGTTGACTAATGCTAATGAGATTTGCAGTCAGCCCTTCAACATGTGATACATTGGCCAGCTTTGGGAGTCCAGGACTGTCCAAGGTTCCTCGTCCAACAATCTTGCCATTTGACCCTCCTCTAAAAGTTACTTCACTGCCATTGATTCTTTGATAGTTTGATAGATAACATCTGGAGCCTGTCATGTGACGTGAGCATCCACTATCAAAGTACCACGTGGTCGAGTCATTATCTGTCGATGCAGTGAAGACCACTTGGCAGGTAACTGTTGGCGTAACTTTGGGTCTCCATACCAGTTTTTTGGACTTGTTACCTTTGTTTGAGAGGATAGGATTTGATGCTTGGTTCTTCAGATGCATCTCCTTATGGTGTTCCTGCAAAAACTTATGACAGAAAGGCTTAATGTGTCCAGGAAGAAAACAGAAGTGACAAATGTACCTCCTACGTTTTTTCTTTGCTGACGAAGTTGTGGGAACTTCCTTGGCTTTCACAAATGGTTTTCCATGAGTAGACAAAATCTGAGTGAAGACTGGTCTTGCACTCGAATCATACCCAAGGCCATGTGAAGTTATCTGAGTTTGAGACAGAACTTCATCTAGTTTTGAGGTTCCCGTGTTGAGTCTTTTAAAAGTTTCATCAGCATGATTGAGTTTAATTCTCATGTTGTCCAACTCAGCATCCTTCTTTGTCAGCATGACTTCCAGTTTTTGTAGTGAGGCCTTTTGCACAGTAACTTCCTTAGTTAGTGAATCCACCACTTTGCACTGTTTGGACCATTTGACGTACAGTTCCTTATAAAGTTCCTGCATCTTTATCAGTAACTCCAGAGTTTCCTCTTCCGTAACTTCTTCCTCATTTTCTGCAGTGGACACAACAGTGTTGAAACAGAAAAGAGTGTTATAGTAGGACTCATCATACCTATCTGAAGTTATCTCAACTTCGGTGTAGTTTGACTTGTCTTCTTCAACACATACTGCAGTTAAGGCTGCCTGCTCAGTTGGTGGATCATTAGGAATCTCTTCTACATAAATTCCTGAGGTGTCAAGCTCACTATCGCTAAGGGATAGAAAGTTGACATGATTTCCCAGTTTGCGAAATGTGTTGGGACACTCGTTGGCAAAGTGTCCGAAGCCCTTGCATTCATAGCATTGAACTGTAGAGAAGTCCGTCACTTCCTTAGGACGGAAGTGATCAGATGCAGCACGCCTAATGAGTTTTGGTTCCTTTCCTGGTGTGATAAGCCTGTCATAGAGAACCAAAGATCCAGAGGCATCATTTCGAGGCTTTCTTTGTTCTCTACTTCCCACTTGTTGTTTCCCTTTGTTGGCTCGAATGAGAGAATTAACTCTTCGGGTGAGAAGAGCATAATCTGGATCCTTCTCAGTGATTTCTTCAAGATCTTCATATTCTTCTTCAACGTAAGCCGAAGATGTCTTTGAAGTTGTCTTTGAAGCTGTCCCAACAGTCAAGGCAATTCTCTTCTTCTTCTGTCCACCCTTTTCATTTAGTTCCATCTCGAATGTCTTCAGATCATTCATCAGTTTGGTGAAATCCAGAGCTCCAGTAGTTGTAGCAGTATCAATTGCAACCACTTTCATGTCAAAACGAGAAGTTAGAGTCCTCAAAGTTTTTGAAACTAACCTCTTATTAGTAATTGGATCACCCAAATCATTGCACTCGTTGGCAATCTCCAGTAGTTTGTTGCAGTAGTCTCCTACGGACTCATCATCCTCCATCTTCATGTTTTCAAACTTTGTGGTGAGAATCCGATGCCTTGATTCTTTAATTCCAACATCACCTTCACAATGCTGCTGGAGTATATCCCAAGCTTCCTTAGCCGTCTCACAATTCCTTATAAGTTTGAACATCTGAACGTCTAGGGAGGATTGAATCTCGTTGAGCGCTTTGTCATTAAAGGTGGCTTCTTCATTTTGCTCTCTGGTCCATTCTGACTGTGGTGTACGGCATGTATCTCCTTCAGCATCCACGGTCTTGGGGTGTGTCCATCCTTTTTGGACCGCATTCCATGCTCTTGCATCAATCGACTTGATGCATGATCTCATCCGAACTTTCCAAAAGGAATAGTTCATACCATCTAGAACGGGAGGTTTGTTGAACAGCGGGTTCGTGCAATCCATTGTGCTTACGAAAACAGGATCACCACTTAGTGTATCAAGTGTCTGCTCTCGATACCAATTGAAGAAACCGAATTCTCGGTTTTGAAAGAGTTGTGTACAAAGTTGTGTATAAAGTTGAGACAACTTTGCATACGCAGCGGAAATTTAAAACAGAAACAATGGATTGGAATTTTCACAAGATTATATTTCTATAATCTCGCGAAGTGCCTCAGGGCGAAATCTTCACTATATAAAATATGTGAATTACAAAAATACTACCAGATAAACTCTCACTAAATATTAAGACACTTTATCTCTTCCTTCACAGAAGGTTGGGACTAAAGTTGTCTTAACTATATCTAGTAGAAACGGATAAATACGAGAACTCAAAACTTTACAATATCTGAAAAGCTCTATTAAAAACTCGTATCTAACACTAACTATCTGATCCCTATATATACACAGCTCGTTGCTTGAACCCTACTCAAAGCAACCGATCCACTAAGCCTTGATCTCCACGAACTGCACTCCTATATTTCCGGCGCAACTTCCGGAACAACCGTGGCTTCTGGCGTAACTTTCGGAACAACCGTGGCTTCAGCAGATCGTTGGACTTGGTCAAATCCCACATGCTCCTATTTCTTCTCAACAGATTTAATCCTAGAAGAAAGACAAAAACTCGAAATATACAATATAAACAAATATTCCTAAATCTATGATACACTTCAAAACGGTATCAACAACTTTTACTCCACGATGCTAACGAGAAATCCCTGACACCCTTTCTTCTTCAACAACTTCATTGCCTTCATTGCTGTAATGAATCTCTGAGTTGACCTCTTTCTTGCACCATGGAAGACTAGCTTAGGCTCACCCGAAAAATCGAATTCGACCTCACGATCACGACATTGAATCGTGGCATGATTCCCACTCAACTAATCCATACCTAAGATTACGTAGAAATCACGCATCTCCAAGACATGGAGATCTGCTTTCAGCACTCTATCATTGATTTCTAGCTTCAGGCCATACGTCATCTTGCTAGAAGAAACTCTCTTTCCTGAAGGAATACTGATCTCTAACAATTCACCACTATCTTTGCATGAAATGCCAAGCTCGGAATAGCTTTTTGGCACACTAGCTCGCTTGGTTATTGTCATTCTTAAGGCTAATTTGAGGACTACTAAAGCACTTTTCATCATTTCATAATCAAGAAAGCACACAACTTCCAAGATTTCATTTCTTTAAAGCGTGCATCGGGAATTTAAAACATCATAGTTGATCGAGACAACAGATACATTTCATTCATCTATATTGTCCAACTTCGGACCATTCATTTTTTTCTTTTGTCCAACTTCGGACCATTCATTCTTTTCTTTTGTCCAACTTTGGACCATTCATTTCTTTTCTTTATCATGCTATCACGATTTATTCAACTCTTAAACTTCTTTAACGTCTTTCCCGACACACTATATATACACCCTCATTTCATATTACTCATACTTGAAAAACCTTTAAGAGTACATACCTTAGGATCGGAGTCAAGCCGAGTAGTCGTCGTGAACAACCACCCACACTTCTCATATATAAATCAATCACATACAGAAACGAGTCTACAGGAGCGTAGACTCGCTCTGATACCAATTTGTAACGCCCCAAACTACTCCATTTGGCCACGTCACTTAACAAATAATTCATTTACATGCATTTGCGTTCTCATAATAAATTGAGCGGAAGCTAAGGTCAAATTGCATTATGAGGTATTATGAGGTATAACATCATAATTCCGAATATAAATTTTCCTCTCACAATTATAACATGCAACCTATCGAATCTACCCTGCCGCACAACATAGAATTTAATGGAAGCATAGAATAAACCCATCCACATCATTCATACAATCATCTAACCTATCGGGCTCATAGGTCTTAGACAACCCGCCCGTCTAGCACCCTGAATTAACAAACATAGCATAGGAATTCAACAACCTATATTTACACAACATAGGCTCCTAGGTCAATCGACCTGCCTTTAAAACATTGACATGTTATATCAAGTTAAATACAATCACAACCATAAAAAAAATCGGGCTAATCCCATTCCCAATAATCGTTAATCATGAGATAAGTAGAACATTCAATATAATTATAGTAATATACGTATCCCAAAGGTATGTAAAAGTAAACACAATCTTGTGGAGGCTCTCTTGTGTTCACAACGCTCCTACTCGAGCCTCGACTCCTCAACCTGAAATTCATTGAATGAATGGGGTGAGTATTTAACAACATACTCAGTGGGGAACACTGTAAACAGTTATAGCTAATTGCACAAGTGAAAATATAACATATGGACTTTTCTTTTCTTTGTGGAGACTAGTCTCAACCCCGTAGGGTTCAAACATCATGATGCCCCTGTTAATGAACATCTTTGGCCCTGTAGGGATGCCCGCAGACATACTACCCCCCAGGGAGGACATTAACAGGTCTATTATCGATCCCATAGGACCTCTTTATCGATCCCGAAGGACCTCTGTATGCCCCGAAGGATCTCATTCTTTTCTCTTGGTCCGAAGACCCTTCATACTCATACAATCAAAGCATAACAATAACTATAACCTTACACGTGTTCACAGTTTAGAGTTACCCCACCTTACGAGACGCTTTCACAATTTCTCAACCTTTGAAATACTTCTTGGCCATGCACAAGTCGTCCTCCTCGAACCACAACACGTCACCTAGCACCTTTTAATACCCTTTTTCATTTTAGATGTCGAGTTATACAATTAAATCATAATTTTGACCAAACTCAAGATATTCTTTTCTTTAAAGATTTCATACATATCCATATACACAATCATGGATATACCAACTCATAATACGATTTCGGACTCAAACTACACATTAAAACTCTTTGAAGTATTTAATCGAGCACGTTACGTGCACCCATTTAAACCACATGTTCATGACTCAATTTAAATCCTTTAAACCCAATATTTCAAATACAAATACCTTCATCCTAGGGCTCTAACATACTTGAAAACCAACCCCATACAATCGTCACAACACCTCTTCAAGGAGGTAAATAAACCATATGTTCAAGATAACTAGGCAAGAGGATCAATAAAAATCGAAAACCCTAATTTTTGGGTATGAACCCTAGATCAAAATAACAAGAATGGAGCTTAATCATCAAGAGGGAAGTTGTATTAGATTACCTTAGATGATGGATGGTGATGATAGAACACACTCCAAAAGTTGAAGAATTCTTAAGAGAAAGATGGAGAAAAATCGCCCAAAATGAGAGAGAAATGAAGATGAATTAATAAGTGTTGTATTTAAAGGTAGGAATCCGGAAGGAAAAATCCCAGACCCGCGCAGCCCCCCCCCTCCGGCGACCGCGCACCTCAGCTCTCGGCCAATGCTCCCCGCGAGCGCGCAGCCCCGCGCCGGCGCGCGCCTCTCGCTCGTCCCGCGGGCGCGCAGACTCCAGCGGCCGCGCACGGCTCCGCGGGCGCACGGCATGCCAAAATCAATCCCCGAACTTAAATCGACTCCCGGACATTTTCAACTCCATTTCACTTTAAATTTTTGAAGCACTTTTAATATACACCGAAAAAGCAGGGGGCGTTGCCCCCTAGCCCCCATCGGGGCGCTTCGACACTTTAGTATTTAAAATTCAGCGTTATGGTTTTCAAAGTATGGAAACCATAAAATTCAATGCAATAACATTCATCCTTTAACACATAACTCGACAACTTTAATATTTAAAATTCAAATTGTATTATATACTCAGTATAATACCACTATGTGCTATGACGTATCGGCTCAAGTGGGACAACCTGTATAAAACAACGGCATAATATATGAACATACCATCATAATTAATATTCAAACAATATTAATTCAAAATCATTTACTAAAATTATAATTTATAATTTAGCAAAAAGGCTCGGGGTATCACATAATTAATTAGGGTTTATCCGAAAATTAAGAAATAAATTTGGTGGTTAATTTTAACAAATTTCCAGATTTATTCTTAAAGATATTTTCAAGATCTACTTGGATTTAATTTGGTGGATAATTATTTTAATTTACAAATTATATCAAGTAGGGATTTTTTAAATTTATTAATTTATTAATTGGATATTTCGAAAATTATGTCATATGTGGATATCATATGTTATTTTATGCTAATCATGTAATTGTGATTGTTGGATTAGTAGACTGACATGTTTGTAGGGTTACCGACTCTCATGGCTCCTTAATTATGTGATGTATGTTTTAATTATGTTGGATGTACGATGGGCCGTATGCCGGTTTGACTACGTGATTTTAATCCATGAGAAAATTCATGGATTTGGTCTAGGTTTTATTTTATGTTGTTTTAATGTAATAGAAATAAAACTGTTAGACCAAGTTATTGAGTTGTAATTTTATTCTAGATATATTAGATATTTCCTTTAAGGAATAGATATTCTATATTGAATAAAGTTTGAAGATCAACTCAAAGAAGGAGAATAGTACAACTCAAGAAAGGAAGTATCACTGATTCATGTCCCGAAATCCTAATTGGAGCTAGGGTTTTTAGCGAGGCGCAGTGATGGGGACGGCGGCCATGCCCGAGTTTCCGGAGCTGACTTTCCAATTTTATCTCATTCAGCAACATGAGATATAAGCCATGATAGTTGGTATTTATTATTATTGTTTATTATGTTGTTTGAAGCATGCAATGGTGTTTTATCATTTTATGTGATGTTTGCATGTTCTAAAATGGGATAAAATGAAACCTCAACTTTAAATAACTAAGTGGGAGAGATTCATACCAAAGTATGTAGAAATCTCATACGGTATCCATTAATCTGTTTTAATTGAGATGTGATTGACATGCGAGTTGACAATAGGTCTTCCTCCATAACGGATGTGTCATATCACTGTTATCTCTAGAAATTAAACTTCTTAATCAAGATAGTTGTTGAACACTACTAGAGCAAACTGACTCCTCCAACTGGAGCAGGAAGTTTGAAATAGTGGATTTGGTGCTAAGATGATGGTGCTCACACTTGAGTGTAATTTATTAATAAACGTCCACACTAACGTGGCTTATTAATTGGAAGGTTACACGACCGTGATTATTTCTGACTATTAATTTACTTGTCATAAGGAAATTTGACTGGAGGTAAATTAAAGGTGGTTTTACCTATTTAAGAATGAATTTTATAAACGTCCATACTAACGTGGCTTTTAAGAAACATTTTTAAAATGTCAGTGGATTACATATAATTTTTTTGAGGTATACGATTATATGTGAGTATCCTAAAGTTTGTGACTGTACTGCATGTTTACTTTTTAGTTATTCTATATCATCATGGCACTCTCCAACCTGTCCTTTATTCTAAAAAAAATAAGTTAATCGGTGAAAATTATAGTGACTGGATTCGAAACCTTAATCTTGTTCTCACTGCAGAAGGACACATATTCGTACTTGAAGAGGTTTGTCCTCAGAAGCCAGATGAGGGTTCTGATGAAGCCCAAAAGGTTGCATATGATAAGTGGGTTAGGTCTAATGAGATAGTGCGCTGTTACATTCTGGCATCCATGTCGAATGTGTTGCAACAACAGCATGGGTCTATGAAAACCGCTCATGATATCATGTACAACCTTAGGCAGCTCTTCGGTCATCAGAACCGCTCGGCACGCCATTTGGCAATGAAAAAGTTAATGGATGCGAGAATGGCTGACTCCACGCCTGTCAGGGATCACATTCTCATGATGATGGGGTATCTGGCTGAGATTGAGACCTTGGGTGGAGAGATGGACGCCGATTCTCAAATCGACATTGTTCTTCATAGCTTGTCCTCGAAGTTTGAGCAGTTCAGGCTGAACTTTAACATGATCAAAAGGGATGTCAGCCTGACTGAACTGCTCATGGATCTTCAGGCGGCTGAGTTACTTCAGAAAGGAAATCCGGAGGCACACCTAGCTGAAAATTGGGCGTCTTCTTCCGCTACTAAAAGGAAGAAGAGGAACGCGCCAAACAAGACTGCAGAAGGGGTGCCTAAGGTGAAGAAGTCCAAGACTAAGATTCCTCCCGAGGAATTTAAGTTAAAGACTATGTATTTCAAGTGCGGCCAGCCAGGTCACTGGAAGGCGGATTGTCCTAACAAAAATAAGAAAAAGGGTACGTCTCAATCTCTCATCGCTGAAACATGTTTAGCTACTTATTCTACTCAGTCATGGGTAGTAGATGCTGGAGCTACTGATCATGTTTGCATGTCTTTATAGGGGTTCCTGGCAAAAAGACAGCTGAGTAAACATTTACACTTATGATAGGTCGTGCAATATGTAGGGGCACCGTGTCCTGGTGCGCCAGGTTGATGGTGTCCTCTTGAGAAAACACAAGTTCATGTTGAAACCCTGCAGATGGAATTTATTTTGTACATGAGTAAAGCTTGTGTGGTACTACTCAAGGATAAGATATTAATTAATTATAGCTGTCAGAAGCTTACATAATTAATTAATGGGCATTATATCTTAAACACGAGGAATGGCTGGACTAAAGAAGAAAGCATATTTAGAAATATATATTAAGTTGGTAGGTCAGTATTATTTCTTTAGTGGAATAAAATTAATACTTAATTTATTTAATAATATCCTAAGTTTATTAGATATTGGAAATTAAATAAATTAGGAGGCCAATTTAATATTCTTCTAGATCCCTGTTATAGCCCAATATGACTTTAATGGACTGCAGATAGAAAAGGAGATAGAGGCCCAAGCCCAGTAAGTCTGGGACTTGATAATTTCGACCATCTCCCCTATAAATAGGGAGATGGGGATCGAAATTTTTAGTGTTACAATTCAGCCCACAATATCCATACCTATCTAGTAGATTTCAGCCCACCCTGAATCTAGATACAGTCCGGGAATACAACAGAAGATCAAGGAGTAGAATAGCATAAGGGGGCACCGATTATCATCATACACAACAACAAGATTAGACCTTTAATCTTGTCCTCAATCCGTCGTTTAATTTGTAAGTCATTTTCAGAATTCTATATTTCCTCTTTAGTAGAATTGAAAACCGGCTATGCATGTTTATTTGAACTCGGTTAATTAAAACATATGAGCTACATAAAATTATGATCTACATGACATTAGGATTAATGAACATCCAATTAGATCCTGCAGTGGTTCAATTCGAAAAAACTCCAACACTTCAGATGGCGGCTGGTGGTGGAGGCTTGGTTCGAGATTTCCCGGGAGCTCTTTTGGCTGGTTTCTGTGCACCCTTTCGGGCGACATCGAGTTTTGATGCGGAGTTCCAGGCACTTCTTCATGGGCTGAGACTTGTTGTTCAGTATTCAGATCATATCTGGATTGAGATGAATGTTGCTTCAGTCGTGTCGGTGTTACAGTCGGGCCGCCTTGGTTTGGCTGTGACTCGGCACACGTTGACATCCATTCGCTTGTTGTGCCGGGGAGGACATGTTAGGTTCTCTCACATTCCTCGTAAGAGAAATCGGGCTGCTGATTTTCTTGCAGGTAGGGGGGCCCAGACCCCTACTCTCACCTTTTATGATCATGTTTCTGCCCCACGTCATCTCCTTTCCATGGTTCGGATGGATCAGTTGGGTTATCCCAACTTCAGATTTCGGTATAGTTAGATGATGGTGGTCCTTCTTTGCATGGTCTATTTGTGGTTGGTTTGTTCTTGTTTGGAGTTGCAGTCGGTCCGTGACTGTGCTTCACGTTTGATTCCTTTCTTTGGTTTAGGGGGATAGCAGTCGGTCTGTGGCTGCATCCTCTCGTTTTTGTTCTTTCGTTACATGTTCTAGTACTTGGTTAGGGGTATGTTCACTTTTGGGACACATCCCGCCCATGACTTTGTACGAGATGATTTATCATATATATACTGGCTGGGCATAGTGCCGAATGTCCCACCCCTTCTAGGGGTGTTCTTTAAAAAAAACCTTGAGTTCACTTTACAAATAATACAATGAAAAATGGTTAGCTGAACCTGGTAACAATAAGTTACTTTACAGAGTTACCTCAGCTGGGTTGACAACTCACACTTACAATCTCCGGCAGGTAGCTATTGCGATGACAGTTTCTTTAGCGGCGGCTCACACTTAGTCGGAGAATTAGGTGCTATTAACGTCTTTACAAGATTTTAAATCTCTTTCGATCTTCAAAAGAGTTGGTCTTGAACTTGGATTATTAACTGGATGAGCTCCTTAAACTGAGCAAGTGTTGATGCTGATTTTGATCTTTGAGAAGAACTTTCGCCGGAGCTTGATTGTAAGTTGGATTTGGCTTTGAGATGTGGGGCTCTTTTCTTCTCGTGTGGACTTTTCAGATAGCTTGTAGTTTTTCTCTCAATGTCTACCTATTACAACTTGTAAGCTTCTCTTCACTTCAGAATGCATAAACTGAATAACTTTGATTAGTTTGAAGATTACAATCAAAATGATTTATCTAGCATGAATAGATTGTATAATGAAGCTTTTGATAGTGCACTTAAGTATTTTCATGGAATCTCTTTTTGGATGCACGGAAAAGTCTTGAAAAATCTATTTGAAATTTTGATTCATTCATCTTATACAGATGAAATGAGAAAATGACCGTTGCTTGAGTGAAGATTTGTTATCTTGATGGTGCAGAGAGCCGTTTGAGAGATTGGGCTCCTTTTAGCATTGAAGTCTAAGTTGACTTTCTCAGTCTCTTGGCTTGACATCCTTCAGCTTGGTAAGCTTCAGTTCAGAAGTCTTGCACTTCAGTTGCGGGATTCTTCAGCTCGAAGTGATCTTCAGTTCAGTTCCACTTTATTGCGAACTTGTTTGATGGCCTTCTCTTCAGTTCAATTCCGCTTCATTGCGAACTTGTTTGATAGCCTTTTCTTCAGTTCAGTTCCGCTTCATTGCGAACTTGTTTGATGGTCTTCTCTTCAGTTCAGTTTCGCTTCATTGCGAACTTGTTTGATAACCTTCTCTTCAGTTCAGTTCCGCTTCATTGCGAACTTGTTTGAAAGTCTTCTTTTTAGTTCAGTTCTGCTTCATTGCGAACTTGTTTAATGGTCTTCTTTTCAGTTCAGTTCCGCTTCATTGCAAACTTGTTTGAAGACTTTTTAATTCACAAACTGAACTTGTTTTTGGCAACTGATCAAGACTTTTTCTCCACTGGATTTCTTCGGCTAAGTTTTAGGATGAACTTAACTCAGTTTTCTCTTAGTTTACATTTTGTTGATTTTTCGACATCTCATCAAAATCTTTATATAAATTTGCCTAACACAGATAATTTCTTATGTTTTACATTATTTTTTAAATATTCATTAAACACAGATTTTTTTTTTCTTCTAATAAAGACACAAGTGAGTAATACGATTTGTTTTTTGTTAAATTCCTAAATTTTAACTTTAAAATCTATCATAATTAATTTTTTAATATTATTTATCTCATTGATTTTCGTTTTTAGTCATTATTTATGTGATCGTTGATGGATGGAGAGCTGGAGACGCAAAGATAAGAAAAGACGAGTTGAGTTGCACCTCAAGTCAACTCTCCAAAAGTTCAATCTCACCGCGTGAAACTCCGGCAAAGAAAAAGGAAGTTCCGGCAGCCACCAGCTGTTCGAGAAAAGTCAGAAGAGAACAAACTGATGGCGGACGCCGCCGTGGAGTTCCTGCTGGAGAACTTGAAGCAGCTGCTGCTCTACAATGCCAACCTCATTCTCGACGTGAAGGATCAGGTCGAATTCCTTTACAACGATCTCACCTTGTTCAAAGCTTTCCTCAAGGATTCAACGGAAAAGCGGAGCAAACACGAGACGCTGAAAGAGCTTGTGAAGCAGATCAGGAACGTGGTGTACGAGGCCGAAGACGTCATCGACACTTTCGTCGCCCACGCCGCCGTGCACAAGGCTCGGAAGCAAATCGGAAAAGCCTTACATATCTTCGATTATTCGGCGAAGCTCCGAGGCGTGGCGCATGAGATTCAGTCGATACGGGGGAGGGTGAAGGATATTTATGAGAACAAAAAGTTTGGTTTTGAAGCTCTGCACGTTGGGGATGGATCTGATCGAGCCACCAAGGAGAAAAAGGTAATTTTTTTGGGTGAATTTTATTATTATATGAATGCTTTGTTGAATATGCATAGAAAAAATTTTATTTACTGGTAAATTTAAACTCAACTGCAACATTCAGATGATTTTAGATTTACTTATTTTCACAATTGTTTAACAATGTTGTTGAATATTCTGATAATCGCTGTCATAGTACCAAGGTGGACCAATTTTGTTGAACAAAGTTGTTTATTTATTCTTACACAGCCACCTATTGTTGAAGAAGACAATGTTGTGGGATTTGAAGACGAGGCAGAAAAAGTGGTGAGTCTTCTCACCGGAGGATCTGATGATCTAGAAGTTATCTCAATTATTGGGATGCCTGGGCTTGGTAAGACAACGCTGGCCAAAATGATATATCGTGACGCAAGAATTGAATACGAATTCTACAAACGTGCTTGGGTTTATATTTCTCAAGACTATAGTAGAAAGGAAGTGTTCCTTAACATTCTCAGTAATTTTATGCAACTCAGTGATACAATGTATAAGATGAATGATGAAAATTTGGCTAAAGAGCTTTCTAAGTTGTTGGAGAAAGGGAAGTATTTAGTTGTTATGGATGATGTGTGGACCGAAGAGGCCTGGAATGATCTCAAGATTGCCTTCCCAAAGAACAACAAAAGGAGTAGAATCTTGATAACTAGTCGGATCAAGAAAGTTGCCAGGCATGCTAATCCTAATGCAGAGCCTCATAATTTGCGTTTTCTAACTCCTGACGAGAGTTGGAGGTTACTTCAAAGGAAGGCGCTAGGTTCGGAGAATTGCCCTGATGAATTAGTTCGAGATGGAAGACATATATCCAATGAGTGTCGGGGTTTGCCACTTGCAATAGTGGTGATTGGAGGGGTTCTGCTAGAAAAAGGTACAGACTGGTGGGAAAAGGTTGCTACAAGTGTGGATGCATATATTGCCATGGATGAGGCAAAACGTATGGATAGTTTTATAGCTCTCAGTTATAATCATTTGCCTTACCACTTAAAAGCGTGCTTTATCTACTTTGGGGTTTTTCCAGAAGATTTTGAGATCCCGATATGGAAGCTGGTTCGCTTGTGGATTGCTGAAGGATTCATACAACAAAAGGAGGGAATGAGTTTGGAGGATATTGCAGAGGAGTACTTGGAGGATCTTGTCAACAGAAATTTGGTGATGGTGGGACAGTTCAGATCAAATGGTAAACTCAAAACATGCCGTGTTCATGACATGCTACACGAGTTTTGCAAAAAAGAAGCAGCAGAAGAAAATTTCTTCCAAGAAATTAAACGTTTTGATCAAGGCACTTATGCATCTTCCAATCCGGCCTTAGAAAAGTATCGTCGCCTCTCCATTCACTCCCGTGTGTTGAACTATATCTCCTCAAAACCAGTTGGCCCACGAGTTCGTTCTTTCTTGTGCTTCTCTTCTGAAGAAACTATGTTACCAGCAGAGCACATTTCATCCATCCCTGGAGCATTTAAGTTGCTCAGAGTATTAGATGCTCGGTCCATTGTTTTCACTCGTTTCCCCACTGAACTTACTCAACTGGTCCATCTGAGGTATATTGTTCTTACTTGTAACTTCAGGATTCTACCTGCAGCCATATCGAGCCTATGGAACATTCAAAGTCTCGTTGTGGAAACATCTTCACGCACACTTGAAATCAAAGCAGATATATGGAAGATGATTCAGTTAAGACATGTAAAAACGAATGCATCAACGGCTCTGCCAGGCCCTCTTTCCAAATCAAGAAAAAGTAAAGACGAAGTCTTGATGATTGGGAACCTACAAACACTTTCAACAATATCCCCTGAAAGCTGCACGGAGGATGTGTTTGCTAGAGCTCCTAATCTCAAAGTTCTTGGCATTCGTGGTCAATTGGCTAAACTTCTAGAGAACAAGGGCGGAAGCATGCTATTCGACGGGCTGGGGAAATTGAGTCATCTCGAGAATCTGAAGCTGTTGAATGATGTATTTCCTCGTCCACCTTCTGAAGGAAGACTAAGTAGCCTCCCACAGAGGTACAAATTCCCGACAAAGCTGAAGAAACTTACTCTGTCGGACACCTTACTTGATTGGAAGGAAATGTCTACTCTAGGAATGTTGGAAAACCTTGAGATCCTCAAGTTGAAGGACAATGCATTCAAGGGGAACTGGTGGCAACCAGACGACGGGGGTTTCCGTTCTCTCAGAGTTCTGCATATGGGAAGGACTGATCTAGTCACCTGGCATGCTTCGGCTCATCACTTTCCCAGACTTAAACATCTTTTTCTTAAACACTGCACTAACCTTGAATCACTTCCCTTAGGGTTTGCAGAGATTTCCAGCCTCCAGTTAGTGGACCTGTACTGTACAAAACCATCAGCTGCTGTTTCTGCTAGAACTATTCAGCACAGAAAAGAAGAGATTTTTGGCAAGCAAAGCACCACAGCCGTCGGATTTAAGCTCTCTATTTATCCTCCAGATCAATGATCATCTTTACTTGATTGAGCTCAAGGTAACTGAAATTTAATCATTTATACTTGTTTGTCGCTGAATGTAGATTTCTCTGTTGTGAACCAAGATAACCTATTCCATTATGGTTGTTTCTGTCCCTAAATGCAGCACTTGAGAGTATTCTTCTAAATTTAATTATAAGCTCTCTTTTAAAGAGCTCATCACATATTTTACAACTTATAAGCTCATTTGAAGTGTTTGGCAATAATAATAATAAGAGGTGGACTTGCGTGCAACAGGGGTTATTTCCGTCTATTTCAGGCGGTCACGTGGTCCCACGCGGGCGTGCCACGTGGCACATGGTACTTTTTATTGTAGTTGGAATGATGATAGTATTAATCTCAAGTTGATACCTTTCTTTATCGTACTTGATACTTTTCTGCTTACCACATGGTACTTTTTATTTTACCGAACTCGTGTTTTGCTTTCCTTTGCAAATTCTTGGAATGATGATTGTTTTAGATTAATCTCAACACATACAATATAAAAACTGAAAAAAAAAATCAGAATTTGAACTAAATAAACTTATATAAAATAACTAGCAGACCCTTACTTTTTAATGATACAGATGGTACTTTTCGAATGTTTTGTGATACTTTTAAATAGGAAGGTTGGTACTCACTTTGGACAGTTTTTTTTATGGGTTGACCCAATCAAAGCGGGTTGACCCGCGTTGATCGGGTCAAAGCGCGGGTTGACCCGCGTTGACTGGGTCAAAAGCAGGTTTGATTGACCCGTCTCATATAGTGTTATTTGCATCATGATGCATGCAAGTGTTTGTCTAATAATAATAATAATAATAATAATAGAGAACTTATTTGTTACTAGAATAAGATGATGTTATTTTGTAATTTCTTTTTAATATACTAAGCGGATCCAAATTCTTTTGAAAAAAGGATCTTAGTTTGAACAATTGTTCCTATTTTAGTCTTTGTAATTACGACTTGTCGTTACAAGCATCTTTTATAAGTTTAATCATCAAAATTCTCTAACAACTTATTTTAAAAGTAACATGCATGTAAGAGCTTTTTAGTTTCTTATAATAAGTATAATGAAATATTGCACATAGAGATGTCAATTCCCCGCAAGCCACTGTAACCCGCCAATAAGCGGGGCAGCCTGGTCCATCAAAAATGTGTAGCAACAAACACGACTAAGCAGCCCGCCCCAATAAGCGGCTCAAACAAGTCACCCCGTTTACATAATCCAGTTACTTTAAAACTAGAAGCTTTGTTTTTTTTTTCTTTTTTGGAGGGAGATCGTATAACTGACTGTTGAATCTTTGCAGATCATTATCTCAACAATAAAAACTGCAGAGGATGTCGAACTAATGGAAGCTGATGAATGAGGCCTCAACTTCTATCCAACTTCGTTTCGGCTGCCAACATAAAAGAAAATTTCTTCTTCTTCTTCCTCGATTTCTTGTTGGGCATCATGTCGAACTTTGCTTTGATTTTTGTTCTTTATTTCTTGAGAGAGAGAGAGAGTGAGGTATGCACTATACTATGGTAGGTGTGTTGAGGTCAATTATAGATGGGGTCAATTATAGATGGGGCCATGGGGGCATCACGCCATTTGGTCCTAAATATTGGTTTTGACTTTTTATTTGGTGCGGTGACGTGTTTCTACTGTAGACCATATGATGATTCTGTTTTTCATCTTATTACCCCCGACCGTTGCACGGTGAATCATTCATACGTAAATTCATTTTCTACTCGAGCTTCAGTGTTACACTAAATCTTTTGGGAGTTTTTATTTGCACCATTAAATTTGTTTTTTGCACCACAACTACTTATTGCACTCTTGTTTTTACTCTTTGGACCACTAACATTTACAATAATGTCCTTTCATCTAAAATATGTGTTTTACTTAAAAAAAACCTTAAAATCAAGATATATATACACACAAACATTATATATGTTCATGGACGGTGACAATAGCAGCAGCTGCATTCATCTCTCTCCTTCATCAATGGCGGCATAACAAGAAAAAGCTTCATCCCGGCCCAAACGGGCTCCCAATCATCGGCCATTTCCATATGCTCACCAAGAATCCTCACCAAGACCTGCACCGTCTGGCCCGAAAACACGGCCCGATCATGTACATGCGCTTCGGCTCAATCCCGACCGTCGTCGTCTCATCTCCGGTAGCGGCGGAGCTCTTCTTGAAGACCCATGATCTCATCTCCGCCGCCGCGACAACCTGCACCGCTGCCACGAAATGACCACTGCTCATCGCTGTTTCCGTCGCCACCAACCACTGCCAGGAACAGAGATTGGAGCCGCACGCGAGCTCCCAGACAGGGTTGGGCTGTTTTTAGCCGACGCCGGCGATCCAGCCCGCGCCGAGCTCCACCGTGACGCTGCCGAACTGCTCCTTCCTTATTCGCCCCCTATCCTGTGCGCCACCTCGAGTATCAGCACGTCATCGACGTCATTCTCCGCCAGCAACTTCGCAGATGTTATATATTTATATATATATGCCGGCTCCGACTATGATAACGGAGCATCCACTCAGATTCTCCATGAAAATTTGGGGAAAAAGAAGATTCACTTTTTTTCTTTTTCCTTTTCTTTTGTTTTATTTAATTTTGAATTTTTATATTTTTATTTAATAAGGGCAATTAAATAATTTCATAATTAATTATTTCTTAATTAATTTATTTTGTGGTGCAAAGAGTAATTATTGTAGTGCAAATAGAAACTCCCAATCTTTTATATGTAATTTTTTTTTTTTGAAATCTATTTCGTGTTACAATTTTAATAATTATTCATTATATATAATATAGGGCTATTCAAATAATATGTTTTATTAAGTTTTACAAAAAGACAATGAACAAAATACTCATAACTATTAATTATATCCTCTGAATCATTATAAAGTGCAATATTGCTCTTGACCGTCTATATTTGTGGAGGAAAGAAATACATATAAAACTTTGAATAGATAAAAGTGAATAATTTAATTGGATATAATGTGAATAATATATAAGAAATGGTTGATTAACTTACAAATATTAAATAACTAAATAAATAGAATTTTAAAATTTACAATGTATGGAAAATATATTAAATTTAATTATAATAAATCGTGTTTGTTCTTTGTGAGTAGTACTTAGCATCAGTAAAAATATTGTACTTCATATAATATAACGTCTAATATCCTAAGGCAATATTTGGTATACTGGTACAGATATACCCACATTAATAAAATCTAGATTGCTTTGAAAGATAATTGCGTATTAGCTATTTTAATTGTGTGTTTGGTTATTAAGATAAATATACTAAGATTGTTTCACACATCTGTTTGGTACATTGTTTTATTTGGTAGACTAAGTTCTGGAATGAGTAAATTAGTTTAGGCAATGTTTGGTAGCCTAGATAAAGGCATATATATTAAGATTGCTACGCCAGAAACTGTATCCGAGGGAGGCGTCGGATACATTATCCAGCCGAATAAGTAAATTACACCCCGGGCCTCGCGTTAGGACCGGGCCTCGCGTGAACGAATAATGGCTACCAAACACACGGTTCTTGCTGGATACATATACTAATATGCCTTTATCCAGGCTACCAAACATTGCCTAAATGTGAATATTTTCTTTTTAGATGATTAAATATGTTACTCAAAATACAATAAGAGCAAGTCATATATGATTGTATGTATTAGTATACTACTTTTTTGCCACGCCGAACTCATATGCACACAAACTACCCTTAGTCCAATTAAACTCCCAAATTAAAAAAGCTTTACTATTCTACATAAATGGAAAAAATTCCACATAAAATATGGATGGTTAAACAACATAAAAAAAAAGATATATAAGTTTATTATGATTTACAATCTTCTCAAAAGAAGTATAACAGTCCTACACTCTGCTAGAAATCAAAACAGAAGAACATATATAAGCCTATAATGGAACATTGATTTTATGAAAGGGTAAGTTCAGGATACCAATTACACATATAAGTAATCAAATTAAAGTACAGTATATAAAAAAGAGACTAGGAAAAAAGTTGGAACAACATTAAAAGGAGGGATGCCAACAATCAACTCAAATAAGATAATACCCACGGTCACGGACACATGAACAATTTAGTTATGCATTCTAAATATCTCTATAAAGTTTTTTATTTATTTTATTTAACAATGGTTTTTAGATTTTTTTTTTTGGAACTACAAAAATACATTGAAATTAATATAAAATCCCTTGAAATAGTTATTTTTTTTCCATCTGATTTATACGGATAAATCTGTCCTTTTGTTTTGTTGTAGTTAAGGATGAAAATATCGCGGATATATCGCGGATATTGACATTGCGATACGGATATTGGGGGGAATATCTTTTTTCCCGAGTATCGACGAGAAATCGCAATATATCGCAATATATCGCAAGATATCGCAAAATATCGCAAGATATCGCAATATATCGCGATTTTTTTAATATTTCTATAATATATTTTGATTTTTATTTAATACTATATATTTTTGTGATCTTTTTCAGGTCTTCAATGTAATTATTTGAGTTGCAATATTTTTTGCTTTATAAAGACATTTACTTTGCAAAAAAATATAAGAGAAAGAAGACCGAGAAATCAACGGATGTCTTAGAAAGAAAAGTGAGATGCACATGCACCGATTTTATTTTTTCATTTTTTTAGTTAGAGGACATGATGGACAAATCACTAAAATTTTTCTCCCCCACACGAAATTGAAATCTAAGATTGAATATAAATTATTTGTCAAATCTTGATTCTATGAATATGGGTGGCACTGATCATAGTGATATGTCCCAAAATTCATATGCTTCTTACACATATGGGAGTTCACAAATTGATTGAACTACTCAAAATGTGTATCAATAAAATAATTGGGTCAGTGGACATTATCCAATTCATGGTGAAGTTGTTGGAAGAAATTAAGAAACATATCAAGTGCATGTGCATAATTATATCCATAATTACTCAAACGTGATAAGTTGGTACCAATATTGTTTAGAACAAGATGGCATTTCATCTAATATATTTGAATCTCATAGATCCTCATTTTGGTATTAATTGTACTTTATAATGTTTATTTAGTCATTTTATATTGCATTATGTATTATTTTGTCAAATGTATTATCTCAGACGGTATTTATATAATGTATTATTTATATATTTTCTTTCAAAATACAATTCTATCAAAAAAATTAGTGGAATATGTGCATAATAATATGTCATAATAGTTCCTAAAATTTCATGCTAAATTTCCAAGATTTTAATATGATTTCCGTCATTTTTTTCAATTTTCTGCGATATCAATATGCGATATCGATATATCCGTCGATATATCCGTAAAATTGAAGTTGCGATATATGTTGTGATAGCGATATTTTCATCCTTGGTTGTAGTCACAGGACAAACAGAGACAATTTATAATAATTTAGGATATTATAGAATAAAGAAAATACCACTACATGCTTGCAAAAAAAAAACCCCACCATTCTAGACATAACAATATCAATAGATAAAAATGAAAAATAAATTATTCTTCTTTATTTTTTTTCTATTTGATAAATTCTTCTTCTTTATTTTTGTATCAGTACTTTTGTAATCATCCTGTACCTTTTTAATTTGAATGATTTTCTATTTATGCAGACTTACCAGCTTGTGGCATGTTCAGATTGAACTGATCACAACTTAATGCACTGAATTGTCTTTGATGGTTTTGCAAATCACACACTTTCATTCACAATTATGTTGCTGGTTTTTCTTCAATGGTTCAGTCGACAAGATTAAACACGCACCTACAAAAGATATGTTGGAAAATTAGATTTATTAAATTGAGTTTTGACTCATTTTATCCGATTTTTTGTGACCGGGTTATTTAATTTTGGAGGAATTAAATACCGTACAATTGTTTTATGATTTTAGTAGATAATCGTAGTATTTTTATTTGCTCAAATCCGATTTCCGGTGAGTGAGAAATAAGTGGTTGAAGTTGGTCACATGATTGGACATTTATGGTGTGTGGGATAATGTGTTTAAGACACATTAAATGATCCCACATTGATTTCTTAATCAAGTTAAGAAGTGTATTTAAGTGTATTAACACTTAAGTGAAGTAATTAAGTGCACAAGGATGTGGGCCATGAGCCCACACGCGCGCGTCCGCCCGTGCCTGTCTCGTCCTCGGACTTGGATCTTGGCAATTGGACTTTGGGTGGACTTTGGACTTCCGGGGCTTAGCCGTACCAGTTTTACGGTACAGAAATGGTCGGGTTATGGAGTAGGTCGACGTTGTACATAAACGGTCGTACCTGGAGCTGGTGACCGAAAGTAACTCCTGTCGGGAGTCAAAGACTGCAGCTACCTTCTTGGACACGTGTTGGGATCCGAGCCGACATGGGACACCTGTCGGGATCTGCAGAAGGTAACTCCTGGAGAGCTTAATGGCCTGGGGGTTACAACACCTGATTTGAATGCCCTCAAACCCTAACTGTCCCCTTCAGTGGAGATGTGCCTATAAATAGGACATCCTGTATGGTGCAGCTACCTTCTTGGACACGTGTTGGGATCCGAGCCGACATGGGACACCTGTCGGGATCTACAGAAGGTAACTCCTGGAGGGCTTAATGGCCTGGGGGTTACAACACCTGATTTGAATGCCCTCAAACCCTAACTGTCCCCTTCAGTGGAGATGTGCCTATAAATAGAACATCCTGTATGGTCCAAAATGCTACATTCTGCACAAGCTACAAACAAACATATTGCTGCATACAAAGTTCACTTCGAGTCACAGCTTCCCAGTTCTCGACGTTGTCTAGTTCGCCGGAGCCTTGCCGGACTTGTGGTGCTACTGCCGGAAGGAAGAAAAGTCATTTTATCTTTGAGAGACAATCCGCCTAACCGTGAGCACTAGTCGGGGCGTATTTGTCTTGCGGAGAGAGGTCCCCTCGACTCGGCTTGCCGAAACCTGCTTTAGTTCCAGTTTGCTGTTAATTTCTGTCATTTCAATTACGTGTATTTGTTCTTCTTCTACTCCTTCTGTTTCCATGTAATTCAGATTGTAACGAGTTCCAGTCAAGTGTAACATCGTTTCAATAACAAGATAAAAGAAAAGTAATTAGCATTTTGGTTATCGGAATACGATATAGAATAATAGTAAACTATCAGAACATGTTCCTACAAAAACAGAAGAAAGCCGAACATAGAAATAAATACACACACATTTTTTCTTCTTTTGATAGTTCTATTTCGAAGCAAGAGAGAGAACTTACCGAAGAGAAGAATAATAATGAACTCATATAAAATGCAAACCATTCTATTTATAATTTTGAGCATCGAAAATGTGAGGTACAAAATTTGAATTTCAAAATTTTAAATTACAACTTTTTGGGTATATGATTTTTGGTTGGTGAAAATTTCAACCAAAATTGACGGCCACGGTACCATTTGTCAGATCACTTTAGAACAAAAATGAAATATGACAATCAACTTTTGCATAAAAATTATGGAATTGATGGTTTTAGACGGGAATTTTAGGATAGACAACTTCAATATAATAGTATATAGTATAGATAACTCTCTCTCTCTCTCTCATTTATTTATTTATTTATTTTTACATATATATTAATATCCACATGCATGTCAATTGCATTTTGTGCGAATGAATGCGCTATGTATTCTGTAATGGTTCATTAACGGGTCAAATGAAAATTTCTAAACATATATCACGGTTAGTTACCCGTTGATTTCTTGATTTTGGACTATGACAGATGATCATTGGTGTTTTGAGTTTTTTCTTTTTACCTACTTGATTATTATTTTAAGAATTTCCTTTTGTTTTGTTCGATTTAATTATATATTTTTTTGATAAAACAGTCATGAATGTTGTAGAAACGGACAAGTACACAACTTAATTATTTTCTGGTCTGGCCAAAGTTTTGATAATGCCATATGTCCGTTACATGTTAACTTTGAAGTCAGACGTGACTAAAAGTGCTGGTTGGCACTGAATTAATAAGACAAAGATGGAAAGAGAAAAAGAGCTTACTAGATTTACTTTTTTCCAATACCATTTCTTAACGTTTTCATTAAAAATTTGGGGGAAGGAAGTGTACGGGAATAATTAATCGTGACGTTTAATTTCCCCAATAGTAATTCAACGGGGAAAAGGATATACCATAATAAACGTAAAACAAAATTGACTTCACCATGGTTATGAGTAGGGTGTGCAAAATTAAATCGAAATTGAAAAATCGAACTAAACTAATCAATTTGGTTTGACTAAAGAAATTGAAAGTAGAAATTTATTTTGCTTCTATATATTCTCTTAATTGGAGTTTTGCCGATATATGATCTTATGTTTATTGCACCATAAAAAAAGTGATTTTTAAAAATGTTTTAACTATTATTTGAAGTCACTATTTAAAAATTTCAAAATATGTAAATGTTAATGTATAAGACAAACATTCCCCTCCAATATAGAAATAGGGGGAAAATGTATCAAATGTTTTAAGTACAGTTCATGAGGGCGTTTAATACCTAAATAAGACTTATTAATATAGAATATTGAATGCCAGGAAAACTGATACACGCCAAGAATCAAATTGTGTATTAATTACCAATTAATTTCAATAAAAGAATTTGAAAATCCAAACATGCACTAGAATTCAAAAAATAGGCATATATGATAACTATTGTCTGCATTTGCATAGAATGCCAATTGGAGACCTGTAGATGACCACTTTTTTCCACTTAATCACAATCAAAGCAATTTAATTACTATTTATATGTATATATATATAATCCCAGAGTTTGATGTAATAATCCTACATCATCAAACGTAATTTGAAAATTGAAGCTCGATCTCCTCCATATTCATGGATTTTCACAAGCAAGGAATATTGCAAGAAACGACGGTACATTCCTTGGAGGAATACGAAGATGATGATGATGACGTTTTCTACGACGAACTCCGAAAGCAAGTCTTGCAATTAACAGCTGATGAAGATGATGGTGCATATGAGACCAAGATCATCAACGCGATCAAAGCCCGAAACCAAGGCCCGTATCATGGCCTTCCACAGCCCATTTGTTATTACGGTTGGCCCGGGATGAAGGCGGATTGTGCTGCTGCTGCTACACCTGCATGGATGGTCAACTTGTGGAGATCAAATGCAAATGGGACTGGCGTTTTCATACCGCAAGGAGTTCAGACTAGAAGGAAAAACAGATCAAGTATATATTTTATGTGTGTGTGTGTCAGTGTGTGTTTCTCTTTCTCTCTCTCTGGATTATTTCTTATATTCTACACATCTGTTTGATGTTGCAGGAAGGAAGAATGACAAAGGAAGAGCATACAGGCGGGTTGAAAAGATGAACTGAGAATTAGCTAGATTTTTTTTATTATTGGGCTGAAAGAAGGAATATGTTTCGGTTTTTGAATTAGTATGTATAGATATATATATATATCCATGTAATCGATCTAAATTAGGATATGGTTAATTTGCAACTGATTCTGGAAACTGTATGTATAGATAAATGCAGTTGACATATATATATTGGGATTAGTATTTTAATCTTCTTTCATCTGAACATTTCATCAGAGTTTGGTTGGTTAGACTAGTATGAATGCAAAAATACTACATTATGAAATAAATCGCACTAGCTAGGTAAAGAGTGACTAACTAATCATATATATAATTAAGCAATCAGATTATGTAGCTCGTAGTGCTAAGGATCCACTGGATTCCTATTTAGTAACATACATAACTACAACCTATGTCTACTAGTCCAACCTAAGATAAGAAGAGAGATTTCCAAACACAGTCATTTCGAGAACTCCGTAGGCACAAAGAGGAAGAGGAAGAGGCTGTATGGTATGATGATGATGATGATGATGATCACTCCTTGGGACGAGCTAGCCATAAGGAACTCAGAGCTCGGAGCCTTGACTTGTAATCGTTGATGGCAACAAGGGCACGGGCAGCTTGTCGTGTGGTTAGGATTCGTTGCAGTTGTTGTAAGGTATGCAGCCTCAGAAGATCAGCCTGCAGTTAAAGAGAAAAACCTTCTGATCAATATTAGTGTTGCTTGCTTGCTTAGAACTTATTGTAAAAAGCAGCAGAGGCAGAGATATGATGAAATGTAAGGTGATCAATCATTCATAGCATTACCTGATTAAGGAAATTCTCAATTATGTTAACCTTGGTCATTGCAAGTGCCATCTGGGTCATGTAGTCCGCAGAGGTGGACGACAACGTGTCAACGAGGGAGTGGTGAAGAGCCTCCATTCCTTGAGACAATGCATCCTCAGCTTGCTGAGATGATTGTTGTAGATTGCAAATGCCCACTAACTGTTGCTCAGTTAGAGGCTGGATTTGCTTTTCAAGCACCTGATCGAGAATAACATATATGCATCATATATATATATATATATATATATATATATATATATATCTTCCAAAATTAAAGTACGTACCTTCAGCAAATCAGATGACCGAAATCCTCCCAACCACATCAAACACCTCTCAGCCGGAGTTGTCCAAATGCCGGAGAGTATATGAAACATGTCGGACTTGGTGGCAGCGCTCTTAATCCGGAAGAGTTGATCATAATGAGACACCACTGCATCAACAAGATGATGCAGTTGGCTGTCATCGTCTAGATCACAATTCAAGGCCGATCTCAGAGCATCAACGAGTCTCTCATGCTCGTCCACCCACCGTGAATGATCCGTGTCAAATGCTACACACCACATATATATGTATATTTATATATAATCACCACCACCAGATCGTTTCATACCGAATATCCAACATATCTTAATTAAACGAACTCACCACTTCCTCCTATGGAAAGGCTCGAAAATCCTGATGCAACCAAGATACCCTGCATCTTAGAAGTCACTATATATGTAAGAACTAAGATGAATTTATATTACAACATTCTTACTGAAACTCAAAATACTGAATTTCAATTCTGATCATCTCATCTAGCTTACAAGTTACAATAGATATAACGAATTGGTCACCTGCTGCCGCACTTTTCTAAGGGACTGATCAAGCTGCTTGAGCCGTTGATGACTGCTCTCTAACTGTTGAAGGTATGCCTATTGTAATTTGTAAACCAATACAATATAAATCTGATTTCACGCTTCTATTAATTCTCATTATTTATCAATCATTTTTTTACAGTACTAATTACCTTTTTTCTCATTCGACTTTTCTTAGCAGCTGCACGATTCTGAGCCAGTTTCAGGAGTTCCTGGAAACAAACAAATTAAGCATATATGTCAACACAAGCACAAATCTCCGGCCATTAACTTACTAGTGCATGAAACAACACCAAACAATGTCGTAAAGCAGCAGCATTAATTAACCTTCTGCTCTCGAATTCTCCCTCCTCCGGATTGATGAACTCCATGTAACTAGAAAAGAGTTAAACCAAACTATAATCAACCCACTAGTTCAAAAATATTTGATGCAATATGG